>CM070583.1:77198335-78398335 GCA_036346355.1 Rhipidocladum racemiflorum | reverse complement strand
TCGTGATGCTTCAACTGCCGAGATGCGTGAGCAACGACTGGCCTTCTTGCATGAGCACACAGTAGGAGCCCGATGCCCGACGACGCAATACACCTCAAAAGGATTTGTGGATGTCCGGTGAGTGAGGACAGAGCCGTAGTCAGACGTTGCTTGAGTCGAAAAGGCGCTCTCACGCGATCCGTGACCATCCGAATTCAACTCCCTTCTTGAGCAGCTCGGTCATCGGCCGCAATCTTTGAAAAGTCTTGGATGAAGCGGCGATAATACCCAAATCCAAGAAAACTGCGGATGTCCGTGATGATCTTGGCTGCTCCCATTTGAGTACATCCTGTACCTTGCTCGGGTCAATCGCCACGCCTCGCTCGTAAAGGGCGTGTCCTAAGAATGACACTTCCCTCAGCCAGAACTCACATTTGCTGAACTTCGCATACAGGCGATGCTCACTGAGTCGCGAGAACAATGCGAAGGTGTCTGGCGTGCTCTTCTTCATCGGTGAATATATCAAAATGTCGTCAATGAAGATGACGACAAAGCGAATCCAGCTCTTCCATGAATATGGAGTTCATCGAGATACATAAAGTGCCGCGGCGTTCGTGAGGCCGAACGACATCACGGTATACTCGTAGAGCCCGTGATCTGGTGGAGAAAGCGATCTTCGGAATGTCCTCGGCCGGATCTTAATCGATGGTAGCCGAGCCTCAGATCAATCTTGGAAAATACTTGTGCACCGGGCCACCGATCAAGCGGGAGGTCGATCCGGGCAATGGGTACTTGTTCTTGACGGTGGATCGCATTCGAGGGGCGGTAATCAACGCAGAGGCGCAGAGAACCATCCTTCTTGGTCACAAAGCAGAGCCGAGCAACCCCAAGGTGAGGAGCCTCGGACGAATGAACCCTTTGTCCATCAGCCCCTTCAAGCGAGTCTTCACTCGGCTAGCTCATTGGGTGGCATTCGGTATGGCCGCTTGAAAGCCGGGCGGTCCCTGGTGAAGCTTCGACGACAAACTCGATATCCCGATCGTGGCATCCCCGGTGAGTTCCGCCGGGAACACATCGGAAACTTCGGACACCACGGGAATCGAGTCCACTCTTCAACTTCGTCCCATTGAGTGAACACAATGTGGCCTTGTTCTCATTAAGAAGCAGAGTGAGTCGGCGCCCTTCGGATTTCGGAGTGACAGGTGCGACTACGACAATCCAAAAGCGACTGCCGTCGTGTCACCCAACTCATCCCCAGGATGACATCTATCCCCAAAGGTCTAGAAGCAACAAGGCGACCGTGAATGGAATCCCCGAATCTGAACTATCGCCTTCAACCATCACGCTTAACCGTGATCTTCGACCGGTGCCTCAATCACAAAAGAGGTGACACTGCTCATCGACCCTCATCGATCTTTGCTCTGCAAACCCGTGCGAATAAAGGAATGGGAGGCCCCTGAATCAAACAACACTCTAGCCTCATGCCCCTCAACAAGAAAGCGTGCCGGCTAGCACGGCGGAGCCCTCGGAACCGCCTCGGCGTCGGCGAAGGTGACGCCGCCTCGGCTCGGCGTAGGTAGTGGCGATGGTCTTTGTCGCGCCGAAGGTCGTGGAGCGCCCGATGCGCTTGCGACGCGAAGAAGCGATCCGGATGAAGTGGCCCGCGTCGCAATTGTAGCACAGGCCGGGACCGGACTCATTCTTTGCTCTCTGCCGGTGGCGGTAGTGGTGGTCGTGGCCGAGGAGCGGCAACCGACGGCCGGGCCGACGCGACCGATCGAGGCAGCTGGAAGCGAGCGGCCTCGGCTGATACGAGACCGCCTGAGCCGCTGAGCCGCCGCCCGAGTACGGTGTCGCCGCTTCCTCTTCTTCTCCTCCCGATGAGCCCGCATCTTGAGCTCAACGGTGATCGCGCGCTCACCAGGTCATTGTAATCGGTCGCAGACGGACAAACTGGCTGCATCTTCGCCGTCACCCACTCACAAACCGACCTTGCTTCTTCCGTCGGTGTCAACCTCCTGCAGGCGTCTGCGCGAGGTAGTTGAACTCTTGCGAGTAGTCAACCACCGACTTGCCGAGCTGCCGAGGGTGAGAAATCGCCGCTTCTTCATGTCCATGAGGCCCTTCGGGATGTGGTACGCCCAAACGCCTCACGGAACTCAGCCCAAGTAAATCGGTGCCCGGCAGTCGCATCACCCGCAAATTGGCCCACCATGCACCGGCCAGGCTCAGAGCCGCCGCGCCGCGAAGTGAGCCTTCTGAGCTCCCCACGATCGATAAGAGCAAATTTACGCTCTATCGTGCGCAGCCGATCATCGGCCTCCAACGGATCGGTGGCCCGTGAGAAGACCTGGGCTGCGTGTGCGTGAAGTCGAGATAGGCGGTGGGCCGACCTCGCCCATCACCGCGCCACCGTCGGACCCGGTCCTGGACTAGCATCTCCAGGATCCGGTTGGTCGCCTCCTGGTGCTGCTCGTTGCGCAGAATGTCCAACACATTGGGAGGCGGTGGAACAAAGACTCCTGTCGCTGCCGCCGACCACCCTCACCCCCAGAGGTGGAAGCCCCACGGGTCCTCATTCTGTCACCAACGAGACAGACGACACAGGTTAGACTCCACAAGAGAAAGTAGTCTCCAAGATTTTCAAAAACCCTAACTTGACCTAGTCAGGACTGCAGCATCCCGCGCTGGAGCCCTACAAGCCCATCTTACACAAAAGCACAAAATAAGATGCAAAATGACCTGGTAAACATATGCATGCATGACATGACATGAACCTCATATGCATAATATGGATGCACGATTCCAACGTAATCGTTTCTCCCACGCTCACCATTTTACGTAACTCTCCTAAATATATACCTAGGGCGGGTAATCGCAGTACTAAGCTCTACCTAATGCATCATGCAAGTCCTAATCAATCACCTAAGTGGTCGTCAAGTTTAAGTTCGTCTTTATGCACCTTGCTCTGATACCAACTTGTCAGGGAGCCGCCCAGATCGTCCTCGAGTTGTTGGATGAACAGTTGCTCCCATCGGATTTTGGATCCTAGCAACCAATCACCGGAGGTGATCCTGATGCTAATACCCAAGCCCAATGGAGACAACCTTACGAACGTCCAAACGACTCGACAACAACCCCGGTATTCCCCCGGTATGCGACCCGAAACACGCCCAGGATCACCGCATACCGGAAAACAATACGATATCAATTCAATTTGCATAAAGGGGGCAACGAACCCGAAACTTTCGAACCAACACGCAAGCGGAACACAAACGGCATAAAGACAAACCCGACAACCACCAAACCAAGATCGAACAACCACGCCAAGACTCCAAACTAGGCAAAAACGGGAAAAAGACTAAGACTCCGAAAAACGGAAAATTTTGGCATGACCTTTCTAGATTCTACGGACATCCACTCAGCAGACAAGAAAACACAGTTGCAGTATATATATATATTCAAAAGTAAAGCAACAACCACAATGACCATACAATCACACGCAGAGAGAATCCACGGGACAACGACATAGACTAAAAGCGACGACGAGGCATAAAGTAGAAGGCTAACTATACAACAAAAGTGAATCAAATCGCAACACAAAGCAAAATAAGAATACTCAGGAAGTGTCCCGCCACCAACACTTCCGAAGCGTGTGCGATATCGCGCTAAGCCTCTACTCGGTGCCCTTTGTTCACCGAGGAAGCGATATGGGCAGAACTCACACTCGCCATCCTGATCCTCACCGAAAAACCACGAAGCGAAGCATGAGTACAAAAGGTACTCGCAAGTCTTACCCGGGTCCATATATGACCGACTCCAAAGGATTATGCATTTAGTTGTAGCGAGGAGAAAGCTTAAGGTAAAAGTGCGGAAAAGCATTAACATTTGTAGTATAAATGCGACAATCTAACCAATTACAAGTTTAAAGCGATTAAAGACCGCACTTACTTCTAGTGTGAGACTAAATTAACAACAATTAATGTAGAGCAATACATAACCATTTTAAAGCTCAAGCCCAACGGCGAACCACAAGTTTAAGTTGTTTACTACGTGATTTGTGCGATGAAAGAGCTTGCTCATATCCGAGAGCGGCAATTCGAATCGCTTAATTAACCTGCGAGGAAGCATTGATCGCCACGACACTTACCACAAGGGCCTAGTGTCAACCCCTCCCAATCATACCCAATCGCCAAGCGTCCTCCTGTGGCCGAAAACCTAGCACCCCTCGAGCAGCCCCAAGCCCGGCTTGGCGCTCGAGAGTCGACCTAAGCCTCGCCCTCAACCACGTCCAACCACAGGAAGTTACGGTCCATCGATTCCGTATGAGAGAAAGAGTGGCTTACCGTACCATAATCGGGCATGCGACCAACCGGGGTGTGCTCAATCAAAGGGCAACCATCGAATCGGTCCTTAATCGACTCAGACGGGGCTACACATTTGAGTCTCCATACCCAAATGAACCAACTCCCCGCCCGGTCCACAATTCATTTTCTTTTCAAAACCTTTCCCAATCCCAAGCCAACATAATGTAGCGTGTGTATAATAATAACAACCGCAAGTGACAGAACCCTCCGTCACTTGGCCCGAACCCCGACCTCTAAGCAAGACTAAGCGCTGACTCAGTTATATTACCCGTGTTAGCTTCAAGGAAGTGATTAACAATTATCAATGGGTGTATGTGCAGCAAATGGGATCTAGTCCTATCCCACAATTAACTCCTAATGCAAAACGTAACTCACAATTTAGCAATTTATTCTCAAAAATAGAATCATATAAGGGTTCAAGATGCTTAGGTGCTTGCCTGATGCTTCTGTCGGAGTCTCACTAGCCACTTGCTCACCGTGATCACCCTCGATCGCGGCCACTTCACCCACCGCGGGATCGTTCTCTACACGTTCACAAATGCATATGGAATGAGATGTATGCCGATGACATGCAATGATAATCGAGAAGTAACACGCACACATTCGACAACCAAAAGGAAAAACAAGGCGAAAGTCCACTAACAGGCAACAATAAATTCTTAAACGCCCATCTACCTTGAGATATCACCATTAACCATCGTTGCAATTTATGAGATCTCTTAGACAAGGGACTAGCACGTTGTGTAAAAGCACTACAATAATTCCCACAGGTACTAATACATTTACCATATCTCCAAGTACAAATGATACATATAGCTATCTTGATATGACACACTGATTGAACTTATTGGCTTGAAATACAACGACGAACCCAACCATCAGTCAACACAGTTGACCCGCTCACGGTACGCACAACTCCTTGTATGGTTATCGACTCAATTCATTACCGAATAAACCAAACCATCCCTAAGTGAACATCAACCCAAGGATGAAAGCATCCCACACGTAGTGACTCGAACACCACCGATAACTAAACACCTCAATTTGGAGAATAATAGCTAACTCGCAACATCCAACCCCAACACAAGCTAGATGTGTCTTCCTCTTAGCCATTTCATCAAACACCTAATATGCATGAACATCCACCTCCTAACCATTACATCAAACACCTAGCCTTCATCCACCTAGCTCCCCAAACCCAAACCCTAGCCATGCCTAGGAGAGGAGAGGAGAGAGAGAGAGGAGGGAGAGGAGATGTCTTGGGGGTGTCGCCGGCGTGGGGAGGCGGTGGCGGCAGTAGTGGAGGCGGCGGCCAGGCCAGGTAGAAGCGGCCAGGTGGAGGCGCGAGGGGCCAGGCTTAGCGCCAGCCGGAAGAGGGGAGCTGAGGGGGGGGGAACGGCGTCGCCGGCTGGGAGAGGGCGCCAGGGGGAGGGCGCCGCTCGGGGGAAGTGAGGAGGGGGGGGGGCGTCGGGCACGGGTGGGGAGCTGGGGCGCTCGGGTGGGAGGAGGGGTGGGCTCGGGCTGGGGAAAGGAGGGGAGAGAGAGAGATGAGTGGGAGGGAGAGAGGAAAAAGAGTGGGGAAAAATTTTTGGGGAGGGAATTTACTTAATTGCCCACCATGGCATTCACATGTAAAAATTAGGACCATGACACCAAACATCCAAATAAAGTTCACAAACAGAGAGAACATAATTTTATGAATTTTTAGAAACTGGAATCGTCAAATTCGGAGTTCAAATGCAAAAGTTACAAGCATTTAAAGTTTTAAATAATCAATTAAATAATATTATAGAGGAAAACTTTAGTCCAAAAATTAAATAAAATTCATCATTAGGTAGATCTCAATTTTATACAAATTTAGAAATTTGAATCACTCAAATCGGAGTTAAAATGCAAAAGTTATAAGCGTTTGAAGTTTGAAACAAATTTTGAAATCAATATTTCGAATTAATAAATCATTTTCTTTTTCGGAAATTCATTTATTGCGTCAGCATGACACGTGGACCAATCAGGAGCCGCCACGTCGCCTCGGCTCCATGGACCCGGCGCACGGTTTGGCTCGGTCCACCGTGGACCCGGTCCACGGCTCATGTCCCTGACAAGTGGGCCCTGCCGGTGACGTCAGCATGATGTCAGAACACGGCTCAGCCGAGTGGGCTAACAGGCGGGCCTAGGGATGGCAAAAATACCTGTGGGTCCGGGTACCCGCGGGTACCCGACCTGACGGGTCCGGGTCCAAATTTGGACCCACGGGTATGTTTGTTCGGGTCCGGGTCCGGGTCTCATGTTGGACCCGTGCGTACCCAGACCCGGACCTGATTCTGAGATAGAAGGTAAGGTTAGTTCAAAATAGATTAGCATGCACCCTTGTCCCAAGCCACACCATAGCTCAATGGAAGGAACCATGTGATTGAATCAAGAGGTCTTGTGTTCAAGCCCCATTCTTGCTAATTTTTTTTCATTTTATTTGAATACCTCATGCATGTATACTTAATAATGGGTTCGGGTCTGGGTACCCGATCGGGTCCGGGTCCGAGATTGGACCCGTGACTAAATTCGGGTCCGGGTCCATATTTCGGGTCTCGGGTCCGGGTCCACGGAGGTTGGACCCGGAGGGACCCGGACCAGTTGCCATCTCTAGGCGGGCCCCACCGTGACGTCAGCGTGACGTAATGGTGCGCTTGGCTCGGTCGCCGACATCGCTGGCCCGGTGTCGAGACACGCACTCCATCGCCATGCGCCGACCGCACGATCAGTCGGCCTCTCCGACCACGTGGCTAGATCTCGGCCGTTGATTTGAAAATCAACGGCCCAGATTAGATCTGGCTTAACGCAGTAGAAAACTACTCGGCTGATCTGGACCGTTCGATCTTGATCGGACGGTCAAGATCCAATCTAAGGAAAACAACGCGGCTAACCCTAACCGTTCGATTTAGATCTAACGGCTGAGATCTATCCTAGCTTAGTGCAGTTCTAGCTACGTGGCACGATCTAAACCGTTGGATCTAGATCCAACGGTTGGAAATAGATCTGGGGATTTCAATGTGGAAACTCACCGAGGGGTGACGTGGCGCGATCTGGGCCCTTGGATCTGGATTGGACGGTTGAGGGAGTTTGCGAGGCGGCGATGGCGTGCGGCGGAGCTCCGACGGCCGGTGACGAAGACGACGACACACGAACGGCGCTCCAGGCACGCTCCGGCGAGGTGAGAGGTCCTCTCCGACGCGTCTCCTCCTTGCGGTTCCGGATCTGGGCTCAACGGCAGCGGAATCGGCAAACGAACGCGGCGGGACGGGCTTCCAAGTCCGGCGAGCTCGCAGCGAGCGGCGCGGCGGCTCGAGCAGCGTGACTTAGGGCTACAGTGCGCCGCAGGGAAAGTCCCGGACACGGGTGGCGGCGCATTAAGTAGCCCCTCAACGTCCGTGATATGCGTGGAAAACGAGGACCCACGCACGGGCGGTGGCGGAGTCCGGCGGCAACACGGAGAGGGTGACGTGGCTCAACAAGAGCCGTTGGATCACGATGCAACGGTTGCGTGAGTTGGACTCGGGTCTGACTCGGTGAGCTGGTTGGCTCGGTCGGGCTTGGGTCCGGGCGACGTGGCTCAATCGTGGCCATTGGATTTCAATCCAACGGTCACGCGGTTAGGGTTCAACCGAGCGGGTTCGGCTCGAACACGTGGCTCGGGTCGGACTCGAACTCGAGTCTGACTCAGACTCGGTCGGGTGAACAGTACAAACCAACTCGCATTTTCCAGCAATTAAATAATCCAATTAATTTACCAGAAATTCAATTAATTCATTAAAAATAGCAAAACACTCAGAAAAATTCCAGAAAAAATCTGAAAAATATTTTGGAACATTTTGGACTCAAATAAAATATTTCCAACAAATTCTTATTTGCAAAGTTAAATTCTTTAATTATTTCAAAAGGGAATAAATTCAAATAAATTCCAAATAAATTCCAAAAAATTCTAAAAATTCACCAAAGTGCCAAATCACACATGAATTTAAGAAAAGCAAAATTTTGGGGTGTTACAACGCATGTCAATCTGATTTGCAGGGATGCATTGGACAGGGAATGCGATAAGGAATGACAACGTCTACATAGCCCCCGTTCGTTTCAGCTCCTGGACAGCTTCTGCTTAAAAAAAGCTGATTATTTACCGAACGGAAAGATTCTGGATAGCTTCTATGAGAATCAGAAGTTGACTTTACACATAAAATTAGAAGCGGCTGTTTCCCCCATTCTATCGATTCTCCCGAGCTCCTCCTAACCGCCGCTTGAGCTCCTGCATCACCGGCCCAAGCTCTTCTTCCTCCGCCAGCCCAGCTCCTTCGCGCGCGCCGGGCCGTTGTTGACCTAGCTCCTCCTTTGCGTGCGTCAGGCCGCCGCCGCCCGAGCTCCTCCGTCGCCGCCCTTTTGTCCGAAGAATCAGATTCTCGAGCAGATTACGAAATGACCAGATTCTACAACCATCATATTCTTCAGACAACCGCTTCTCTAAACAGCTGGCCATAATCCAGAATTTGCACAATCCAAAGCTGTCTCGAAGGGGGTCATAGTGGGCTTAAGAAACATACTTACACATGGCATAGGTTAGATCATTGAAACTAGTTAAGTATCCATGCATTGTAACGAAAATACATATTTTAATCAAATAATTAATTCATACACATCTTTACATATAATAAAATTGCACTCTTGAATTGCTATGTGAGGGAGAAGTGGGTAATAACCCGGCCAGGAGAAGGTGAAAAGAGAGATGCGATTAGTTCTTTTTTTATCCCACAGTCCATATGTTGACATGTTGCTTTTCTTGGAAACGAGGAGGAAAATGGACAACGACCACCAATTTGTATTTATAATAAGTGCTTTTCCATTATGAGTGGGGCCATGGCCTCCATTGGGATACATGAAGCTCCGTCAGTGGTACCGTGGGCTTAAAACTTTGAAAGCTTTGTTCACTTGATTCCTCGGTAATCTCTAGTTTGATCCGTGGAACCACGATCTTGTTATATTGGAGATTTTTAAAGGAATCCGTTTGGTACGGAGGAAGCACCAAGACAAATTGCAAAGGAAAGGCTTCGACTCAATGAAAAACTTTCGCACTGGCTGTTTCGTGCTCTAACACAGAGGGAGGTGAAATAAGAGAGATGGGGGTAGGAAAAGATGATGGTATTGTTGTTGTTTTGACAGGAGACATGAAGGTAATGAACTACGTTTTTGTTGGAGATATGTCCTAGAGGCAATCATAGGGATGATTATATTTTTTATGTTTATGATTAATTATCTTGTTCCTTAAATATTGTCATTATTATTTATTAGCAGGTATGTGACTTGTTTGTGAAACTCTATATATGACTTTGAGATGATTATTCTAAAGCGATCCCTAGTCGATAAACATATGAGGACACATATGAATAGACTAGCATATATATTAGTTGATGACCATGTTTCGCGTTTCGCGGGCCATAGATATGGAGATATTAGACCAATAATATGGACACATGTAGAGAACATGGAGTTGGATCGACCCACCTTGAGACACCGCGAGAACGTTGAAATCTTCTTATCATTAGTTGGTCTCATATACAATGTGTATGCTATATCCTTAGACTTGAGGTTGGCGCATGTACTCGAGATGTGTAATGACTTACTTAGGAGTTGCCAAATGTTACTCCGTAACTGGGTAGTTATAAATGTGGCTTCCGAGTTTGTTATGAAGTATGCTGTGAAGCATGGTCGATCAAAGATAGGATTTGCCCCTCCATTCAACGGGACAGATATCTCTAGGCCTCTCGAGTGGTCGATTCCGGAAATGCATAGCCATGCTACTTGCGGTTAAAAAGTTAACCGTAGTTGGGGATTCCAAGTCTCATGACCGAGAGAGTGGTCGAGCTAACTAAATAAGGATGGCATATACTCGCCTTGAGTTTGACCGATAACATAAAGCAAAAGGAAAACATAAATAACGACAACCAGATGACACCTACAGCAACCACACAGTGAATACTGAAACGTGAACCATCACCATTGGATTCCATAAGTCGATGAAATGTTTTCTTCAATGCCGGTTTCCTCTGCTACTCTATTTCAGTCTTTTGGCACTAACAAACTCCCCCTCCTTGAGTAAGCTCTTATCCTCAAGGTTTAAATCTAGGAAATTTATCCTGAATGAAAGTCACATGCATCTTCCAGGTAGCTTCAGAAAAATTAAGCCAGTGGATCAACCATTGAGAAACAGCTAACCCTTTCCTTGGAACAATTCACCGGTTTAAGACAATAATAGTACAATTTCAATTCGTCCTTCAGAATCAACTAGTGGCATCCCAGGTAATGGGACAACATTGCTACCAATGTGTTTCTTGAGTTGACTTCATGGAAGGCTGGGTGTATAGCTATATCTTGTGAAAGTTGAAGCTTGCACGCAACCTTGCCATTTTTTTCCATAGTATTTTGATCTAAATTTTAATGACCCTCGCAAACCAAATGTATTTTTTTTGGTACGGTTGCATTCTGAGGTAGACCATGTCTCCAACATTATACTGTCTTTCTAATCTCAGTCTGTCAGCAACTTTCTTGATTATGTTCTGTGCCTTCTACATATTCTCTTTGAGCTGCTTAAGCATATTTTATTTTTCTTCTACTGTCACTTTAGCTTCAGCAGACACATTGCAAGGTATAGATAGTTTAGCTAGCTGAGGGGGATGATAATCATATGATGCTTGAAGTGGGTCACCTTCAGTAAGGTATGATAGGTGGTGTTATATCACCACTTGGCCATAATTCACCAACTTGACCACTTCATAGGATCTTGAAACACAATGCTTCGCAAGTATACCTCTAGACATTTATTGACACGCTCATTTTGGCTGTTAGTATAAGGCAATAAGGGTGGTATGCAATACTGAACCAAAGAGAGACCTTGAGTAATTTGAAAACTTCTTGAAGCAGCTTAGTAGTAAATACCAAGTCTCGTTCCATAACAATTGCTATTGGCATCCATGTAATCTTGCACTACTTGTTGTACCTTACATGGATGTGATAATGCAATGAAGTGTGCATATTTGGTAAATCGATCAACAACTACTAGAATTACTTCTTTTCCTATAGAATTTTGTAGCCCTTCAATAAAGTTCATGGAGATATGTGTCCAAGCCATGTCTGGTGTGAGTTCAGCAACCCTGGGATGTGAACATGTTCAGATTCTGTAATCTGACAGATAGGACATTCCTTTACAAAGCTCTCAACATTTTTCTTCAACTTGGGCCAATAGAATAGCTTCTTGAGCCTACAATAAGTAGCTCTCATCGTTAATGTCTTCTACAAATAGAATTATGGAACGTTTCCAACAATTTCTTCCTATGATCTGTTTGCTCTTCAACATAGAACCTTCCTTTGTACTTAATGATGTCAGACTCTACATTAAATTTATAGTTTTGATTAGAACTACTTTGAATTTCCTTTATTGAATTTCCTTCATAATTATGTCATCTTGAGAGTCATCAATATAACTTGCCTTGATATCTTGAATCCATTATGTAATACATAAGTAATAGCCAGATATGCACCTCTATCCATCTTGTCTGTTATGATATCTCATAGATAGTCAGAGTGTTTTCCTTACCCTTCTTATATGCAATCTTGTAATCAAACTCCAGTGATTTCACCCTTAATTTATGCTGAACTCCCTCTACTAGTCTCTAGGCGGTGATAAAAAAGGAAGAAGTCCATATAGCACCCCGAGATATGGTTGAAAGTTCATCCAGCATCCCTAATTATGAAACCAGATATTTGACCTCCCAAACTTTGCAATCTGGTTCAAATAACACCCTAAATCAGTTTCACATCGTGGTATTGCCCGTGTAGCGCAATGAGTGAGCGGTTTTGCTATGTAGGGTGACACACTGGCAAGTTAGGTCAATGATAGGTAGGGCCCACATTTGCTTCTCCCTAGTCGAGCTCCCAATCATGCTTCCATGGCTGTCGGCCTCTATAGCTCTCCCTCTACTTTGATTTGGAAGAGAAGCCACCGTGAATCCACCTGTCATTGATCTAAATTTGTCCAACGTGTCATCCTATATGGCAAAACCACCCACTCATCACGCCATGCAGGTAATACCATTACATGAAAATGGGTTATAGTGTTATTTAAATCGTATTGCAAAGTTCGGTGGTCAAATGTTTGGTTTCATAGTTTGGGGTGACAGATGGACTTCCGAGCAAAGTTTGGGGTGTTATATGGTTTTTTTGGTGTTATGTGGATTTTTTTCTAAACTTTAAGCTTTGCTTGTCTATGCTTATGATTAATGTGTTACGCAATAATTAGTGTCACTTTCTTAGTGCTTATAAGATCACTACGTCTTCCTTTTAGAGGTGGCAATCGGGTCGGGTAGCTCCGGGTCCTTCCCTCGTGGACCCGGACCCGAGACCCGAAACGTAGACCCAGACCCGGACCCGAATTAACCTACGGGTCCAAATCTAGACCCAGACCCGGACCCGACGTGTACCCGGGACCCGACGGGTACCCGGGACCCGAAACAGTGAGACAATCAACAGTGTGTTTTGGACCTTTAGCAGAGTCGCATAGAGGATCAGGGGGGGCACAATTGCATAAGATCATACACGTACTCACATAGACACAAATAGAAATAGATGCAGGTTGCCAGGTTGGTACAATAGAATAGAAAGAAATCTAACCCATGTCAGGTTGGTACTATAGAATAGAAAGAAATAGATGCAAGTTGCCAGGTTGTCAGGTTGACACAAATAGAAATAGAACATTCACATTTGATAGTAAAAGATTAATGCAAGAACAGAAGATAGTATAGTATACTATAGAATAGAAAGAAATCTAACCCATGTCAGTAGGTTCTCCTGTCCAGAAGGTTGTGACATATCCAGTTATCCACAGGCCGCCTCCCAGTAAGTAGTTCAAGTAGAACAACTCCAATACTCCATAACTATATACATTACCTTTTACAAGTTAGTAGTTCATGAAGGTACGCACTGAATGAGTGATGCATGGCAGATTAAAAAAAAAGAGTGAATGAGTGAAACTGCACTTTCGAGATAGCAGATTGGCAAGCTGCATTTCATAGGTTCAACATTTCAGATTTCTAACAAACAAATCAACAAAAGTAAACATACCAAACTCTAAACGATACATGATTAAGGTATTAAACAGGCTACAAGTTCAAAATGTCTTCTTGTAGCTAGAAAGTAGAAACACTCCAACAACTAACAAGCTAAGTCTCTAAGAACAGTTTTGATTCATCTCTTCATAAATTGATAACTCATAAATTGGTCACACCAGGTTCATCTTCAATCATCTCTTCTTCATCCTCGAGAACAGTTCCGATTGCAAAGAAATTAGAAGTTTCTCCTAAGAGAAAAATTAGCAATAGTTATTAGATGAAATAAAACAGATGAAATGGAATGCAAATATTTAATGTTACCTAGAATATCGGCAGATGACCATGCTTGCATGCACATAAGTGCTTCAACCATGTTAGGGGCAAGGCGACTTCGATGGGGACTAAGCACTCTGCCACTTGTACTAAATGCAGATTCAGATGCCACAGTTGTTACAGGAATTGGCAATATGTCATGAGCTATCCTTTGCAAGGTCGGGTACTTAATACCTCCAAACTTCCACCAGGTGATTATATCTAACTCTTGTGTTCTAGGCAAAAGAGGTTCTTCCAAATATAAATCTAACTCCGACCGAACATGAGAAGCACAACTTGTAGGCTGAGAAGACATATAAGTATCAAAGATATGAAATACTTCATCTACTCCAAGCTGGTCAGAAGCAATGCTAGTGGCATCAGATGTACCCACAATTTGTAAGTCTCTTGATACTCTAACAACAAATCCAACATAAGCTTCTTTATGTCATCAACCTTTGTAGTTGCGTGGTCATGTCCATATATAGACCCATACAAAGCATGCAACATATGAGTCTTAAATCTTGGATCAAGGACCGTTGCAATTGACATAAGACCATGAACATCTATCCAATACTTATCAAATTTTCTCTTCATCTCCTCCGACATCTTTTGCAAAAGTTCGTTATCACTCAATTGCCATTTTCTTATTGCTAAATTAATGCCACAAATTTTGGGAAAGAAAAGATTGGCTGTAACATACTTAGTGCCTGATAACAACTCAGTGATGTCAAAAAATATTTTCAGCCTATCACATACATCCTTTGCAAACCGCCAATCCTCTAAAGTAGGACAACAAGTAAACAATTTAACTTGTAGCTTCAAACGATTAAAAACTTCTTGATACTGCAAGGCAACTTGTAACATCAAATAAGTTGAATTCCATCTTGTTTTACAATCAAGAGACAATTTTTTGTTGTATGTTATGCTCATAGTGCGGGCCATCTTTTCAAACCTTTCATGTCTTTTAGGTGTTGCCGACCAAAATGCAACAGTATCACGCACTCTTTCGATGCCCTTTTCCATGACACTCATCCCATCTTGCACAATCAAGTTCAAAATATGGGCACAACACCTCATATGAACTAATCTACCATGCAACATGAGTGAGTTAGAATCCAACTTATCTGTCAATTCCCCAATAGCTTTGTCATTCGATGAGCAATTGTCCAAAGTAACGGTAGATATCTTGTTCTCAAGATGCCACTCAACAAGGCAATTATGTAAAGCTTGACATATAACCTCTGCCGTATGTGGACATGGCACATACATGAACCTAGTACAACAAAAGAAAGAAAATTTTTAGATTTATATATAACAAAATAATATGACATAAGTGCAACAAACAATTTCTATTTTATAATACCTTAAAAGATAGCTCTTCAGGTTCCAATCACCATCAATGTAATGTGCAGTAACTACCATATAACCTCTCTTTTGATGTCCTGCAGTCCAAAGGTCCGTCGTGATGGCAACTCTATTCTTGAAATTTGTAAAAAACTTCACCATCGAGGCCTTTTGCACTTCATACATACCTAATATATCCTTTCTAATAGTATTTCTTGAGACCATCCTAAAGATTGGTTGTAATGCAGAACAAAATTTCCTAAAGCCTTCATGATCAACCATAGATAAAGGATATTCATGAACACATATCATCAATGCTAGCTCCTTCCTAGCAATATCTTGATCAAAAATATAGTTTTCTACATTCACTCTCCCTTCATCTCCCTTTGTCAACCTAAGTTTTTTCTGCTTTGGACCCATTGCATTTTTTGCACCACAAGTATTCAAGTGTTTTGATAAATGTGAAGTTCCATGAGATGTGTCTCCACTAAGTTTAGCACTACAATACCCACAAACAGCTTTCCATTTCCCATTAATCAATACATGTTCAAACTCTTCCCACACTTTAGATTTTAGTTTTCTTTTATTACCGACTGTTTTGGATTCATTGCCTTGTGATGATCCACCTTGACCTACGTCGGAGCAAATGCGCTGTTGCTGCCCCAACGGCTGAACTCTGATCACCCGCAGGCGTTTCCACTGAATTAGGATTATCTCTATCCGGAGACACCATTTCAAATTTTATTGCACAAACCTGAATTAGGATCATAATTGGGGAATTTAGACATATTGCAACCTGAATAAAACTAATCACATGAATCATAGAGCTTTAACTTTCTGATGCAGCATCTATCACTTTCCACAAGGGGACAAACTGAAATAATACTAATCACATGAATCACCATATGTATTTGCTCTACAACAACAGATACTACAAGGGGACAGAACTGAATAATTCTTGTATATGTATTCCACAAGGGGACAGAACATGAATCACCATATGTATTTGCTCTACCATAAAACTAATCACAAGGGGACATACTGAATAAAGCGATACTACAACAGATACTACAACAGGAGCAGACTACAACATCATCTATCACCATATGTATTTGCTCTGTAAGACTATTGGACCAAAGACCAAAGACCATAGTCCTTCATCCTTGCATATAATTCAATCGCTCAAACGCTCAAAGGGACAGAACTGCTTTGGCAAGCCAATTTTACAGGAAAAATGGAAAACAAGATAGAACTGCTTTGGCAAGACTACAACAGAAGCACTTATCGGAAAGGAGATGAATCATACCGGAGGGGCGCGCGGTTGAGATCGCGGTGGCCGGTCGTGGTCGACGATCGAGGTCGCCGGTCGCGGTCGGGGTAGCCGCTTCTAGTCGGCCGTTAGGTATGATCGGCAACTCGGAGTCGACGTCGTCGCTTTGGGGTCGCCGCTTCGGGGTCGACGTCGCCGCTTCGGGTCGGCGTCGCAGTTGCAAAACGCAGGAAGGGCCTAACCGCCGGGTCGCCGGATCTGCAGGCCAGTCGGGGCAGCGACGATCGCGGTCGGGGATCGGGGTCGCCGGAGCCGATGCCGACGGTCGCTAGACAGGAGATTGGGAGATCGCCAGATCTGGCCTCTGGGACGGGTCACGGGCGCCGGGCGGACGGCTAGGGTTTGTGACTTCATTCGTGTACTCCTGTCTCCTGATGACAGAGGCTGAGACCGGGCTGGGCTGACTTCATTCGTGTACACGGGCCGGTGGGATGGCAAGCGAGCAGGCCAGGCGTCCCGAATTGGGTTGGGTCTAAATAGTATTACTATATTTTAGTTATTTCGGGTCCGGGTCTACAGTACCCACGGGTCTATATCTGGACCCGGACCCGGACCCGGCCCCGGACCCGGACCCGAACATCAATACCCATGGGTCCTGATTCGGATCCAGACCCGGACCCATCGGGTCGGGTACCCGCGGGTACCCGGACCCATGGGTATTTCTACCATCCCTACTTCCTTTTCATAAATAGACTTGGCAGCAGCTCTCATCCCCAGTACTTTGCTATATAATATGCTATTGGTCAGCCTGCATCAAGGTAGATCCAATGCCTGAGCCACTAGCATCAGTTTCCAATATAAATGGCTTTGAGAAATTTGGCAGAGCTGGAATTGGGCAAGTGATCGTGATCTGCTTGAGCTTCTCAAATGATTCGGTTTGTTCTTGATCCCAATTAGACCTTTTTTCTTTAACAAGTCAAATAGGGGCCGGCATATATTTCCATAGCCCTTCACAAATCTCCTATTGTAACCTGTCAAACCTAAGAATCCTCTTAGTTTAGTAAGATTGTCAGGTCTGGGCCAACTGACCACATCAGCAGTTTTCTTTGGGTCAGTAGATACACCATCTTGGCTAATGACATGCCCCAAATATTCAATCTGGGGACTGCAAATACACACTTGCTCATAATGGCAACAGGTTGATGTTTCCAGCACAATCTTGAAATGCTCTGTGTTCTTCTAAATTCTTGCTATAGATGAGAATGTCATAAAAAATGTACCAATATAAACTTCCTCATATATTCAGCAAGAATACCATTCATCAGGGCCTAGAATGTATCTGGAGCATTAGATAGTCCGAATGGCATAACAGTATATTCATAACGTCCCAAATGGGCCTTGAATGCAGTTTTTGGAATGTTCTCCACCATTATGATCTGACGATATCCAGATCTCAAATCCAGTTTAGAAAACACTGGTGCTGCTTTCAATTCGTCCAATACATCCTCAACAATGGACATAGGAAACTTGTTCTTCGTGGTTAAGGAATTCATCCGTCTAAAATCTACACACATCGTCCAAGAACCATCTTAAGTTGAAGCCCATGAAATGTTTTCTTCAGGACCGGTTCCCTCTGCTACTCCACTCCAGTTTTCTGGCGCTGACAGTCACTATCGTCGATGGATCAACGAAAATTTCCATGCGAGAAATTTCTTTTTCCTGTAGTGTACTAGAGGATTGAAGTTCTACCAATGATTCAGGAAAAGATGCTATTGTAGACCAGGTATGAATATCCTGAAAATACAGCGTTCATACGTATTATGCGCAGGCACATAGATGAGTTTGATCGAGCAGGTAAACATCACAGTCTTGTTTCACAATTCACACCCAGCTAGATGGGATCCAACAACTATAACACAAATTGGCGTTCCGGAACTGGTAATGGCTTAGGATGCACCTCATGTTCCAAGAATCCAGCATCGGCCAACCAATCTACATCTGAGCGGGCGACGCAGGAGGCGACGGTGGCCGGTGCGGAGGCGGCGACGGCGGCAGCTCGAAGTCGAACATGTCCGGCGGCAGGTCATCAAACACCACGTCAGACATGTCCTGATGCACAGGCCCCACGTGGCCGTAATCGTCGCCTTCTAGCCCGAAGAACTGGGCCGTCTGCACCTCCGTGATCTGCTCCAGGTAGGCGACGTCGATGTCGGCGGATGCCGCATCGACAAACACCGCATGGTCGACCGTCGGTGCCGGGTTGCCGGAGTCGTCGAAGGGTAGCTGGGCCGCCGGGGCGGCGTCGTATGAGCCGCATTTTGCGGCGACGTCCATGCCCAACTCCATGGAAGACGGCAATACGGATCCGGGGTCAAGCAGTCCGGCCGGAAACGGTGCGTCGGCGCACTGGTCCTCCATGCGTGCTTCTTGGCTGCTCTGGCCAACGTGGTTCGTCGTCTCCTGGAAGGGGAGCATGCCCGTGCAG
The DNA here is from genome assembly GCA_036346355.1 of Rhipidocladum racemiflorum. Classification (NCBI taxonomy): domain Eukaryota; kingdom Viridiplantae; phylum Streptophyta; class Magnoliopsida; order Poales; family Poaceae; genus Rhipidocladum; species Rhipidocladum racemiflorum. Next base: position 78,379,435 of record CM070583.1, on the reverse strand, counting down.
GGATCCTGGCAGAGGGAGTGAAATGCGCTACTCTTCGGTCCTCAAAATCTCAAATACGGCAACGATCGAGTCTCGAGAATGGCAAAATGCACCTGGATTGGTGTGACACTGGTTCGAAACTACCGAAAGGAATCGACTACAGAAGTGAATTTCCTCGCGAGATCAGAAGACCTCAACTGTTTGATTACCTTGGAAGCGAGCAGCGCACGAGCGGGCGCAGAAGAAGCGCCGCAGCTGCTCGGCTTGCCGGACCTCCGGCGGGGCAGCGGCGCCCGCAAGATCCTCGCCAGCCGCTTCTGCCGCGTGCTCCAGAAGTTCTTGACATCGTTGTCCGTCCTGCCGGGAAGATGCGTCGCGATCTTGGCCCATTTGTTCCCGAACTGCGCCTGCAGATCGATCACCACGCGCTCCTCCTCCGGAGAAAACCTGCACCCACTTAATTCACAAGCAGCAGCGTTCCTCAGCGTTGCCGCAGCTCGCAGATAAATGGCAAGCAGAGCCGGCCATGGCTAAACGTATGGATCAAGCAGCTTTCTCATACCGACGGTGCACACCATCGTGTGTGGTGTGGCTAACCAGATAAACAGAGGAGTTTAGTGGCAATGACACTTAAACTGAGAGTACTGGCAGATATACTCGTGTGTTAGTGCAGATTCAGAATAATACCATTTCAGCATCAGCTAGCATGCACCGTGTAGAACAAAATGATGGCCCGGACGAAACGATAGCACAGTTTTTCCCCCCCTTTCTTTTTGCCCTTGTCTAGACCTGTTGATCATGGCAGTACTGTGTCTCTATCTCTAGAGGGAAAAATGTGTTGCTTCAGGCTTCAGTTCGCACAGAGAATTAAGTACACACCACATCGCTTCCTACTATACTTTTTTTTAACGTGCATTTGGTTCCTGGTGATTGCTGGAGGCGAAGTTTGAGATAACAGAGGGGGGCTGTTTTGATAGAGAGAGTTTCAAACTCGAAAGCCCATTTCGTTATCTCTTTTGGCCGAAAAATGCACAGACGGTGAAACTTCAAGTGGTGAAAAATCCCATGAATAGTAAGTGCACAGCTTGTAATCAAGATAAAAAAAAATAACCGCTTCTTGAAATGAGAACCAAGAGATGAGAAAAGGTTTTGCCGTAACAAAGACAGCAGAACAAGTTTGAAGAAGAACAAGTTTGAAGAAGAAGAAGAAGAAGAAGAAGAAAGAAGAAGAAGAAAGAAGAAGAAGGAGAAGGAGAAGGAGAAGGAGGAGGAGGAGGAGGAGGAGGAGGAGGAGGAGTAGCACATTACGTCTTGAGGTTTGGGCGGAGCTTGTTGACCCATCGGAGGCGGCACGACTTGCCGGTGCGCGGGAGGAGGCCATTGGATCGAATGGAGCTCCACTCGCGGGGCCCGTGCTCACTGACGTGCTGCAGCAGCACCTCGTCCTCCTCCGCCCTCCACGGCCCCTTCCTCACCGTCTGGTCACCACCACCGCGCGGCTGCATCGCCCTCCCTTGCCACCGGCGGCCACCGCGACAATGCCAATTGGACTCGCGGCTTGACGCTCCCTCCTCCTCCTCCTTCCTTTTGCCGCATTCAGAAGAAGAGGAGAAAATGCTGATGCCACGAAGCTCCTAGTACCGCCCCACTAACGCCCACTCCCTACAATCCAGGGAGAGGTGGGAAAAATTTTGTATGGAGAGCGGGGAGGCCACTGTCGATGGCAGCCGTCGGATCGTGATCAGAAGGTCGTGTTTTTACCTATGGGCGCCTGTTTCTCCCTCATGTCGTGTCCTTTCGCGCACAACGGGTCACAGTAACCGCTCCTAAATGCTTGAGTTTTGCGTGAGAATACAATGATCTGTATCGGACATTTCTTTTTTAATTTGAAACAAGTGTATCTAACAAAAATTGAATCAAACATTCCCTTCAAGACAGATTGAAACACACGGGCGCTCACGAGCCGATGGTGTGTGTGCGCGTGCGTGGGTGTGTATGGATGAGTTTATAGTTCGGTTGTTGTTGCTCTTTAACGGAATGTTAGAGCTCCTCGCAAAATTATTTTTTTTTTAAAAAAAAAACATCTTTGTTGTGTGTCAGTCTAGTTGACAATGGCAGGCAACACTGGTTTGGTACAACCAAGGTTCAAAATCCCAGCGAGATATCCCCCCCCCCCTTCATATTCTGGCGGAATAAAAAAAATTCAAATTACTGTAGTGTTTTTAGAAATCTCTGTGATGTCTCGGCATTTTTGGCCGGATTTATGCTTTTTTGGAGCGGTTTGTATAGTATTTGGACCGGATTTGGTGGTAAGAATTCTAATACCATTTAGGAGGAATAGATATAAAAGGTTTGCAATACAATCACCAACCAAGTTTTGCTCAGTTGGCTTGTAGAGTGCGCAGCGCCTTGAGCGTCAAGGTCTCTGGTTGGAATCCTGAGGAGAGCAATTTGATGACAATTTTTTGAGCTGTGGACTGTGGTAGAGCAAAAAACATTGCTTAGTAGGGATGGCAACGGGTCCGGGTACCTCCGGGTCCAACCTCCGTGGACCCGGACCCGAGACCCGAAGTTTGGACCCGGACCCGGACCCGAAGTTAGTCACGGGTCCAAACTCGGACCCGGACCCGGACCCGGACCCGGCGGGTACCCGGACCCGAACGGGTACCCGGACCCGAAAATATAATTCTATTTTCATTTGTTCGAGTAGCTAAAGTTTATAGGATTTGATTAAATTTAAGACAAATATTTTCCTTCATTACTCGGATTAAGAAATAGACTACATGCATATAATAACAAAGCAACAATAGATGATATTTGTTATCTACAATTCTATTTTATACAATGGATATTTTCTTGTCGTCCGGTCCAGGTACCCACGGTCCAAAATGAGACCGGACCGGACCGAACCGGACCGGACCCGAAATAACATACCCGTGGGTCCAAATTTGGACCCGGACCCGGACCCATCGGGTCGGGTACCCACGGGTACCCGGACCCACGGGTATTTTTGCCATCCCTATTGCTTAGGTCTACAGCGTTCATCTTACTGATTTCACGGGCTACTATTGTTTATGTAATCAACTAGTTAATAGTACAAGTATGAAAGCAAAGAGTCTTCGCCTTGATATATGACATATTTCACACGTAGCATGGATTGAACGCTTAATTTGATGAAAATTTTGACAATTCGTTAAACTAGAAGGGTGTGAGTGGCGCGGCGCGCCAGTTTGCTACTTGGCCGATGGAAAAAATTCGTTCAATTTCTTTTTTTTTATCTTCTTTGAAAAGGATTTTATCGTGAAAAGCTTTTTTTCGGTGAGAAATCAAGCCGAGAAGGAATTTTATGTAATTAAAAAAATTATAGTTTTTTAAAAAATAAAAACAGAAATTTTAGAGTTTTTCAAAAATAAAAACGGACCTTTTCAGGGGGAAATAGGCCAAGACATATTTTCCAAAATTTTGAAAGATCTTTCCGTAACAAAGGGTCTTTTCGTGAATTTATAGGTTTTTTGGGAAAAAAATTGGTCAGTAAAGCAACCATTGGGAAAAAAACTAAAAAGGTTATTTTATATATATTGTTTGAATTTTCAGTGGTTTTTTCGGGAAAAAACGAGCACGAAAAGGATTTTGATAATATAACCAGATTCGATCTTGGAGTTTTTTCATAGGTTTTTAAAAATAAAAAGGGTTTTTTAGTTTTTTTTTTGGTCTTTTCGTGAAGGTCAGGACCTGTTCACAATTTCATAAATTTCTAGAGATTTTTTTTGTAAAAAAACGGGCAACACGCGGCAGGCCACGCACTTGCGCCACGTGGCATGCGATGGGAGAAGTGACCGGGCGACACTGCCCCCCCCCCAACGCTCGCCACGTGTCGTGCGGGAAAAAGCGAGTGGGCAACGCGCGCGTGGTTGGACAGTCTCGAACCCAAGTCGTGGGCGTGGGGACGAATGCCGTTGACGCCGTGCTACGCGGGCTTTGTGGCTGAGCGGAGTAAGGGCGAAATCCTTTTAAGCCTAACGTTGGGGAGGAAGGATGCAGACCGCCAAAGAGGTGATTGGACGGCCAGTGCACGCGGGGCAACGTGGACAACGCGAGGGTATCGGAAACCTCCGAACTTTGTTATATGGAGTACTAGCTCTCTTCAGTTCATTAATTATAGTAATATCTTTATTGTTGATACCTTAGCGGCAGAGGCACCTACTACTATCTGGTGTAATGGCAATTACAACCTGCTGGCAGTTGTGTCCAAGTAGTTATATGCATCATGGCCATGACAAATTGTGAATGCACTCTATTGATCAATGTTAGATCAAATTTTCTAAATGGTCAAATTGATGGTCTTTTATGTTAAAATATTTGGTATGTTATATTCAAATAGATAGAAACATATAGAAAACTTTCTAAATAATTTGAACTTCATTTGTTACATTTAAAAAATCAAAAACAGGATAAACATAAGGCTTTTATCACCACATTAGCACTATCACAATTTTTTTTAAAAATTCAGTCCTGATCATTATTTAAAAGAGAGTGTATAGGTATCTCCCGAATGTTTTTGTCTTAAATAACATCCAAATTTTAGACGTAGGATTAAAAGTCCAACCGTTAGATTAAATCACAGGATCGGATGTAATCGATACTCCCGAATCTCAACAGTGATCCGATGCTCCCAGATTCGGGTGATTTTAGCAAACAAAAAATCTGGATGATGTTTATCAAATCCCTTATTTAAAAATTTTATATCAGGATCATCCACAAAAATTTTCAACAAAAATTAATGCATTTTAGACCAATTTTCGTTATGTTATAAATCACCGATATGTCGGCAAATCTCGGCGATATTTGGGAAATCTCAGTAAAAAAAACGGATTTGAATTTTGCTTTTTCGATTTCATTTGAATTTCGTCCGAAATAATAAGATTTTGCTGAAATTTCGGATTTCGAAAGGTGACGAGACGTGAATCAAAAATGAAATTTGGAACCTTAGATATGGGTTTTGATAAGTTTCATCCGGATGTTTTCTTTAGCAACCATCATCCAAATTCCTGGCCATTGGATTTGCTTTTAGATCGATACATGCCCCCTCTGAATTCGATGTGGATTGATCCTACGGATATGTGTTTTGATCGTACGGTCTAAAGTTTGGATGTTTCTTAGGACAAAAACATCCGGATGATGCCTATACACTCCCGAGATAGATTATGGTTCCGAACCAAACAATATCTGAAATCGATTAAGCATATCGATTTTAGCATTGTCTGAAAGTTGTTCTACGACACAATGCAATTGTCAGGTTTTACAGTGATCACTGAAGAGTGAAGGCTTACAATGCAGGGGCGTGGGCTACTGCAGGTCGCACCGGACGAGCCGGCCGCCTTTGCTGCACAGCCCCTGCTCGCCGCCGGCCGCCTCCACCACCTTCCCGTAGCTGTACCGCAGCGGCATCCTCCCCAGTAGCCGGTGGAACTCTGTGATGCACTCCCCTCTCTTCTCCCAATGCCCCGTCCCCCCACTCGAGCTCAGGCCCACGGCCTTCATCGCGTCCCCATCCTCGCCGGCGGCGGCACTGGCGTCGTTTCTTGGGTCGCCCCAGTCCCTGACGCTGCCGGCCTCCACCAGCACTGGCCCCCCGCCGGCTTCCTCCGAGGCGACGAAGTTCATGAGGATGTCCTCGCAGTTGCGCTCCCGGTCCACCACGGCGCGCGCCGCGGCGAGCTCCGGGGAGCACGAGTACCTGCGCAGGAGGTCCACGCCGAGGACCATGAACTTGGTGAGCACCATGGAGTAACGCCCCGGTTGCGCCGCGGTGTACGCCCACCTCCCGCGGGTCAGGTCGAGGTGGTGGGATCTCGGGAAGAAGCCGACGAGCGAGCCGGGGCGGGCCTGCTGCCAGGTGGCGAACGCGAAGGAGATCGCCGCGGCGTCGGGGAGGACGTCGTCGTCGGCGACGGCTACCGCGGCGGTGCGGATGGAAGGGTGGGGGATGAAGCGGGAGTTGAGGGACTCCGAGGCGGTGCGGTGGAGGGAGATGGGCGGCGGGAGGCGCGGGAGGAGGCGGTCCGGGGTGGAGGGGTTGCACCAGAGCACCACCACGGCGAGTACGAGAGGGTGGGCCGCGTACGCGCCCGCGATGGCGCGGAGGAGCGGGAGCCGCCGCTCCGAGTAGCCGCTCAGGAGCACCGTGAGCCGGTCCGGCCGGAGCGCGGCCGCGTCCTGCCGGGACGCCGCGTCGCAGCCCGCTTCCCCGCCACCGGAGGCGGGTACCGCGCCGATTGTTGCGACGGCGAGGAGAAGGACAAGGTGGCGGTGGTGGTGCGACGACGACGACGACGGCATGGAGGAGAGGACGCGACGCGGCGGGGAGATCTGGTCAAAGCTTTTAGCCGGATGCGTTGACTTCAAACGACTCCTCACGGTCACGGTACTAGCGAGCTACTGCTACTTGAGGTGGATTCTGCGTGGGCCAAGGCGTCAGGTGTAGCTGTTGACTTGTGGTGGTCGTGATCCGAGGTGGATTCGCGTGGGGCCGGGGTGTCAGAGTGCGAGGTCCAGCCTTCCCCCTCGCAATTCGCCTTTTATCCACACGACGAGGGAACGGTGGGGAGGCGATCGAAGCTGAACAGGGCAGAGGAATGGCTGCGCAATGGAGCAGCGCAGCGAGCCTGGACCGTTCGATAGGGCGGTGCTGCCGCCTCCACCCGCAGCTGCCGCCGCCGTGCCGGGCGTCGGTGCCGGCCGCATCGCCGTCGCGGTGGACTAGGAGGAAGGGCAGGATCGGCTGCGTGTCCGTCCGCGCGGCCGCGGAGGCGGAGCCGACGGCTCGGCCGGAGGTCGAGGCCGACACGGAGGTTAGCATCATCCACGCTTGCGTGCATACGAATGTAGTAGAGATCATCAGCACGAATGCACGATGCCAAATCGCCATGTTTTCATCCCATCCTCCGAGCCAATCTAATCGTTGATTTGTTGAGAGTCGTACTACTCTACTATCAAAGAAAATATAAATAAATAATCCCTCTGTTTCTTTTTATAAGGCGTATTTGGTTTCGTTAGGACAAGACTTTGACCAACGATTACTTTATTAATATATCATTTATGCAATACGAAATCATAATTATATATAAGTATTTTTGAATACAAATCTGCTAATATCAATTTTGTGTCATAAAAATTATATGCTAATAGAGTAATTGTTGGTCAAAGCTTTGTCCTAACGAAACCAAATACGCTTTATAAAAAGAAACGGAGAGAGTACTAGCTAATTAATTTGATCCATCGGATCGCTAAGATAGTGAATTTAATGTACCGAAAAGAGCTCTAATGTTTACCTGCCATCTGCGACCTTGTCCTAAGGAAGAAGGTGTAGTGTGCGAAGGGTGCAGCGGCACGGGTTGGCTGCTCTGCGGCTTCTGCAAAGGGAAGAAGAACGACGTCAAGTCCGAGAGCAGCAGCCGGGTCTACCGCCGCTGCCCGACCTGCAAGGCCGTGAGTTGCTTCTGTCCAGATTTGTTCGGACCTTATTCAGTGCACTTTCTGAATTCCGACGCCGATGCCGGCCTTCCTGGTTGCAGGCAGGATACATCCTGTGCCCGAGATGCAGGGTCTACAAATGCATCACATTTCCAGAAAGCGATGACTCGTGAACAGAGAGGGGCAGCAGATGGGCTTGGATGAGATCTGATCCTCTTGCTGTTTCTTCTACGGTCTAGCTTATCTTCCTTTGCGTTTTCTGGTGACTGCAATGTGGATCGTCTGTCGTCCATATATACCCACAGAACAGCATACTCTGTACATTTACCGGTTCTCGATTGTCGAAGAACGCTCCTCTTCTCCTAGCTTGGTCCTGAGGAACCTATCTCATCACCACAAGCTTTGCAGTTTGCACATGCATCAGTGGATTGATTAGACCACTGAGAATAGAGCAGCACCTTCGATGTTATTCAAAAGGACTATGTATGTACATTCTTTGCTGCACTTTGTTCTTTCAAACATCAGGGCGCAGTACAAGGATAATGGAAGAGTAGCTGAGCATGGGGTAGAGATTGGAATCGAGGAAATGGGAGAATTGGTGGACAGTGAGAGCGCGGTCAGGTAGGTCATCGGTGAGGAAGTCATACGGCGCCGGCTTGCCTGTGTCGACCACTGGATCCCATCGGTACCCTGGGCGCTCCGGGAGTCCGACAACCACCGGCATGTGGCTGGTGTTGAAGGCCACATAGATCTCGCCTTCTGCTTCATCATTCTGTGGTGGGAGATACATAAGAACCATCCGTTATTTTAGAAAATCTCTGACCAGTTTATAAAGTGATTTTTGGAACAATTTTGGTGATGTGCAAGAGCACTATATGTGTACCATGGAGAAGGCCACCAATCGGCTTTTCTCCGACCAGTCTGGTTTCCCAGGCTGAAGACCATGCCATTGCAACAGGTCTGCCGTTGGGAAGTCCTCAAGGCCAAGACACTTGCACTCTCTGCAGTGCAGACCAAAAGAACAAAAATAGACAACATTAGCTTGATGTAGTCTGGAAATGACCTCACTCGTTTAGTACATGGGAGGCACCTCCAGTGGTTCGACATGGAAATTATTCAACAGAAAGAGCCATTACTTGCGAAATTTGATCATGAGGCAGCAAAATTGGTACAAGTCGGAGGATTGTTCTATTTTGTCCCAGCGGAAATAATTGACCTACACCAGAACCAAGATGGATGAATGGAAGGATTTAAAGATAGTTGATTAAAAAAATATATGACCACATTGGACTGACATAATGGTCATGGCAGTATGTATTGTTGTTGCCTCCTTTTGTATGGCCATATTCATCGCCCATGTAGAACATTGGAACTCCCTAAAGAATTGGAGGAATGGGGAAAAAAGGTGTGAAATACTGCAGAAGGTGAATTTAAGAAATTAACATTGTGATATCAGCATTCCCTTCGATTTGACTATAAAAAGATTGGCATGTAGGGAACTAGGAAAAAAAATGAAACAATGATACTTTCCGGCGAACTTTTGATTGCCAATGCACGCTCACTGACCTCATATGCCCTTGCGAAAAACAAGCAATCTCAAAGAACTGAAGAGATCAGATAGTAAGCCTTACTTGAGAAACCAAAAGACAAACAAAGAAATTGCGGATTTGCCTCTTCCTCAATCTTCTGACTGACACGCTTGCCAATTCTCCTTCCTACATTGTTCACAATAAGTTGTGAATGTGTGTTCTACACATGATTCTGAAGCTACTTTCCATATAAATTTGTTGCAAACTAGATGAAAATTGTATTGTTTCAGCACAGGTCTGCGGCAAGGTAACAGAAGAAAGTTTATCAAATTCTAGCGATTGCAATCATGGTTTTCCCCATTGGTACCAGCGGCCAGCCTATACCAATCTTTAGCCATAACTCCTGTACCATCTCATGTACAAAATACAAGTCGGGTTCTCTCTAGAATATACAACAAGTGACAGCTGGTAGGGAAAACCTTATTGCACTAACAATTTACCTACAGAGAAAACCATACAAGGTCACCATACAGGGAAAACCCTATTTGTCAGCCATTTGAGTAGAAGTAAAAAAAGAAACATACAAAAACATGAAAGTTCAGAATTACCTCCCCACAATTCCAGCTAAGATTGTGATTTTCTCCATCTCTATTGTTCTCACCATTTGATAAGTTGTACTTCTTATTATATGTCACCAAATCAGACAGTGTAAATCCATCATGTGCACATACAAAGTTGATACTGTGCCAAGGTTTCCTTCCTCCTGCCTGATCAATCAACCAAAAATTGCAGTGGTGAATACAAAGCAATGTTATTAAGTTGTCGACTAGTCGTTGATTAATACACGATTAGTCGTCCATTCGGTATATGGAGGACGACTAGGGTGCTCGACTCGACTGGAGCAACTAGTCAGGCGGCTGGATGACTAATCGGCGACTATAGCCGCGACTAATCACGCTTGCCTAGTCGGGCAACTAGTTCGCTGCTCTGCTCTAGTATTAGTATCTGTCTTCGCTGCTCTGCCGACTTACATTTCTTTGTTCTAGTAATGCTTCTTCGCTGCTCTGTCAAAGGAAAGTGCAATGAAAGAGGTTACCCTATTCTTCGAAGCCGTATAACTTGTATAACCATGATTGTTAGCATTGATCGACATCCTTAGCATTGATAGGTTACCATTTGCAGAAAGCAGATGATATTGCTAACATATGTTAATGGTAAAGTCTATTGTAGTCGTAGATGCATAGGTCATTGAATTTTAGCTGCCATATTGTTTGTTAAAGCAAAGACCTTATGGTACTTCCAGGGTGTTGCTTACCAATTTCAAAGAAAAGCATTCATTAAGAAAAGACATGTTGGGATAAAAAAAACAAATAAGTCATCAACTCATCATCATGCTTATGTTGTTCTCCTCTTTATTTCATACTTTACAATATGTATATGTGCTTAATTGTTGCTACAACTTAGTATGTGGCATGTCCTACTAACATACTTCCTAGTCTAAGGATTAGTCGAGACGACTAAGTCCACAAGTTGCCCCTCTGGCAACTCAACTCGACTTTACGACTTAATAACATTGATACAAAGTTACTGATTTGATTTCTACACAGACCAAAAGGAAAATCATGGTAACAAAATGACTTCTATGTCAGATTAAAATTTGTTGTTTTTCTTAAAATATACATGTAGCTACTTTGCACTGATGCTTTTATGTGTATCCTTATAAGATGTCAGAGAAGCATGAGACCATTCCCATTTTGTTTACTGAAAAAAGACAGTCCTATCAAAAGATTTCCAATATGGTCCCACACATGAAATCCAATATGGCTTCTTCTCACCCAAAAAATTTAATATGGTTGGAATTTTTCAGTGGATTGACCTATTAAAGGTCCACCACACAGACACACACACACACACACACACAAAAGCCTATGTTCTTCACTTGCGGGTTTGCTGTACCACTATGCAGTATTTGCAAAATGTTCCATCCAGGTCACATTGTACTGGATCAATTTACACGTATTGACACAACATACCTGGTATAGCTGTGGACTTCCACAAAGGCATTCGGCAAAACCACCAGCAAATCCGTCCGTGCCTTTAATGAATTGACGTACAATGTCCCGGTACTAGGGAAACAACCACACAAGTCAATACTTTGATGAAACAGCAATTGCAGAGGTAAAGTGAGAAATGTGTCAGATGTTGGTTTAGTAGAAGATGGATGCACACGACCATATGTTCTTTGTCAAAACTCCACCAGATTTAACTCATATACAAGCTTAATATCCAATAGTTTTTTAGTTCTTACTGATACCAAAGTTCATGCCCTGATAAAAACCAAGTGCACACTTAACCAATGTTGTCAGTAGTGCTATTATTTGAAACACGCACTTCACCATTCAGTTCCTGTGTTATATTTCTCCTGACGCAGAATAGTTTCTGCATGTGCCTTTGAAGTTTAGCCCAACAACATATTACATTATATAATCATGTCTCAGTTATTACTAATATTCAGTATGTGACAAGGAACAATTCATTGCTTTAGGAAACATCCTTAAAATAGCTGACGGTACTCGGTTCTTACCCTCCCATTCCACTCTGACCAAATGTTCCAGTGAGGAAATTGACCGACTTGATAGAGGCCTCCTGCATCCCATGCTTCTGCAATGAGCTATAATTGCAGTGGGGAAAGGAGTAAGAGGAGCTCTCAAAAAACACAAATAATATGTTAAGTATGTCAATTGATATACACTATTCTACATATTTAGTAGGTATTTTGTTTTATACAAGAATAAAGGTGTCCAATGATTACTCATAAGTAGCAGATAAATGAGAGTTACTTGCATAGAAAATGAATTTCTTACCAAAAATTGGGGAATGGATCTTTTAACATTAGTGAAACAAATGAATTTAGATAGATACCAAATGTTAAATGAAACAGGTACCTTAACACCTCCAAGAATTGGGTCATTGCTGATCATGTCAATGAGCGGTGGAGTAACAAGAGGTGTCCCTGTTGTAATAATGTCACCTTCCATTGGACTACCATACGCATTAACTGGATCCCACAAACTTGTAAAAAGAAACAGAAAATTTTAAGAATCTTCTGAAAAAGGCAAGACCCACTCACACAAAAAAGAGAAATTTACCTGGAACCTCTGGTCATTATGGATGCAAGATCAAAACGAAAACCATCAACATGCATTTCTATCACCCAGTATCTGCAATATCAAACTTAGCTAGTATTGCATAAAAAGTTTGTCTTATCAAGTATAGAAAATAAACAACAATATGCTACCGAATATGTGATGATACATTGCTTAGCAGAAGATTCAAACTCATTCCAAACAGTTCCTTTTCTTTATTTATTTATGCAATAAGTCCATTTACACCCCCCCCCCCCCAACTTTCCAAAAAGTCCATTCAACACCCGCAACTATAAAATCGGGTATTTAGCATCCTAAACTTACAAAACCGGGTCAACTTACACCTTAAGGCGGTTTTGAAGAGTGGTTTTGTTGACAGGGATCCAACTTAGGGTGATTTTTGTGGTTTTTGTTATGTTGGCAGCCATGCGTCGATTTTTTTATGTAGATCCAAATGAGAGAAGGAATGATGACGAGAAGGAGAAAGAGAATGTATATAGAGAGAAAAGAAATGAGAAAGATGTCGATGATGTTGATGTCAATACCCTTGAATTAGATCCTTGTTACCAAAACTCAATGACATAACTACCAATATGGCAAACACCATATTGAGTGGGATCCAAATCAATAAAACTGTCTTAGGGTGTAAATTAACCCAGTTTTGTAATTTTGGGGGGTTAAATACCGGTTTTGTAGTTGATGGTGTTAAATGGACTTTTTGGAAAGTTGAGGGGTGTAAAATGTGTTAGACAGTTGCACGAGCTGTCTCAAGAAGATGACGATGCTTGCGCTCAGCCACACCATTTTGAGCATAAGCACCAGGACAGGAAAACTGAGAAAGGGTGCTTTCTCAGCAAGAAAAGTACAAAGTGCTCCTGACAGATACTCTTCTGCCGAATCAACACAAAGAACACGAATAGGAGAATCAAACTGAGTATGAATCATGGTGACAAAAGTCTTATAGATGGATAAAACCTCACTACGAGAATATATAAAATATATTCAGTGTGACGAAAGAAATCATCTATAAACATAATATAATATCTATGACCCTTTTTAAAACAAAGGGAGCCGGGCCCCAAACATCAGAATGAACAAGATCAAAAGGGTGTTGTGACACATACTCACTGGATGGTTAGGGGAGTTGAAGTTGTGGATCTTTTGACAGCATAGGTTACTTGGCTACGATGGTTACTTTAGCATTTTGGTGTTTCTGTTTCTACACCGACTTCTCTTTTATTTGACAGTACAGGTGCTATTAGCATTGCTCGAGAGCCAGTAAAGTATGAGCTCACCAAGCATATCGGTGTTTATGCTTTCTACATATGGTCACAGGTATAGGATCAGGTTGTGTACGTGCCTTCAAAGCTTCAGTTGGCAGACTTCTTCACGAAGGCACGAACTAAAGCTCAACACAGCTTTTATCTCTCCAAACTCAGTGTTGTTGATCCACCATGTGTTTGAAAATGTGTTTGAAGTAGGGTGTTAGACAGTAACCCATATTACTTTTTATAGAGATTGCTAGTATCCCATATTGCTTTGTACAGATATTTTCTTGTATAGATATAGGCTAGTATCCCATATTGCTTTGTATAGATATTGCCTTGTATAGGCTTTACTTTTTGTACCCGTATCCGTATGTACATGTATATATTATGGTCTATTGGCCTCATGATAAATAGAAGTTCTATTCATAACAAAATGGACTTATTCCTTTATTTATAAACATCCACAATTTGATGACATTATACAATAGATTTTTCTCAGTTTTATTCGAACAGAAGAATTTTCAACTAGCCAAATCTATAAGCACAAAAACATTAACATTTGTAATATTTTAAAATTACAATACGCTGATTACCAAAAGAGTAATCCCTTACAATCTTGCAAATTGAGCTTTTGTTAAAACGAAAAGAAGCGAGAACAAATCGAGAATTATTTATAGAAGTTATATTTATATTTGTACCTCAAGCAATCTACAATAAATTCACGGACCACGGGATGATTACAGTTGAAAGTATTCCCACAACCAGAATAATTATAAAACTCTCCCTGCAGGAACAAATGCCCTTCGAATTATTAGATTGCATAGAACTGTTCCACGATAGAATTAGATAATAAAATTATATTATATGCATATATGAAAGAACAATTACACAACAAGCAATATCTCTCACCTTAGGTGCAAGCATATAGTATGTACTATTATCTATACCCCTAAATGATAATATTGGTCCATTCTCATTACCCTCAGCCGTATGATTGAAGACAACATCCAAGATCACCTAACAGTACACATATCTTCACATCAAAACTGATATATTGGAAAGAGTTAAAGGGAGCAGCTACTAGATAATCTTTAACTTATATCAATTTGTTTACCTCAATTCCCCGTTTGTGAGCCTCTCTTACAAAAGTTTTGAATTCATGTATGGCATCACGTCCATAGTTGCTTATTCCAGCTGACGAATATCTCATCATTGGTGAAAAGAAGTTTATTGTAGAATATCCCCAAAAATTCATCCTGGTAAGATAGTGAGCAATTTATACGAAATGGTATGACAAATTTGGTTATGCATCCAACGAAAAACATAGCCTATCATAATCATGTAAAAACACATACACATGGTACACAGGAATAGTGACGGTGCAATTAGAGCCCTCAATACAAATGAGAGGTACACATTGAATCCATATAAGCAAGTCTAGAGATGGCAAAACAATAGAGAAGAGACCTTATAATGCAATTATGCAAAATCTAAACATGTGGAGCCCGAACCGCTCAGAGACAACTGAAATTTGGTATTGACGTGACCAAACTCAATAATAGCTTTGTGTCTCAAAGAAAAATCTAGCTTAGGATGTCAACTTGCAATATATTATAATAGCATTAGCAACCAGTGGCATCAAGCATATCTACAAAAACACCTTGGCTTTAAAAATAGTTCAGTGATTGTTGAAAAATACTCCTTTTGAATGAATATGAGTTCTCTAGGCATAGACTTTGTATGAACTCTCATTCAAACACTGCTGATAGGTTGTAGCTTAATATTGAATTCAAGTCCACATACTTGGAAGAGGAGCTGAAGTACTCCAGCTCATTGAACTCGTGGCAGGGCATTAGCTCTACACAGTTAACTCCAAGCTCCTGGAGAGGGAGTATCCCAATATCAAACAAAGAATAATCATACAACTAATAGTCTAAAATGGACAATATTAAGTTGACTTGTACATTGAATGACCACTCATAAAAAAAGAGGAAGCAGACATACTATTGAGCAAAGTGCCATGTAAATAGTATAGAATTGCAGAGCAGATTTGGTAAATGGTGACACATACTTGGTTATGATTAAGTTGTAGAATGGGGTATCTTTTGCAAAATCGAAACCAAATGTTCTCAAGAATGAGTATGTAACAGTGTTCTGATATATAATAGTTTTTGCAATCCAACAAATTCTGGATCTGACTATGTAGTTAGCAACAGTACCTTCAGATAGTCAAGCTTAGACACAGCCCCAATGTAAGTTCCTGGTTGTTCTACATTGCTCGAATCATGCTTTGTGAATCCACGTAAATGCATCTCATAGATTATAAGATCCTTCTGATGATACCTTAGAGGCAGGTCGCCTTGCCAATCAAACTGCAAATGCAAACCTTTTTACTGTGATATTAAATCAATAAGACAACTAAAAGTCAATAACAAATAGTAAATGTAATTTCACTTCATTTCCATTTGCAATCATAATATAAATAAATAATATGTTCGAAGGTCCTATATTAACAAAATACAGTTCTTTGTAAAACTTTTAGCAATAATGATTTTTTTTTTAATAATGACTGTCTCGGGCATGGGAGTAAAAGAGGAAGAGAAGGGAAAACATGGGGAAAAAACGAGAAACAAATGTAACCGGTCCTAATATTCAGCAATTCAGGCATACTGTACTATACGAAAGAGGAATCATGCCAGCCATTTGAGGCCAGCAATTGCCACCGGGCCCTGGAACACCATACTCCCCTCGGCTTATCACTGCCTAGAGCAATACAAAACATAGAGTAAGTAAGGGCCTCAATCAATTACAAACATAGTACCATGAACAACATCAAGCAAAGTAAAGTTAGAGAGGTGCTTCTATGCTCTTCCTTTTTAATGTTGCACAAATATTAAAGCATGAATGAAGAGTAGACGATGATTACTTACCTCTTCGTTTGCTTCAAGATATGTGCAACTTGTATTAGGAAGATATGTACAACTTGTATTAGGAGGAAAAGCATAGAAGCACTCTCGTAAAGTTAATGCATCACCTTAGCATAAGGATCCACCACAACACTGGCAACATCAAAGTACTGCCCGCACCGAGGAGCAAACTTGCCATCAAACCTGTACCCGTAGAGCATGTTGTGCAGCTCGCCTTCGATGAAGACATGCCATACATTCCCCGTCTGATTGACCAGGGGGTCAAGGGGAATCTCCTCAGTCACCCTATTCTGCACCAATCCCCAAACAACCAAAAAAACTCAACTAAGCATCGGAAGAAGTGAGTCAATGAGCAAGCTTGCAGATACATGCATCACACACAGCTGATATAATGGGATCATAGCTAACGCTTTTTGAGAGAGAATTAAAGCTAATACACACATCATAGACAAAACAAAAATGGCGCATGCATTGCTGCACCGCACTCGGAAGCAAGCTCACCGCCTTAAGATCGTCGGGTGTGAAGAGGCAGAGCGAGGCGGCGGAGGCGCCACTGGAGTAGACGGCGAAATTGACCCCGCCGGCGAGCGCCGTGGCGCCCAGCGGCACGGGCGTTCCGGCGAGCACCCTGCACGCGCCGCCGAGCGCGTACCTCTCCTCCATCACCGCCTCCTCCTCCTCCTCCTCCTCCTCGACCTTCGCCTCCACCGCCGTGGCCACGGACCCCGCGTTCCCCGCCGCGCCGCGCGACGCCGCATTGTGCCGCCGTACGCCGCGCGGCAGGCGCGGCACCGGCCGCCTCGGGGGCACGACGAGGAACGGGCGGGCGCAGACGCAGGGGAGGTGAGCCACGCTCATTGGGGCAACCCAAATTTCCCTCTCGAGTGGTTTGGTAGCTAGCTAGCTCGATCGATCGATCGATCAATGCGTTTGAGAGGACATGAGCGGTGAGGTGGGGGTGGTGGGTTGTTTTATAGTGGGGGATTCGTGTTCGTTGGCAGTGTGACTCGACTGTGCGCGTGATAGCGTGCGACCGATCCCGGCGTCCGCCGCGCGTGCGTGCGCGCGCGGTCTCTCGCTGACGGTGTGGGGCCCGCGGGCGGTTTCCAGCCGGACGTGTCGCTTTCCGGCTCCCACCGTCCACTTGGCTGGGCAGGTGTGCCGCTGCTCGTACGAGGGTGGGGCCCGTGGAAATGGGCTTCTCGTTGGGAATTAATCATTTCTCTAGGGTCTCCGTAATTTTTTTCCCCAAATTGAACCTCTTGTGAATGCAATTATAAAAATAACTCACTCGACCATAAAAACACCAGTAATAACATGGGTCCATTTTTTCCAAATTGATCCTCTTGTGAATGCAATTATAAAATTAACTCACTCGATCATAAAAACACCGGCAACGACACGGATCCACCTGTTATGCTCCCGTACGACTGAAGAAAGTACCACGCTATGCTCCTGTAGGACTTGCCGAGGAGTAGCATGCACCTCGGTAGGCCTAGATTGGCGAGGACTAGCACCTCGGTTGGACTAAGTGTGATTAATCAAGTAATCAATTAATTAAATAATTGATTAAATGGTTAATGAAGTGATTAATTAATTGAAGTGAATGATTAGTGATTAATTAATTTACAGCTTAGAATCACACAACAATTAAGACATGGTAAAATAAATGTATTGTTGTTGATAAAAGCCAATAGGTACCAGCTATCCAATACGATTTGAGCGGCTAACACTGTTTGAATTGAATTGTACATTATATGAAGCCTTGGAACTTCTAACATACTATCAAGCTAAGATCACTATCCTTTTTTTAGCTGAAAGCACAAAGTATGGGTAAAATTAGGCAGACTCAACAAAATGCGGATGTAGGAAGTACAACCTATAGATTTTAGCCTTGAGAAAAAAAACATTCATGAGAAAAGAAACTAGCAAATCAGAAGCAGCAACTCATAGCAAGTGCTGAACCATCACTGTACTCACAAGTGAAAACAACAAACATCTCATCAACGAACTAATGACTAACTTTGTTTCAACCGTGAATTTCAGTAAAAAAGGACAGAGCCATCAGATTCATAAAGGAAAGAAGGATTGGGATCCTCTGCCTTTCCTTATCAACATGCACGGTATATTTTGACCTAAGAGAATGAAAAAATCTGAGGGGAAAAAAAATCAAATTGCTACAGTATTCGGGATTTTGGTAAATTTTATTGAAATTTTAGATATTTTGATTGAAATTCATATTTTTAAAGTAGATTTTATTAAATCTCGCGAATATTTTTGAAAATACTGTAACAATTTGATTTTTTTTTTTCTTCCAAATTTTTTCATTCTGCCCGGTCAAAATGCACCATGCATTTTGACAATGAAAGGCAGTGGATCCCAATCCGAGCTCCACGATGGTGCAAAAGAAGTGGGCTGTGGTGGTTGGCCAAATATGAACCGCCACTGAAGAAATATCTTTCTTGCCCTTCCATAAACATAAACAATAAAAAGTACAAATCAAACATCCGTAATTACTAATGCTAGAATTCCAAAAAAAAAACTAATTTCATTAGCAAGGCATTATGACAAACAATTTATATTTTTGTAGTAACTAGTGTGCTACTCACACCATAATCAGCAAGTACCTAAATCTAATTGGAAATAAATGAAAATGCGCATGTCTATTGAAAGTACAAAGCAAACATTTGAGTAACTAATGCTACTCACACCATAATCAGCAAGTACCTAACTCTAATTGGAAATAAATGAAAATGCGCATGTCTTAAAGAACAGAACATGATATGTTTCCTCTATGCCGAGTTATCAGCTACAAAATTCTTATCACCGTCGTGTTGCTGCTAAGCATTTGATAAAACTCTCAGGCAGAAAGACAACAACATGCCACTTTGATGCTTCAAGACAGCGAATGTACAAACATCTAAGTTGGGAAGAAAATCAAGGGAATAACAAGAAACCCTAATCAATTTTTGTGTTCATGAAAACAGAGGGAAAGATAAAAGAAAGAATTTATACGCTATCACAAAAAATTGATAGCAGAGTTCCTGCTTGTCAAGAAGTAAATATATTTATATGGCGAGCAATATGACCAAACCATTTCATTTTAAAGGCAATTCAAGAATGACAATCAGGAAAATATAGGCTTGCAATTCAAACACTAATGCTAACAATTTTGTTATGAAGCCCAGCCAATGAAGTAAAGAGGCAATCCAAAGATGGCTTTAAAAGGACATTTGTGGCTACTGAAACCATCCTTGCTGAAAAGCCCCATCTAATCTTTATTTGATTTGTCACAATACAGCTGTAGCATTCACAAAAGTGGGTCGCAATTGTTAGAAGTAGCACAGCTACGGAGTGCATATATAACCTTGTTCAGTTTTCTCATTAAATTCTGATATAATAATAGCCCGGCATAGTCTTTAAGAAAATATAGGCAGATCGAGCACAAAGAGTTCAAATTTCAATACCAACAACCATTCAGGCATCATATACCGACAATAAATACCAAGACTGAGGCCTAGCTAAACACAAAGTTCTTACAAAAAAGAGCAAGGTTCAGAGCACCTTATGAACTAACCCAATTAACAGATCGCTAGCCTGCTTGTATCATCTGGCCCAACTAAACTATACTCAGGTCTGTCTATGATATACTATGCGGTGCCATATGATGATACACAACTATATGTGAAGCATGGGTTGCCTACATATAATGGTGCTTTGATTATATAAGCAGTCTTTAGCACACTGGTAGAAAGGCTGAAAAACATAACTGAGGAACAATTAACTGGTTATGAAATTAGCGATTGATTGAACATGAATATTCTAGACATTGCATGTGTAAAGCTAATTTTTTGGGTTTAAATAACTTAAAAGTAATCGATTTTTATATGTAGTAGGGATGGATAATTTTACCTTAACTTCAGTTGCATTAGTCTTAAAAAAAACCCCTCAATAAACCAAAAAAACACCTTTTGATGGCTTTTAATTTTTAGTTATATGGAGGTTTGTGTCTTTTGAAAAAATCCAAAAAAAAAGACGCTCATTTTTTTAGCTCTAGTTTTTTTTCGGCTTTGAAACCGATGAAAAAGGTTAACAAACATGACCTACACCTTTTTAATGGAGTTTTGTGAGTCTTTTTTTCTATATATATATGATATACAATCTACTCGAAAAGGCATATGGGCGGTGCGTGCTACGTGGGTATAGCTTCCCTGTGCAGATGCTACGCCCAAATGCCACCGATGGAACGAGTTCTGTTGCTACGTGCATGCATCACGCATGGACGACGCGCGCGTAGTGCGTGCACCAAGAACGTGAGGGCGCCGGCCGGCCGCCGAGGAAGGCGAGGAGGAGACGCCGTTTCCGACCGACCGACCGGCCGGCCGGCGTGCATGCATGCATGCATGCATCCATGGATAGCCGGACGGACGTACGGCGAACGTGAGCCTCGCGTTGAATCCCAGCAGGATGCATGAACTCCGCTGTTGTCGAAGGCGCGTGCCTTGCTCAGTTGCTCTTTCCCGCGCTCCTCTTGCGCGTACGCTTTTCCCGTTATAGGCGGTGCAGAACCGTCGGGCACATGCAGGGGGCACCGCTTTACATCCGTTACCACCTTCGCTTCGTGTTTCCTGGTCGTCTCATACAAAGGCATGTACAATCAGGGCATATACAATGATTATATTTAGCCGTCTATAAGAGATGACACGTAGGATTTTAAATGATGTGGAGGAGAGAGAAGACTGCTGTCTACTATTTAATAGACAGCTTATAGACAACTTTATATTTTGTGTACCATTGTATAGGCAGACTGTTAATTGAATAAGATACCACTACAGACAACTCTATAGACGATCCATTGTATGAATTATTTTTAGTGTTGTCTATAGATGATGTGGAGCTACATTATAGACAGCTGCCATCTATACCATTGTACATGCCCTGATACATATCAGCTGTCTATAAAGGTATGCCACATCAGATTTTAGATTTTTGTGGAAGAGAGAGAAATATGTTGTCTACTATTTAGGGTGCGTTTGGTTGGAGGTACGAGGGTGAACGGAACAGGATGGTACAAGATGGATGGAATGATCCTGGATGATCCTGGATGAGATGGTTCAGGGATGTACATGATATGCATGATATACAACTATGCAATGGCGTGCGACGAAGACGGCGTGGGAGCGGCGGAGTGAGGCCGCCCGTGAGGAAGACCGCGGGGAGTGGCCCCGAGAGGAAGAACGCGTCCGGGACGAGTTGGTTCGGCCAAATTGGGCGAACGGGATGGTACAGGATATCTGAGGAATATTCCCAGAATCTGTACCACTTCATCCTGAATGAGATGGTTCCATACACCCAACCAAACGCATGTACCAAAACTTATCCTGTACCGTCCCGTTCCGTTCACCCTCATACCTCCAACCAAACGCACCCTTAATAGACGACCTTATAGACAGCTTTATAGTGTGTATACCATTGTACAGACAGTCTATTAATGATATGAGAGATCATTACAGACAGCTATATAGACAATCTATTGTATAAGTGGTCTTTACTACTGTCTGTAGATGACATGGATGTATATTATAGACAGCTACCGTCTATACCACTGTACATGCGTGATGGGTCTTTACAAAGATCAGATCTGAATGAGTGGGAACAAAACCCTCGCCCTCACCAGGAGCCATCTTTTTTCCCCCATATTTTTACTTCTTAGATGAATCCCATGATTCCTTCGAGTTGCTTGTAAAGAAAAGAAATTGCTTTTTGTTCCCAATGGTTGCCAATATTTGACTTGCTAAAGTTTGGTAGCATTGACCAAATTTAGCGAATATTGGGTTTGTTATCAAACTTGGGCAAGATTCCCTTCTCTCTTGGCTCTCTAGTTCATTTTCATGGAAATCTTTGGCCAAAATATTGGTAACTAATTTCGTTACCAAATTTTAGCAATCTCAAATTTTGGTAATGTTTGGTGGGATAAATTTATCATCGAACCAAACAGAGCCTAACACTGTCATTTACATGTGCATCTTTGCCCATGAAAATGGCCGGGTTGGCACGCACGTCACCCGAAGCACAGAGCAAACAAGGGTAGATATATACTACATGTAAATCGAAAGATGTATATATAATTAATTAGGGAGCGACTAGTGGACAGTATATCATTGCAATAGTATACCTCTACAAGTATTCTTCTCCAGTTTTGATCGTCGTCCTCCTCTCCCTCTCTTCTCCCTATCACCCCCTCCCCGCCTTCTTATTCGGCACCGACCATAGCTCTACGCTCCTCCTCCACCTCCTCCCGCCGCCTCCACCATCGGCGGCTGGCGGTGACCCTAGCCGTCGCCACATCGCCGTCTCCCCCTCCCCCACCGTGCCTACCCCACCCAACCTAATATTCACAACGCCACCAACCCAAGTCCTCATGCCACCCTTCGGTGCCGCTCACCACTCTCTGCCACTGCCCAACGCCCTCCGCCGTCGCACACCGTCTCCCCAGCCTCCCTCCACAACCGAGAAGAGGAGGATGAAGTCGAAGGCAGTGGCGCATTCTTGTCGACAGACCTCCACTGTCGTCCTCATGGTGCTTTGTAACACCCCAAAATTTTGCTTTTCTTAAATTCATGTGTGATTTGGCACTTTGGTGAATTTTTGGAATTTTCTGGAATTTATTTGGATTTTTTGGAATTTATTTGAATTTATTCCATTTTGAAATAATTAAAGAATTTAATTTTGCAAATAAAATTTTGTTGGAAATATTTTATTTGAGTCCAAAATGTTCCAAAGTATTTTCGAATTTTTCTCGAATTTTTTCGAGTCTTTTGCTATTTTTAATGAATTAAATGAATTATCGAATTATTTTAATTATTAAATCGCTGGAAAATCAATCGGGTCGAGTATCGTTTCATCCGACCAGGACCCGAGTCCGAGTCCGACTCGAACCCGACCGAGCCGATTGACTCAACCAAACCCGTTCATAACCCAATCGATCCGGCCGTTGGATCGGGATCCAACGGCCCGGATTGGATCGCCCGGACCAAGCGTGTCTGGACCGGACCGATCGCGCCCGTCGCGATCGTGGCGTTGATCGCGCCACGTGGGACGGGCTGTCCGTCGTCGTTCCGAAGTCCGAGCCGGACTCCTCCGCCGCGTTCCGCGTGTTCCGCTAGGGTTCCGGTTTGTCGCGCATCCCGAGGGTATTTAATGCGTGAGACATCGCGAGGTTGCCCTCGTCCGTCTTGCGCACCCCCAAGCCATCTCGCCGAGCCGTCGCCGCTTGCCCGCATTTAGCTCGCCGGAGTTGGAATCTGTTGCAGCCAGTTTAACGCCGATTCGCCGCCGTCCGTCGTCTTCCGCCGAGAAGGAGCCCAGATCCGAATCCCGCGACGAGACGCACTCGAAGGAGGACTCATCTCGCCGGAGAGGTCCCGCAGCGCCGTCGGCTTGGTCACCGCCCGCGTCAGGTGAGCCCTCGCCGCCAGCGTTGCCATCGCCACCCCGAGCTCGCGCGGCCGCTGGATCAAGATCCGACCATCACGGTGAGCCCATGTTCTCCCCAAACCCTAGAAACCCGATTAGATGCGGGCCGTTGGATCAAGATCCAACGCCCACGATCGCCACGCGCCGTAGTAGTGTTATTGTAGGATTAGATCTCGACCGTCCGATCTAGATCGAGCGGCCCACGATCATCGAGTAGTTTTCAACGTGTTAGTGCGGATCCGATCACGGCCGTTGATTTTCAAATCAACGGACACGATCGTGCCACGCGGTCCGAAGCCGAAGCCGCCGCGCCCACGCTGGCGTGGTCACCGACACGCCGCCCGCGTGTCGGCCGCGCTTAACCGAATCGCACCGCGGACGTCACCCATGACGTCATCGGTGGGTCCCACTGCCGCCACTGCGGGCCGAGCCCCGCCGACGCCGCCGATGACGCTACCCGAGTGGTCCCACATGTCGATCTCACGTGGAGCCGTGGACCGGGTCCACTGATGAGACAGCCGAGTGTGGACCGAGTCCATGGACCGGCTGACGTCAGCAGACCAATCCAGTGCTGCCACGTGTCCCTGCTGACGCAATAAATGATTTTCCGAAAAAGAAAATGATTTAATAAATCGGTTTAATAATTTATTTGAATTTCAAAACTTCAAACGCTTATAACTTTTGCGTTTCAACTCCGATTTGAGTGATTCAAATTTCTAAATTTGTATAAAATTGAGATCTACCTAAATATGAATTTTATTTAATTTTTGGACTAAAGTTTTTCTCTGCAAAATTATTTAATTGATTATTTAAACTTTAAATAATCATAACTTTTGCGTCTTAACTCCAAATTTGACGATTGCAGTTTCTAAAAACTCATAAAATTATGTTCTCTCTGTTTATGGATTTTATTTGGATGTTTGGACACTTTTTGCCTATTGTTTATTCGTGTATTTGCTATTTGCACGCTTTACGAGTAGACGTTGAAGTGCCGGAAGGATTCGAAGGAGAAGTATTGACTCAGGATCCAACTCAAGACCAAGAACAAGTACTTTTTGAAGGCAAGTTGTGCTTTGACCATGTTGATCCTATTTCGAAATCTATTTTGATTTAAACTATTGCATGCTAGTTCAATTAGAAAAATACTTCGTTTAAACATGGGGGTTAGATAAATACCAATTTGCTGTATGACACCTTGATTATTTAAGTATGTGCCATGATCCCTTGTCACCCTAGTTGTGGATTACTAGTTGGACATTATTAAATCGCCAACATGGGTTTAGACCGTTGTAGTGTACTGCTTAGACCTGCTACGTGCTCTTGACATGATTTTGGACAATCAAATGTTAATATTGACTTAATGAAATATTGAACCTGTTTTGGAAAGGTATCATGTGATGTTGATGGCACGTGGTGCATGGTAATCAACTGGGGTTTGATAAGCGATTTCGGCCAGGGCATGTGGCAAGAGTAATCAGGTGGGCGGTTGTGGCATTGGGAGTGTTGATTTGGTTCTTCGGGTAGTCTTGCCCTGGTCACCCTAAGGACTTAACCTTGCAAGCCTTTGAACTGGTCTAACGTGCAACCACATGTCTCAGAATGGGACGGACCTAGTTGACTAAGTTGCTAATAACGTGCTGTGGGACCTCAAGAGGTCAACTACACCCTTTGTGTAAGTTGTATGGGGAGCGTCTGGGGTGAGGCCAGTACCCATCTAACGGTTGATTGGCCTAGACTTCGCCTTAGCGAAGGGAAGGGTTAGTGCTTAATAACCTGGAGGACCACTTGTATTGTTAGAAGTCTCCGAAAGACTTTGTTACGGAGAACTTCGCCTTTGTGGTGTTTGACTGTATCTTGTGGGTAAAGTGCATAACCTCTGCAGAGTTTAGAATCTATTCGAATAGCCGTGTCATGGTATTGGACATCGCTCGGGAATTACAATCAAGGGTTAGATTTTCTCAAAAATAAACTTTGGTTTGAAAGGTTGTGGATCAATAATGAAGTTGATGGAAATGTGGATTAGGATGGGAAAGATGTTTATTAAATTCCTTGAAAAGTTATCTATGCTATACTTGCTTCTCTTTGCTTTCGAATCTACTTATGCTACTTGTCAAATCATTGTTTCGCAAATATACCTTGAGCTATTCCTTTGTACCAAGCCATGCATATAGTATATTAGCTTGCATTCTGTGCATGACTTGCTGAGTACCAAGTACTCACCCTTGCCACAATACAACACCAGTTGAAGAGGAGACTGCACAAGCTTTGGAGGAGGAGCTCCAAGAGGATCCGTCTACTTAGGGAAGCGAGCCCAGTCAGTTGCCTGTGGTATACTGGATGGCGCCACGAAGTTATTTGATTTTCCGCTGCTATTATTTTTCTCTGAATAAGTTTCGCCTTGCGAGGCATATATTTGTAACTTGACCATAAGGTCGAGTAACCGGTTTGACTATTTAAATAAATTACTTATTTAGTATCAAGTGGTATGATTGTGATATTTACCGATGTTAAGACTGTGTGCACTAGCGTGTTCCTGGACTAGTGCTGAATACACAGAGGGTCCGGATTTGCAAATTCGGGGTCCCGACATGCTTCGCCGACGAGTAAGAGAAAAGGGGGAGATGGGGTGGGAGAGAGCTAGTGAAGCTACCGTTCGAACAGTATATCATTAGCTATTTTTTCTCCTTTAACTATCCTCCTCCATATACAAGGCAAAGCTTCATGTTGACCAACCTGATCCATGTCGCCTTTCATTTTTGGCACCTCTCTATGTATAGTTAAGAAACTAAAATAGTTTATAGAGAAAATTCTTTATGTGCCATTGAAAGATGGCCAAGTCCCTGAAATGCCATCGAAAAAATGCTCGTCCCTTCATTGCCACTAGATCTCAACTTTGATCCCTTTTTACCACTCCTGTCACTTCAGTTGTCACTTGCCCTTTTGACCTTGTCATTCTTTTAAAAAATGACAGTCCTACCCATTAGTAAGATTCTCCCCGGAAATTCCTCACTTCTAATCTCTACAGTTTGGATCAACATATTTAGACCAGCAGCACACAAAAGTATAAGATTGAAGCATGGCAAGTTGGAAACTACACTGGAGCAAAACAAGAGTATAACCCACTCCATTGAATTGATTAAAGCACCATCTTCTTACCTTATGTATCACTCATAGGATCTGGCCTTGCCTTTCTGAGTTGCTCCCCATAACAAAAATGAGACTACCAATATATAATCAACTATGCCAAGAAACAAACAAGAACAGGGGAGAAAGAAATCACTCCTTTAATGTGAAATTCACACCAGAGCAAAGGGGGATTTAGCAAGAGTGAGTGCAAAAGTACTCAATAAGCATTAATAGCAAAATGCATTATATGAAGTTTTCATCCACATCCATCTCAAGCACTTCCCAAATCCATCTGGTGCAACCTTTCCTCAAATCATTTTTCAAAAATAGGTTTTCTCAGAAAGATCTGGATTTTTTTATTTTTATTCATAAAGGTTCTACTAGCACTCGTATATGAGACAGACTTAGCTTCTGTAGCCTCTAATCCAGGAGACAGGCATAAATTCATGATTTAATCCAGTGTAGGTTTGTACCACTTTACACATAGTGAACCCAACCGCAGTTGAGAACCCAGAATGTTTATCACTATTTCCGTATTAAATCTCCAACCCTGACCACCTCCCATTTGTACTTCTTTCCGAAATCGGTGGTACTATCACCTGGAATGGCCAGTTGTACGCTATCTCAAGATTGGAGGCAGACAACCACCATTGGTTGCCATTTTTATAGCCTACGCTAGTTAACATTATTCCATATCAAAATAGGAATTACTCATCTACTTGACCACCTACCAGTTGTACTCCTCGAAATTGGTGGTATTATTACATGAGGTGGCCCGTTGAACTCTATATCGAAATCTGAGTTACGCGGCGTTTTAACATAACGCCACATAAGACAACCTATGCTGGTTATCAATACTCCATCTCGAAATAAGAGTTACTTATCTCACGGCTTATATATATAGCGCCCAGGTGCATCAACCTCAATTGATCACCAAAATAGGACAACCTACGCTGGCTGTCAATCATGTCCCTCGCTGGGCCTCCAACATATCCCAGTTTCATACCCCTAGTTAACTACTCTTACCCAGCGTGAAGATCAAACACCTTCATAAGACAACCTTTTCTAGTCATTTCCACACACACTGTGGTTGATATGATTAATACAGCTTATTGCCCGAATGTAGTGGTTTATCCTTATATCATAGTCTATGAGCCAATGCTCAAACATGGCACCCTTTACCCACCACACACACACACACCACACCGACTTCACCTATCGGGTGAACCAATTCAACATATTAAAAATCCAAATTAACTGCATCAGCAGTTCATCAACACTCCCAATTATCAATAACCAAACACTGCCGCAGTAGTTCACCAATATCCATTTTTTTTCCTAACATCCAATTTAGGGTTTTATTTGAAAGATACCTTTTTCATGCAGTGATGATTTCTGAAAACATTTAAAAATGATTTCACAAATATGAACAAAGAAAGCTTGCCAGGGTTTTGATAAAAGAATTTGTCCTCCACTGTTGTGGCCGAAGATCAACGGTCAGATTGGATTTAATTCCTGAAATTATAAAAAAATCCATATTTAGTGGCTAATAGATTTTTACATATTTTACGGTGTCCAACCTCTTTGTCTTACAAAGTTTATTCAATTGTTGCATGTACACTATAATGACTAATGACAGTGTGTCAGTGTTTAAATTTTCCATTTGATCATCTGCTTAAATTAGCCTTGTTTTGATTTCTGTGAAATGCATAATGTGTGTATATATATGTGAATTCATCTGCATTGCATATCAATTTTGATCAAGTTCTTCTTATTCAATTAAAGGATTATTTCCTAAATGACTCGTTATGGTGATTGTTGGTATTATTTATTCCTTTCCTTATTTACTCAATTATCTTTGCCCTCCTTGTGTTTTTATATTCTGCCAAGTACGTGTACATGTGTTAGCTTTAGAAGAAAATTCACCTTTGATTATTGATTTACGCATAAGTAGGATTTTATTCAAAGAGAAGGTCATTTAAGTTTATTCTTTTTAAATGTGAGGTTTTAATTATTGGCTTGGCCATTTGAATAGAATACATTGTATTTTCAATTTGGGGTTAGAATTATTTGGAGATGAATAAATTAATAACTGATTTTCAAAGGATTTTCCAAAGGGTTCGATGAGGTGGAATTTAATCAAATTTTAGGAAAAATTAATTATTGTGTCTAATTTGTTTATTTAAAATTATTCCATAGAATTTAAATTTTAATTACAAATTTTATTTTATTCCCTTTTCTTTTCTCTTATTTTATTTTTTCTATTAACTTATTAATTGCAGCTATTTTGGGTGATTACTAGCACCAACATTATGTTATTATTATTTTCTTTGATTAATTATCTATTTTTACACTATTTAGGAATTT
This sequence comes from Rhipidocladum racemiflorum, assembly GCA_036346355.1. Taxonomy (NCBI): domain Eukaryota; kingdom Viridiplantae; phylum Streptophyta; class Magnoliopsida; order Poales; family Poaceae; genus Rhipidocladum; species Rhipidocladum racemiflorum. The sequence goes on along the minus strand of CM070583.1, from coordinate 78,350,144 downwards.
ACCCATTTTTTTTTCTATTTTTCTCTTTCTCTTTCTTTCTTTTTTTTTCTCTCCCATCCTTATCCATTCGCCCGAACTCTCTGGACTTCTCTCTTCTTCCCCTCTTCTTCACGATCTGGCCTCTCCCCCTATTTCTCTGATGCTAGTGCCAGTTGCCGCCGCCTCTCCCGGTCGGCACCCAACCTCCATCGCCTCTCCCGGCCTAGCCCCACCCCAGGCTGTTTCTCTCTCCTCCGCACGACCACGCCCGGCCTCCGCTGTGAGGAGCCGCCCAGATCGTCCTCGAGTTGTTGGATGAACAGTCACTCCCATCGGATTTGGATCCTAGCAACGAATCACCGAAGGTGATCTCAGTGCTGACACCCAAGCCCAATCGAGACAACTCTAAGAAACATCCAAACAATTCGACAACCATCCCGGTATTCCCCCGGTATGCGTCCCGAACTCGCCCAGGATCCCCACATACCGGTTTCCAATGCCGTTATCAATTCAATTTGCACAAAGGGGGCAACGAACCCGAAACCTTCCAAACCACACGCAAGCGGAAATACACGGCACAAAGACAAACCAAGACGACCACCGACCCAACCGAAAACAACCAACAAGGACCCACGACTAGCCAAAAACCCAAAAAAAACAACCAAGCCATCAAAAACTAGAAAATTTCGGCATGACCTACCTAGAACCTATAGACATCCACTCAGCAGACAAGAAAAACACAGTTGCAGTATATATATATATCCAAAAGTAATGCAACAACCACAACAGCAGTACGATCACAATTAGAAACCATCCACGAGACATCGACAGAGACTTAAACAACGACGAAACACAATTTAAAAGGCTATCTATACAACAAAAGTGAATCAAATCGCAACACACTAGCAAAATAAAACTTTTCCAGAAGTGTTACGCCTTTGAACACTTAGGCGTGCGATGATGGCGCTAAGCCTCTACTCGATGCCCCTTGGTCACCGAGAGGCAGTAAGGGCAGAACTCGCATCCGCCCACCTGATCCTCACCTGAAAACCACAAAGCAGAAGCATGAGTACAAAAGGTACTCGCAAGACTTACCCGGGGTCCATATATGACCGACTCCAAAGGAGATGCATTTGGCGGTAGCAAGGTAAACAGGCTTAGGTTAAAAGTGCGGAAATGCTTAACTTTGTTTCAATTTTTGTCATCTACTCAAGTTTTTCTCAATATAGTTAGCAGTTGTAACAGCACCTACTTCTAGCAGGATATTGTAATTAACAGAATGTAAAGCAAGTCATCTCATATCAAAATTTAGCTCAAGCCCAACGGCGAACCACAAGTTCAAGTTGTTTACTACGCAGAAGAAGTTCGGATCAAGCTTGCTCATATCCGAGAGCGCGGCAATTCGAATCGCTTAATTAACCCTGCAGGGAAGCATTGATCGCACGACACTTACCACAAGGGCCTAGTGTCAACCCCCTCCCAATCATACCCAATCGCTGAAGCGTCCTCCTGCGGTCCGAAAACCTAGCACCCCCTCGAGCCGCCCCAAGCCCGGCTTGGCGCTCGAGAGTCGGCCTAAGCCTCGCCCTCAACCATGTCCAACCACAGGAAGTTACGGTCCATCGATTCCATATGAGAAAAAGAGTGGCTTACCGTACCATAATCGGGCATGCGACCAACCGGGGTGTGCTCAATCTTATTCCACTTACGGATCGGTCCTTAACTGACACAGACGGGGCTACACATTTGAGTCTCCATACCCAAATGAACCAACTCCCCGCCCGGTCCACAATTCATTTCTTTCCAAAACCTTTCCCAATTCCAAGTCCGACATAATGTAGTATGTGTGTAATAATAACAACCGCAAGTGACAGAACCTTCTGTCACTTGGCCCAAACCCCGACCTTTAAGCAAGACTAAGCATGGACTCATAGTATTACCCCTAAGCTAGTTCCAACGGAAGTATTCACAATTTCAACGGACGGATGTGCAGCAAGTGGGATCTAGTCCTATCCCAATTCAACTCCTAATGCAAACTTAATTCACCAATTAAGCAAGTTATTTACAAAACTACAATTTAATACAGGTTCAAGATGCATAGGTGCTTGCCTTGTTCTTCTGCTTGTAGGTCGGCAGTAACTGGCTCTCCGGTCGCACCCTCGGTCACCGCGGCGTCAGTCCCCGCGGGATCGCTCTCTACACGAGTACAATGCATAATGAGATGTATGCCATGCAAATGAAACGAACACCAAAGGAAAAACCCCGACGAAACAACGCCAGGACGGAGTTAACGAATCCGGACAGACTAGCCTAACCCGGACAGTCCGGGTTTTGTATCCGGACTCTCCGGACAAGCCGGATACTCCGGCCCATTCGGTCCGGATACTCCGGGCAGGGCGGACACTCCGGACTGGGTGTCCGGACACTCCGAACCTGGCGCATCTCACCCTACTACTCAACGGACCGAGGTGCCGCCAAGTCCCATGGCACCGCGGGGACCCGATCTATGACATTCCTACACGCGGCGAGGCCGGAGAAGCTTATAGCTAACCCAACTCCACGAGGAATGACACTAATCTATGAAATCACTAGCCAACTCCAAACGACCATCGGACCGGCATTTCCACTACCCGATCTACCTCACTAGCACTCACATTCATTTAATCCAAGCCCCAACCAACCCTAGAATCACTACACCCAAAACCCTAGAGCTCAAGATCCAAATCCAAACTCCCAATCCAAGCCTAAACCCTAACCCACCATGGATAGTCTTAGAACCCAAGAATCCCACGAATCAACCCCCAAGAGAAAGACCTACCTCCAAGGATGATGGAGGAGAACAATGCCGGGTGGAGGAAGGAGAAGTCGGCGTGAGGAGGAGTTCCCGGGGATGGAGGAGTCGCCGGGGAGGAGCCACGGAGGGTCACCGGCCGGTGGGAAGCTCACCGGAGTGAAGCTAGGGTGGAGGGGAGTAGCACCAAGGAGTGGGGAAACAACATGGAGGAGAAAGAATGGAGGGGAGCCACGAAATGGGACTTTTATACTAAACCCCCGCAAATACCGGACTCTCCGGACGCTAACCCGGAGACTCCGGGTTGGGGTCTTCGGTAACACTAACCCGGACACTCCGGACGTTTGGTCCGGACACTCCGGGTTGGGGTCTTCGGCCAGCCCAATCCGGATACTCCGGACATTTATCCGGACATTCCGGGTTGGATCCGGACACTCCGGATGCTGATCCGGATACTCCGGATGTCCCAGAACTTGGGGCCTTGACATCCGCCTGTTGGGCCTCCTCGCCACCATGGCTCGGCCTACGCCGTCATCGTGGCATCCCAGCCTCCCGACCACCCCTCTCCAGGCCGGTTCCTCCCCCTCGATGGGCTGCCAACTCCCACTCTGGTTGCCCCTTGCTCATGGCCGACTCCCTCTAGCCAAGCTCACCCTGGCTTACTGTGATTCCTTACTGATCTTTGCTTTATTGTGTTCTGTGTTGTGATGATACATATGTATGATTTCGATTTTGGGTCAATGATGAATCACAACTAGTCGGACGGCAATTAGCAGTATTGTGGCGACACCTGTGCTTTTTGTCGCATGCCAAAGAGCATGACAATACGGTAGGCACGTATAATGCCGCTTCTTGCAACCACTAGACTGAGACCACTGGGACTGCTACTGTCTTTAGTCTCTGGTTGATTTTTACTATTGCTATACCTATGTATGCTATGGATGGTTAAAGAATGGATGATTACTTGTGATGGAAAATGAAATGGTGTGCAAGGTGGAGGGATGTGATGCTGGTGATGGGGTTGATGAAGAGGTAGCCTTGCTCTTTTATTTGTGATTGGTCTTGGCTTCCTCCTAGCTCCTTATGGGCTTGGTGCTGGCCTCCTTGCTCTGTCTTCCTGGAGGCTTGCTCTCTTGGGTGCTTGGGGCTCCTAAGGCTTGCTTGTGTTGTATTTGAGTTGTGTGTGCGAAGTGAACTCATTGGCTTATTTGAGGGCTTGGTGCTTGCTCCTGATTGTTCTTAGGGCTTAATGGTCTTCTCCTAATGATGCCCTTAGTGGCTTATGGGAATTGTGATGGTGGTTTGTGAGTTGGTGCTCCTTTGTGTGCTTGTTTGAGAAGCTTCTTAGCTGTGTGCTTGATGGCTTGGCTTGCCTTGGGCTTCTACTAGAGGCTTGGTTGGTTTAGTGGCTATGTGCTTCCTGGTGATTGTGCTCTTTGAGGCTTGGGGGATGGCTGCCTTATGAGCTAAGGCTCAAGACTGGAGGGTGGCTTCGGTTGAAGCTATTTTAATGCGCAGTGATTCATATTTATCTCTTCTACTGTGGGCTTCATCTTTTTATGGTGAATTTTTTTTTCTACTGCACGATATTTTTTTATATACGTGTGTCTACGGTTAAATTCATAGGTTTGTATAATTGTCGAATGATAAAACCATAATTCGTGAAATGTGCCTATTTTGCCTCGGACGAATCCAGTATACCAGTGCACGATACCATTTCATACGAGTCTGATGGCAACTCTTCTTTTTAATTCTTTTACGAATTTAATTTATTGTCTCTTTGATTTGATATGCATGATTGACAGGTATTTTTAGGGATTCAAGTCGAAGATCAATTGATGTTTAGATTTTAAAAAATTTAAAAATTGTTGTAATCTTTATTGTTGATGTAATGGAATAATCATGTACATTGTAATTCATATAATTGTTATAGGTCACTTGTAAAATTTTATGTACTTCCTTTTTGTTCTAATAGCTATTTGTGTAAATTATGATGTAACTTGTTGAGTTGTAATTCAACTTTATGTATTTAATGCTTTTGATCAAGAAAAGAGATTGATTTTTTTTTATCTACGACTTCCCATATGTTTATTATTATCAAAATTTTAAATAATTCGATTACTCGATTGATTTACGAACGTGGAAAAATTCAATGTATGTATGCATGCATGTATGTTAATTTCAATTCGTTTGATAAATTGATTAGATTTATTTTTGAATAATTTTAATCACTTATTTTTCTTTTACAACCTAGATTAAATTATCCTAATCCCTTCTTTGCAAAGTGCTAATTAGGCGGGTCCTTTCATCTGAGAACGGCCATGGTTGATGCTAGTGTGGACTTGGGGAAGAAGATAGGCGGAATCATCTTTTCACGTACAAATTAACGGTCAAGTAATGGACCAATGATATAAGTGGCAAAAATAGGATCAAAGTTGAGATCCGGTGGCAATGAATAGACGAGCATTTTTTTCATGGTATTTTAGGGATCTGGCTAACTTTCAATGGTAAATAAAGAATTTTCTCATAGTTTATACTATATGTTAAGCTTAAAAAACCACCAATTTTATCCTTTCTAATTCAACCTTTTGTAAGTTTAAATATGAATGTTAAAAATTTGTTATTCCGTCTCTATAAATGCCTTCCTTTTGATTTTTGCTCGAGCTCCGCCACTGTCGATAATATAATGCAAGGTGAACCATATATACACCGTGTAGGATCGTAGAATCAAAAGCCTCGTGTACATATGCTGTTTTCTTTCTCATAATGTACATATATATATTTCACATTCGTAGACAATGTTGAGGAGCTCAGGGGTATTATGATACCTTAAAATAGTTTTTTGGGTATTTACTATTTAGTACTGCTCGGCTGATTTATATATAGGAGTAATTCTGCAGCGTGTTCGATCAACTGTGGCATGCAGAGGCCAATTCTGTCTAATTGATTTAATTATTTACAAAGCATGATTGCTCCTGGCCTGGGATCCTCACGGCCGGTACACGCTCGATGCGGTTGTACGCTTGATCTTGTATGTAACTAGTTAATTTTAGCCGGGCGGCGTATACCGCGTCGGGCGAATTTCGGTTTAAGGTTGGATTAAATTTTTTGAAACTTTAAGGACTTTTTTTTTTGTAAAAGTGTGCGGTCTAGATAAATTTTTTTTGCAATCATGAGGTTTTTTTTTTTTTTTTTTTTTCAAAGGGCTTGAGAAAGAGCTAGGTTCGAATTTGCGGAATCATGATTTCTTTTTTTTTTTGTTGTAAAAGAGGTGGCGGGAGCGTTGAATTTTCGGAAAGGATTTTTGTCAAAGAGACGGCGGAGGATCGAAACACAATTTTAGACTTTTAGGGTCTTAAACATAATTTCAAAATTTCTAAAAGATTTTTTTGCAAAAGAGCCCATAGAGTATCTAAAAATAATTTCAAAATTTTAAAGGGCTTTTACACCAAAGCGCCAACGTGGCGCGTCTCTTGCTCCGAAAACTTCCGGCTAGTTTATTCCTCGGAAAACTACACACGGTAGCCGGTCTAGCTTTTTTTTATATATATATAGAGAGAGAGAGACAGTCTAGCTAGTTTATTAATAGGCTGTTTGGTTGCCTTCTCTCGTGAGCCTGGCCCATTTGACTCAGCCAAGCTGATGGGATATGGGATGCACAGATGCAGAGATGATGTTTGGTTGAGTGTTTAGTAGGCATGTATTTTTAAATTTAAATATTTTAAAATTTATATAGCAAGTGTGGTCTAGTTTTGTTCGAAAAAATGTCAGGAACCCATTTTTGAAATCGGTTCGATAATCGGAGATGCTAATCAAAAGATATAAACAAAAATGGAAAAAGGAAACTTACATACTCATGTGGCACCGTATGCATGGTTTGCTATTGTGGCTGACAATGGCCCTTTGCACAGAACACGATGCTATCATGCGCTGCATCCAGAAATACACCTATTTTCTACGTATCTCCAGAACCAACCTGCATGGAGAATCTTGCATTCAGAGAGCCAGACTCAAAAGTAAATGCAGGCAACACGGGATAAACTAATCATTCATGTTCATAAGGTAGCTATCACACGGCCTCGCTCAATATTAATCAACACACGTACCATCCATCCTTTATCAACACGGCGCCGATCGAGCTCGATCGGTTGGTCTCTTCACTTCATACAAAGTTATTACGCCCGCTAGCTCGTGCTTCAATCGATTTATTATTTTTAGTACTAAACAATTTAGTTTTATATGAATACATGGTTCCCTCGTTTGCTTTACTTTTGTCAAACTAGCTAAATTAATCCTTTTATCCATTCTTTGCCATTTTTAGCGTCCGATAAACCGTACCATCGTTTATTAACAGGCAGATTTACGGGCACGGATGGATATTATGATATAATTATGTTTAATACTAAACTGTGTTTTCTATAATTGAAATATAATTGTAATTGTTTATATAGCTATAATATCGATATATGATTAATCTGTACCATTATAGTCTAATCCCATCAAAATAAATGGTGGAGATCCTTCTCTTTTTCTTTCAATTAATACGAGAATCTTTAGGATTTTTTTTTTTAGAATTATTACAAGAGTTTCTTGTCCTTAAAATAAAAGTGATACACTGAATATCATATGTTGTTTTTTTATATAGATTTGTGGATACCAAATTTATTCCCTCACGAGACCTACGGAGAAGCCAAATTTATTCCAGTAGTAGATGTTACTTGCCTTGTGTGCATCTTTTGCAGAATGGTGGCAGGATTCAAAAATCGTCGAAAATCATTGAAAATTGACCGTATCGCTAGGGTTTGATATAAAAAAACCGGTCGATAAACCGGTCCGATTAAAAAAAATTCAAAAAATTCGGAAATTCGGAAAAAAAAAATTACGTGTCAAAAACGGTCGAAAATCGGTGGAAATCGGTCGATTTTCATCAAAAATCATCGAAAATCGCTAAAAAAAAGTCAACCGCACAAAAAGTTCAACATGGCTGTCTAAATCGTTGATTTTCCGTCGAAATCGTTGATTTTCCACGATTTTTGAAAATTTGTTTAAAAAAAATCTGGTTTTAAAATTTATGCGATTTTTATGATTTTTAGCTCGATTTTAGCGATTATCAAATTTCACTGTTCATTCGAAAATCGTCAGAACGAAAAGGTGAACCTGGATGGTGGTCATTATGCTTAAACTGTAGCTCAAATTTTTTAATGCTCCAAATCATACCTGCTCCGTTTTTGTAGATGGTACTAGATTTACAGAAAAAGTTTAGGGACAAAAATGCCCAACGTTATTTAGCAAATAGTTTATAGTAGCATTAGCGTTGGTCAGTAATTTCCAAGGGTTTCAGAATAGCAGGATGTTGATTCTGATAATATCTTACTAGAAGAGCAAGCGCGGCGCACGCCGCGCGTGAACGAAAAGCGAAAAAATATCAGAGGCTGAATTGGAGGAAAATTCATAGAGATAGAGATGCACACCTATTTTCGTTCACGAAAATATTTATTTTCGGGGAAAACGGAGAAAGAACCTGAACGTAAGGAGCGAGGACCTATTCGTTATATTTTTTGGACCTGGCCGCTACCCTGTAAAATTACAAAAGGGCACGCTCGCGATTCGTATTTAACGGAAGCCTCTTTCCGTGAAGTAACGAACGAAGGACCTAAACGCGAACCGAGAAAATTTTTCTTCCCTTCACAAAAAATCACAAAGAACCTGTTCGTAAATTTGCAGGGACCTAAACATAATTTGGAGAAACGGAGGGGGTTTTTTGCAAAACTGTCGGCTGGACACGTGGTATCGGCTCCTCTCAGGAACTCTTCGGAAAGTGTTTTAGTTAGTATTAGCGGCCTTTAACTTTCGGAGTCCTAAAAACTAGATATAAGTTACCAACCGCGGCAAGGCTGTCACTCTGGGCCACCGATGCGTCCTACTCAGTTCTCATAGAAACGTTTATTGTAGTAGCACTTTGCGGTTTTTTTTTCTCTCCCAAAAATAGCCCCTATATGACAAAAATTCCCAAAAAAATGGCTCCCTCCTCATGGAAAACCTGTCAGTGATGCATCTCACCTATCACGGTTAGTAGCGCGGGAGGTGGCTGACTCCGCGTCAGCATTCGCGCAGGTGGTGCGAGCAGCGTGGGGATGTAGGGGCATGGGCCGATGGGCGTGGCCGTGAGCCGTTTGCTGGCCGGCCCGCCATGGCAATTTGGTGGGCCCGGTCGGCTTCCGCATTGACCACTCGCTTCCGTGCTATCAGACCGCGGTAAGTGAAACAAGTTACATGTCGGTCTTTCGCGACCGTGTAGGGGGTATTTTTGAAATTCCGAATGTAAGAAGGCTATTTTTGCGATAAAAGCTGACAAGATGATCAAAACAGTAAAAAAATAGGTCCCCACACCACCTCCTTGCCCCCGCTCTTAGGCGGAGGCGCACGCTTTTTTGCTTTCTGTTCGTAGGAAATAAATTCGTTGGAGTCGGTATGCAAACTTCTTCCCGTGCATACCTGATACTGATTGATGCTACGTGGACAACCCTGCAATCCAACACCACGATATTAAGTCTGCATTAAGCAACCATATTTGCATCGAAAAAAGCGAGTTCAAAGTAAACTCGAGCGGATTAAAGCAGCGCGGTACTAAACTCGAGCGGATTGGAGTGGTTGCTGGTGTAAGCAGCGTTCGGTCGCGAGTCCCGGTCCGACGACGACACGGAGGAGGCCTCGTTTCGTTACCAAGTGGAACTCGGACTCGGACTCATGCAGCAACGTGGATTTATATACCTAACCCAGCGTGCTTGCCTGTGTCTCACAAGTCACAACTCACAACTCGCGCTTGCTTGCTTGGCCTGACGCATTTGGAGCTTCGGGCCAGATCGATCGATGGAGCAGGAGCAACCGGAGCGGCGGCCGGTAGTGCCCCCGGGCTTCCACTTCGCCCCGACCCCGGAGGAGCTCATCCACGCCTACCTCAACCCCTGGATCACCGGCCAGCCGCTCGACGAGCTCGAGGACATCATCTGCTTCGCCGACGTCTACAGCTGCGACCCCGCGACGCTGACCAAGAGGTTCAAGAATTTCTGCTACGACGGCCACTGGTACTTCTTCTGCGTCCGCAAGTGGAAGGGGCCCAAGGCCGGGGGCCGGGTGAGGCGCTCCGTCGAGGGCGGCGGCACCTGGCACAATACGATGAAGCGGAGGCCCGTCGGCGAGGATGGCTGCTGCCGGCTGGCCTTCGAGTACCGTGACGCGGCCGACAAGAAGACGGGGTGGCTCATGGAGGAGTTCGTGAGCAACCTGGAAGAGGCCACCGACGGAACGGGCGTCAAGGTGATCTGCAGGATATACCTCTCGCGGAGGGCGCCGGCGCCGGCGCCGGACGAGGAGGAGATCCAAGCAACCGAGGTCGTCGGATCCAAGAGGCCGGCGCTGCAGCGGGAGCATGGTTTCCACGAGGCAGCCGTGAGCAATGTGGCGCCGTCACCGGCGGAGACTGGGGGCGCGGCCGTGGTCGGATGCTCCATTGCCGGCACGTCTCAAGCCGCCCCGATGGCCTGGCTGCAACCCATGTCGCAATGCTTGAGCAAGCCTGTCTGCTACTGCGGCCACGGCGGCGTTGCCATCAAGATAGACCCAGAGCTGCCAACTCCATTGGCAATGGCGACTGCAAACGGGGAGGTGCTGCAATTCGCCCGAGCGAGCGGCCTCGAGTTCACCGCCGGTGTGCAGAGCGAAGAGCTCGCGCCGGATGAGCGGCTGGATCGTGTTCTCAACTTCAACGATGGCACGGGAGACGCCGACGATCCTACGGGGGATACAGCCACGTTCACTAGCTAGATGATTCGTCGGGATCCAAGAGTGTGAAGTTTCTGCAGACTATCTGACCAAACAATTTGAGCTTCATACACTAATTAATAGAATCTGCTGCAACCAAATTTCCTCTGCACATTTGGCATTCCTTTAGGAGAATAGTAACTTGGCACCAGTGGAATGCTAAAATTGGTATAATTCATTGTAGCCATTGAATCGAGCAAAATTGTTTGCACATCAGCATCAAGGATTTCAGAGCAAAGTTGTTTTCTAGAGCTACTGTTGTTTAAACCGAAGATCGATAGATTTGGTAAAGGGGCGAGACAAGCATTAATAGTTTCCGTGTTAAATGTGTTAAAGAATCTGAATACATATCATTCTAGCATTCAAATTTTTTCAACTATATATCATTCTACAATTTCGATTAGATTAGAGTAACACATATCATCCAACAGCAATAAATAAACTGATAAACGAGGACGATTTGACCATTTTTACATATGCCTTGGTTGAAGTGCAAAATCGTAAAACGTCATCTATTCGAAAATGGAAAGAGTGTGTTTTATTGATAACAGGGCGTGTGTGTGTAACTGTATATGAAGCATGTTTTGTACTCCTAGGTGTATGTACTCCCTACCTCTATTTAGTTGATAATAACTCCCTAATCAGGCGAAACCAGTTAACAACTTTCACTTATGGAGTATGCTTTCACCTACGTAACACCCGTTAATATACATAAAGTAAGTAGTACATACTTGAAAGGACCAACGATGTCGCCTAGAGGGGGGGTGAATAGGCGGATTAAAAATTACGCAGCGGAATAAAAAGGTCCGAGCTGGTCAATCCGGAGTCTCCGGGTTTTGGTCCGGATATCGGCTTGTCGGAGTGTCCTAGATGTAATAACGAGTCTCCGGGTTAGCTGGCTCGGGAACGCAAAGAAAACTACTCTAGCAAGCGCAACAAACTACTAGAAGTAAATATCAAGAACAACCTAGAACAATAGCAATACAAGATTTGAATTAACTCAAAGCAAAGAGCTAGAACTAACTTTACAAATTCAAATCTAACCAAGCAAATCTAGGAAGAAAAAGAGAATGCGAGAGACGAGATTTTTCACCGAAGTTCAGGTTCTTGAAGGAACTCCTACGTCTCCGTTGAGGTGGCCTCGGCCACACTTGAGCCGGGTCTCTTTCAACCCGCTTTCCTCCCTGTTGCACAAATGCACTGGCCGGCTTCACTTCTTGTCTCTTCCTTTCTGGAGGCGAGACTCGCCTTCACAAACGACATCGCTCACCACACGCTTGGTAGCTCCCGACTCCTAGCCGTCTAGGAGACCTTCAACCTCCAAGAGTAAAAGCACCACGAAGAATCGCTTGGAGTGATGAACTAGTGCTCAACAAGACGAAATGAATGCACTTAGCACTTTTCTTCTTCCTCTCCTCACCAAAGAGATCAACAACCAAATTAATTGGTGGGAGGAAGATGGGGGCTCTATTGAATGCTTAGAGATGGTTAGGAATGGCTTGAATGTCGCTATGAATGAGCTCAATAGAGATCCTAGCCGCTGGATGAGTGGAGGCTTTAAATACTCTTTTTGAAAACTAGCCACATTACTCCGCTTTTGTACAAAGCCGAGTGTCCGGATAAACAACCCGAGACTCGGGTTATCCGAGACTCGACCAAAATGTCCGGATACTCCTGACCCATCAAACCAGTAGAGGCAAATCGAGGGGGCTCAACTCGAGACTCCGGACATAATGTCCGGATACTCCGATTGAACCGAGACTCCGACTAAATGTCCTGATACTCCGGTTACCCAGTTCAGTTTCAACTTTAAACTTTTTCAAAACCAAGTGAAGTAAAGTGCTAATTTGAGATGCAAGAAATGATGTTGAGCACATGCACATCCTAAATTGATTTCGTCAGACTTTAAATGCGGCTATCCTTAAGACGCAAATAAATATAAGATTACAATTATGGTCTTGATGTCACGTCTTTTGAGTTTAAGTAGTCGGGGGTGTCCAATGTCTTTTCAAGCTCCACATAATCTCGAGACCGCAGATTCTTGGATAAAACATTAGAACTTTAAAATTGTGTCATCATTAATCACCAAAACAATTTGAGGGGCCTAGATGCACTTTCAATCTCCCTTTTGGTGAATTGATGACAACACAATTAATTAGCAAATAAAATAACGAACAATACTTAGGCATAAGATAAAAGAGAAGCTCCCCTAAATGTGTGCAATAGAAGAAATTGAGTGGAATCAAATGCACATTTTTAACGAAATACCGAGAGCTCCCCTCAAATGCACAAGCATCTCATCACAAATAATCGAAAGCAATCCATGCATTAAATGAGCACAACCACATCACAACGCAATGCATGAGCAGTTCACAACATAAAATAAACAAAATAACTCAAGCAACACACAAGTCCACCCACCCACACGCTGACTTTAACGCTAAAGAAGTCCACGACAAAGACAACGCTGAAGAACACTCCCCTTTGGCATCAAGACACCAAAAGGAAGTCACAGGAATCACTCGTCATCTCCGCTGCCGGGAGGCCTCATACTCGCAGCCCTCGGCCGCCGCCGTCACCAGCGCGAGGAGGCGGAGGAGGAAGCAATCCCAAACAAAGCATTTGCGGAAGTGTAATGCCGCTACTCCTCGGAAGACCCGAGGAGTCGGCGGGAGAGACCGGCCGCCATTGTGGCGGCGGATGCCATAATGTCTTGACCATTCTTCTTGATCTCGACTCATCACCTTCTCGCCTCGGTGGAGATGTCGCGGCAAAGAAGAAAGACGTGCTTAAGCATCCTCTCGAAGAGTGCTTGGGACCCTGATTTTCGAGGAGGATCGGAGACACACCGAGCAGAGCAGAGGTAGAGGCCGGAAATCCACGACTCTCGAAGCCTAGCAAAGAGGACCAGGAAGTACTGGAGGCCGGAGTAGGATCGAGGGCGGACCTTGTAAGAAAGATGCTCCTCATCTCTCGACAAACTTCAAAGCTCACTCATCAAGAGATCAAGGTCATCACGAAAGGTGCATAGCCCAATCGCCATGTTGCTCGCGCTGCTCGCCTCATTGTTTCCCACAAGAAATCGATAATGTCAAAAGGCTCAAGGTGCTCTCAACGAGGTGAAACAAAGAGGTTCCTACCATAGGAACTGATAGCGAGAAAGCATCTCCTCCTTGGGAGAAAGAGTGACTCTCAACATCCTCGCTGAGGATACCGAATGTCCTTTAGACCCTTGATGGTCCCAACCGTGAAGCTCCGAAGTGTCATACAAAGCCTCAATCGCTCAGAGTCAACACTTTCTTCTCATGAAGCTTTGGACTGGCATTGTACCTCGAGATTGAGCACTGCAAATCTCTTCTTGCTAGCCACATACCATTCTCGGCTATCCACCAAATGGCCTCATCATTCTTGTCAAAAATACAAGGTGGCATAGAACCGCATGATGACCTCATTGTTCCAAATCATACTTGTATGCCATGATGTTCTTGATCCGATGTACTCGCAAATCTCTATGATCTCGAGTGAAATCGATTGCTCCCGCGCCATGTACTCGGGCCAAATAATGGTCTTCATGCGAACCACTGGTGCTCAAGAGGGTATAGGACCGCCTCATAGTAATCAGATCAAACCGTTCCAAAACCGGGCGGTCCACATACTCATCTTGGTAGAGCTCCAAAGGATCTTTTCTTCCTTTGCTCTACTATGGCTTTTCCTTTACCAGGTCCTGTCCGGTGAGTCAATTACTCTCATTGGATTCACGGACAAGGGATAGTTCCATCTTGGCTTGGCCTTGATCGAGGACCAATGAAGTGCCCAGAGGTACGAATCGACTTCTTTTTCGATCACGGCCTGGCATGGGTATCACCGGATGCTCATCCGATCGGGGAACTTGCCGAGGAGGAGGAGACCGACAGGCCGATCTCGGTTAGCCGCCTCGAGGTCCGAAATGGGCCTTTTGGCCACTCCACTTTCCTGCCTTTCTGCGGAGGCCTGCCGAGGATGCGGAGGAGAAATTGGTGGGAGGCAGCGCCTCGAGCGGGAGCACTACCACCACTGCGAAGAGGATCGCTACCTCACCGGTCATGAGGAGGATCGCTACCACTGCTCTGCGGAGGAGGAGTCGCCTCGGAGTTCCCCGAAGGATCCATCTGACCAGGCGAACGAGAGGAATTAGCCAACGACGCAAAAACGATTAATCAAATCGCCGAGCACCCAACCCGAGAGTCCGACAAAATGTCCGGATACTCGACAGATCCGGAGACTCGACCAAATGTCCGATATTTCCGGATGGACTCGAGACTCGGACTCGTAGGTCCGATACTCAAAGTGCCAGAGGAACGCCGCGGGCGCCAAGGATTTCACTAATCCAACCCTAATCGCGATCAAAAACAAATCTAGAGAGTGCCACAAGAAAGTTCAAGAACCGAGTAGGCAAACTCTAGCAATGAATTTCGCGGAATAGGGCACAAAAGAACTCACTTCAAGAAGATTTGAAAGTTGAAGAACGCTGGTGAGTTGGGGTTAAAGAGTTCCGATCTTGAGGGCCACGAAGAGTCAAGCCTCACCCTAGAAGAGATGAAGCAAGAGGAGAGGCCTTAAGAAACTAAGACACTAATCCAATCTCAAGAGGAGGGGGTTAGGGCCAAGGAGTCTTACCAAGATCTTCAAAGCCAAGGAGAGGGAAGGGGATCCAAGAGCCTTGGAGAAGAATATGAAGGTGAGAAACACGCCCTAGCCAAGAGAGGAGCACGGAGAGGAAGAGGCGCACGAAGGAATAGAAAGAAACTAAACCGTCATGATACTTGGGGTTTAACCGACCGCCCCTAACCCGAGACTCGGACTTTAGTCCGGATATTCGAACAACCCTGACACTCCGGACGAATGTCCGGAGACTCGGCCTACTTCCGAGAGTCCTGATAGAAATCCGGATACTCCGGTTCCGGTTCCCGGGAAGAAAAGGAATTTTTCAAGGAAAGCTTCGAGACCCAAGCGGAGAGAGAGAGAAAGGAGTCCTAGGGCATCCATCCACCATGTGATCAGCTAGCTAACAATCAAGCAATCACTATAGTCACATGGTAATGATGCGATCCTAAGATCAAGAGCCAATAACACATGGTAAATTTAAAGAAAAAAATAAGTAAAGTTTTGAACTTCATTTTTCATTCACCAACCAATATAAGAGCACTTATCAAGCCACGTTACGAATCTAGAATATTTAGACCACTTCTCAATTCACGAACCTTTTTCTCGCCATTAAGGGCTTGGTAAAGATATCACCAATTGATCGTTTGTACTTACATGTTGGATATCAATTTCGCTTTGGTTGTGTGGTCTCTAGGAAATGATGGCGAATATCAATGTGTTTTGTTCTGAGTGTTGGACAGATTGTTGGCAATTTTTATGGCACTCTCATTGTCACACGTATGGAACGCTTTTGTAGGATAGGCCATAATCACTCAAGGTTTGTCTCATCCAAAGTAATTGGGCACATAACAACTGCCGGCTATGTATTCGGCTTCAGTAGCGGATAGGCTCACGAATTTTGTTTCTTGAAGACCACGAGACTAGGGACCTACCCAAGAATTGGCAAGTTCCTGAGGTGCTCTTCCTATCCACTTTGCAACCGGCATAATCCATCGTGAATATAGCCAATAAGCTCAAAGGAGGATCCTTTCGATACCAAAGTCCCGAAATGAGAGTGTGCACTAAATATCTCAGATTCTTCTTAACGGCCACCACATGTGGCACTCTTTTGGAGCGGCCAACGTGCACACATACAAACGCTTAAGCATGATATCGGGCCTAGATGCACAAAGATAAAGGAGAGAACCGATCATCGAACGACATACCTTTTGGATGACCTGCCATCTTACCTTCTTTGTCGAGGTCTAGGTGCCCTGGCTTGCATTAGCGTCTTTATGGGCTTGGCGTCCTCCATTCGAACTTCTTGAGCATGTCCTTGATGTGCCACTGCTTGACAAATGAAAGTTCCTTCCTTGAGTTGTTTAACTTGGAATCCGAGGAAGAACTTCAACTCACCCATCATGGACATCTCAAACCTTTTGGTCATTATCTTGCTAAACTCTTTACACAAATGTTCATTAGTAGATCCAAATATAATGTCATCGACATATATTTGACACACAAATAAATCATTGTCAATATGCTTAGTAAAGAGAGTAGGGTCGGCCTTTCCGACTACAAAACCTTGTCCGAGAAGGAAGTCTCAAGACATTCAAACCATGCCCTTGGAGCTTGCTTAAGTCCATAGAGTGCCTTGTGAAGGTAGTAGACATGGTCCGGATGTCTTGGATCTTCAAATCCGGTGGTTGCTCAACGTAGACCATTTCGAAAGTGGTCCATTTAAGAAGGCGCTCTTCACGCCCATTTGATACAACTTGAAATCATGGTGAGTAGCAAAGGCAAGTAATATTCTAATAGATTCAAGCCTAGCTAATGAGCATATGTTTCCATCGAAATCCAAACCTTCTATTTGAGTGTACCCTTGAGCAACCAAACGGGCTTTGTTCCTTGTCACGATCCGCTTTCATCTTGCTTGTTTCAAATACCCATTTTGTGCCGATCACATTTTGATTTGGTCTTTGAACAAGCTCCCAACTTGATTGCGCTAGTTGTTCGGGCCTCTTGCATAGCCATCACCCAACTGGCCTTCAAGCGCTTCATCTACCTTAAGAGGTTCAAGAGAGGAAACAAACGAGTAAAATTCGCAAAATTTGCAACTCGAGATCAGTGGATACTCCCTTGTGATGTCTCCAAGAATGTTGTCCACCTGATGATCTCTTTGAATGCTTTGATGAACTCTAGGATGAGGTACTGATGAGTCCAAGGCTTGAATAGCCTTCATCATCTTGGGTGGCATTTGAACCATCTTGGGCTTGATTGGACGAGGAGGAAAGTCGCCGAGCCTGACCCATCCGGAGACTCGTGATTGGACCGGAGACTCCGGACTAATCCCGACACTCAGTTTCAGCCTGAGACTCCGGGTTGGGAGCTTCGGGTGAGATTCCAAATTTTGAGGTCTTACTCTCCCCAATTGCCATTTTCTTTATAGCTTCACAAGGAGGTTCTTCCCGTCAATCACAACACGATCAACTTGTTCTACTTGAGAACCCCGTTAGTTTCATCAAAAGTCACGCCACGCGAGATTTCAACGACAGGTGGTATTGTTGAAAACTCGGTACGCTGTAAGCATTAGTTCCATAACCAAGTAAGAAACCTTCATCTACTTTAGAGCGAATTTAGAAGACTTAGCCTTTTATTAAGGATATAGCATTTGCTCCCAAAGACTCAAAGTAGGAGACATTTGGTTTCTTCCCTGAGCAACTCATACGCCGTCTTCTTTAAGATCTTGTGGAAGGTAGAGGCGGTTGGAGCTGTGGCATGCGGTGTTGATTGCTTCCGCCAAAAACTATCGAAACCTTGTACTGGGAGCATTGTCCGCGCCATCTCAATGAGGGTTCGATTCTTCCTCTCGGCCACCCCATTTTGTTGAGGAGAATAGGAGCCGAGAACTCGTGCTTGATTCCTTCCTCATCAAGAAACTCCTCCACGCCAATATTCTTGAACTCACCATGCCGCTGTCGCTCCGAATTCCTCTTAATTTTACTTCAAACTCGCTTTTGAGCTCTTCTCATGAATTTCTTTAATGTCACTGGACTTCTCCTTTGTCATGCAAAAAGAATACCCAAGTGAATCGAAAAAATCATCAACGATAACCAAACCATACTTACTTCCTCCGATGCTTATGTAGGCGGCAGGACCAAAAGATCCAAATGAAGCATTTCCAAAGGTCTTGTGGTCGCTATCACATTCTTGGCGGGATGGGAGGCACCGACTTGCTTGCCCGCTTGACAAGCGCTACAAATCCTATCTTTCTCAAAGACAACATTGGTTAGTCCGAGAATGTGGTGCCTTTAATGAGTTTGTGAAGATTCCTCATACCAACATGGGCCAATCCAGCGATGCCAAAGCCAACCCATGCTAGATTTAGCCATTAAGCACGCTTTCAAGATTAAGTCTATCCGTATTGAAGTCTACGAGATAGAGCTTACTCCTTCAAACGCCCTTTAAAGGCTATTGAACCGCCAACCCTCTTCATGACATCCACACCCTTTTCATTAAACAAACAATTATAGCCCGCTTCACATAATTGTGCAACGGACAATAAATTGTAGCTTAATGACTAACAAGCAAAACATTATTTAATTTGAAATTGCTTGAGATAGGAATTTTACCCAATCCAATTACTTCTCCTTTCCATTGTCTCCAAAGACAATGCTTTCATTATTTGATCCATTTGGCGTCCAATTGAGCAAACATTGCCTTTTCTCCGGTCATGTAAAGTGTGCGTACATCCGCTATCCAAAATCCAACTTGTTCCACCGGAGATATAGGCCTACAAAATGACATTTAGTTTTTGCTCTTTGGTACCCAAACTTGGTTAGGTCCACGCACATTAGTGACAAGAGACTTAGGGACCCAAATAGAACGAACACAAGGAGCATTCTTCGGCTTACGCCCAACATGATAAGCAACTACACGACCGAGGTTAGTCTTTAAGCACATAAGAAGCAAAGAACTCGGAGTGAGCTTTGTGCTTGGATGTTCCTTCGCTCTTTTACAAAGTGAATGGGCTTGCTTAAAGGAGCAACAACAATGTTGCTCTTGCCCTTTGGCGGAACATACCTAAGCCCTGCCTCTTAGGATTACCTTGGCGCTACCGAGATACTCCTCTAAACCCTTGCTTGCCTTGTAGGACTTTTGAAGTCCATCTTCAAGCATCACCTTAAGCTTCTCATTTTCATGAGCTAAGACTTTCAAAGTCTCACGCTAGTAGCACAAGTAGCAACATCAACATTAAAGCATCTAAGCGCAACCGTTGCTCGTTGAAGGTAATGAAATATTGAGTTGTTGATTGAGGTAGAAGCTTTATTCGAGAGATCAACAAGCTTCACTTCAAGAGCCTTGCAAGCATCCTTCGCTTTTGCAAGTTGCTCTAAGAGTGAAGCATTGGTGATCTCAAGACTAATTGCTTCAATTTTGGTCAAATTTGAACTTTTGACCAAATCCTCATTTCTCTTTCTTTCAAAAGCTAGGCTCTTCTCTAGCACAATGTTCTTCTCCTTTTCAAAATGAGGAGATCCTCTTGAGCCTCGAGAATAGCCTCCTTTGTTCAACTACTTCCTCCAATTTTTCAATATCTTTAAGTAGCAAGTCTAATTTTTCAATATCAAAATCATTCATAGATTTAAATGCTACTCTCATCATCACTAGCATCATCACAATCATCTAAGCCATAATCAACAATAGAAAGAGTGGAGCTCTTAGATGATACCTTGTGCCCTTTGCCATAAGGCACATTGGAGTATTTCCTTCATTGCCGCTAAGTCGTCAAAGAGACTCTTTGACTTTGTTGCGGAGTGGCAATGGCGACGTGGCAAGTCCTCCTCATTATCGGAGTTGGACTCCGACTCGACTCTGAGTCGGAGTCGAGTTCCATTCCTTGCCAATGTAAGCATGACCCTTGCCCTTGTACTTTGCCTTATCCTTGTCCTTCTTGCGGTACTTGTCTTTCTTTGTACCGGCTTCTCTTCCTTCTTTTCTTTGTGTGGGCACTCGGCAATGAAGTGGCCGGTTCCCCACACTCATAGCACTTTCTTGAGGAGTGACGCCTCTTGACTTGTTGCCATAGCTCTTGGAGTGACTACCCGGTTTGTAGCCCTTCTTCTTCAAGAATTTGTTGAATCTTCCGAC
Source organism: Rhipidocladum racemiflorum (assembly GCA_036346355.1). Lineage (NCBI taxonomy): Eukaryota > Viridiplantae > Streptophyta > Magnoliopsida > Poales > Poaceae > Rhipidocladum > Rhipidocladum racemiflorum. The sequence continues at coordinate 78,329,779 of CM070583.1, read as the reverse complement.
GAGCAAGGCCATATCTTCATTTGTCAAGGGCCGCTGACTCTTCTTCATCGCTTGTGCTCTCTTCGATTTCTTGCACCACCTTGACGGCCTTCAAGCGATGCCCTTCTTCTTGCCGACTTGAGCTCCTCCACCACTTCCGCTTCCTTCACCATCATCTCATCCGTCATCAACCTACCAATCACATCATGAGGAGTGAGGGTGTCAAATTTGGCCTGGCCCTTGATGAGTTGCACAAGATTGCGGTTGGTGGGGTGATCACTCGGAGGATGATCTTCACTACGGCCTTGTCGGTGAGCTCGGTGCTTCCAAGTCCTTTGCTTGATTTACTAGCACCATCAAGCCGATCAAACATATTTGTGTACTAGATTCACCTTCTTCCAAAGTGAATCGAAGCTTAGCTCCCAATGATGAGTTCGATCTTCGACTACGGACACTTGATACACCTTCGTGAGACACCATCAATCTTTCCCAAATGTCCTTGGCATTGTCAAGGCCATCGACGGTTGAACTCGAGTCGCTCAAAGCATTGAACAAGGCATTGACTGGCCAAGTCGCTGAAGTGTTGAGCTTTGTCTTCTTCGAGGTGAGATTGTTTGGGTTTATGGCTTGAAACCTGTTTCAACAATCTTCCAAATACACGGATGAAGTGATCTCAAATGCATCTTTCATCTTATGTTTCATGCCGCATATCGAAAGTGCCATCGAAGTGAGGCGCCACCGGACGAGACGGAAACATAGGATGAGGAGTTTGAGACTCCAAAGGAGGAATAATCTAAAGGAATAGCAATTCCCCGATACCGAACCCGAGGCTTTCTCTTGGCCATGGGTTTGTAACCTTTCTATATCAGACATCTTTGATTCTCCAAGCGGTTAAGCCAAAGTAAAGGAGATTTGGCTCTGATACCAATTGAAAGGACCAACGATGTCGCCTAGAGGGGGGGTGAATAGGCGGATTAAAACTTACGCAGCAGAATAAAACGGGCCGAGCTGGTCAACCCGGAGTCTCCGGGATTTGGTCCGGATACTCGGGCTTGTCCGAGTGTCCTGGTATAATACCGGAGTCTCCTGGGTTAGCATTTCGGGACCGCAAAGAAAACTACTCTAGCAAGCGCAACAAACTACTAGAAGTAAATATCAAGAACAACCTAGAACAATAGCAATACAAGATTTGAATTAACTCAAAGCAAAGAGCTAGAACTAACTTTACAAATTCAAATCTAACCAAGCAAATCTAGGAAGAAAAAGAGAATGCGAGAGACGAGATTTTTCACCAAGTTCGTGTTCTTGAAGGGAACTCACGCCTCCGTTGAGGTGGCTCATTCACACTTGAGCCGGGTCTCTTTCAACCCGCTTCCTCCCGGTGTTGCACAAATGCACTCGGGCCACTTCACTTCTGTCTCTTCCTTTCTGAGGCGAGACTCGGCCACAAACGACTGGCTCACCACACGCGCTGGTAGCTCCTGACTCCTAGCCGCCTAGAGACCTTCAACCTCCAAGAGTAAAGACCACTTAAGAATCGCTTGGAGGATGAACTAGTGCTCAACAAGACTAAATGAATGCACTTAGCACTTTTCTTCTTCCTCTCCTCACCTAAAGAGATCAACAACCAAATTAATTGGTGGGAGGAAGATGGGGCTCTATTGAATGCTTAGAGATGGTTAGGAATGGCTTGAATGCTGCTATGAATGAGCTCAATAGAGATCCTAGCCCGTTGGAGTGGAGTGGAGGCTTTAAATACTCTTTTTGAAAACTAGCCATACTCCGTTTTTGTACAAATGAGTGTCCGATAAACAACCCTGAGATTCCGGGTTATCCCGGAGACTCGACCAAATGTCCGGATACTGACCCATCAAACTGGTAGAGGCAATCGAGGTCTCAACCCGGAGACTCGGACATAATGTCCGGATACTCGGATTGAATCGGAGACTAGGACTAAATGTCCTGATACTCCGGTTACCTCGGCTTCAACTTTAAACTTTTCAAAACCAAGGAAGTAGTGCTAATTTGAGATGCAAGAAATGATGTTGAGCACATGCACATCCTAAATTCGATTTCTAAATCGTCAGCACTTCCTTAATAATACGGCTATCCTTAAGACGCAAATAAATATAAGATTACAATTATGGTCTTGATGCCGCTCTTTTGAGTTTAAGTAGTCGTAGGGTGTCCAATGTCTTTTCAAGCTCCACATAATCTCGATATCTGCAGTATTCTTGGATAAAACATTAGAACTCTTTAATTGTGTCATCATTAATCACCAAAACAATTTGAGGGGCCTAGATGCACTTTCAATACTCATGGTGGTATGCTTTCACCGGAAGTCTATGATACTAGAAGAGCAAGCGCGGCGCACGCCGCGCGCGAACGGAAAATGGAAAAAGTTGGGAGGAAAGGCATAGAGATAGAGATGCGTACTTATTTCCGTTCACAAAAATATTTTTTCCAGGAAAAACGGAGAAATGACCTAAACGTAAGGAGCGGGGACCTATTCGCTATATTTTTTGATTTGATCGCTACCCCAAAAAATTAGAAAATGGCGCGCTCGCGATTCGCATTTAACGGCAGCCTCTTTCCGTAAAATAACGAGCCGGGGACCTAAACGCAAATCGAGAAAATTTTTCTTCCCCTAAAAAAATCACGAAGGAACTATTCGTAAATTTGTAGGGATCTATACGTAATTTGAAAAAATGGAGGGACTTTTTTGTAAAAATGTCGGACTCTTTTGCAAAATAGCCGACTGGACACGTGGGCAGCCGGAGCTTTCAGGGAAGCTCCCGAAAGTGTTTTATCAAAGATTTGCATTCCAAGAAAGGACCCGTTATGTATAGTAGTGGGTACTGGGTAGTAGATGAAAAATGTCCACCTGGGCTAGCATTCCCAACTAAGATAAACAGCTTGAGACTTTTTATTATTTTTGTGAGGTATCAAAATATACATTAAATTAGTATCAAGAGGTACCAAAAAATAAAAATGAAGATATCAAGATATACAAAAGTTTAAAGATAATTTAATTGTACCCATGGTGGTAAAAACTCTAAAACAACTTTGTTTTCTCATGTTAAAATTGTTTTTAACCACTTGTTTTATTATGTTAATGGAGGAGGAAATCTTTCTTTTTGTAAAAGGCTGGAATTATGCATTATGAAAAACTAGTCAAGTGACTATGCATTGCAACAAAAACATATTTTGAGCTAAATAATTAAATTATTTTATGTGTTTACAAAAATAAAATTGCATTTTTGAGTTGTCACGGGAGGGAGCGGGTGTGGGCGGAAAGAGGGAGATGCAGTTGGTTTCGTTTTTATTGACAAGAGGTGGAGGAAGCATATCATCATCCGTGACCCATATGTTAGCGTGTTGTTTTTCTTAGAGAGAAGAAAAAAAGATGGACGACCACCATTGACTCATATTTATATATTAACGATATACATAATTTACATCGTGTCGACTAACTCGAGTTATATGACGCTCCTCTGTTTCTTTACTGCATGCATGGTTACTTATATTATATGGGAGTGAATTGGAGGAAGTTCAACCACTTCATGTCATGTTCTTCGCGGTAAAGTGCTCCGGAAATTTTGAAATTGCGTTTACGTCGTTCCGTTGGTTTTTTACAAAATGGACTAAAAAATTAAAATTACATTTAGGTCCCTTCATGGTTTTTTCCAAAAAGGAGCCTGTGGTTCCGCAAATTCGCCGACGACTCGTATCATTCTATTTAAAAAAAACGAAAAAAACCAAAATTACGCAAAAAGGAACATGCGGTTCCGTAAATTCGCCGATGACTCCTAGCAACCCATTTCGTAAAAAAAATAATAAAACCAAAATTACGTTGAGTTCCACCCCCACGAAGAGGGCCCATGGTGCCACAAATTCGCCGATAACTCCCAGATAGCACAATTTTGAATAAAACTCTAAGAAAAAACGAAATTACTTTTAGATCTTCATACCTTTTTTTCCAGAAATAATCGTCTAACCAAATTTCGCACGAAGCAGCGTAGCACGTGATTCTGGCTAGTTTCTTATTATTTGATTTCGCTTACTTCTAAGTATCATGACTTTATTTTACAGTAGAATCTGGATTTTCTCTTCGTCGATGTCAGGCTGTCTCTTTAATTCTCAATGGGCCCAATTTGGCTACGAGATGCGGGTTGGGAACAGCGAGGGCCAAAGGTGTGACGTAGACCGGGCACGGCGGCTAAGACAAGGGTGCAGGCTTACTGGCTTAGCACAGCGGCGAACATGCAATATGGTCAACTGGGGCGGAGCTTGGTCAATGATCAAGCGTTGAGACTGGAGTCGAGCCTGGTGATGACGGGCCGACGTGTTAAAGAGTGTAATACAATGCTTTTTTTGTGAACAAAATTAGTTAGAGATTGAGAGCTGAAAGAAGATTGAAATCTCTTTTACGGTACACTAAATAAATATAATGTGCATCGGTTATTTTTTTTATCTAATAGATCAGATTATGTTAGTATTTTTTTTTTCTGTTAGTAGAGTAATAGAAATATCCTTCACAAATCAACGACATGATCGAATTACTAGTGCCTACTATATAGCTGTAAAATTTCTCAAGATTTAACCAAATAATGCTACCACTGACTTCAAATACAGATCAGTACTAGTTCTGTTGGCATGCATGTATATACAGTATATCACATGAAGTGAGCTTAGTTGATGCACGCATACTTTCCCGATTCCCAGTTCACGGATGATTTCAGTTGATGGCGACATTGGTGAAGTCCTCGGCGCGCCCAGCCCCGTCGCTCAGCGACGAGTAGAACGAGTTGTCGTCGCCGGCGTGCTCTTTCCCCTTGAGCTCATCGATCCTCTCCACCGCGTTCTTGAGCTCCCACCTGCTCTCCACGTTGCTCTCGCAGCACGCCACGCCTATCCTGATCAGCTTCACCATCTCCTCCTTGTTCTCGTCGTCCTCGTACCTGAGGTCCGCGTCCACCATGGCCTCCAGCCACTCCTCCTCCGGCGTCGAGCTCACGGCGGCGACGAGGTCGTTGCCCGCCCCGGTCGCCGGCTGCTGCTGCTCGGCCCCCGGCGGCTTCACCTCGTAGGACGGCTGCCTCCCCGTGACGATCTCGAGGATGAGGAGGCCGAGGCACCAGACGTCGCTCTTCTTGGACGACCGGCCGAACTGCTTCCGCTCGGGGGACTTGAAGGCCACCATGAGCTGCGCGGCGTGCGATTGGTTCATCACCGGCACCAGCGCGTAGTCGGTGAGCAGCGGCTCGAAGCGTTCGTCGAGCAGGATGTTGGATGACTTGAGGTGCCCGTGCGGCACCGTCAGCATCGGCAGCTCCTCGTACAGGTAGTACAGCGCCCTCGCCACCCCCTTCACGATGTTGAGCCGCGCCGTCCAGTGCACCACCGCCTTCTTGATCCCCCGGCCATCACCTGAAAACGCCAAAAAATAATACAGTGACAGTGTCCTACGTACGCAAGCAGGAATCGTGCAGCCATCGTGCAGCGACGAGAGCTTGAGCGGGCGAACCATGGAGGAGGTGAGCGAGGCTCTTGTTGGGGACGTAGTCGTGGATGAGGAGCTTCTCCTCCTTGCGGTAGTAGTAGGAGACGAGCGGGAGGAGGTTGGGGTGGGTCAGCCTGCCGAGCCGCCGCATGTGCTCCTCGAAGTCCTCCCTGCCGACCCGGTTCATCTCTTTGAACCGCTTGACGACGACGGAGTGGCCGCTGGTGAGGGTGGCGCGGTAGCACACACCGAGGTTGGCGCTGCCGAGCACCTCCGCCGTCGCCTTGAGCAGGTCCTGCAGCTCGAAGAACCTGCCCCGGTCGTCGCGCATGAATGTCAGCCGCCCCTGCTCCGCCACCTTCAGCGTTGTGCGGCCCCCGCCTCCGCCGCCGCCGGCGGCCACGGCGAAACCCCGCGGCTCGACGTGTGGATCCATGCGATCGTCCTTTGCCGGTGGTGGAACCATCTTCCGCATGGAGGGCTTCGTCGACATGGTCGGGCCGAAGTTCTCGGTGTTGTACTCCCGCCGCCGCTGCAGCGCGACGAACATGAAGCCGATGATGGCCAGCGAGCCGAGGAACGCGACAAGGACTCCGGAGGATGTTGACCCCTCGGTGGGCTTCTTGGCATCTTGCGTGGCCTCATCGGCAGACGGACCCGCCGTTGTTGCAGCCGAGGGTGCTGGTGGCGACGGCGAGGTTCCGATTTTACCGGACGTCGATGGCGATGTTGCCTCGCATTTGGCATCAAGTGGTGCACCGCAAAGCTTCTTATTGCCTGCATCGAAGAACAAGTTCATACGTACGTGGACGTTGCACCAACTAGGTCATGCACATATGTAATTTGCTCACCGGCAAACATGTCGGGTTTGATGGATTTGAGGTTAGCCGGGATCTCCCCCTCTAGCTCGTTGTTCGCGACATTGACGACCTTCAAATCCTTCTGCCGGAGGTCAGGAATTTTCCCCTGAAACTTGTTATCGTTGATCCGCAGATCGAGGAGCCTCGGCACGTCGGTGAGGGAGGTCGGGATGGGGCCGGAGAAGCTGTTCCTTGACATGAACACCTTCTTGAGCGAGCCCATCCCGGCGAACGCGTAGGCGGGGATCTCGCCGGAGAACTTGTTACCGGACAGGAAAATGGCACGGAGCCCCCGGAGCTCCCTCACGTCGGGCATCGGGCCGGCGAAGTCGTTGTCCATGAAGCTCAGCGTGCGCAGGCCGCGCAGGCTCTTGAGCGGACGCAGGTCGAGAGTGCCGGACAGGCCCATCCTCTCCAGCTGCAGGCCGAGCACGTTGCCCTTGTGGCATATGACGCCGGCCCAATTCGAGGCGTCGCCGTCGCAGGGGCTGGTGCCGGGCGACCAGCTGCGCAGCTCGTCGTCGTCGTTCTCGATGCCGGACTTGAGCTGGAGAAGCGCGTCGGCGTCGGGTGCGAGAGAGGCGGGCAGGCGCGCGGCGTCAGCGGCGAGGAGCAGGAGGCAGCAGCCTACAAGCCGCAACAGGAGGCGCGCAAGGGAGGATGGCGCTCCGGCCATGTCAAGGGCGCTGCCGGGGAGCCAGCCCGCCGGCGCCAGCGCTTGACGACGGCGGGTGATATGGTGGTGCTGCAGCCACGAAGCTGCGGCCCTGTTCTTGGGCGCGGCCAGTGGCTGGTACGCAGTTTTCCCGGGAGGGAAAGCAGGGGATCGCGGGGAAGAGAGCAGAGGAGAGAGAGGATTCAGGAGCTCGCTCGCACGGGTAATCGCCAGGGTGGAGTGAGAGAGAGAGAGAGAGAGAGAGAGAGAGAGAGAGAGAGAGAGAGAGAGAGAGAGAGAGAGATGTGGCGTCGTGCATGGTGGTTGTTCTTGGCTAAGAATAGAGGTGTCTCTGCATGCGTTGATGAGGCTGTCGTCGTTCCATTCCAGTGTCTCGGGTTTCAGCTAGGTGTCGCACACGAGAAGGCATGCCTGGCCTTGTTGCCCCAATTAGCAGCATCTGCGAATCGTTTTAACCAGAACAATCTGTCAAAGAGTAAATTTGATCTTGAGTTGTTCCTTCGTTTGCATCCAGTCGGTCGCATGATATGATCTCGAGGCATCCTAGTTTTTACTTGCATCCAACCGTTCTGCAAGTAATTCATGCACTAGCCAGTTCAAGTCTCGACTCGAGATGTTAGAAGGTGCTAAATCACTAGGTGCCGGAGCTGCTATCGGTATTGAAAACGCCCTCAGTTCCTCGATTCATTCCGTGGAGCGAAATCCATCATTGACTAAACAATCTTTTGGTCATGCCATTTTGGATTTCCCTCTCACTGAAGCTATTACATTATGGGTTTTGATAAGTTTCATCCGGATGTTTCCAAATTCTGGGCCATTGGATTTGCTTTCAGATCGATGCACACCCCCTCTGAATTCGAGGTGGGTTGATCCTACGGATGTGTGTTTTAATCGTACGGTCCAAAGTTTGGATGATTTTTAGGACAAAAACATCCGAATGATTCTTATACACTCCCTTACATTATTTGCCTCAATGATGGTTTTTCTGATCTCATTCATTTTTCGATCACATAAAAAGATGAATAAAACGTGAGAATGTAGTTACATATGTGAAAAAAAGTTAATATCTCTCTGTCTGTGTAGGTTCGGTTTGTTCTTATCGATCCATTTCATCGAGTGTTAGTGTTCAGTCTACGGCTCATGTTCACGTTCTCAAAATCCATCTTCATTGGAAAAATCAACGCCGACGTCAAGATCAATCTCCTTTCTCTTTTTGCATCAGTTCAACTGGTTTCTCATGAAAAGTGCTTATGAGGCATCTAGTTTTTACTTGCATCCAACCATTGTGCAAGTAGTTTATGCACTAGCCAATTCACCCAAAACTTAAGCTAATGAGGTAGGACAATCAATTTACTTGTACGGTTGTACTTCAACACTCCCCATAGAATAGAAGTGGGCTGCAATTATTATTTTTAATTACGCCAACGGGGTCTTTGAGTTGTTGCATGCACCAACCAATTCACTTTTATACTTCAATACTCCTCTCGCGTGTAGACTCTCTCAAACATAAGATATAGAATAGAAGCAGGCTGTAATTATTTTTTTAATTACGCTAACGGAGTCTTGAACTCAAGATCTCTTGGCTCTACAACTATATTGAGTTACACACGCAAGACAATTCACCCAAAAACTTAAACAACTTCAGAAAAAAACAAAAAAGCAAGCTAGATGAATGCTTACCGGAGAATCTCTCATCTGAGCTTGCACTTACTACATCAACATATTCAGGATGCCAAATGCTTATCTAGAACCAATCATCTGAATTAATTTACGCTTACCCCCACAGTTGTGAGTGTTAGATGATGACTGAGCTATGCTTACATCGATACGTTGATCGAGCTGCCAAAAGAAGTATAATTATCTTGGCATTATATATCTACACGCGTACAATCCTAGAATCAGTGACACACGGGCGGGTGGCCGTGCGGGGAGCTAAGATAGAACCACAGCTTTGCTTAGGATCCACAGCACCAGGGTCATCTCAAAGGCGAAGATCGTGTGGAGAAGTCCCCTGTCGAGCGTGAACCCGAACAGGGTGATCCCTCCGCTGTTGTGGCACAGGTACGTCACTGCACGGCACAGCAAGGCAAAACTAAGCTTCCATTGGGGACAGAATTAATTAGCATGGACAAAGCTAGCCGCAGGTGTGGCGGTTGCTAATTGGTTACCGAGAGCTTGTCTGCTCTTGTACGCGCACGCTGCTCCGGACTCCGCCGCTTGGAGCGACGCCGCATCGACCGCGGCCGTCGACGACCCGGAGACGCGGGGCGCGTCGATGTCGCTCGCCGACGTGCTGAGGGCCGGCGAAGGGACCGATTTGCCGCCGCGGTTGAGGGACACCATGCTCATGTGCCAGTGGCTCGCGATGGACACGATTCTTTGGGCTCTGTGCGTGATCCTGGCCGCGCCGAGCAGGCACATGAAGAAGCCACTCAGCTGCACCGACGAACCAACCTGCGAAACATGAGAACGAGATGGCTGCCACCTGTTAGTACAGTACGTACGTACTGGTACTGCAAGACGATTAGGAGCGGTGGTACGTTACCAGGAGGTCGCCGGAGTTGGCGAAGCTCTTGCCGTCCTTGGAGGAGAGGGCGACGAGGAGGGCGCCGAGCTGGCTGACGGTGATGGTGACGAGGCAGCAGATGATGAACACCCTGTAGCGGTGGCTGGTGGCGAGCAGCTGCGTCCGGATGCGGCGGTGCTCGGCGAAGATCTCGGCGACGGCGGCGCGCGCCTCGACGTCGAACATGTGGTAGATCCCCTCGAAGCGCAGGATCTGGAGCTCGCACGTGAGGCGGAACAGCACGCACACCAGCAGGAACACCCCCGTGCGGTACACCCACGACGCCACCGTGGCCACCAGCGCCACCGCGCGCCACGGCACCTCGCGCGGGAGCCAGAGCGGGAGCGGCGCGGCCGGCTCGACGCGCACGGTGGAGAAGAAGAAGATGGCCTTGTGCGCGGCCTCGAAGCAGAGGGAGGGGAGGAGCAGCGCGGCCAGGAGGCGGAACGCGCGGTCCAGCTCCCGCCCGTAGCCGCGCCGGACAGAGGCGGTGTCGTCGCGGAGCCCCCCGTCGAGGAACAGCAGCTGCCGAAGCCCGCCGCAGCGGCTGAAGAAGGTGGCGAGCGTGAGGAACGAGATGGCGGCGAGCCCCGATGCCGGGAGCTGGGCCACGCGGTTGAAGGTGATTGCCGACGCGGAGGCCGGGGACAGCGAGGCGTCGGCGCGGAGGGAGAGCGAGACGGCGGTGGGGACGGCGAGCGCGAGCGCGAGGAAGGCCGCGTACGAGGCGGCCCGCGCGGCGCGGGAGGAGTGGTCGAGCGCGCACCACTGCAGGAACACACGGAAGTTGCGCAGCTCGTCGTGGATCACCGACTTGCACCGCGCGTACGCCGGGTTCAGGAGCAGCGGCTGCGACGGCGAAGACGTCGGCGTCCCAGGCGGGGACGGCTCCTCGACGCTGCTGTGCTCCTCCCCCGACTCCATTCTCACGTCGTAATAATCGCAGCTTCTACACGGTCGTGAACTCGTGATTGATAGTTCGGTTGACTTGCATTCAGGGTGATATGTAGTAGCATATGTGGCGATCGTTTGAGCACTAGTATGGGAAAAGAAGAGGCGTGGGAAGGGAGACCCGTGACCGTTCACAGGGGCGGCGAGCGCGGCAGCAACCCTGCAGCCTGCGCGAGCGGATGCAGCAAAAGGCGGTGAGGGCCGGGACTAGGCACGCATGCGAGCGGGAGGTTGTAATTAAAGGCGGGAGTGTACAGGCATTATCCGGATGTTTTTGTCCTAAAAAACATCTAAATTTTGGACCGTACGATCAAAACACACATCCGTAGGATCAACCCACCTCGAATTCAGAGGAGCGTGTATCGATCTGAAAGCAAATCCAATGATCAGGAATTTTGATGACGAAGAAAACATCCGGATAAAACTTATCAGAACCCATTAAAGGCAGCGGAGTTGAAGCTGAAAAAGGTTCTTCGCTGCATGAATGTGGAAAGGAACTGACCTTGATCGCCCTCAAGTTGCTGCCACGATGCCTGTGATCTGGATCACTGTCAAGACAAAGTGAACAGGTAATATAGTAATTCGCAAGGATACTGTTACAGTGCAAGCAGGAGCCACAGTCAGAGTCATGGTCGTGACTCGTGACCATGTTTCTCGCCGCCTCTCAAAGGAAAAGGAAGTACTCCAGAGCTTCAGAAGCGAAAATGCATCACAGCGGTCCGTTTTGTGCTCAAAGATTCGTGCGGCTCCATCGCACCCACTTTCTCCATCACAGCGAAAATGGAAGTGGGGGATTGGGTGGGAGTAGTTGGAGACTTGCCTGGTCTCCCGCTCGGTCTGTCGGTCCACCGCCTGCTCCAACGTCACGTCGTCGCCGTCTCGTCGCGCGGCTCCGTCTTCCTCGCGTCATCCTCACCTGCTCCCGTGCTGTCGCCTTTCGCGCTGCCAGCGTCCGTCGCCACGGCGCCGCTGCGTCGGCGCCGCTTTGCTCGCTCTCTCGCGCTGGTCAGCGCCTTGGATGCCGCAACCACCTGCCCCGTCGCTCCCCTTGCCAGCCTCACGTCACCGCCCCATCGACCCGTCTCCTCCCCTTCGTCATCCCCTGTCCTCGCCCATGCCGCACACGGCTATAAAAGCCGTGTGCGCCCCTTCGCCTCCCCCTCGCCCGATCTTCGTCCTCCCCGGTGAGAACCCCCTCGCATCCCTCCCCATCATCCTCTCCACCTCCGGCCGAGAGCACCGCCGCCGTCCCCTTCGCCTCCCATCTCGGCCGAAGCCGTCCCGAGCCGCCCGACCTCAATCCCTAACCCTAGCCCAACCCATCTCCTCGCCCGCTCGAAACCCTAACCCTCTCCTTCCCCAACGCTGGCCTCGCCCTCCCCGGCTCAGTCTCGCCTTGTTTTATTCGTTTATTTATTGCTCGCTTGTTGTGCGCTAGATTCGAGCAACTGTTGGAACCTGTCCCGGAGCAGTACGAGAAGCCAGAGCAGGAGCAGGACGTGACCGGCACCGAGATCGACTACATCGACGATGACCTAGGACCCCCCCTCACCTCGCAAGGCAAGCCGCACTGCTTGAACATGTTGAACCCATGATAATATTGTAGTATTAATTATTTTAATATTGCATTATGTTCGTATGTTAAATGCTAGAAATGTTTATTTTAGAATGCCATGATGACCTAGCTAGTACCTAGTTTGATTAAAGACCGCTTTGTATTTGTTGTGATATATTTCCCTTTGCAAACCCTAGACTTAACTATTGAACCTCGTATGCTAGTAGTTAATTAATTAGTTGAACATGAAAAATTTGTGTATTAAAATAAAACCATCAAGTGGCAGGTTTGATGTAGACTTTATTCAAAAATATGCTACGGTGAGAGGACTTTGGCGGGCAAACCACTAGATGGCTACGTGCCCGAACCTCGACCGATGCCAATGCCAATGCGAGTGGTTGGATTGTTGGTTTGGAATTGGCTAAGTCTTAGGCATAAAATTAAGTAATCACAACCTTGGGCGAAGTAAATACCTTAGATCCCGCTCAACCACAAGTTGGGTCGGTCATCCTCATTGACTCGATCCAACCTGGCTCGGTACTTAAACTCCCTCTTGGAATACTTATAGGCTGGAGCTTCCATACTATGTGTGTTGGACAGTATGCTCACGAGGCGAACGGGGTGGAATGGAGGTTGACCGGTGGAGTCACTTGCCGATTCTCACAACGGTAGATACCCTCAGTATCGGATCGCGCCTCCCGCCGTGGCCAGTGGGTCCCAAATACTATGTGGTTTAAAGCTGAGCAACTCTGCAGAGTCATGTTTAAATGGTATTCGAATACGCCGTGCTTCCGGTTAACGAAGCTAAGTTTGAATTGGGGTGAATCTCGTAATCTAACCCAAGTAGACTTATTATTTCCAATTTGACGTAATGATGAACTAGTGAAAACTCAAATTTGCTTATTTCTATTATGTATGGTTTGTGTTTCAAATGTAAAATGACTTGAAAAACAAAACTGCATCCACAACAATAATAACCTTATTGCCGATTCCTTTGCAAATATCCTCGCATGCAATATTTAGGATTTTTTGTGCGGTTTGTTGAGTACTGTTGTGTACTCAGTCTTGCTTCTCAACCTATTCTAGATTTTGAAGACGCCGGAAAATTCCAGAAGATCGTAGATGGCGAAGCAGTCTGGTTTTAGGGTTCCTTTTCTTTGCTCAAGCCTTGCCTGTGTGGTCTTTTGTGATGTATTATATTGAAGTCCGCCGCTTCCTTTTGTAAACTCTAGCCGTTAGGTCTTATTTGTATAAAAACAACTGTTTCGTTCTTATGCTGGCAATGTACGACTTAGTTTCCGACAGTTAATCTTCCTGAGTAGCTGTTGCGGGATTTAAACGCACCCCCTGAAAAGAGCGGTCCGTCACAAGAGGCGGCGCCGACTTTGTGACGGCGACCAGAGGAGGCGGCGGCGCGGATCCCGCCGGAGCCAAGCCGGTGGCGTTGTTCACTTGTCCTGCACGTCCGAAGAGATAGAGTGAAGGAGAGAAAGGTGCGAATCTCGGAGCAAACAGTGTACAGATGGGCCTCAATACACTGCCACGTCAGGTGGAAGGGCCAACACAAACGTCCGGCCCACCTGGCCCCGAACGGTGCAGCATTCACGAGTTCACGACTCTTCGTCCCGGCCTTGCTACAGCGGCCAGTGAGCCACCACATAAGCTGGTAAGCCAAAATCGAGAAAGGAAAGGGCGGAGACACGCTCCGCCTCTCTCGCCGCCGGATTCCTCTCGTCCCCCACAGCTCGTCTCTCCGGCGTCTCCGCCTCTCTGCTCCGAAGGAGCCTAGGGTTCTCGGGTTCGTGCTGCTTGCCGATTGCCAACCACCGGTTCTCCACCCACCCACCATGTCCTCTCAGGTATCGCCTCCTCGCCCTGCCCTCTCTGTCGCCGCGGATCGATTGGGACTCGAATTGTCCCCTAGATCCACCCACCGCGGTGGAAACTTGACGGAATTTGGACTATGCCTGTTGATTGCGTACGGATCTCTACTACAAAAGCTCATGTCTGCTGTGGTTGTGTGTCTGCGTGTGCGCTTGCGCTTGCGCTTGCGCTTGTAGGTCGACAGCCGCAGCCAATCCGCCGGAAAGCGCGCGCGCACCGACGGTAGGTTGCTTCGCCATTTTGTTTAATCCGTGCATCCACACTGTCTAAGCTGCATCTGAGAGGATTTGCCTTGGTTTGGAACGAACGACGAAACGACCGGCGCTCAGGTGGCCGCCGCGAGGACGATTGGGTTTGCCCCAGCTGCCAGAACGTCAACTTCGCCTTCCGCACCTCCTGCAACATGCGCAATTGCAACCAGTCCAGGCCCGCGGATCACACGGTACTTGCAATTGCGTGTTGTTGTGGTCGTCGTTTACTGGGTGATCATAGTGTGCCTGTGATTAGTACCGCTTGTTCGGTCTTTGCATTTACCTAGTGGTGCTGTTGCTTGCTGGTCAGAAGGCTATGCAGAAGCCTATGCAAACTCCACCCCACTACACGGTGTCAGGGGGATACATGGGGCCAGGGACGCCGCCGTCCATGTACCTAGGTGGGGCTGCTCCACCGTATGGCTCATCCCTCTTTAATGGGCCTGCCATGCCGCGGTATGGCATTCCTCAGTTCCCTGGGGGTTCTGGTTATCCGTATGGCTATGGTGGCCGCCTGCCGATGGGGAGCCCCTATGCGCCGATGCATATGGCTGGGCCACCTGCGTATTCTGGTGGCTCTATGATGGGCGCAGGTAAGAGGGCTACGATGTGTCTGTTGTCTTTTGGTATGGCTGCTGTGTTAAGTGTTTTAGTCGAATACAATATGTCTATTTGTTATGCAGCTCTTAATGTGTAAAAATCGGATATTACAGAAAATGTTTCTTTTGCAGTTTTGCTTGACTTTTATTTATCCATACTTACCGTCTAGTAACGCTAGCATGTCAAATAGATTTGTTTAGAGGCTATTTTACTGTTCTACTCTTGCAGCATGTTACTGTAATGGAGAAAATAGTTATTACTTTCTCTATGGTGTTTTACTGTTCTACTCTTGCAGTTTGCTTTGATTGTTGTTGCAAATTTGCGATTCATGTTTCCAATGTTTATGAGATAGTTTGTCAACTATTTTCAAATATGTATCCTGAATTTTGTGACACTATATTATTCTTTATCTAAATCCATCTCCTCAAAATAGGTGGAATGTACGGCATGCCCATGGACAGATACAGCTTGAGCTTACCTGCTGGTCCTGGTGCAATGGTAAGCTCTTTGGGATTATGATTACTCCTCTCGTACATACTAATGTGAGTTAATTGTCGTTGTCTTGTCACGACAAACAAGTGTGGCCTTGTGGGTTGCCGTTCCTTTGTGTGTCTGTATGCTATTTGTATCCTGCGGGGTTACTAGGGAAGGTTTTATTTCTTAAAGTGTTCTTTGCTTGTGGAGGTGTGACACATCATGCAAAGAAAAATATTGCAATTCTCATTTATTTTATTTCTTTAAGGGCACAAGGGCTGGTTCCTATTCTGATGAAGGCTCCCAGAAGAAACCTGCAGGTATAAATTTGTAATGTCTTTTGACTATAGTATCAATTTCTTTGACACTTGCTTTATTCTCTGCCTATTCTCATCAAATTTTATTGTAGGTGCTGGGCGTGATAATGATTGGAAGTGCCCTAATTGCAACAACATCAACTTTGCATTTCGGACAGTCTGTAACATGAGAAAATGCAACACACCAAGACCTGAAAACCAGGTTCGAGGCAGTTCTGTCATATTGAGTTTTAAGTGGCCGTATACTCATATATTACATTACTACTCTCAAATCATGAAATATCTTCATTTCTTTAAATCTAAAATCAGTACCAGCCTATTCTCAAATGTTGATAATCAATAGTGCAGTTAGATTGCCTAAAGAGCAGGCTTTTGTACTGTGACTAATGTTACGTCACAATTGTACTGAAAGTTGACACTGCTGCCACAAGATTAGTTATGTGTTTGGAATGCATATGTGATGTTATGTAACTGTTCTTAACTTTTCAATGACACAATCTGATATGCAATTCAAAAAAATTTGAATGTGATGTATCCATTGATCAATGTACATATAGTTGTAAGCTTGTTCATTTCTTGGGCATCAGGACTTGAGTTATCATTGTTCCTGTTACTTTTTTTTCTCTCTAAATTTCTCTAGGTTTGCCAAATCTGAAACCCCTATGCACCACAGTACAACTTGCCTCTGCTGCCCACAAACCAAACCAAGGACGGTTGCTCTTTTACTTCACCATTATGCATTAAGCTAGCCTTTTGCAGTTGCAATTGTTAGATGTTCATTAGTGCTGGTGTAGAATGTGGTGAATTCTTTTCAAGCTATTATTATAGCTGACCAGTTAGTGGTCAAACTTTAATATATTAGTTTTGGCTATTTTGTTGCTCTAAAGTTCTCATTCACCTAACATTGGATCTCTATTTCTCATGCTTTGTCTTTACTTATTTTGTATAGTTAAATCATTATGATTACAGTACCGATAACTTGTGTATTAACTCTTTCTGCAGGGGTCCAAACCTGATGGTTCAAGAGGTTCAAGTAAGTTGAAGTGTTTATGATCTTAACACTATACATATGTGTGGTGCCTTATCTTTATAAATTTTTGATGTATTTTTAATGCCTTAGTAAATTTTGAAAACCCTTATCAACGACATCTTACTTGCACAGTAAATGTTTCATTTCTAAAGTTCAGCACGTAACTTATGCCCTAGTTTATTGAATGGCTTTTAATTAATTTAGTTTACTGAATGGCTTTTACTAAATTAATCAATTCAATTTTCCATCTAACCTGTCACATGACAGAACCAAAGATGCCTGATGGTAGTTGGAAGTGTGACAAGTGCAATAACATAAACTATCCATTCCGGACAAAATGCAATCGTCCAAATTGTGGGGCAGAAAAGCCATTGCAGACAAACAATGCAAATGATTCGGCTACAGATCAGGACAATCAGGTGTGTCATTCATAACCTCCATTACAGCCCTAAATATTTGCCATGCCTTTTTTAGAACACTATAAGTTTTAAGTTTTGTGCCTTATGTTTTCTATGCAATTGTCTTTTCAATTATTTGTCTGTCATGTTCTCTTGCGCATGGCTTGATATATTATGTCCTTACTGTTACAGTGAGTCCTAGAACATTTATGAGGGTCAAGAAGGTCCAGCGTCGTCGTCAAGGTTCAGTCTGAATGTCTGGGGTCCACCTGTGTCGGTAGTTGCTGCTGTTGTTACAAGTTCCTTCCCATTGAGACCTTAGTTGAGTCTAATGGTAAACGTTTTGGAGTTGGCAACTGGAGTCGTGGTTTCGTTGTCACAATAGATTTGGTCAAGAACATCCTTTTGTTAATATCCTGGTGAAACTTTGTTACTTGTCTTGGTTACTGCCTTACTGGTACTCAGGGAAATTTCTATTTGTTATATGAATTCTAGCTACCTATCTGTGTCTTAGATTGTCATTCGTCTGCTATGAAGTATTGCTAGACTGTTTGTGGTGTTGTCTCCGTTGGTTCTGTTAATGTTTTGTTTCTGATCTTCATTCTCAACTCATGGATAGTTTGGTATTTTAAAGGTGTTGTTCCTTTCTGAATGGCTGGAAAATGATAGCTTTTTCTTTTAAAAAAAGTTAGATCCATTTGTATCGGTTCTTCCCTTCACAGTTGTCTGCACGCTTTTGTACTGAAATATGTTTAGGAGTCTAGGAGAACATCCTCTCTGGTACTTTTGCTTGTAACAGCTAGGCCTGAGAAACAAGTGAATAACAGGTAGCTCAGTAAGTCAGTATCATGAGATTGATACTTGTGTCGAACTTTCATCAATATCTTTATTGTTTTGCCAAATCATAAATTAAAATTGATTGACCTGGCCATGGTTTGTTGGTTACTGACACATAATTTACCCATCATCTGTGGAAAAGAGGTTAACCTTTTTATATCCTCCTTATGTTGGTATTTGGTTAGCTGATCATTTTTTTAGGCTTATCTTATTTTAACTTGGACCATGGGTTGTTACTTGATTTCCATCGTCCCGTCATGTAAATTGCTTTTGGTGTTGATATGTCATTCTTAATTGAGAACTTGATTTGACCTAGTGCTTGTGAATTTTTCCCTCTTGTTGGCAGTTTATCATAATGTATATATGCGCCCATGATCTTCTGTCTGGAGGTTCTTTTTAATAAAAATTAAAAGTCATCTGTTATTGTCTGCCTCTGGTTGGTAGTGTAAATAGGCATGTTGCTTTCTAACAGCCTCCTAGAGCTCACCGAGTCATGTTATGTGCATATGTTATCATGTTCTCTGGAGCTTAGCATATACAAGTTTGACCATTCTGATGCGTTTGGTTCAAAGAGAGGATCCATGATGAAACAGTGAGTCCATGTGCATCATCGTATCGTGGAGTGGTAGACTCGGCACCTTGCATGCTTGGTTCGATTGCGACTACTTGACTGACTGGATGCCATTGAAATTAGTTTTTGTCATGTAATATTGCGAAGCTTTTATCAAAGCTGCAATTTTCACATGACTTTCAAGACAACAATGATCGAACAGAGATGGATCTTCCTGGTCATGCTGCTGGACAACCAGTACCAACAAGTTCGCACGCCCTGCGAATGGCAGCTCTCAGTGAGTTGCAGAACAGTGTTATAAGCTGACGTGCTCCCATTTCATTTTCGCGGAACAAGGTGAGAAATGTGTACCATGTTGATTTGCTTGTATAACATTAACGGGCAACTGACAGTGTTGCTCGCAGTGATCTCGGTAAGGGATTTGGAGATGGAAATCATTATGTGATGGTCAGCCCCATGATGTAACAATGCACAGCAGTCTAGATTTGTTCGGAATGCATATTTTCATTTTTTTGTTCTCTTCCATTACGACTTTTGCGGTTTGTGCCTCAACACTAGAAGCATTGTTTCGTTTCTTTGGCAGTGGGTTGGTTTTTCTTATCTCAACATATTGTAAACACCTCTGGCGCCACCCTTTTCCTGCGTCCTTCTAAATGGCAATGTGTTGTAAAAGTTTTCGTCTGGGGTAATCTGTAGTACTTGAGATTCAGTCGTGTGACTGTTGCTGGTTCTCATCGAGTCAGTGGCCGCGCCCTAGGACCGAAGGGGAATGTGCGGCCTTATTGTATTCGATTTCGCAGAATCATGCTTCGAAGTCTGTTTGCATCGTCAGCCAGCCGTAAATGGAGGGAAAATAAAGGAATCCGATGCATGCATTGTCTGGGGCCGAATGTACAAGGTTCTTTACCATGCTTTCTGTATTATTACTCCTGTATCGTAACGCTTGCGGCCACCTGGCTTGGTTCTGGCCTTCGTTTTGCATCTGTTGGACCAAGGCACCAGGCCTCCCAACTGTGCTCACTTATGTCCTCATTGTAGATTCGCACGGGCTGTTTATCTTGAAGCTAACCTAGCTTGTCATGTCTAAGCTTAGGTATGCTAAAGATTTTTTAGGCTGACGTTTAGTTCGATGCTATAACTGTAGTTTGCGATATTTTCTTAGCTCTCCGTCCCGTCTGTTATAGACTCGGTTTTGTTTTGGCTGTACTTTTGTCACACCTGTGACATTAAATTTTGTTGTCACAAAAAATGTGGTAAGCCATGCTTGTCTAAGGTTAGTTATAGTAAAATTGGCAGTGTGTTTCTATAGAGCTTAAAGGAGTTTGGGGTGTGATGTGATCTAGTTGTTCATGTGTGTCGGCGATCCACATATACAGCATTGGCCATTATTGGGTTTGTGTAGGAACGACTAACGAAAGTGGGAATAGACAACCCATGATCACTATGCTAGCAAATTGTAAGAACTATACATACAATTCATCATGGATCAGCAAGGGCTTTATACAATTGGGTGCCAAGAAAATCTCCTCTCAAATTCTACACGGCAAAATTCTAGGCACGCTACCAGGGTTCAAAATCTCGCCGAAATTCGGCGAAATTTCGGATTTCGGACCCCTCCGAGTTTCATAATCTCGGCGAAATTAAAAAACCCTAAAAATTTTTTAAAGTGCTATAGTACATTAAAATCTCGCCGAGATTTCGGTGATTTGGAACGAAATTTCGGTAAAATTGATCGAGATTTGTATAAAAATTGATCGGATTTGACCGTAATTGACCGGATTGGTTTCTTCACGTCATTTCCCATGTGGGACAGTCGGTAGATCATAATTTCCGCAAAGTTGAAAAAACCCTAAAAAATTGAAATGTGATAGTATCGGGAAATTTCGCCGAGATTTCTGTGATTTGGACGAAATTTCGGATTTCTCGGTTTAAAAAAAAAACGGATTTGAATTTTGGTTTTTGAATTTCGTCTGGATTTGGTCCGAAATTTTCGAATTTCGGTAGGTGACGAGATTTAATCCAAAACGAAATTTGAAACCCTACACGCTACACAAAGGTGTAGATGGGGGCAAAAGGCAGGCTAAACCAACACACACAACAACAATTAAGGAGCAACACATGCATGCAAACTAATATTCTCAACCCTGAACCATTATGTACACACCAACAAACAATACATGCATGTAAATTAATGTTCTCAACGAAGATGTACAATGCAGGCTTCCATAACAAAGAGCAATACATGCATAAATGTAAATTAATATTCTCAACCAAGATATGAAAAATAAAAAAAAACCCGTCAGGGTAATGCTTAATTCCATCGATCCGTGCGTCCGGACGGTGTGCCTGAGCATGGGATTACTAAAAAAAAATAAAAAATCAAACACTATTCTACGCCGCTTTGCTCCCTCCCTGCCTTCATCCACATCTAGTTAATTGCTTCTTGCTTTCATCCACAAAATTTTTTTGCTTCCGTAAAGACTTGCTGCCGCCGGTGACGAGAGCTCCTCCCATCTCACGCCCTCCTCCCTCTCGTTTCCCCCAATCCTCAAATCCAGCACGCACTCCCCATAGAGTTCCTGTCATCCTCGTCACCATGTCCTCCATGCAAGCTCCCTCTTCGATCCTCTCCCTTCCTCTTCGCGCGCGCCAGCGAGGTCAAAACGACGTACCAGACGGCAATGGACGGCGAGTGAAGGACCGTGGAGAAGGCGAGCCAAGGACTAGTAGCACGGCTAACGATGAGGCATCTGGTAGGCTCGCCTGACCTGGGCTGGCCGGCGAAGCATCGATCGGACTGACCTCGTGCCGCTGCTGTTGCTTTGAGCTCGGCTTCTCATTGCCGGCGACGCGGATGCTCATCCACGGGGCGAATCTAATAAAAAAAAAGTTATCAGGTCACCGAGGTTATTACGAAATTATAACACTAATTTGTAACTTGTAATTAGAAAATTACTAGTTACATGCCCGTGCGTTGCTACGAAAAACAAAATTGAGAACGAAAAATAAAGATTAAAAAATTAAAAAAATTATTTCACAAAATCAAACATATATCTTTAACGCTGCGTTTCTTGCGAAGTCATGGCTAATTAAAGCAACGCCGTTTTAACTGCGTAGAGGCAATTAAGTAGGGCAATTAAGCAGGGCAATTAAGCGGCAATTAATGACGTGGGAAGAATGGACCACTGCCACCAACTGCTGCTTTAGAATAGTAGAGATATGTTTATATATATATATACTAAATGAATTATATACGATGTACTAGAGGGTGTTGACGTCACTTGACACCAACGATTACACTGTAGATCTGTCCTGCTCATCCAGTTAGTTCTTGTACACATTTTTCTCAATTTGTTGCATACCCTTGTCTCCGTTATCGTAGGAATTAGCATTTCTCGTTGTTGCAATTTCACATTTTGTTTTTCAAGTTTTTTTTTGTGTATTTCATTTCTGGTGCATATGTTTATTTGTTAAGAGGTGCTTCTATGCTCTTCATTTTAAAGTTGCACAAATATTAAAACATGAATGAAAGGTAGATGAAGATTGTACTTACCCCTTCGTTTGCTTCAAGATTTGTGCAACTTGTATTAGGAGGGAAAGCATGGAAACATCTCTCTTGTTTGTTTCGTTGCAAACACCATTGTTGATATGCTGCATCAGTGTAACTTTTTTTTTTTTAAGTCAGACTCAATCTTTCGGAGATTTCTACACTACTTACCGAGGTCTTATGCTGTGTATAATTAATATCCATTACCACACAAGGCTTGTTGAATATATTCATAAAATGAGAATTTTTAAATATTCTTTTCGATGTTGCCACCTATCTATACTTTGTAACGTTGCACATGTGTGCAACCAGGCCACCAACAACACACGTAAACACATATCCTCGGCGTACACAAGAGTCAAGACTGTGCAGATGGAGTGATGACGCAGTATGTGCCAATGCAGAGCATCGTGGATCCTACGTGTATCTCTATATCTCTCTATCCTAACGCTGACCATGCGATCAACGTACGATCAAGCCGCGCATAGCCGACGTATATATCAACGCAGGGCTAAGTAGCACTTAGCCGCGCGCGCGTATGTACGGAGGAGGGAGACGATTCAATGCATGCATGGTCCGGTTCTGCTCCGCCTGTACACACACACACTGGAGTACTAGGTACTAGTCGACGTCGCAAAGCCAGACGTGTGATCTCGTCGGCGACGAGGGATACGCCACGTCGTGCGCGGACGCAGCGGCGGCGGCCAACTCGGCGCGCGAGACGTTCGCCGGCGGCCTCTCGGCGTACGCACGTGATTCGACTCTCTCCCCCGTCGGGCGCCTACGTACGTACGTGGCGGATCCAACCATTACTACGGGAAAATCATTACGGACGTACGTACGGTTCGAAAATTAAAAATCCCATGCGTGTATGTGATCATATCATACGTACGCCCCCCCGCGCGCGCCTCCCTAGCTCGATCAATGCATGCATGCATGCGTCCCGCGCGACATCACGAGCGTATACGTGCCTGTTTTCTCGAACCTCGTGCATATACGCCCGTGGCATACGGCATACATAGGGTAAATAATATTCGCTATCGATCCCTCTATCGATCTGATATTTACGAATGGCATGTGTGCAGTACAAATGAATGCAGGTTTTATATATATATATATATATATATATATATATATATATATATATATATATATATATATATATATATATATATATAGGAAAAATACTTACTCAGGAGTAATTACTCCCATCTAAAATACCACCCAAACGAACTTGAAATACTCCTTTATCACTTTGGATACACTCATATACTAATCATAAGATATTCCAATGAGATCCACATGAAAAAATTGCAAGGGAGTACATAGTTTTTAGCCTACTTTGCAAATACCTTCATATACGTATATAAAAAGGAGTATGTCTAAAAAGTGTACATACCACCTCTGAAAAAATGTAAATACCACCTAGATGATCTTATATACTTACATACTACACGTACATACTCTCCGTTGTGCGAAATACTCCCTAAGTTGTGAGATACGGCATAGGGAGTAATTACTCCCTTTTCCGTACTCCTGGGAGTACGTACTCCCACCTTTAATATACCACTTAAACGAATGTGTTATACTCATTTATCACTTTCAGTATACTCCAATAATAATTCTAAAATACTTCAATAGGGTATGAATGAAAAAAATTCATGGGAGCCATTTATTTTTTGCTATATACCATTTTCCATATGTAAAAAGAGTATAAACAAATTATGCTATAAATGGTGGATTTTATTGAAATTTTTTGTGGAATTCATTTTGAAGTATCTTATAATTAGTATTATAGTATACTCAAAAAGATAAAAAAGTATAACAATATCATTTATGCAGTATATTGAGAGTGAGAGTACATACTCCCAGGAGTATGGAACCATTTTCATATATATATATATATATATATATATATATATATATATATATATATATATATATATATATATATATATATATATATATATAGAGAGAGAGAGAGAGAGAGAGAGAGAGAGAGGCACCGTAACGGACTAACTGGGCACCATAGTGTCCAGGTACTATGATTTTAAATACACGAATTCAAGTTAAATTCGAGTATATTTTTTAAAACTTTCAGTTTTAGGGTATATACATATCTATAACAATTCAAATGAAACACATACCGTTGAAAAAAATATACTTGAATTCAAGGATTTGAACGAATTTAGATCACATGCTTTGCTGATTTATATATATAATCAGCACATTCCTACAATCAAACTACCATAAAAAAGAAACTCTAGTTCGAATTTCAGTACAAACTTGTTTGAACTAG
Organism: Rhipidocladum racemiflorum; assembly: GCA_036346355.1. Taxonomy (NCBI): domain Eukaryota; kingdom Viridiplantae; phylum Streptophyta; class Magnoliopsida; order Poales; family Poaceae; genus Rhipidocladum; species Rhipidocladum racemiflorum. The sequence goes on along the minus strand of CM070583.1, from coordinate 78,305,481 downwards.
TTAATAAACTGGTTAAACTCAACATCCTAAAAATTTTAGAAAATTTTGAACTCAAATAAATAGAAAAAAATCCATTTTAGATCATATATAGTGCCCAGGCACCATGGTGTCCCAGGTAATTGTACTATATATATATTTCATTATTTCATTTACACATAAATGTAGGTAGATATACCATGCTGACTATACCATCTCAATGTATACATGTATGTATATTCTATGCATCTTCCGTCTAATCTATATCTACAGCATTAAAATGTGTACTCCCTCCCTCCGGTCACAAATAGTAGTCGTTTGGATATTGATACGGTCCGCAAGACTCAACTTTGACCACTAATTTCTATTATAATATATTTAAAAAATCTAATAAATTATAATATTATGAAAGTACATTTCAAGACGAATATACACATGATTTTCAAACATCTAATCTAAATATTTAAAAAGGTATCACTAGCTAAAATTTCAAAAATTTAACTACACGTATTCCAAAATGACTATTTATGACCGGATGGAGTGCTTCAATGACTGTCATCTCAATGTACACTTGTATATGACTCTATGCAATGAGTACAACTGTATGGAAAAAATTTGTGGGTGTACAAACTCCTGTAGGTGCTGTGATAGAATTAATACCTACCAAAATTCATTCTCGAATTCTCTTCTCTCTCCTCTTTTCTTATTTTTTTTATATAGACTAAAGCTGATCTTATTGTGCGTATCCTTAGTGGCCATCAAAGAAAACCTTGCAAATTAACGGAAATAAATTCTATGGTGTCGTGCTGCACAAAGGGACATGTGCAGCACCATTCGGATGGACGCCACGTGTTATGACAGTGAATCTGCACCGTCTGCATGCAATTAATGCATCAGTTAATTAATCCCCTTAATTAATGCAACGTAACACGTGGCATCCATCCGAGTGGTACTGCACATGTCCCTTTATGCAGCAGGACACCGTAGAATTTATTCCCCAAATTAACCTAATCGGTGCACGTCCCCTCGTCTATAATACACTAGGCAGTAGGCACGTCCCCACATGAAAGCGTGCATGTAGCCACGTGTCGGCTCGTCGCCCCTTTAAACCCCCCCAAGCCCCTCCTCCCACTTCTCACTTCACACCATACTCTGATACCTCCTCACTGCACACCAGTGTTCGTCTCTGTTTCTTGCAGGTTGTCGTGCATGGCGGCCGTGGCACCGAAGGCGAAGAGGGGGGCGAGGACGGGAGAAGAGCGCGGCCGCAGCGCTACCGCAAGCTCGGCAAAGCCGCCGGTGGCGCCGCTCAAGAACCTGGGGTGGTGGGGCGCTCGGCGGCGGAAGTGGGGCCGGTGGGCGGCGGAGATCCGCGTGCCGCGCACCCGCTCCAGGCTGTGGCTGGGCACGTTCGAGTTCCCCGAGGAGGCGGCGCTCGCCTACGACGCGATGCTCTTCTGCTTCTACGGCGAGCGCCCCCCCGCGCCGCGCACCTTCAACTTCCCCGCCTTGCCGCGCCCTAACATCCCCGAGGCCAGGCGCGTCAGGCTCACCATCGCCAACATCAAGGCCATCGCCGAGAAGTACGCCCTCGAGCTCTCTGTCTATGTCGTTAAGCCGGCGGTACCCGTGCCAGCAGCTGGACCCGCCGTGGCTGAGGCCGTGGCAACCGCCGCCGGCGCAGGTGCAACTACCGGTGCTGCCACTACTGATCACGGTAACAACAACGACGACATTGACGGCAACATGGATGACCTTTTGGCTGCAGCTGACTACCTGCTCTCCGTCGATCTCGACGACTTCGCCACCTTGATGGCCACTATTATGCAAGGCGAGTGATCGACATCGACCGTGGCTAGTTACACCTTCTATATATTTAGCTGTTTGTGTGAAGCCGTGCGTTAGTAAATGTGTGAGCATGGCCTGCTGTCCTAAGTAGTGTAACTAGCCATATATATGCAGGCCTCAAGAAAGACTTGAGTCTGATCATGCAACAGTACTGTGTGTCCTTGTTGTGTAAGAAGTATACCATAAGTTCTTGAAAGAGAATTGTTATATATGGATGGAAGTATATATAGTGATAAGTTGGCAATTAAAGCAAATTTTCTTTCGCGATCGGGTTCGATTTCATAGTGGAAAATAAAAGAAAGAGGAGAGCGCGAAAATGCGCGGGAATCGACGGAAGGCGCGAAAATTTGATATTTGAAATTGTGAGTGGAATTGTTCATAATTCAAGGTCAACTTCCTTAGAATCCAATCTTGAGGATGTCAAGCATCCTATATGAAGATACTACTAATCATGAACAAGGATTGTGACATAGCTGAATACTTGAATTTTAACTACCCTTTTCATGATTGGAATTGTTAATACTCATTACCTAAGTCCAAGAATTACAATGTACATATGATGGGTACAATGTAGCAGAGTTATATATGCACACTCCAACCATAATTTTTTATCACAAAAATCTTCAACATCAGGAGGGTTTTTTATTTTATTTTTTTGGCTGTTTCAAATAAAAGTTTTTCAGCATTAATTTATTTTTTCCTCCCTTTCTCTCTAGTGTTTTCCACTATTAGAACATGTCAGGAATAGCCTAGAAAGTTATATATAAAAAAGGAATAACCTAGAAAACTTGTTTTAATTGCCATTTCACATAGACTAATTGTAACATCCTAAGAAATGTGAAAATGGTATAAAGTGACTTAGCATTATTTTCAATGCATTTTGAGAACTTCTACTAGATTTATTTGCTTGGGGATTTAATTTCTACATTTAAATTCCTTTTCTCTCATTTTGAGCATGCTAAAAGAACTTACAAAAAATTCAAATAACATAATATAGAAAATAATTTTAAAAAATACTATAATATCTTATAAGAATAAATATAATTTTTTCAAAAAAAATTCGCAATATCTAGATGCCTTAAAATTTTAATTATAGTTCAAAAATAGAAAAAAAAAACTGCACAAATTATAGTTCAATATAATTTTAATTTAAAAACTACAATAGAAAAATGAGTGAAACTAAGGAAAATGGAAGCCTCGATCGTTCATTGGTCTATCTGTACAAATATTTCCATAATTTTCTTAATCACCTAAGGCCATGAAAAAATAGTCACAAACAACCAAGCACAAATTATTGGAAGCCTAGAAAAAAACTGCACTCCTACAATACGCCCATGACATGTTCGATGCTTTGCCTTCACGCCGCAGTCACTACCAGTGAGCTTCGTGAGCTAGGGACCCTACCAGATAGCCTCTCACTGTCATCTCCTCTCTCTCCTCCCCTCTTTGCGCTCGACGCGACCGGCCATGCCACAAGCGCGGGTAGAGTGCGCGCACCGCGCGACTGCAACTGGCCTCACCTCGCCAACTCCGTCGCACCATGCCTTAAGCTAGCTAAAGCCTCACCCACTCCTTAGCTCGCCACTACCTCGCCTTCGTCGCCCGTGAGCTCTCTCCGCATTTGAAACGCTAGGAGCACAGGGACAAGGCCGACGAGCATCCCTTTGAGCCGTTTTTTGCTGGGTGAGCTCATTGATCAAAGCCCCTGTCAATTCCCTAAGTCCATCCCCCACTTTGATTTGCAGCTCCCGCTGATCGTAGCACCGCCGCTTCAGCCATCGTCTTCCTCCACTCCGGCCGTAGGCTGACAATCTGCCTCAGCCGCTCCCCACTACACCGAGGTAGCCGACCCAACTCCCCTAACCCCCTCATGCTAATCCCCCTCTCGGTCGAGCTCGAGCTGGCCTCTTCCCCACTCACGGCCACGGCCACAGCCGTGCCCACCCCTCATCGCCGCCAGCTCATCTCACCGCCATTCAGCCGCAGTCGGTTGGTGCCCTAGGACCACCTCGGCTCCCAAGTGCCCTCCAAACTGCTGACCAGGCAACGCCGCCCCTGCCTCGCCGCCGGCGGTCATTTCTCCGTGTGCCCATACTACGGTTCATTGATCGGCGGGCTCGAGCTGTCAGTGACTTGCGCTCATGCAGTCATTGACGTGTGGGACCACACTGTCAGCCGGCAAGTTTGATTCAAAATCCCACGAAAAGGAGAAATACGGTGTCCAAGTTAGAAAATGTATTTTATTATTTTCAGCTATTTTTCAAAACTGACAAGATTGAAATGCTCATAACTTTTGCTATGAAACTCCAAATCCAGTGAGGCAAGTTTCTAAATTCATGTAGAATCTAAATATGCAAAAAATATTAAATTTGACCATTGTACAATAAATGATCTTAAATTTAAGTTACAGGCCTAGAATGTGTACTACGTAAAATTTTCACAAATCAAATAAAAAAAATGATGAAACTAATTTTTATTTATTCTTGAGGCCATGAGAATTCCAAATATGTAAAAATATCTAGATTTGAGCTTAGTTTGTATCAAATACATAAATAGGCTAATTTCAATACATTAAAAATTCAAATGTTTATAACTTGTGCAATAAATTCCAAATTCAGTGAATATTTTGTAAAAATGATAATATTTATATTTATGCAAAAATATTTAGGTTTTATGATTTGTTTATTCATGTTTATGACTTAGGAAGGGTCAAAGCAATATTGAAATGTGAAATAATAATAAATATTGCAAAGGAGTCCCTAAAACCTTAGAAATAGAACTTAAATCACTGAAAAATCATAAAATTATGCTCTATAATGGTAGCTTAAGCCTTGACTTTATGTGCCTTAGTAAAATTCTTTTATGCCTAAGCCCCTCGAGAAATGCTTTTGCTCACACACCACTTCATGCTAACTTGGTATCTTATGTTTTTATAAATCCAAATAATTTTAGTCTCTTGATTCATAATTATTCACATACATAATTATAATTTTAGCTTCTTGAATTCAAAAAATAAAAATAACATATCTATAAGGATTAAGGAGTCATTCCTTAGAATGAACCTAAAGGTTGACTCTTGACCGAACACTATAAAAGAACCAAACTACGATCAAAGGACTAATTGAACCAATATGCTTAAAATCATAACTCTAAAATTCTAGAACCATCCTTACCTCCTTTAGTAGATTTCAAGTCGATTTTATATTTGACTTCTTTTTGCCCTTAATAAAAACTTGTTATTTGTTATTTGTCGTGCTTCCTGTTGAACAACGAATAGACGCCGATGTTTCAGAAGTCATTGACGATGACCTCACCTATGATCCAGATTATGTGCTGGACAATGATCAGCAAGGCAAGCACCCTCCTTTGATCATGTTGATCCCACTATTTTACGGAGTTTATGTTGTTTTATCAAATGATATATGCATGCGTGTATGTTTATATTAAATTTGCTATGTTGCGTGTACCGGTAGATACTTCCTATTTGTATGCATTACCCTTGCTTTGACACTTGTTTACCTGCTATTGTAACCTTAGCTTTATGGTTTACACATTAGTTAATGTCACTATGGGTGTTGATTGCGAGATACATCGCATATATGCTTAGCTATGCTTACTTAGAACATCATTTAAAAGTTGAGCTACACACTTAATTGGACTTGTGTAATTTTTGAAGGTACGAGACCTGAGTTTTGGTGTCTGGTTATTTTAGTAAACATTCAAACTGAAAGCTTATCATTTAGACGCTGGCAAGATATTATTTAAACTTGAGGTGTGAGGAGGAATCTCGTGTGTAGATAGGGGGAGATCCTCGCCCAGGTCAAACTAATAACCGAACTTGATGATATCACTTAAGTAAATATGTGCAACTACATGTGCTAGTATGGGATAGCCTTAGTATAGTAAATTAGTTGGGATTTAGCCTTGCATTTTGGTAGACCGAAGTAGTAAGGGCGAATTGAGATATGGTGTCGCTCGTAGGTGCTCCCTTCACCAAGACGTTGGGATCAAAGCGTGTTTAATATAACGTTAGGTGCCCCATCATGAAGAGTTATAACTACGCAGGGATGATACACCTAACGAGCTGGTGTAAGGTTAGGCTTTAACTAGTTGAATGGTTTTGTCGCAATCTAGCAAATCAGGTACCGTAGGTATCGCGAGGCATGGTTGATATGATTATTAGAATGTGTCATGTGGGTAAAGTGCACCATCTCTGTAGAGATTTAATCTAATTAATTAGTCGTGCTAGCGGTCATGAGCAACTCATGGAAATAATGTCAAGTATAGCTTTGCTTTTGCAAATTTTTTTGGAAAATGTGATGTACCGTGTTGGTGTATGTGAGAGCCAAGGTTGGCTGCAATTTATTCTCTATTCATGGTCAAGAAGGGTCATGAAATGAAGGAAATAAACTTTATTTACTGTTATTAGTTTCATATCAAGTGCTCATTTCAAATTTTGATACCTTTTGATAACTACCCACTCGCAAATAAAATCTGCCTTATGTTGAAAATAAAACTAGAGTAGAAGCTTGAATCCTTGGACTAACCTTGCATGTAAATTTATTTCCATACACTAAAGTCTTGAGAGTACATACGTGTTCTTACTGTTGCTTAATTTACAATATATTTAGATGAAGGTACGGATGATGCCCCCGATGACTCTTACTTCGCACTGGGTTCGACGACTACTTGGACGGGTGAACTAGGGCTCTTTTTAGTCGATTGTGTCTGGGTTTTGGATGGGCATACCACTGTCCCTACTTTTGGTTTATGTATTTATTCCGCTGCAATTTACTTTTGTGTGTAATATTTTGTCAGTCGGCTGTATGCTTGTAATATTAAGTAAATGTAATAAATTCCTAGTTCATTTTTATGCTATGTCAATGTTTAGAAATGTGTGTATGTGTGATGACACATCTTGAATGCGGGATATGTGGGCACTAGGCTTTGATCTTGGGAACTAGCGCATGCCACATATCCGAGTATCCAGAATTGTCTTTAACCATTCGACGCGTAGATATGTGCTACTATCATTCTTTGTCTATTGCGACGTACACCCATCGGTAGATGTGGGCGATACCAAGGTTCTGAGGCGGTCGGCATGCGCTACGCCCGAAAGGGTTGGTTTCAATCCCAGTATAGTTATTCAGTAAAGAATTGGAAATCTCTTGGACACGTAAGTGTGTATAGTGAAACCGGGTAGCTCATATTTGTTTTAGTGTGAGCCATCTGGTTAACATTCCATTCACGGGACTATTAGTGGCAGTGAACATACACATGAGTGGAGTATAGATGTCACTTTTAGTCCAACACGCGAGCAAGGTTCGATTCATATTTCCGGATGCTCACACTAATATGGATAAAATAGTTTTATGTATCAAAATTTTAAATATATTCCGCTACTGACTGTAGTAGCAAAGTAAGACACTGCAACATTGATGAAAGTTGTAAATTAAACAAGGTATATACGAGCCAGGCAAGGGTCACTGGTTCAGTTTTCTTCAAAGTAAGTTAAAAGAGCACTTGCCATCATAAGAGAGCAACAATATTTCATCATTAGTTCCCTTGAACTCTTTTGAATTTATTTTTAAACTCTTAATTCCTAAATTATTGGTCGTAATGTCTTCCCTCTATATATGTAGCAGGTCAGTAACGTTACCTATATATTTTTAGAGAGGTGCTTCTATGCTTTCCATCCTAATACAAGTTGCACAAATCTTGAAACAAACGAAGGGGTAAGTAATTCTCATCTACCCTTCATTCGTGCTTTAATATTTGTGCAACTTTAAAAAGAAAGAGCATAGAAGCACCTCTCATATTTTTATCGATGTTAATATATCTTTTGATTGTTTTATCTTTGTGTGTACTTCTGTTATTGTGTACCATGATGCGCTATATGCCTATCTATACACACACACACGATCTATACCTACTATTCTAAAGAATTCAGCATATTCTAACGTGTAATGTATTGATATCAAAGTGAGAGAGCTAATCTCACTGCTACAGACAAACTCATTTGTGTCGGTTTTCAAACTGACACAAATGTATCAACAGTAATAATCGGAGATTATTAGTGTCGGTTTACAAACCGACACAAATAACATTATCAGTGTCGGTTCTAAACACGAACCGACACCAATAGTTGTACTATCAGTGTAAACATTAAATTGCACTTAGATAATTACAAATCAATGCTTATTAAAATGTAATATCTTAATATATTAAATTTAATATATATTTGATAATAATTAATTAGCTAACAATAGTAGATAGACATAATTTTAATATATATTATATAAACCTAGGCAAAACTTCATCTAATGGAGCTAGGTAATAAATTCATCATCTACAAAATGCTAAATCAATAAAAACAAACTAAATCTAAACCATAATTTGAATTGTATATAAATTAATCATAATTGAACTAGATCTAAACATTAAATTGCAACTAGATCACCACAAATCAAGGGTGGAGAACAAATTACTCACCTTGGAACAACTAGTGGAAGTACAAGCATAACAAACTTTGCAAATGGAATCTGAAATTTTAGACTTTTGGTTTGCTCTCGGGATGAAGAAGACTAGCCATGGAGCTGCAGCTGCGCTAGTGGTATTTATAAGCTGTATTATTTGTGTCGGTTTTTAAAAAGAATCGGCACAAATAGTCAATTATTTGTGTCGATTTTAGTTAAAACCAACACAAATAAGTTATTATCTGTGTCGGTTCCATTTACAAACCGACACAAATAATTTCAACACTATTTATTTCGGTTTGTAATTAAAACCGACACAGATAGTTTTCCCGCCATTTTGAAGTTTAGAACTGACACAAAATTTTTATCTGTGTCGGTTCCAAAAAAACCCCACACAGATAGACCATCACCCATTATGTGTTTTATAGTAGTGTTTCACCAAAGATCACATGCACATTTATAATCTGATGGCTCTGAAAAAACGGTAAATAAGGTATAAAATTCCAAATTTCGTTAGAAAGTCTTAACCATATTAGACCATACCAACTACCAACATGTATTGAAGTTGTCGTTACTACTGGAGATATGTCAAACGTTCGTACAATTGGAGGTGTGATGAGGTCATGGAATAATGGCATTTTCCCTGTAGATGCCACAATATTCAGTTGCAAGCACTTTTGGTGTATGTGAATTTTCAACACATAAAACACTTGACTCTATCTTTCCTTTGCATCCATGCGCATGTCATGCATGGACGTGCTGACGCGGGGACATTTTCTGTATATAGATTTAATAGCTTGTTGTTAACCTAACCAGATGGTCCATTGCAGTCTAGCTGGTTAGAACATCTCCAGCAGAACCCCTAAACCAGCCCCTAAACTTTAAAATAGGGAGTGTGGTAAAAAAAACAGATCCAGCAGAGCCCCAACTCAAGCCCCTAAAATTAGTGCCCCCTAAATTTGCCTCCTCAGCCCCAATTCCCAGGGGGCCCCAACTCAAGCCCCTAAAATTAAGAGGCCTCTAAATTTGCCTCCTCAGCCCCAATTTCCAGGGACACAAGTACAACCGCTATTATTGAAGATAGGGAAATACATAAGAGGCTTCGAAAATTTTATCATGTTTTGAAAATTTTAAATTTAAATTTTAAATATCATGTTTTTAAATTGTAAATGTTAATATGCTTATGTTTTATGTATTACAAATATTTTTGATTGAATTTTAGTGGTGTCAAATGAAGATTATACATAGCGGTTATGTCAAAATAGGAGAAAAAGTAAAATAGGGGCTGAGATTTAGGGGTTGTTGCTGAACTTGTGCTCTGAAAACAGAGCCCCAAAAAATAGGGAGGGTCCCTAAATCCAAAATAGGGACCCTGTTTTAGACCATCTCCAACCATGTCCCTTCCCCTCCCATTTTCCCTTCGTGAAGGGATTCCCATTCCTTTCGCCCAACTGATTCCTTCAAGATTCCCTTCACTGGATTCTCTCTCCCATTCCCTCCAGCAAGGGATTCTCTCTCCTTTCCCTATACAATTCCCTTTAAAGGGAATCTGTTGGAGATGAGGGGAAATAAAGGGAATGGGAACAGGGAAGGGAATAAAATGAAGGGAATATGGTTGGAGATGGTCTTAGAGGCCCTTACTGGAGATGCTTAGGATACTCGTCTCTCACCCGACCCGGGTTCGAGTCCTCGCAGCAGAAATTTTCGCTCATTTTTTTCTTGGATGTGATCTATGTTTTGTTAAGACTATTATATCAGCAGTTCTCCTAGAAAGGCGATGATGATACGATGACTAAAAAAAAAAAATCCTTTTTGCTTTCTACTTTTTTTTTTTTGAATTAAAAGGCAGGAGTTCTGCCGCTCAATTAAGAAGAGAGGATAAAAGAATACAGTAAACTCAAATTACAGCACCAACCACGGTGCCGAAACTAGAAAAAACCTGCCCCACGAAAACTCCACACCTGAACTAACTTACAGGCCAATCGGCCCACAGCCACAAAGAATTTAAGAAACTACTCCGGAGCCCACTCCCCCACCGCCACCAGGAAGTTCAAATGGACCCTGAGTCTGACTCTGAATTAAGTACTGAACCCAGTTACAAATGGACTAATGCTCACGCGCAAAAGAAAGAAAGAAAGAAAGGAAGGAAGGATTGAGTTTTCTCATAGATTTGGACCGTTGACATCGATAGTCTTCAAAATTATCCTTGATCAATTGTATTGTATTATACAGACATCAATTTAGATACACAGCCAACTAATAATATTCCGCAAAACCAGCTCTCCACATGTTTCCTCAGAATTCACTAGTTCTTCTCTCAGAACTCCCTGAATTTGATGAAACTATCCAAACATGACATAGTGCAATTTTTATTATTTAATATCATTTAATTTATTTTTATTAATAACTACTAGCTCAATTTATTTCTAAATCTGATTCTTTTGGCCACACCAACACCTGTAACGTGGCAAACAACCCTGCCACGCGCCCACGCCACGGGTTAAGTTTAGCTTTGAGCCAAAAAAATGGCCTTTTATTTGCCACACTGCTGGTCAATGGCCTTTTATAGTGTCAGTCTCAAAACTCTCGTGAGGGATTAAGCTTCAGGCTGTTGCCGAAGCCAGGCATGGTAGTCTCGGAGCAGCTGCTCACCCAGCATGGGAACAAGCCTGCCCAGTAGGCTTTGCATCAGCCTGCCAAACATCCAGTTCCCGGCTTAAATCAAAGCGATAGTAGTAAAATTGCACATTGATTCGGTCTCAAAATGTAGAAATGGCATAAACTGAGGTATAAGCTATCTAAGTTATCTATTATATATTAAAAAGCTCATGAGAGTCGTTAAGAAAAGAGAGAAATATGCTAGAAATTCTCACAAAAAAGCAAAACATCTGGCCCTTAATATGTGCGAACCCAAATTATAACGGCTTATGTTAAAAGAAAGAGTCCAAGGATCTCCACCATCGGATGTTATTATTTAAAAAAATATCTAACCGTTTATCCAGCGGGCTCGGGTTATAACGACTTAGATTAAAAGAAAGAGTCTAAGGATCTCCACCACTTATTTCGGTGGGACCAGATTATAACGGTACATATTAATCTATACAGATATTAGAGTTATATATAAAAAATACACAATTATAGAAAATATAGTTATATATCAAAGATAATCATATCATATTATCTTGTCGCGCAGTTGCGCGGGTAAATTTGCTAATTCTTTTTTTTTTTTAAAAAAAAAAAACAGGTATAAGCTATCCGCTTAAGCATCTCGAGGGGATTACCGATCTTTTTAAAAAACTAGTTTTCGTAAGCATTGGGTGAGGACTTGTATTCTATTTGAAAGTTTTGTCTTTCACTAAAAGTTCAGAAACTTCAAGGATGTAGAACCTTACAGGTTTCCCGGTTTCTCCACTGCTGACAATGGAAGCAAGCTGAATGGCTTTGTGTACACCTGCAATCAAAATATGAGCAAATTCATGGTCCGTTCGAACGAAAATTACCCAGTGCCATGCTTCAGAGGGGAAATTTTACAATACAAAACCAGTGAAATTGCACGTTCATCTAGGTGCAGACGTGTAGTGCTTCACTGAACTGGATGCGTACCTCGAGAGTAACCTCCAGATTGACATCAATGTCCAAGCATGGCTCCTCACCTTTGTCTCCCCATGTTATATGGTTCCTCATAAACGCTGCCAACATCCAACACTTCATCTCAGACACAACTTCTTTGCAAAACAGATGTTCAGACAAAGGGTAAATGGGTAGCGGTGCACAAGCACAACTCAAGGATGTCGCAGAAACAACTAACTGATGACGAATCAAATGTCTGAAAATTGCAAAGAATCTTACAGAAGTGTGACACAGTGAGTAGGGCACAGCTAAAATTGTTGACACTATTGCACCAAACAGAGAGCAAATGCTTGCAAAGGCTATACCGTCTTAACAAGGAAAGAGGCTATGCAGGGCCTGAACTGTACCTGAAAAGAGCTCATTCTGCTGTGCAATTGAGCCTGAACCCTCAAACTGGCACCGCAATTAAACAAAACACAGAGCAGCGACCATCAGTTTGCATCACAAGGGCAAATTACTAGCCATCAAAGCATCGTACGTACCCTGCAGGAGAGCATCTCGACGGTGCAGTCGGCGCAGGTCGGGGTGACGCGGAGGTCAAGAACCGGGGCGACCTGGAACCCCAGGAAGCCGATGGGGTGCAGCGTGCACCTGAACGTGTTGGGCTCCGACTCCACCGGCGCGAAGCTCTGAAGCGCCCTGGTGTTGAGGAGGGACTCCACGCCGGCGGGGTGCCGCAGGAACTCGCCGATGCTGCCGGCTTCCGCGCCGCCGCCGCCGCCGTCGTCCAGCACGTCCAGGAGCCTGATGCTCTCCCGCCGCCTCGCCGACAGCCGGGCCCGCCTTCTTGCTCGTGTCCTTGTTGGTGCGAAGTTGCCGTCCTCATCGCCGTCGTCGTCTTCAGCGTCGGCGCTGCTACCTGCCACTGCAGTCCGCCATGACCGGCTAATACCCTTCTCCTTGGCTTTCTTGCATGGAGCGGCTGCTACTACTCCCGCTGCTACCCTTGATGATGTGGGGATTGGTTGGTGCTTGGCAAGAAAGAAGGAAGGCTTTGTTGCTGGTGTGGACCTCATCCCATTGCCTTCGACTGCTTCTTGGCTGCAGCAGCTTTAGCTGTACATGGACATGGACATGGAGTTCAGGGGATGAGAGAGAGAGGAGAGAGGAGAGAGGCGAAGGGACCAGCTACTGAGCTTATCACGTTCGACCCATCTCCTCTCTCTAACCATGAGACGTTTTACAAATGGACATCAATGTGTGGTTCCTGGCATGCTTTGCTGTCCTCTCTTGTATGGCCTCATGTCACTGAACGCGAAATTTTTTCAAGATATCTGCGTGAACTAAACTGTTTGTCACGAAATTCTTACGCTTTAAACATATCTCTCGACATGATAGCAACATTGTCCTGTTTAACAGCCTCGAATAAATAGAAAGTGAAAATTTTAAATTTTAAATTTGAATTTTTGGTCTTGAGTTAAATTTTCATTGCTTATTAAATCTTTCTAGACTTTTGCATTTAAAGAAAAGATTTTAATGGTCAAAAGTAGTGGATCCTTAATTCTAAGTCTTCAAAATCAAACAAACATAAAACATTCATAAATACATCCACATTTAACAAAAAGTCAAAAAAAACAAAAATTAAAGTACAATTTAGTTCTTGTATATAATTGCACCATTATCCTGTAAAAACAAACCCAAAACCTTAATGCCTAATCTATGCCTACCTATATTATACTTTAGCATATTAATAAAAAATAATTTAAGTAGTTACTCCCAACTCCGAAATACCACCTAAACGAACTTGAAATACTCCTTTATCACTTTGGATACACTCATATACTAATTATAAGATATTCCAATGTGATCCGCATGAAAAAATTGCAAGAGAGTACATAGTTTTTAGCGTATTTTGTAAATACCTTTGTATACACACACATAAAAAGAAGTATATCTAAAAAGTGTACATACCACCTCTAAAAATTGTAAATACCACCTAGATGATCTTATATACTTGTATACTGCACGTACATACCCTCCGTTGCGCGAGATACTTCCTACGTTGCGAGATATGGCATAGGGAGTAACTACTCTCGGGAGTAGAAAACAGGCTTCCTATATATATACCCATGTACACCTTAAAATTTCAGCAAAATATATGTATGTATCTATATATTTATATGCAGAATTAATCAATAAACAGATTCATACACTCCCAATCTCGACACAACCAAAACACAAAATGACATTCACATAATTTAAAACATCCAAACTATGCATAATTATTTATGTAGCAGCACATTCAGTCGATACATCCAAACCATCCAACAAAGGAGAAAAACTGATTAATTGATCACAATGAACAAACACCAAAGTTTACGTTTTTATCCTTAAATCACATATAAATTACAATCCAATTTTCTTACTAAAACATTTACATTTCAGTCAATACACATTTCCAGAAATTACAAGCAGAGTCAAATCTATTACATATGGATCCACAACCTTTACAAACAAGCCCTTTACATCTTTCTTAGCCCCCGAGCTGTGACCAGCACACCTGTACTCTTTTTCCTTGCCATTTGTGAACTTGCAATTGGGGAAGGGTTGGGCAAGGCCTACTAATAAATATCTATATCTTCCGTTGCTTTTGATTAGAGTTTCAAGGCCTTATGTACGAACCAAGTTATATTAATAAAATTGATTACTTATGTGTGGATGTGGTAATCATGTTATGAATATGCGTACCAGCAACTGATCATGTGACTGGTACAATATACACATGTGACCCATTATTAGTATTTAATACCAAAAAAACGGGTCCCACATTTCCTTCCGTTAAAATTCGTTTTTTTTCTATCATACGGGGAATTTGAGGATTTATCACTTTATATCTCACTCACATGTGGTACTAAGGCATGCATATCAGTGGGTGACAATTTGTCAAACACACCACTTATGATGGCAAAATTTTTCACTAGCAACGTCATCAGCTGCCTCTTCATATTTTTTTTCGTCGTCATTCACCCGCAGCTTCTTTGATTGTCTGACCACCGTGTTGCAACCGGCGACATCCCACTACGAAGAGGATGATCACACAAAGAACACGAGCGACACAGGGATTTGTTTACGAGATTTGGCAATACCTACATCCCCAGGAGCCAAATCGTGGTGGCTCTACGGGTATAAAGAATTTATTTTCTTTTTATGATTAGAATTACAACAGATAAAACAGTATAATTTAAACATCTGTCACATGGTCTGACTTGGACTCTATTTCCTACCACCTTCGAAATTCCTTAGATCCTCTGTATAATAAATAACGTCTAATTTAAACACTTGGTCGGACTTCGACTCTATTCCCTACCACCTTCAAAATTCATTTGATCCTCTTTATAACAAATAACGTCCGGAAGAACTGATGATTTGCCATTGTTAGGACCCCAGTTTTAGGATTTGTCACTTTTAAATTTTGTCCTGATTATTTACTACTCCTAAGCCACAAATAGCTGCATTTTGCCACCGTGGCTGAATTCTGGTGCTTTCGATTTTGTATTTAAATATATATAGTGTATTGCATATTTCAATGCAAGATTAATTTGATATTACCTTTATACCTTTAATAAATATCAATCTTTACTTTATATACATTAAATACATAGATTGAATATAGTATCAGTGATAATAATCTCTACTATTCTAAAGCAGCAGTTGGTGGCAGTGGTCCATTCTTCCCACGTCATTAATTGCCGCTCAATTGCCCTGCTTAATTGCCCTACGCAAGAAACGAAGCGTTGCTTTAATTAGCCAGCTTTAGCAAGAAACGAAGCGTTAAAGATAGATGTTTGATCTTGTGAAATAATTTTTTTTATGTTTTAATCTTTATTTTTCGTTATCAATTTAGTTTTTCGTAGCAACGCACGGGCATGTAACTAGTTAAAGATAATCTAGTACCAATCGTCCCGACAAGGAGCGGTTGCTCAGCGCCCAAATCCGCCGCCGCTAGGTCGCCGGCGGTATATACCTGGCACTCGGGACCGATTACCTCATCGAGCGGAGGAAGGAGAAGATGACCCGCTGCATGGCCGAGCCGGAGGAGGAGGGTTCCTGGCGCCGCTAGGTCTGCAATGCGACAGTGTCTTGGTAGTGTCAGGATAGAAGATGATGCTCAACCTTGATGCCGTAGAAGATCATGATCGCCCCAGTCCGGGACATCTTTTTGCTTATCACTTCACTAATTTAGTAGTGGTGGACTGGTGGTACACGGCGGTAGCAGCAGCGGCAGCTGGAGAGCATGCTTTGGCATCTTAATTCCCAGAGGTATACGAGTAATGTAGAAGAAGAGTAACCTTTGAAGAATCTTTTTGATATGAATTGGACCTTTACTTTTAGATGAGGGTCGCCCCCCCAATTTGCAGCTGCAATTTGGATCCATTTTCCATTCTGTTTGTTTCTCTGAAGACCTATTGTTTAAAATGGACATGAGATCCTACTGGCCTTTTCACCGGTGTTACTTGGCATGGACACGGAAGTCGAAATCCACTCGGATTTGATGTATCCGATTCGACAAATTTCTTTAGACACGGATATCTGAGTAACACTTTTCACTGTTAAATCTTTGCACAAGCATCTAATTAGAGCTCAGGGGTGTTATGTACAAAAAAATTGTGGAAAACCAAACTTCCTTTCAAAACGGATTTTTTTTCGAGAACACAAACTAAATTTTTTTCTGTGGCTGATCAGTTAATGCTATCCTGATGTTATGTGATGGTACTTTCAGAGGAAAAAAAAAACTTTATGGATTTACTTAACCCAGTATTTTCAGGTCTGTCAACTTCGTAAATTACAGAGCTGTTCATGCCACCTGCAAGATATTGCCACCAATGTTTGTCTATTGTCTTCCGCTTCACGAAAATACATTTTTTTATATCTTGAACTGTACTTTAGCTTATTTCCATTCGCAGTTTTGTATCGTTTGTCTTTTACACACATGCAACCCTTGCTCAGAATCTATTATTAAAGTTGGATCACTGAATACAAATAAGATCTAACCTGCTGTGTCACCAATATCAAAAGTTCCTACATCATGGAAAACCAAACGAAGAATGCCAGCAGCTTTGACGTTGGATAAAACATTCCTCACACCGTTTTGGATAATTGATCCATCATATGGCCCAGCCCACAAATTCAACCGTGGTTAGGGAACTTCTCTGAAAATTGTCATATTGCTGTTTTAACAGCAAGAAACAACTTTGAGTAGGTCACTAATTTCTACACATCGCTGTTCTAGGTATACTTGATTGGCCTATGGTTCATACTTCTGATTCTAGTCTATGCTTGCACAGTTGAACCAATTAAACATGAAGAAAATGCTTATAGAAATGCAGGTTAATAATGTTAAGAGCTATGAGAACTCAGTGAAAATAGGAACATGATAGTGGTTGAATAGAGGTACTTACGCATTCGCTATTTCAACATGGGGAAGTAGAAAAAGGGAGAAGGATAACAGAAGCAAAGTCTTTCCTTCTATTACAGTGGGAAGATCTTGGACCTGAGGTCACCATACAGTTGGCCAGCAATATATTAGCAGGAACTGTAAGGATTCTCTTAATTCTTGTTTTAAGGTTGTTTTGTTGAATGGTTGGATGGCAATACAAATTTATTGTTTTTTTTTAAAAAAAGAAAAGCAAGTGAAAAAAAAAACTAATCTCAATTCTCAAACTCCCAGAGGGAACTATGTTCTTTATTGCAATGATTTTCATGTTGCAGATTCCCCCAAAGCAACAAATAATTAAGAATGTGCCGTTACTCTTGACACTTAACAGCCTGATATATTCGAAAATGATTTGTAGCCAGGAAACATCTCATGTTCTAACTGAAGCACACAACATAATAACTGCACCGTACCTGAAAGGGAATCTACATTTTGCTGTGGGTTATGAAAATGCAGAATCAGCACTGCACCTACTACCCGCAGCAGATGCAGCTATCACCGCCTTCCCAGTTCTTATACCCCTGTAGCATCACAATTTTCACAGATTATTTGCCTTCTATGTACACATGATTGCATGGTTGGCATCAGGGCATGAGAGGGATGCAAACATTACCTGCAGGCGCAGCGACTGCAGCTGGAGAAGAAGCAGGGGGAGGAGGCAAGATGGGGGATGTTGGTGAGCTCCATCTCCTTCCTGCTTGCCTTGTTTGTCAGTAATGACTGCTACTGCTCTGAACTGAAATAGGAAAAAGACAACTCACTAGTCAGCCTAGCTGTACCTAGATATCCATGTCTCCCACACTAAATATCTCTGTAAATTCACAGTAGGTTTTGACTGTCTTTAATGTCTCCGCTGCGGATATTTTTCACAAGCATATGCTTCCAGATGTTCGTTTACACTTTTATAATAACAAAGTGTTGTTTAAATTGTTTGTCTCTCAAAATAGCTTTGTACAATTGCTCCAAAATACAAAACAAGCCAAACACACCAAAAATTGGTACAATCCAGAAAATAAAGCAAGCCAAGATCCCACCGCAAAGCTAAATTCAATGTTACCATTGATTATTAACGATCATGTTCACAGAACAAGAGGACAAAGGCAAATGTTGCTCAAACCATAGTCAGGGAAGTACCAAAGCAGTGGTAAACTTTTAAAGCAAAGTGGAATGAATTATAACAGAACAAGAACGCAAAGGCAGAGGTTGTTGCTGAAACCATAGTGAGGAAAGTAGCAAAAGCAAAGTGGAATGATTTATAAAATACATTTAATAACAGAAATTGCGTAATTTACAACACAGGTCGCATGTTCAAATTTGAATTATCTGCTTCAATATGTAACCACATAATTGAGAGGGGATAACATACATTTACATAAATAGGCTACACCCTTCACAGGAAAACACGGGTAGTACTGGGATACCATCTGGATTAATAGAAATGATTTCTAGTTTGGAAACACAAATGGGTGTGCCTCAAATGTACAGGGGTTTTCATGGATCTGACACGCAGCTTGCTTAGGAGTCAGAACTCTTTGAGGACGGATTAAACACCACCTGGTCAGCACAATCCAAGTTATCTCCAGAGTGCTCACGACCAACTCCCATCAAGTCGAGATAATGTTGGTAGTGGGATATAATAACATTCATCTTATCAACGGACCCTTGACCACAGATGAGATCACCATACAGTATGTTCATTGTAGCACCAAATCCAGGATACCTCTTGCACAAAGTGTCATTCTTGGTTGGTTTCCAGTTGCCAACAAACACATCATGGGCTGATGGCTGCTTTCGTTTCATTGGAGTCATCCACCTCCAAATTGCTGCTTCAAATGCTATGGTGGCATTCTGTTCCAATAACTCCGGGTGGTTCAACAGATCCTGCTTGATACCCTCACCGACAATACCGTAGTTGTAGTTCCTGCAGTTCAGTAACAAGAAGATGCAAAATTGTCAATGCCTTAACCTACTCAGTTCCTAATTAACAACAATCTAGAGAGGGATATCGGCCTGACCAGTAAACAGGAAGAGCGCCTCGGCCATAATACTCGACTCCTTCAGCACAAGGATATAATTCATTGCTGTTGTCGCAATAGCTCTGGCTTGGACTCAATTCATGGTTGTAGCAAAGCCCCCAAGCCAGTGGACCACCAGTCGCAACACTATATCCACCTGTAAGAGTCAACATTCCAGTATCTATCAGATGCTACTATCTTCTTTTAGGTTTCTTACTCATTTAACGTCAAGTTAAGTGCTTTACATTTTCGGTGACCATTTAACACAATTACAACGAATCTGCTTAAGATTTCCAATCAATTGAATAAAATTACTATACTAGTACAACTCGACATACAACCCAACCTTAAGTAACCATCTTCTATACAAATCAAGTATGGATTTAGAATCAGACCAAAGTCCGTTGTTTTCCCCATATTCAGATGCAGAATTGCAGATGTCAAGTTTCAAATCTGGGTATGGAGCTATTCAGATGAAACACCAATCCAACGGAAACTAATTACCCTAATCCACATCTCGTTGCATCCGGCAATAATTAGATATAACTAAGAAAAGCCACATATGTTTCCACTGGCTTAGTATTCATGAAGCCTATTGCTAAAAAATGGTAACCTTCCATCATTTCGACAGATCCTGGTAACTTTCAGATCTAAAAAGCAACATTAGGCAAAGCACCTGCCCTACACTAGACTCTAGTCTAGATCTGAGCACACAGTGCATGATTACTTATGTAAATCTTGTATTTGACTAGCTAGTGAGCACGCCCGTGTCTGGTGATCTGTTAAACCTTAAGACGATCAAAGAGGCACAGCCACCAAATCGTCCATTTTTTTTCTCCAGTTCTCGATCCCGGCGCATCACATTGGTGAGTTAGAGCGAGAGGAGCAAAGAGAGGCGTGCATACAGGAGGTCTTGGCGCCGACGTGGCCGAGGAAGGCGGCGACCTCCTTCATGCTCATCTCCTTGCCGCCGGTGGTGCCGAACCCGCGGGGCTCGAAGAGGGCGGCGGCGGTGATGAAGGCCCGGTAGTCCCAGAAGCCGGTGGCGTGGGCGAGTGAGTCGTTGCGCTTGGCGAAGAGTTCCTCGAACTGGTAGACCTGGAAGTAGTCGGTGATGGTCTCGTTGCAGCAGAACCTGCTGCCGCTGCACTCCCACCCCTTGTCGCACACCTTCTCGCCGTCCTTGTGCCTCCTCGCCTCCGCGGCCGCGAGCAGCGCCAGCGCCAGCGCCTCCGCCAGAAGCAGCAATGCCACCGCCCGCGCCCTCCTCATCGCCGCCTCAGATTCCTCCGACGGACCCCGGTCCCCGGATGCTTCTCTCTCCTCCCGAGCGTGTGATCTGTGAGCGAGAGACAGAGGTACGAATCGGTAACGAACCAACTGAGGGGCGCAACGGCGGCGAGACGAGCAGCCGGCGGAGAAGGAAAGCAAGAAGGCGACGGAGGAGGGGAGTGTCGGTGGTGGGTTTCGTCTCCTCGCCGCGTGATTTGCCGGGGGAGGAGGAAAAAGCAAGGAGGCTGGTTGGTGACCGTCGACGCGACGCGGGGGAGTCCGGTGCTATGTTGCTGTTCGAGGGCATTTCCGTCATTTGATGCAGGCATTCTCTTCTCGCAAGTCGCAGTTCTTTCGATTCTTACGGCGTCAGATTCCTTAACAGTTTTAGTTTTTTTGGTAAAAACTTTATTCTGTGAATCAGGTGGAATCGTGTTGAGACTGATTCAGCCACAGTGTAGAAAAAGGAAAAATGATCTAAAGAGAATCATTCAGAGCTTTAGCCCGTTTAGTTGAATTTCTTCTAGAATCTATTAGAAATGGTCTGATTCTAAGTTATCAAACAGGCATAAGAAAGGAAAATTCGTTGCTACCAGGCATAACAAGTGCAATATTGTTTCTGCAATCGAAGATTTATTTATTTTATTGTTGTTCATTTTTGTTGGTGTTTACTTTATTTTTGTCACTCCGTCCCCTTTTTCGTCTAGCCAATGGGTTGACGATCCAAATATGAAAAGAAAAGAAAAAACTGAAAAGTACCAGTAGAATTGTAGAGAAATAAAAAATCAAGAAAAATAGTAAACATATAGAATAAGGACAAAATTGAAAAAAAAAATATTTCTTTGAAACATTTACAATAGGAAAATTTATAAAAATAATTACCAAAGGAAACTGTTTTAATCTCGCTCAATTTTTATGGAATATTGCTAAATTTTTCTTGATGTAATTTTTTTTGTGCAATCTTATATTTTTTTTGTTCAGAAGTGGTCCCTTAAATTTTTTTTTGGTATTTACTGGTTTTTTATTTTTAATTTTTTTTCTTCTTTTCACATTTTTAATATTTCTTAACGGTCAAACCTTATGGACTTGACGGAAATTTGAGCGAGTGGTAAAAACGAAATACACACTGATGGAAGGATAGTAAAAATAAAATGAACATATTTTTTATGACAGAAACAATACTACACATATTTTGATTGGGCGGAAAAAATTTCTCTTTTAAGAATGTGCTTTTGTGTGTGTGTATGTTCACTTGTACGGAGGGATATGTAACACGTCCTCGCTACATCTGTTACTTTTTTATATAATTGTGTAAATTGAATCTTGATAGCCTTTTTTTTTTAATTTTTTTTTGGCAAAATCTGTTTTCAGTTCTAAATACATTTAGAATGGTTAGACTGGAGCAAGTTTTTCTCAAGGTAGAAGAAAGCTTTATGATTACTCGAGGCGGTTCATATATTGTTGGTTGAATAATCTGCTCTACATATTTAGGAACTTGTACTAACGGATTTTTTTTAATAATATATTTTTTTAAGAGTAATTGCGATATTAATACGTATAAAAATAAAATTGTAAAAATAATACTACTTCGCCAAATGGTATGACGAAATAGCAGTGGTCGTCAAACAGCACGGTGAAATAGGAGTAGTCGCCATACCGTTTGGTGACTACTTGTTAATTCTGCAGTTAACTCTTCGTCGTCAAAGTTCACGGGAAACGAGATAGTAATCGCCATACGGTTTAGCGACAACTAGTAGTTGCCGAACCATTTGGCGACAACCATACGACGATTATTGTCTGTTTCCCATGAACTTTGACGGTGAAGACTTAACTGCGAGATTAACAAGTAGTCGTCAAACGGTATGGCGACTACTCTTATTTCGCTGTGCCATTTGGCGACTACTGCTATTTTGCCGTACTATTTGGCGAAATAGTATTTTTTTGTAATTTTTTTTCGTGTATTAATGTCGCAATTACTGATAAAAATGTATTATTTAAAAAAATTCTTGTACTAACCATAGGTAATATCGGTGTATGTTTATCGAGTTGTCCTAATTTGTGTATGCTCTTAAGTCATGTTTTGCGTATTAACACGATTTTTAAGGTAGTGTTTGATTCGTTGTTATATAGTGATAGCCAAAGTTTAGAAGTTCCAGTCGAAAAAGGTATTATCTGACCTTCCTAATCACAACCTCCGACAACATTGACATCAAGGCTTTTGCTCCTTGTGTTAAGGAAAAAATACAAACATATTCGGTAACTAAAAAAATACCGGACTAATCATCAATTGTTTACGACCCTAAATGTACATAACAGTTGACTAATCGCTCATGATTAATCATTTAACTAAGATTCTATTAGAGCATGTACAATGATATAGATAACAGTTACGTAACTGTATATTACACATCTATATCATTTATATATAAAATTAAAAATAACTTATACAATAGATTGTTTATATAGTTATATATAATAATTTTTTCGCACAACTAATAAATTGTCTATATAATAGTATACCATATAGAGCCGTTTATAATATCATCTATTAAATAATAGATATTATTTTCTCTCTTTTCTTTTTCTTTTTTCACGTCATCTGAAATTTTAGGGTGTGTTTGGTTGCTTGTACCAAGTAGTACATGTATGAGATGGTAAAAAAAGTCGTCTATGTGTTTGGTTACTTGAATGGAACCATCCTATTCTGAACTAAGCGATACAAATTTAAAGAATATTCCCTATACATACTGAACCATTTCATTCACGTAAAATAATAGAACTAAATGATACAAAACTATTCTATATATTCAACTTCATCCCATCAACCAACCCACCCTTAAGTGACACTAGTTACATGCCCGTGCGTTGCTACGAAAAAAAAAATTGATAACAAAAAATAAAAAATAAAAAATAAAAAAAATATTTCACAAGATCAAACATCTATCTTTAACGCTTCGTTTCTTGCAAAAGCTAACTAATTAAAGCAACGTTTCGTTTTTTGCGTAGGGCAATTAAGTAGAGCAATTAAGCAGGGCAATTAAGCGGCAATTAATGACGTGGGAAGAACGGACCACTGCCACCAAGTGCTGCTTTAGAATAGTAGAGATATGCTTACACAAAGCTGACTATAATGCCCTTAGGCCGAGCTAAGCTTCATCTTTTTGGGCTCTAAGCCCACTTTCGAAAGAAGCTGGCTCTAGAGAAGCTAGGAGGCCAAAAAGCTGCAGCACTCGGCCAAAATCCGGCTCCAAAACCGCTCAAAGTCACATTGACATTTCTACCCTTTCCTTCTTCCACTTCTGATCCGCCCAAATCGGAGCTCATCCCGACGCTCTACTCCATGCTCGCGCGCGTCCCCTATTCCCCGCGCTCCCGCGCCCTCCTCGCCGTGTGCCCAGCTCCTTTTGCCGCAGTGTAGATCGAGCCAGCGGCGGCGCAAATCGGTTGGCGGCGCGCTACGAATCCGACGGTGCTGTGTTGGGCACGGCGACACGCCGACACATCGAGAGGTGGCGACGAGGTTAGGTATGTAATTTCCGCTCCAGCTTTCTTCCAAAGCCAGGGAAGCTCGTGAAAGGGGCCGAAACCCAAAAGCTACACCACGTCTACGGCGCCGGCTTCTTCTCCCCCACCACGTCGTCCCGCCGCCGGCCGTCTCCGCCCACCAGCCGGTGCATCCTGCCTCACCGCGAGCGAACGGATAGGCGGAGAGATCTGCCCCCATCTGGAATCGAATTGGAGCGGCCGAATCGGGAGTGTAGGAGAGGAGATCGAAGCTTGAGGTTGAAGGAACCATGGTGAAGGAGACGGGCTACTACGACGTGCTGGGAGTCAGCCCTTCCGCCACCGAGTCCGAGATCAAGAAAGCCTATTACATCAAGGTACTTGTCATGGACTCCTCGTTCCCCCTCCTCGCGCCGCTTGCGTTATTGCTGACTTTTGATGTGATTCCTGCTGCTGCTGGTGGTTCAGGCGAGGCAGGTCCACCCAGACAAGAACCCGAATGATCCGCAAGCCGCCGAGAAATTCCAGGTAGGTGTTTTGCTCAGCTCACAGCTGCCATAGCAAGCAACTCCGTGAATAGTATAGAACCCTCGATTCAATTCAACTAGAGGTGTATTTTTTTTATGTCAAAACGCAAAGGCTTTGGACACTGCCAACTGCCCCAACATGTAGTTCTTTGTATTAATTTGAATAGGTTTTGTAGGCATGTGTTTTTTTTGGCTAACCCATCAGTTCTTGGTAGCAATGGTGTTTTGCCCTCGCTGTTCAATGACTGTTCGCTTCAAGGATACACTCGTTGAGTTGAGGAGACAATCAAAATAAAGTATTGCATGAAACATGGTTTTCTATTGG
The DNA here is from genome assembly GCA_036346355.1 of Rhipidocladum racemiflorum. NCBI lineage: Eukaryota > Viridiplantae > Streptophyta > Magnoliopsida > Poales > Poaceae > Rhipidocladum > Rhipidocladum racemiflorum. The sequence continues at coordinate 78,280,474 of CM070583.1, read as the reverse complement.
AAAATAATGAACTGTATGACAACCCTGATGTCTCATTTTGTAACTGGTTGTTTCTTTCAGACTTGTGTCATTTTCTCAAAAGGACATTGCTAAACACTTGTCTGTGAAGTGTTGGATATATCTCAAATATCTCTATTATCATATCTTATGGTTTTGCCCAAATAGTTTTTTTAGGAGTCTAATTCCTCCCATACTCGGACTCTTTGGCTATATAAGCCAACTCCTTTGTCCATGTAAATCCTTGAACAGAAATAGTGGATTGTTTCCCGTGGTTTTTTTCTGCAATGGTTTTTTCACGTTAAATCTTGTCTCCAGTTTTCGTGTGCCATGCTAACCTTAACAAGTGGTATCAGAGTGGGTTATCATATCTAAATTGATGCCCCGAGAGGAGACTCCTGGGGTGGCACCCGCACGGCAATCTCATGGCGGCCATCGCACGTCTGCATATTCCTTGGCATCGGCATCGATTTCGGCAACCACATAGCCTGCTTTCCAAGCTGTGGTCGTCCTCCGCGCCGTCGTCATCCACGGCGTCGACGTCCACCTTCCGATGCCGCCATCGTCGCGGCTCCTTGCGGTGCCTTTGGTTGCCCGAGCCGCCACCGCGTCAGCCTACACCCGGCGCCGCCAGCCTCTGCTCGCCCATGCCGGCCCTCGCCCGCGCCTCCATGGCCGCCGCTCCATCGACCCTTCGGCTTCGATGCTCCGGCGCTCCAGAGCTGCGGCCGTTGCCAGCGTCTGCTCCACCTTCGGCTCTCGACAAGCCCTGTGCCGTCAGCTTCGGGCACCACTGGCCCTCATCACTCTCCGCGCTCCCGGCTCGTCGCTCTCCGGTCGCTCCTTGGCACCCGAGCGCCTCTTGTGACTAGTGCTGACGACTCATCGGCTTCCACGATGCCCCGCGACCCTCCACCTTTCGTGTCGGCCCGTGGCGGCGGCTGGCCCCGCCATTGAGGTCGCCTTGACGCTGCGCGGCTGAGCCTCTGCGTGGACGCCCGACTACGGCTAGCCACGCCGCGCTGGGCGACATCTCGACACCCACCACGGCATCCTCTGCGCCACCATCCAACTCAGCTCGCCGGCGCGCCATACACACTTCGCGCGGCCGAAGGTGCCGTTGCCCGCCGCGCCCTTTGGCCTTTGTGCACGTGGCCGCCCGCTTTCCTCGGCCGGCCACCACTGCGCGGCCTCGCGCTGATGCGGTCGATTCCTGCCGGTGGCCATGCGCGGGGCGTATCCCGCACCTCTCCCTCCGTCACCATCAATCACACCGGTGGTGCCCCCTCCGCCTTTCCGGCCTTCCCGTTGTGGGCCGTCTTTGGCCTTCGGTCCGACGCCTCGCTTTCGGCCCCACTGGCTCCGCCAGCGCTGACCCCCTCATCCAGCCGGCCCCGCCGACCGCCTTCCGAGTCGCCGATCGCCTCCACGCGCACCCAGCCGACTGTCCGAATTCCCGTAGACTCGCCTGATTAAAGCCGCCTGAGAGCACCTGTGTCAAGTCACAATTTTTTTTTGTTAAGATTGGATTCCAACCAAATCCATAACTGGATTTAATTCACCATTTGGATCTCGACTCCAGCTTCTTGACTTTTGGCTCCAGCTTCTCGGGCTTCATGTCTCGGTTTTGTTGGCTTCTGCTCCGGCTTCTTGGCTCCAGTTTCAGGTTTTTATGCATATTATTGGAGGATTTCATCATTGCAATTCAGGCTTTCATACCTATTTTTGGCGGATTTCATCATAATTCAGGCCTCTTATTTTTGTGCTTATTGTTCGTGGGATTTCATGCACAATTCATGCTTTTATTCCCTTTATCAGTGGCATTCATTATGATTAATCATTGGCCATTTTCTTCGACGTTTCATCGTCTACTAATCATTGGCCGTTATTCAACGTTTCATCGTCGGTTTCTTTGACATGTCATTGTCTACTTTGGAGAAAAAAATGTCAATTGAGGAGACAACTGAATTTGGTGTTTCATCACCATTACTTTGGTGTTTCGTCACCTTTAATTTGGTGTTTCATTCACCATTTGGATACGTTGACCATTATGGAGGTTTTGGCAAAGTTAATTTGGAATTTGACAATACCCTGATGGTAGCATTATGCTCTTTAGAGTTTTTCTAGTGAAAGTTTTGCTCCAATGTTAGTTTGTGATGAAGATTTGAAGTGCAAGGAGGAGTTTGTTTATGCGTAGATACTACAACATTGTTTTGTTGTCTTTGCTCGATATGAGGGGTCTATTGCAATTTATAGTCTATTGATGGCACGAGAAGTTTTTCTTCATATTGACATTTTTTAAGCAGTTTCAACCATATCATGGAATTTCAGTATGCAATTTGTCGTACGTGATGACTACACGTGCAATTTGCTCTTTCAATGAGCGTTTTTTTGCTGAATTTATTGTTCCAAATGGAGCATGTTAAATATTCACGATATGAGTTCTTCCCTATTTATCAAGCACCATAGGTGATGCCTTGGTTTATGCCATTTGATGATTGAGCATTTATTCAGGAGGTCAGTTGCACAGACTCATACTTTACTAGGGTTATAAGTTGAATACCCAGATTCTTCGTCTGCTTTGTTATAGCTATGTTGGTTTGACTGTTCCAGTTGTTCTCTTGACCTGCTGGTGGTTTGCTCAATTTTGCTTCACAAGAAGCGTTTTGATTGTCTGTTCCAGTCTTTCATATTCGCACTGTCCTTTGGACTTTCAGTGCTCAATTACCCTTCGGGGTTTTCCGGAGACAATATCATTATGGATTTTGAGTTAAGGGGAGATTTGTTGGAGATACCTCAAATATCTCTAATTACCATATATTATGGTTTTATCCAAATAATTTGTTAGGAGTCCAATCCCTTTCATACTCGGACTCTTTGGCTATATAAGCCAACCCCCTTGTACATGTAATCCTTGAACAGAAATAGTGGATTGTTTCTTGTGGGTTTTTTCCGCAAGGGTTTTTCCATATTAAATCTTGTCTCCAGTTTTCGTGTGTTGTGCTAATCTTAACATGAAGTGTGAGCAACCACCAGTCAAATGATTCTGTCATTACTCTAAAAACAGAAGATATGTTGTGCAGTTACGTTCTAAATTTGGTTAATAATGAGCTGTACTATAGATGCTAAACATAACAATTTCTCGAGTATATTTTTCACACATCCACACTACTCTGGGTGGGAAACTCAAGAATAAAAAAGCATGTCATGATCTTTGCGCATTTTTCTTTTGTATACTGTTGTATACTCAGAAATTCTCATTACAGGAATTAGGGGAGGCATACCAAATGCTTAGTGATCCCACACAGCGCCAAGCTTATGACTCCTATGGGAAATCCGGCATCTCAACGTATGTCTAATTTTACAAATAAATTATGTGCTTTTGGTTATCAAACATACTAAACAAGCTGTATAGGGTTGTGGGCTTGTCACTTCTGGCAAAGCAGCATGAGTACTTTGGTTGGAATTATTTTAGAGGACTAGGGGAAAATAATTTTCTTCCATCCAAAAAAATGCAGATTTGGTGGGATAATGGTGACTTCACCTCATATTGTAAAGAATCCTGTGGTGCAATCATATTCTAACTCGCTTTGTTTCAACATTCTTTAGGGAAGGAATAATTGATCCAGCAGCTATTTTTGCAATGCTATTTGGTAGTGAACTTTTTGAGGATTACATTGGTCAACTGGCAATGGCATCAATGGCTTCACTTGATAATTTTGGTGAAGACGAACATATTGACACAAAACAGTTGCATGAGAAAATGCAGGTATGCTCCTTTAGCATGTTTATTTTATAACTTCCATGATCATTGATTAATATGGGTACACTTCATGACTGTAGTATGGTTGTTGGCCACCTGTCCGTCCATATTTATTGCATCTCACACTCTTGCTGCCACAATAATCTGCTGAATGGTAAACAAAAACTGCAGGCTGTTCAAAAGGAAAGGGAAGATAAACTTGCAGAGATACTGAAAAACCGTCTGCATCTTTATGTTCAAGATAACAAAGCAGAATTCGTCCAGCTTGCTGAAGCTGAGGTGTCCAGACTTAGCAATGCAGGTTTTTTGCAAATACTAGTCGCCCAATTCCTCCCTCAATTGTGGATCTTTTTCCTTTACTCTCTTTCCTGTCCTGCCTATTGTTGTAAGAACTTAGTCAGCATTTGGTATTGAAGGAGCTGTACTTTGTTTATCTTATGGTTCAATAGATAATGTACATTCCCTTGCAAAAAAAGAAGATAATTTACATGATTAGATATCTTGATGAGCATAGTGTATGTTGTTAGACAATATCCTAGTTACCTAATATAAGAGATTGCTAATGCCTTGTATAGATATTGTTAGCCTTGTATAGATATTGCCTTATATGGGCTTTCCTTCTATACCCTCATGTACATGTCTATATACAAGTGCTATTCATAACATGGTATCAGAACAAGATTTTTAGGGTTAGAATTTACCGGCGTTGCACTTGCGCCCCTTTTTCTTGGCGGTTCTTCGGGCCACTTCTGGTCCTTCCCGCCGTCGTCCTTCCTGCCCGCACTTCTGGTTCTCCTTCTTCTTGCCGTCGTCTTTCCTGTCGGCGCGGCTCCTTCGATCCGTCGTCTCTAACCCGACTGCCTGGAGGGTGGAATCCGGCCGCAGCCTCTTATCCGCCGCCTCCTTCAATCAACACTTCGCGCGCGCGCTCAACCAAAGAAGAAGTCCCTACTCCGGCTTGGTGAAGACCGCTGGCCACACACTCGTGGCTCGGGTCCTCCTTCTCTACTGCCAGGGACTTCTCGCTCACCAGCTGGACGTTCGCCCGAGGCAACTGCCGCCTCTCACGCTCTGCGAATCTCGGCCGGCTACCGCAAGATGCCTGTCTGCTGTCGGACGCCTCCCGGACCCTGACGCCGGCCGCCTCATCGAAGCTTCTCGTCTCCCGATCGGATTTCAATCCATCGGGAGCTTTATTTAATCGGGAGCCTGCTCCGGCTTCTTTTTTGGTTCGGCCGGCTCTGGCTTTTGGCTCGGTTAGGCCGGCTTCTGATGCTATCTCCCAAAAAAAAAAACGAGAATGTCATCGTCTTCAGGTTCTTCTTCAAGCACTGTCTCTGTTCCTCGCTGTCCGGTTATCTTTGATGGTCTCAATTATCGCGACTGAGTTCTTCATATGCGCCTTCACATGCGTGGTCAACATCTTTATGAGTTTCTTACCAGCGAGCTATCTTGTCCGCCTCGTCCCACTCCTCGTGCCATGCCTGTTATTCCCAAGAGGACAATGATGCTGCTCAAAAGAAGGCGTCTAATGACTATGCTGATGTTGTGGAGTCTTTTCAGACTCAGTTTACTGCATACAAGATATGGATTTATGAAGATGCTCGTGCCTCCGTTACTTTGGTTGCTAGCATGGAGATGCATCTCACTGGTGATATTGTCACTTTGTCTTCAGCACAGTTGATGTGGGCGCATCTTCGAGACCGCTGGCGACTCTTTGTACCTTGTTGTGCGATAGGAGCAGTCGCTACAGCAGGGTGATTCTACTGTGAATGAGTTATATGCGCAGCTGCCATCGGTGTGGTGTTAGCTTGATTCTTTGGGACCAGAGGTTTGCCGCACGTGCCAGTGCTGTCAGCGCCAGCACACTCATTTGGAGCTTCGCCGCATCTACGACTTCATGACACGTCTTTGGGCTGAATTTGAGCAAATTCGTGCCCAACTGCTTGCTCATAATTCTCGTGTGACCCTATTGGAGGCCCTTGCAACTATTCGTACTGAGGAGACTCGCCTTCGTGGTGCGGGTTTGCTGGTGTCTCCTTCAGTCTTGGCGGTGCCTCGTTCCTCCCCCGTCAGTGGCGCCTACTCTAGTTTCGACTTCTGGAAGTGGTGTTCACTACACCTACTATGACAAGAACGGACATGTGGAGCAGTTCTGCTACCGGAAGAAGAGGGATCTTGCTCGTCGAGGTGGACGCCCTTCTAAGGGCATTGGACTCTTAGGCGCCTCCTCTCAACGGGCATCTGTTGGTTCTGACTCCACTCAGGAGATTCTTATGTTACTATGTCACATGGCTGCCTCTACACTGACAGGTTCTGCTACTTAGTCTTCGAATAAGAAACCACCTTCCTTATCAGTTATCACACCATGGATTCTTGACTCTGAAGCTTCTTTTTATATGACATCTAATCTCACGAGTCTACATTCCATTAGTCCTTTTGCTGCTCCTGTCACTGTGCAAACTGCAGATGGTACTTCTCTTTTTGTTGCAGGACGAGGCACTCTTTTGTCTTCCTCTCTTCATGTTCCTGTTGTTTCTCATGTTCTCAAACTAACCATGCAACTCATATCCGCTGGTCAACTCACTGATCATGGCTATCGTGTTACCTTGATTTTGACTCTTGTTGTGTTCAGGATCACCGCACGGGGTCTCTGGTTAGGACTGGCCCTCGCCGCTGTGATTCTCAGCGTCTTTGGGAACTTGACTGGCTTCGTCTTCCTTCCACTGCCTCTGCCAGTCTCTCAGTCTCCTCGCTATGCTCTTTGCGATCGCCAGTCTATTCGGCCTCCTGAGCGCCTTGGCTTTGTTGGTGCAGTTCTTGCCGAGCTAACTTCTTATCGTGATGCTGTTATTCATCAGGAATGGCTGCATGCGATGGCAGAAGAGCTTGATGCTCCTGAGCGCACTGGCATGTGGGATCTTGTACCTCTTCCTCCACGTGTCCGTCCCATTACATGCAAGTGGGTCTATAAGATTAAGACTCGTTCTGATAGTTCTCTTGAGCGCTACAAGGCTCGTCTTGTGGCGCGTGGTTTTCAGCAGGAGCATGGTCGTGATTATGATGAGACTTTTGCACTTGTGGCTCACATGACCACTGTTCGCACTCTACTTGCTATGTCCTCTGTTCGTTAGTGGTCCATGTCTCAGCTTGATGTCAAGAATGCCTTTCTTAATGGTGAGTTGCATGAGGAAGTTTATATGCAGCCATCATCGGGGTATTTTGTTCCTGAGGGCATGGTTTGTCGGCTTTGTCGATCTCTTTATGGGCTTAAGCAAGCCCCTCGTGCTTGGTTTGAGCTTTTTTCTTCTGTGATCACTGCAACTGGTTTTTCTGCTAGAGCTCATGATCTTGCGCTCTTTGTTCACACTTCGTCTCGTGGGTCTCGTGGTTGGACTCTTCTCCTTCTATATGTTGATGATATGATCATTATTGGTGATGATTCTCAGTATATTGCCTTTGTAAAGGCTCGTCTCGTTGAGTAGTTTCTCATGTCCGATCTAGGTCCTCTTCGCTACTTTCTTGGGATCGAGGTTTCTTCTACATCTGAGGGCTTCTTCCTCTCCCAAGAGGAGTGTATTCAGGATCTTTTTGATCGTGCTTCTCTCACTGATCAGAGTACAGCTGAGATTCCCATGGAGCTCAATGTTCACCTTCGATCTATTGATGGTGAACCTCTTGATGATCCTACTCGCTATCGCCATCTTGTTGGGAGTCTTATTTACCTTGGTATCACTCGTCCTGACATTTCGTATCCAGTTCATATCTTGAGTCAGTTCGTTTCTGCTCCCACTTAGCTCCACAATAGTCATCTTCTTCGTGTTTTACGATAACTTCGTGGAACTATCTCTCGCCGTCTTTTCTTTCCATGCTCCCGCTCTTTATAGCTCCAAACATACTCGGATGCTACCTGGGCTAGTGATCACTCCGATCGTCGGTCTCTTTCTGTTTACTGTGTTTTTCTTGGTGGTTCTCTTATTGTTTGGAAGACTAAGAAGCAAACATCAATTTCTCGTTCGAGTGCCGAGGCTGAGTTGCGGGCTATGACTCTTTTGACATCATAAGTTACTTGGCTACGGGGGTTACTTGAGGATTTTGGTGTTTCTGTTTCTACACCGACTCCTTTTTTATTTGATAGTACAGGTGCTATTAGCATTGCTCGAGATCCAATGAAGCATGAGCTCACCAAGCATATTGGTGTTGATGCTTCTTATATGCGGTCACAGGTACATGATCAGGTTGTGGCTCTTCAGTATGTGCCTTCAGAGCTTCAATTGGCAGATTTCTTCACGAAGACACAATCTAGAGCTCATCATAACTTTTATCTCTCCAAACTTAGTATTGTAGATCCACCATGAGTTTGAAGGAGGGGGGGGGGGTAGACAATATCCTAGTTACCTAATATAAGAGATTGCTAATGCCTTATATAGATATTGTTAGTCTTGTATAGATATTTTCTTATATAGGCTTTCCTTCTATACCCTCGTGTGCATGTATATATACCGGCTCATTGGCCTCATGTTGAATACAAGTGCTATTCATAACATATGTGATTGCATTCTAAGGATCATTCACTTCAGTTGAAACAGGATCAGATAACAGATTTTTTTTTTTGGGTTACAACCACACTTCTCGTTGAGCTTATTCACCGAAATGCTGCAGAATATACAATTACCAGAAGCCCATTCAACTTTTTGAATGCTGTCTTAACTGCTAACAGAAAATAAGGTTGAGTGAATTCCATCATTCTTCCGATCTTGTTTCAAGTAAAATATGTACAAAAAGATTGAAGCTGGCCTATATTCCATTACCATAGTTTACTCCCTTCTTCGTGAAGTATGTGACAGTATCATAGTTAGATTTTTATTTACCAAACCTGTTCACAAGTAGAATCCATTCAATGATTTTGGCATCAGTATATTTTGTTGTTTCTGTCCTGCTGTATGCTCTTTGTTGGCTAGGCCCTTGAGCTCTGTTATATGAAGTTTCTCCCACTTTTGGTCCTGTTTTGCTTATCCTGCAGCGTACGGCATTGTTATGTTGAACACTATTGGCTATATATATTCAAGACAAGCTGCTAAAGAACTTGGAAAGAAAGCGATATATTTGGGGGTTCCGTTTGTTGCTGAATGGTTCAGAGACAAAGGCCATTTTATCAAATCCCACGTAACAGCTGCAGCAGGTAAAATATAGTCAATATTTTTAAAGAGTTAAAGCATGTGGTGCAGCTTTGGGCATCATCTATGTTCATGCTAACATTATGTTGGTCATAAATGGTTCTGCAGGTGCAATAGCCCTTGTGCAGCTGCAAGAGGACTTGAAGAAGCATCTGAGTGCTGAGGGTAATACAGAGGAAGATCTTGAAATTTACTTGCAAAACCACAAAAAAGTTATGGTTGATTCCTTGTGGAAGCTTAATGTTGCTGACATAGAAACCACCCTATCACATGTCTGTCAGATGGTCTGTCCCACAGCTTACCTGTCACCTTTTATGCATGTTACGTGCATTGTACTCATGAGTACATTTTTTTTTAACATAACTAGTGTGGCAATGGATTTTTAACATTCGTACCAATATCAGGTGCTTCAAGACGGTAGTGTCAGGAAGGAGGAACTGCGTGCTCGTGCTAAAGGATTGAAAACTTTAGGGAAAATTTTCCAGGTATTGCTCATTCATTTATTCCATTCATGTTTTTTATAACGCCGTTAACATTTCCATTATATGAGTTATATTTCTTCTCCACACAGCGGTTTAAGCTGAACAGCGAAGGGGAAACATCACAAATGAAGAATACAATAGATAACATGGATGACAATGACGGTAGCTCGGCTGACTCGTCACCAAAAAGGGAGCCATCATGCAATCCTATCCCTAACCCTCCTCTTGCCCAGGTAGCTGCTCCATTCGATTTTCAACTTCTGTGGGATTTGCAAGGATGATTGTTTTACCATGTAATCCATTTTCATGTCACCCTAGTGACCGACTCAGTTGAGTTTGCAAGACACTGAGATTTGCTTTTCTTCTGTTGCGCTAGAGCCCATATGTGCAGGCCCCCCAGTTTGGCGGAGACTATTGTCCGTTCAACTTCCCAATGCCTACAGCTCCACCTGGTGCGCAGAGGGATCCAATGCCATGACACCAGATTAAGTATGCGTGTACCATTATTTTGTGTAATGTTGCTTGTGCGATACTAGATCGTTTTTGCATGGTGCAACTTGTGTACCTGTAGGAGCCAGATATTCTTCGCGCCATTTCTACGGTTGTGCATTCATAGACTGTTGACGATAGCAGGCGTGTATTGTGTACAGGTGTGCCAACGCTGCTGTTGAAGCAGCACTAGGTCAGAATTGGTGTACATGATTTGGAGTTGTTTTCCCGTGGGCTCGCCCTATTTTTAGCATACCATCGCATCTATGGAAAATGAAAGCCTGATGATTGCCTTATGTGCTGTTGCTAGAATCAGGTTCACAATCACAAGTCTAAACTTCTGTTTCTTCTTTCTTTTACGATGATGAAATGCGCTGAGAATGCAGAGATTTTTTTAACTGTTCATATAAATAGCCCCAGAACTTTTTTTTTTATCAAATCTAGCTCCCGTATGAAAATTTTTGCAAATCTAGCCCTTCCGAGTGAGCGCGGAGAGCCGGCAAGGGAAACTTGTCCCTGGCTGTGCTATGCAACCACGGTAGGGAGGTGGCAGCACGGGAGCTCCTTCCGTGGCAGATTTCCTCTTTGTATGACACCTCTCTATCGCGGATGCATAGTGTGGTAGGGAATATGTGTCTTTTGTTAGCTCTTCAGTGCTCACTAGAGCTAAATTTGTAAATTTTTTCGTATGGAAGCTAGATTTGAAAAAAAAAAAACCGAAACCTACGGTACTACATACATGAACATTTCAGAATTGTTTTACCATGGATAGGGCGGGTGCCGACCACGGGAATTCTGCGGAAATCCTATAGGAAGTACCCGCCAAATTTCAATGAAATTCCTCGGTGCGTTTCATAGTGCATATGATTCTCGACAACAGTCATTCGTACCTGACAATCCGGACATCCAGTGGTGATGACAAATTCTTCCGATCTTGATGTTGGAGGCCAAGTAAGCAAAAGTATATTGATGGCAGAGCTAGCTTTTGATTGTTTCCAGCAGTTAGCCATAAGGAGCGGGTTCACATTACCGAAATTGTCTAAGAACTCACCCTCTCAGTCTGGTAACAGCTTTTATCGAAAAGCACAAAAAATCAAAGAGTTTCGAATTCAAACTTTTTAATAAAAAAAACAGAAATCGTTCGATATATCACCATAATCACGCTATTTGCGTTGTATAAATTTTTCTGAATTTTTATTTTTTTTGAATTTAATTGGTTTACCAATTGGTATATAATATCATACTAGCTCGATAAAAAAAATCCATTATTGTGATATTCAAACAATAATCTACAATAAATTGAACCCTGGTGTCCAGTCTAATTCTCTTCTGGTACTCGACGAAAATTAACCAACCAAGCCGGGCCCGGGGCGCAGAGAGCACCCGCGATAAACACCGAGATTATGATGATCTGATGATCTAAGCAGCCTCCGTTATTTTCCGCTCCAGTCCACCCTCTTCTTCCTTCCCCGGTCCGTCGGCTGTCGATTAGGCGCGCAACCTCTGCGGAGTACTCGCCGCCGATGGAGTCCCAGGACGGCGGAGCCGACGCGTGGGGCGGCGCTGACGACGGCAGTTCGCTCTTCGAGGGCATGGTCCTCTTCGCACCCTCTCTCTCCGCCGACCCCGATCCCGGCCCCGCCGTTGGGGCGGCCGAACCCCCAAAGCTGCCCACCCCTCGCCCCGACGCCGTCGCCGACGCTGACTCCAGCGCAGCTTCCCAGCCGCCGCCGCCCCTGGACGAGGACCTCTTCTCCGATCTCACCCTCCTCGCGCCCCAGCCTCCGCTAGACCAGGACCAGGACCAGCGCCTCCACAGCCAAGATCAGAACCACGCGGCGGCCGCCTTGCCCCCCGCGTCGGCCCCACCTCCTCCCGCCGCGGCCCTCTCCCGGCAGCTGTCCTCCTCCTCGTCGCTCCGCAAGAAGAAGAGGGCCGTGCGGATCGGGTACGGCCGTTCGCCTCAACCTGTGCCCGCTACCCCTCCTACTGTTACAATTGCTACCACCATCACTGCTGCTACGGCAACTGTAATCCCTACTAGTAGTAGTAGCCTCCCGGATGGTTCGCCGCATCCCGCCGCTCCTCCTACCCCCGACCAGTACCTCGAGCAGCTAGGCAACGGCGATGGCAATGGACAAGATGCAGTAGTTGTGGATCCAGATGGCAGTTCTTTGCATGTGAAAGAGGAGGCGAAAGAACAGAATGGTGAGGACAAGGAGTATGAAGGGGCTGGGGTTGCACCCATGGGAATCGAGGAGAGATTGGCTCTTCTTAGATCTCAAATCTCTGGCAAGCTCGAGTCGATACAGCAGAGAGCCGCCGTTGTCGCTAGCAGAAGGAGGCAGCTGGCAGCCAGGCGCAGGAAGGTGGTTGAGGGTGTGGGCTCCGTTGCGTCCAGGCACAAGGATTTGGAGAGGGAGCTAGAGGAGGCGTGTGAAGCTGAGGAGTTTGAGAGGGCCGAGAGGATCAGCGACTCCCTTGCGGCATTGGAGAAGGAAAAAGATCGGTTGTTGACGGCGCTGCGTGATGCGGAGCTTGACTATGATTCTGTGGATTTGGAGTTGCAGGATGTGCTTGAGTCCCACATTGCGGCAGAGGAGGAAGCTACTGCCCTTCTGGAGCAGTTTGCAAAGGTAAATTGGCTGTGCTTCTTCTTACCTCACTTTGCATAAAACTGTACTGTTGGTGAGAGATGTACTTCCTTGAGTTCAGGCATGACTTCAAACAACCATTCTCAGAAATATAGGCATACAAAGTTCCACTGTTTAAACTAGTGTTTATTTGGAAAGAGCCGCTCAAGCATGTATTCATGCTAAATACTACTAATGGCTATGTTTTTTTTACCAGACGACATAATCTAGGGCTACGAAGTCATTCTTTGAAAATAACTTGATGCATGGTGAAACAAGGATCATATTTTTCAGATGATAGAACATATAAATTCTAGGATATCATATTCTGTGGATAGTGTTCATGCCACTGTGTCATAACTTTCATTGTAATAAATAATCATTGTCATGATCATCTAAAAAATAATAATCCACTGTAATACGTATGTAAAAGGTACTGAAAGGTTCAACAAGAAATTTTCTGACTTCAGGTAAGTGCTAACCCGCACTAATAAAGTTGGGCAGTTCTATATGATCATAAAGGATACTATGTTTACGTGGGTAGAGGAGTGGCTTAATTATCCATGATTAGATATTTGTGTTAAATCACATTGTTTGTCTGTTAGTGTTTTTCTTTCAATTATGAAACTTACTGGCAACCATCCAGTGTCCACCATAATGCAACCATAGTTGAGTAGCTACAGTAATCTATAATGCTGGAAAAAAGAAATTGTTTGGCTTTAGCAACCGCTAATTATGTACTTTTATTTAAAGGAGTCACTGCATGTCAGTTTCTTTTCTTCTATTTGCTTATTAACGTTCAAGCTGTCTTTCTTAGGATGCCACCGACCATGCTGATTTGGTAAGCAAGCAAGCAGAAGAAATGTCCTTGAAAGAAATAGAAGGGTGGCAAACATCAATGGAGTTACTAGAAACAGAGAAGCTAGAAATGGAGGTTGAAACAGAATTGGTTTTGTCAGCACGCTCAGGGTTGGAAGGTTCAATAGAGCATTTAGTTGAAGATCACAAGAGAGAAAAAGACATACTGAGTAAGAAAGGAGATACCCTCGCAGAGGAGTTAGCTGGGCTCCTGGAGTTGATGAGGTTGAAAGAAGCAGAGATATCTGAAAACGATGCTCGGATCCAGGAGGTTCAAGAAAGGATCAGCGCTGTGGTCTCCAGATTTCATGGCTCCCAGTCAGATATTGACCTGAAGATCAATTCCTTGCAGGAAGCCCAAACTAAAATTGATCAAGAGACTGAAGTACTTGTCCTAAAAAAGAAGGAAATTGATAAATTCATCTCATCAACAAAACAGAAAGACTTGGACTTACGGGAAATTATCATTGCTTGTTCTTCTGAAGCAAAAGGTTGCCAGCAATCGGTCGAAATCAGAAGAAAGCTTGCATCATCAATTTTGAAGTCAAGACAGGATAGAACTGGGTTGCTAAAAACGGAGGAGGAAATTTTGCAAGACATCCAAATGCTCAGGCAACAAATAACTGATGCAAGAACTAGCCTTCAGGTACATTAACTCTTATTTTAAGGATTATTTTTGCTGATTAAAAACATTGGGTGCTTTGTTTAGTTTTAGATGACAAGCTATTATGTTGGTGTTGATAAGCACTTACGTCTAAATATTACTTAATTTGATGGCCTGCAGGAGATATCTTCAAGGAGAGCAGGCATACAGCAAGAGATAACCACATTTAAGCAGAAGCTGAGCTTTATTGACAAAAGGGGTCCTGAACTAGAGGCTGAAAAGAAGGTTGCTGCTGCTGCAAGGAACTTTAAGGAAGCAGGAAGGATAGCTACAGAGGCGAAAACACTTAATTCTGAAAAGGAAGAGCTGCATACTAAATTGGAGAAAGCTGCTACTGATCTGGGGATAATCGAAAATGCTATCACAGCAACCACTGACAAGATACAGGAATGTGAAGGACTTATTGTGCTCAAAGAAAATGAGTCAGCCATGACAAGTTACAAAAGGCTCCGGTTGGAGTCTGCTGCTGCTAGAGCAGAATTGACTGCTGCAACTGAAACAGATGACAATGAAGAAGTTGATATATTACGCAAAGAAGCTGAAGCCGCCGAATCTAAAGCGCTGGAACTCAAAACATTATATGACCTCCAACTGGACGATGATGAATGCATGTTTCAGCCCGTAGTCCCTATAGCATTCATAACCAACTCAACAGGGCAGCACTTATCAGAAATTGCTTCTTCTTTTGGCCTATCTCAGAAGTGAGTTGGATTGTGGGCTTTCAGACTCCCAGGGCTGCTTGATGCACCGTGTAAAGTCATTGGTACATCTGTGCTGCAATGAAACTCTCCCTCTTCCCGGATATGCCTCCCTCATTGTTCCTCTAAACGCCCTGGCATTTGGGGTCTACTCTGAATCTGCGTAGGGCAAATCGAGTGTATAACATCTGTTTTGCATACTCGCAACTCGCTGAGGATTTTGCTTCGCCCCTCATTTTTGTGTACATTAAGACTGTAATTCTTTTGTTGTGCCGATTTTGATTGAATTACAGTGACAGGTCCTCAATCAGAATGTAATCAGAATAAGATATCCATGAATAAACCTTCTTTTACATTGCCATCATTACATCTTGCATAAAATTGAAGTGAAGGGGTTATCACAATGAATCGATGCATGGAATTTCTTCTAGGCAAGACTGTTTTGATAAAGCTGTGTCTGAGTAGATTGGCCTTCTAATAAGCTGTGAACTTTTGTAGGATAGGAAGTACTCTGAGCAAGCACTGGAACGTGGAAACTGCGAACCTCCCAAGCCGTCGTGCAATCCACCCTACTCTCTACCTGCCGAATAGAATCACCAACAGAAGGTGACATACTAGCACGCTTTTCTGCTTGTTCTATTTCTAGTTTCTACAATATAGTTCACAGTGCGTATACAAGGACTTGAATCAAATTTCAGGTGCACCTCCAGCTTGAGAGAATGGGGAACAATACCAAGGGCAAGCTGTGTGTCACGGGGGCGTCCGGCTTTGTTGCCTCCTGGCTAGGGGTGGCAACGGGGGCATTCCCCGCCGGGGAGTGCCTCCCTGTCCCCGTCCCCGTGACCCGAAATTTTCCCCATCCCCGTCCCCATTCTCCGTCTCGGGGGAGAAAATCCCTCCATCCCCATCCCCGTTCGGGTATCGGGGCCCCGTCGGGGACCCATCCCTGCGAAAATTTGACACAAGAGAAGAGCTCTTATAGCCATTTTAACTATAAAATGATATCAATAGGCATGGGAAAAAAGAATGCATGCATTCATTCAAGATTATGTTGTCCCGTTTATGAAAATGTGAATATGATAGGCTAGTGAATATGTTTGCAATCTAACAACTAAAGTGGACTAAACTAAATTCGGATCCCCAACCGGGTCCCAGGGAAAAAATTCCCGTCCCGTCCCGTCCCGCCATCCCGGCCAGAGAATAATTTCCCCGTTTCCATCCCCGCGGGGGACAACTTCTTCCCATACCCGTCCCCTAATAGAGGAATTCCCCGCCGGAGATCGGGGAACGGGTCCCCATTGCCACCCCTACTCCTGGCTTACCAAGCGACTTCTCGAGTCCGGGTATCATATCCTTGGGACAGTCAGAGACCCAGATCCTTCTCTTCTCGCTTTAATGATCTAATCGTGCGTTCCTCTTGTGGTTGCTAATGTATGGACTCCGTTCTTATTGCGCCTTTGTGAATGTGCAATTATTGCAGGTGAGATAGCATGTTTGCTAACTTGATAGGTAATAACAAGAAGGTAGCACACCTCTGGAACTTAGCAGGTGCCATGGAAAGGCTGGAGCTTGCGAGAGCTGACCTCTTGGAAGAAGGGGAGCTTTGATGATTCTGTGATGGCCTGTTGACTCTGTGAGGGTGTCTTCCACACTGCATCACCTATCATCACTAAATCTGATTCTAAGGCATGCTACATTAAATTTATTCACCTCCTTTGTCTTATCTTTTTCTTTTACTATGTTGGAAGATGAAGAAGTCGTATTGTTATAGGCCTTAACATATGATGTCACTTTAATTGCAGGCAGAAATGCTTGATTCAGCAATAAACGGCACTCTATGTAGCGACCCGTGCAATTAGTCCAGTGAACGACAGTAACCGCTGCTGTTACACTGAGATAATTACACGAACCTCGACATACTAACTAATTACAACATCGAGCGCACCCGATATTTTATCAATTAGTACACCGTGTTTAGAGTGTTGCAGCAGAACAATAATTAGAGACTGAATGTAAACATATTACAAACCAAGTCACGTAGGGCTATATTCTGGTACATAATTATACACGAGATTCAAGCGTAACAAAAATATAACACATATATACTAATTACACAAAAGTCTGCTGAAGTCGAAGCATGGTTACTCATCCATCTAACTCTCGTGGCAAAATTCAGCCGTCTCGTCAAACCAACCGGACGTTTGAACACCGGAGCCATTTTCTAGAAAAGGGAAAAGGGAGGTTTAGCAAGAGTGAATACAAAAGTACTCAGCAAGCATTATTAGTAAGATGCAATAAATGAATTTTCTCTCAATCCAACCAAAGTCCATCTGATGATCACCTTCCCTTAAAATACAATTTTACAAAAAGTATGTTTTTCTTCAAGGGTTTTTTTATTTTAATTTCGAAAACAGCTACTAGCACCCGTATACGAGGCAGACTTAGCTTTCGTAGCCTCTAATCCAGGAGACAGGCATGAATTCATGATTTTGACTCTACGCAGGTTCGTACCACTTTACCCACAGTGAACCCATCCCGTGAGACCCCAGAATGTTTATCACTAGTCTAGTATTTGATCTCTAACCCTGATAGCCAATGAGTAGTGGTGTCCTCGACTGTTCCCCACTACTCTCAGCATACCAGTTGTACCATTCTACAGCAACAGCACTGATACTCCCCTAGGCTTTTAAATATAGCACCTGATCAACTGCAGTTGATTTCTGTGTCCTTCACTGGGACTCCCGGCATACCCAGCTTCACACTCCTAGTTAACTACCTAACCAGCAATGTGGAGATTATAATACCTTCCCAGGATAACCTTTTCTGACCGATTTCACACACTATGATTGGTACTGTAATACGGCTCATTACCCGAGTGTTAGTTATTCATCCTAATATCATAACATATGTAGACGACCACGCCGACTATTCCCATCTCATCGGCGCCCTCTACCCACCATATTAAACACACACCAACTAATCTATTCACTAGATGAACCAATCCAATACCAATTCCAATTATCAATACATCCATCAATTTCTCAATCCATATTATCCATACACATCCGATTCAAGGTTTTATTTGCAATATAAATTTTCAATTGCAATGATGTAATTAATGAAAGTATTGAAAAATCTTTAATAAAACATAATCAATGAAAGCTTGCCTGAATTCTAGTAAATATAATCGTCCTTGCCCAGATTTGGAAAAAGGACCTTTTGTTGGATTCAGTTTAGTTCCTGAAATCATTACATATTAAATCTATGGCAATTAATTTGAAAATGATTTATGGTGTCCAACCATTTCCAATAGTTGCAATCCTATTTAGAAGAAGGGTGTTAATTCCTATTTTTAGCTGTTCAAGTATTTGCAAGTTTTATGCATTTGTTTATTTAATTAAATGAGGCCCCTTACTATCATTTTGATTTTCTTAAACTTTCAGCTAGAGGTTGGCTAAACTAATAGCGGTTCGTGATGATCAACCCATTTTCTATTTTTTCCCCTTTTCTTTTCTCTCCCCTCTTCTTCTTTTTTCTTTCTCTTCTGCTTCTTCTTTCTCTACTCAGCTCGGCCAAGCTCCTTCTCCCAGCTCTCGGTCGAACTCACTGGCTCTCTTCTTCCCCTCCCAGCTCTACTCTCCCTCCGGTCGACTCCTACCCCACCTACGACAACTCCTACATGGTCTGCTCTGCCCTCCTTTCAGGACCGAACCCCCTCGGTTCCTCCTCTTCTCCAGTCAGCCACACCCTCAGCGGTGCCTCCCTTGCCAATGGGTCGACTCCTCCCCCTTCTCTCACTACTCCTCCTCCTTCTCCTACTGGCTAGGTGCCAGCCTCACCCCCGACTTGCCGGCCTCCAACCCCGCCGGCTCTGACCTCAGCTAAGCTGATCTCTACCCTCTTCTATAGCCTCTTCTACCCGTGGCTCTACTAGTCCCGGTTCTAGGGTTCTTGCTACCTTAATGCTTGGATTTGGCTTTAGCTTGACCGATCTACTGATTGCTCGGTTTAAGCCTTGGCTAGATGTGTTCTATGGTAAGTATGGTTGTTGGTGATGATCTGAGCACAAAGAAATTGCGAGATGGAGGCATTGCAGCGATATTGGCATTCATCCATACTCCGAGGAGTGCGGGATGAACTCAGGGACCCACGATGTAGCCCCCATATAGCTCTATATCTGAGAACACTAAGTTTCCCCCCTTTGATATACTTGCTAATCACTTGTTCTACTCAATGCATACTACACTACTATTACTGAAAGGACCAACGATGTCGCCTAGAGGGGGGGTGAATAGGCGGATTAAAATTTACGCAGCGGAAAAAACCTGGCCGAGCTGGTCAACCCGGAGTCTCCGGGTTTTTGGTCCGGATACTCCGGCTTGTCCGGAGTGTCCGGTATTGAGTCCGGACTCTCCGGGTTAGCTGGCTCGGGAGCGAGATAAAAACTACTCTAGCAAGCACAATAAGCCACTAGAAGTATATAGCAAGAGCAACCTAGAACAATTGCTGGCAGGAATTTGAATTTAAAGCCAAGCAAAGAGCTAGATCTAACTTTACAAATTCAAATCCACTTAAGCAATACTAAGAAGTAAAAGTGAATGCGAGAGACACGAATTTTCACCGAAGTTCGGGTTCTTGAAGGGAACCCTACGTCTCCGTTGAGGTGGCTCGGTCGCACTTGAGCCGGGGTCTCTTTCAACCCGCTTTCCTCCCGGTGTTGCACAAATGCACTCGCCGGCTTCACTTCTTGTCTCTTTCCTTTCGGAGGCGAGACTTGCCTTCACAAACTACCGGGGCTCACCACACAAGTTGGTAGCTCCCGGTGACTCCTAGCCGTCTAGGAGACCTTCAACCTCCAAGAGAAATAGCACCACGAAGAATCGCTTGGAGGATCAACTAGTGCTCAACAAGATGAAATGAATGCACTTTGCACTTTTCTTCTTCCTCTCCTCACCAAAAAGATCAACAACCAAATTAATTGGTGGGAGGAAGTGGGGGCTCTATTGAATGCTTAGAGATGGTTAGGAATGGCTTGAATGCTGCTATGAATGAGCTCAATAGAGATCGTAGCCGTTGGAGTGGAGTGGAGGCTTTAAATACTCTTTTTGAAAACTAGCCGTTACTCCCGTTTTTGAACAGGCCGGAGTGTCCGGACAAACAACCCGGAGACTCCGGGTTATCCGAGACTCGGACCAAATGTCCGGATACTCGGACCAGTGAAACAAAGCAATCGAGAGGTCCAACGGAGACTCGGACCAAATGTCCGGACACTCCGGATTGAATCCGGAGACTCCGGACAAAATGTCCGGATACTCTGGGTTACCCAGAACGGTTTCAAATAGAAACTTTTCAAAACCAAGAGTAGGAGTGCTAAAGTGAGATGCAAGACTTGATGTTGAGCACATGCACATCCTAAAATCGATTTCTCGTCATACCCTCTTAATAGTACGGCTATCCTTAAGACACAATTGAATAAAAGATTACAACTTTGGTCTTGATGCCGTCCTTTTGATTTTAAGTAGTCGTGGGGGTGTCCAATGTCATTCCAAGCTCGATATAATCTCGATATCTGCAGTATTCTTGGATAAAACATTAGATCTCTTTAATTGTGTCGTCATTAATCACCAAAACAATTTGAGGGGCCTAGATGCACTTTCAATCTCCCCCTTTTTGGTGAATTGATGACAACACAATTAATTAGCAAATAAAATAACGAGAACAAGACTTAGGCATATAAAATAAGAGGAGCTCCCCCTAAATGTGTGCATTAGAGGAATTGAAAGGGAACAAATGCACACATTTAACGAGAGAAAACTGAGAGCTCCCCCTCAAACACAGCTTCCGAGAATACAATACAAGAAACTGAAAGTAATCCATGCATAAAATAAGCATTAAAGTCATTACATGGAATAGACAGAGTTCACAATACTAAATAAACAAATAAATGACGCAACACAAGCAAGTTCACACGCGACAGACGGAAAGATAAAGAGTCCACGACAAAGACAACGCTAAAGATCACTCCCCCTTTGGCATCAAGACACCAAAAAGGAAGACACAGGAAATCACTCGTCATCTCCGTCGTCGGAGGCCTCATACTCAGAGCCCTCGCTGTCGACGTCACCAGGCGCTGGAGGTACAGAGGAGGAAGCAATCCCAAACAGGGCATCAGCAGAAGTGGCGTCGCTACTCTCCTCGGAGGACCCGGAAGAGTCACTGGGACTGACTGCTTCGCCATTGTGGCGGCGGATGCTGCGAATGTCTTGACCATTCTTCTTGATCTGCCGACTCATCACCTTCTGCCTGGTGGAGATGTCGCGGCAAAGAAGAAAGACATGCTTGAGCATCCTCTGAAGAGTCTTTGCTCGAGACCTCGGGCCTTTCGGAAGGAGTGGCTGGAGGCCTGGTGGAGGCGAGGAAGGCGAGAGGTAGAGCACAGCACGACCTCGGCGAGGTCTAGTAGCAGACCAGGAGCAGTGGAGGGGCTGGAGTAGACTGAGGCGGACCTTGTAAGAAAGATGCTCCTCATCTCGACAAACTTCAGCCCACTCCTTTGAAGAGATCAAGGTCATCACGAAGGTGCATAGCCGCAATCGCCATGTTGCTCTGCTGCGTTACGCCTCATTGTTTCCCACAAGAAATCGACAATGTCAAAAGGTTCGGTGCTCTCAACGAGGTGAAACAAAGAGTTCCTACCATAGGAACTGATAGCGAAGCATCTCCTTCCTTTGGCGAAAGAGTGACTCTCAACATCCTGTTGAGCACAAATGGTATGTCCTTTAGACCCTTGATGGTCCCAAGCGTGAAGCTCCTGGAAGTGTCATACAAAGCCTCAATCTGCTCAGAGTCATCACTTTCTTCTCATGAAGCTTTGGGTGGCATTGTATCTCGAGGTTGAGCACTCTGGCAAATCTCTTCTTGCTAGCCACATACCAAATCTTGTCGGTCATCCACCAAATGGCCTCATCATTCTTGTCAAAGTACAAGGTGGCATAAAGCGCATGATGATCTCATTGTTCGATCATACTTGTATGCCATGATGTTCTTGATCCGATGCAGCTCGCAAATCAATGATCTCGATGAAGATCGATTGCTGCTGCGCAGCCATGTACTCCCGATCCAATGGTCTTCATGCGAACCACGGGTGCTCAAGTGGGTATAGGACCGTTTCATAGTAATCGATCAAACCGGATCCAAAACCGGCGGTCCACATACTCATCCTGGTGGAGCTCCAAAGGATCTTTCTTTCTGTGCTCCACAATGGCTTTCCCTTTACCAGGTCCTGTCCGGTAGTCAATTACTCTCATTGGATTTACGGACATTGGATAGTTCCACACGGGCGTGGCCTTGATCGGAGGACCAATGAAGTGCCCGGAAATGCAGGCCGGCTTCTTTTACGATCACGGCCTGGCATGGGTATCACCGGATGCTCATCTGGATCGGGAGCTTCTTTGAGGTGGAGGAGACAGGGCAGTCTTGACCACTGCCGGGCTGGCCTCGAGGTCTGGAAACGGGTCTTTTGACCACTCCAATTCTCTGCCTTTTCTGCGGAGGCTGCTGAGGCTGTGGAGGAGAATCAGTGGGAGACACGCCCTGAGCGGGAGCACTGCCACTAGCTGCCTGCTGAGGAGGATCACTGCCACCAGCTGCCTGCTGAGAAGGAACACTGCCACTAGCCGTCACGAGGAGGATCATCGCCACCAATCCGTCACGAGAAGGAACACTGCCACCGGAAGTTCCCTGGGAAGGGTCCATCTGACCAGACAAAGCGAACGAGGAGTTAGCCGAGAGGCGACGCGAAAAACAGCGAAGTTCAGAATCTGGCCGAGGCACCCAATCCGGAAAGTCCGGACAAAATGTCCGGATACTCCGGATTGCATCCGGAGACTCCGGACAGAAGGTCCGGACACTCCGGATCGACCCGGAGACTCCGGACTCAGAGTCCGGACACTCCGGATGTGCCAGAACGAGCACACGGGCGGGTGAGAATTGAGGAATTCAATCCGCACAAAAACAGGAATTGGAACTAGATTGCCTCTAGGATGTTCAAGAAACGAGTAGGGCAAACTCTAGCAAAGAATTTCGCGGGAATAGGGCACAAAAAGAAACTCACCTCAAGAAGATTTGATAGATGAAGAACGCGGGTGAGTTAGGGTTAACGAATCTCCGATCTTGAGGGCAATGACGAGTCAATCGGCACCCTAAGAGAGTTGAAGCACACGGAGAGACCCTAAGAACCGCGAGATTTGTACCAAATCCGGAAAGAAAAGCTTAGGGCAAGAACATCCTTACCACGATCTTCAATCCAAGGGGATGGAGGAGGAGGTGGAGGAGTCCAAGAACCCTAGGAGCGAGAGAGGTGCACGGGAGAGGGAGAGGGAGAGGCGCCCGGTGCAAAAGAAATAAAAGAAACCGCGGGATTGGGGGACTTAAACCGTCCGCCCCAACCCGAGACTCGGGATTACAGACGGAGACTCGGCCCAACCCGGATAGTCCGGACAAATAGTCCGAGACTCAATTATCCGAGACTCGGATTAAATACCGGACGATCGGGTTGCCCACTCGGTTAGGAATGAGACACGACGAAGGATAGCTCAAGGAAATGTGCGGAGCAAGAGAGAGAAAGATTCCTAAGATGTCAACTTGATATATGACCAGCGAACAATAAAGCAAACAAGCTATGGTCATATATCAATGACAAGATCGAAGGATTAAGAGCCAAAAACATTGAATAAATTCAAAGAAAAAGATGACTAAGGTTTTGAAATTCATTTTTCATTCACCAAACAATATGTGAGCACATGTCAAGCCACGTTACGAGAGTCTAAGATATTTAGTCCACTTCTCAATTCACGAGAACCTTTCTCGTCACGGGGCTTGGTAAAGATATCGGCTAATTGATCATTTGTACTCACATGTTGGATATCAATTTCGCCTTTGGTTGCGTGGTCTCTTAGGAAATGATGGCGAATATCAATGTGTTTTGTTCGGGAGTGTTGGACAGGATTGTTGGCAATTTTTATGGCGCTCTCATTGTCACACAAAAGTGGAACGCTTTTGTAGGAAAGGCCATAATCACTCAAGGTTTGTCTCATCCAAAGTAGTTGGGCACAACAACTCCCGGCGGCTATGTATTCGGCCGGCGATGGATAGGGCTACGGAATTTTGTTTCTTGGAAGACCACGAGACTAGGGACCTACCCAAGAATTGGCAAGTTCCTGAGGTGCTCTTCCTATCCACTTTGCAACCGGCATAATCCGCATCGGAATAGCCAATAAGCTCAAAGGAGGATCCTTTCGGATACCAAAGTCCGAAATGAGGAGTGTGCACTAAGTATCTCAAGATTCTCTTAACGGCCACCATGTGGCACTCTTTTGGAGCGGCTTGGAAACGTGCACACATACAAACGCTAAGCATGATATCGGGCCTAGATGCACAAAGATAAAGGAGAGAACCGATCATCGAACGATATACCTTTTGGATGACCGGTTTACCTTCTTTGTCGAGGTCTAGGTGCCCGTTGGCTTGCATTGGCGTCTTTATGGGCTTGGCGTCCTCCATTCCAAACTTCTTAAGCATGTCCTTGATGTACTTCGTTTGACAAATGAAAGTTCCTTCCTTGAGTTGTTTAACTTGGAATCCGAGGAAGAACTTCAACTCACCCATCATGGACATCTCAAACCTTTTGGTCATTATCTTGCTAAACTCTTTACACAAATGTTCATTAGTAGATCCAAATATAATGTCATCGACATATATTTGGCACACAAATAAATCATTATCAATATGCTTAGTAAAGAGAGTAGGGTCGGCTTTTCCGACTACAAAGCCTTGTCCGAGAAGGAAGTCTCGAAGACATTCGAACCATGCCCTTGGAGCTTGCTTAAGTCCATAGAGTGCCTTGTGAAGGTAGTAGACGTGGTCCGGATGTCTTGGATCTTCAAATCCGGATGGTTGCTCAACGTAGACCATCTCGGAAAGTGGTCCATTTAAGAAGGCGCTCTTCACGTCCATTTGATACAGCTTGAAATCATGGTGAGTAGCAAAGGCAAGTAATATTCTAATAGATTCAAGCCTAGCTCTTTGGAGCATATGTTTCATCGAAATCCAAACCTTCTATTTGAGTGTACCCTTGAGCAACCAAAGCGGGCTTTGTTCCTTGTCACGATCCCGTTTTCATCTTGCTTGTTTCGGAAGACCCACTTAGTGCCGATAACGTTTTGATTTGGTCTTTTGACAAGCTCCCAGACTTGATTGCGCTTGAAGTTGTTCAGTTCCTCTTGCATAGCCATCACCCAATCTGGGTCTTCAAGCGCTTCATCTACTTTAAGAGGTTCAAGAGAGGAAACAAACGAGTAAAATTCACAAAAATTTGCAACTCGAGATCGAGTGGATACTCCCTTGTTGATGTCTCCAAGTATGTTGTCGACCGGATGATCTCTTTGAATGCTTTGATGAACTCTCGGATGAGGTACGGATGAGTCCAAGGCTTGAATAGGGCCTTCATCATCTTGGGTGGCATTGGAACCATCTTGAGCTTGATTGGACGAGGAGGGAATGTCGCCGAGCTCGACCCATCCGAGACTCGGTATTGGATCCGGAGACTCCGGACTAATCCGGACACTCCGGGTTTCAGGCCGGAGACTCCGGGTTGGGGAGCTCGGGTGAGATTCCAAATTTTGAGGTCTCACCTCTCCAATTGCCATTTTCTTTATAGCTTCACAAGGAGGTTCTTCCCTGTCAATCACAACACGATCAACTTGTTCTACTTGAGAACCGTTAGTTTCATCAAAAGTCACGTCACGCGAGATTTCAACGACACCGGTGGTATTGTTGAAAACTCGGTACGCGTAAGCATTGGTTCCATAACCAAGTAAGAAACCTTCATCTACTTTAGGAGCGAATTTAGAAGACTTAGCCTTTTTATTGAGGATATAGCATTTGCTCCCAAAGACTCGAAAGTAGTCTCCCCGGTGAGCAACTCGTACGCCGTCTTCTTCAAGATCTTGTGGAGGTAGAGGCGGTTGGAGCTGTGGCATGCGGTGTTGATTGCTTCCGCCCAAAAGCTATCGTAAACCTTGTACTCGTCGAGCATTGTCCGCGCCATCTCGATGAGGGTTCGATTCTTCCTCTCGGCCACCCCATTTTGTTGAGGAGAATAGGGAGCCGAGAATTCGTGCTTGATTCCTTCCTCATCAAGAAACTCCTCCACGCCAATATTCTTGAACTCGGTGCCGTTGTCGCTCCGAATTCTCTTAATCTTTACTTCAAACTCGTTTTGAGCTCTTCTCATGAATTTCTTTAAAGTCACTTGGACTTCTCCTTTGTCATGCAAAAAGAACACCCAAGTGAATCGAGAAAAATCATCAACAATGACTAAACCATACTTACTTCCCCCGATGCTTATGTAGGCGACCGGACCAAAAAGATCCATATGAAGCATTTCCAAAGGTCTTGTGGTCGTCATCACATTCTTGGCGGGATGGGAGGCACCGACTTGCTTGCCGGCTTGACAAGCGCTACAAATCCTATCTTTCTCAAAGACAACATTGGTTAGTCCGAGAATGTGGTTGCCTTTAATGAGTTTGTGAAGATTCCTCATACCAACATGGGCCAACCGGCGATGCCAAAGCCAACCCATGCTAGATTTAGCCATTAAGCACGTTTCAAGATTAAGTCTATCCGTATTGAAGTCTACGAGATAGAGCTTACCCTTCAAATGCCCTTTAAAGGCTATTGAACCGTCAAGCCTCTTAATGACATCCACACCCTTTTCATTAAACAAGCAATTATAGCCCGCTTCACATAATTGTGCAACGGACAATAGATTGTAGCTTAATGAATCAACAAGCAAAACATTATTTAATTGAAAATTGCTTGAGATAGAAATTTTACCCAATCCAATTACTTCTCCTTTTCCATTGTCTCCAAAGACAATGCTTTCACTGTTTGATCCATTTGAGTCCAATTGAGCGAACATTGCCTTTTCTCCGGTCATGTGGTGCGTACATCCGCTATCCAAAATCCAACTCGTTCCACCGAGATATAGGCCTACAAAATGACATTTAGTTGTTGCTCTTTGGTACCCAAACTTGGTTAGGTCCACGACGTTAGTGACAAGCGATTTAGGGACCCAAATAGAACGAACACAAGGAGCATTCTTCGGCTTACGCCCAACATGATAAGCAACTACACGACCGAGGTTAGTCTTTTTAAGCACATAAGAAGCAAAGAACTCGGAGTGAGCTTTGTGCTTGGATGTTCCTTCGCCTTTTACAAAGTGAATGGGCTTGCTTAAAGGAGCAACAACAATGTTGCTCTTTGCCCTTTAGCGGAACATACCCAAGCCCTTGCCTCTTAGGATTACCTTGGCGCTTACCGAGATACTCCTCTAAACCTTTGCTTGCCTTGTAGGACTTTTGAAGTCCATCTTCAAGCATCACCTTAAGCTTCTCATTTTCATGAGCTAAGACTTTCAAAGTCTCACGGTTAGTAGCACAAGTAGCAACATCAACATTAAAGCATCTAGCGCAACCGCTGCTCGTCGAGGGTAGTGAAATATTGGAGTTGTTGATTGAGGTAGAAGCTTTATTCGAGAGATCAACAAGCTTCACTTCAAGAGCCTTGCAAGCATCCTTTGCTTTTGCAAGTTGCTCTAAGAGTGAAGCATTGGTGATCTCAAGACTAATTGTTTCATTTTTGGTCAAATTTGAACTTTTGACCAAATCCTCATTTTTCTTCTTTTCAAAGGCTAAGCTCTTCTCTAGTTCAAGGTTCTTCTCCTTTTCAAAAATAAGGAGATCTTCTTGAGCTTCGAGAATGGCTTCCTTTGCTCAACAACCTCCTCCAATCTTTCAATATCCTTAAGTAGCAAGTCTAATTTTTTAACATCAAAGTCATCCATAGACTTAAATGCTACCTCTTCTTCATCACTAGCATCATCACAATCATCTAAGCTATAATCAACAATGGAATGAGTAGTGCTCTTAGATGATACCTTGTGCCCTTTTGCCATAAGGCACATTGGAGCATCTCCTTCATTGCCGCTTAAGTCGTCAAAGAGACTCTTTGACTTTGTCGGTGGAGTGGCAATGGCGACGGTGGCGAGTCCTCCTTCGTTGTCGGAGTTGGAATCGGACTCGGACTCGGAGTCGGAGTCGGAGTTCCACTCCTTGCCGATGTAAGCATGACCCTTGCCCTTGTACTTTTTGTTCTTGTCTTTGTCCTTCTTCTTGAACTTGTCTTTCTTGTAGGGCTTTTCCTCCTTCTTCTCTTTGTGTGGGCACTCGGCAATGAAATGACCGGGTTCCCCACACTCATAGCACTTTCTTGAGGAGTGACGCCCTCTTGACTTGTTGCCATAGTTCTTGGAGTGACTACCCGGCTTGTAGCCCTTCTTCTTCAAGAACTTGTTGAATCTTCTTACGAGCAAGGCCATGTCTTCATTTGTCAAGGGGCCGCTTGACTCTTCTTCATCACTTGAGCTCTCTTCGGCTTCTTGCACCACCTTGACGGCCTTCAAGGCGATGCCCTTCTTCTTGCCGAACTTGAGCTCCTCCACCACTTCCGCTTCCTTCACCATCATCTCATCCGTCATCAACCGGCCAATCACATCATGAGGAGTGAGAGTATCGAAGTTTGGCCGATCGCGGATGAGTTGCACAAGGTTGCGGTTGGTGGGGGTGATCACTCGAAGG
Source organism: Rhipidocladum racemiflorum (assembly GCA_036346355.1). Classification (NCBI taxonomy): domain Eukaryota; kingdom Viridiplantae; phylum Streptophyta; class Magnoliopsida; order Poales; family Poaceae; genus Rhipidocladum; species Rhipidocladum racemiflorum. The sequence continues at coordinate 78,252,016 of CM070583.1, read as the reverse complement.
ATGATCTTCACCACGGCCTTGTCGGTGAGCTCGGTGCTTCCAAGTCCCTTTGCTTGATTCACTAGCACCATCAAGCGATCAAACATATTTGTGTACGATTCACCTTCTTCCAAAGTGAATCGGCTTAGCTCCCCAATGATGAGTTCGATCTTGGACTCACGGACACTTGATACACCTTCATGAGACACCATCAATCTTTCCCAAATGTCCTTGGCATTGTCAAGGCCATCGACCCGGTTGAACTCGGAGTCGCTCAAAGCATTGAACAAGGCATTGACGGCCAAGTCGTTGAAGTGTTGAGCTTTGTCTTCTTCGGAGGTGAGATTGTTGGGGTTTGCGGGCTTGAAACCTGTTTCAACAATCTTCCAAATACACGGATGAAGTGATCTCAAATGCATCTTCATCTTATGTTTCCATGCCGCATATCGAGTGCCATCGAAGTGAGGCGCTCGACCGGACGAGACGGAAACATAGGATGAGGAGTTTGAGACTCCAAAGGAGGAATAATATAATGGAATAGCAACCCGATACCGAACCCGAGGCTTTCTCTTGGCCATGGGTTTGGTAACCTTCTCTATGTCCGAGCATCTTTGATTCTCCAAGCGGTTAAGCCAAAATAAAGGAGATTTGGCTCGATACCAATTGAAAGGACCAACGATGTCGCCTAGAGAGGGGTGAATAGGCGGATTAAAATTTACGCAAATGGAAAAAACCTGGCCGAAGCTGGTCAACCCGAGTCTCCGGGTTTTGGTCCGGATACTCGGCTTGTCCGAGTGTCCGTATTGAGTCCGGACTCTCCGGTTAGCTGGCTCGGGAGCGAGATAAAACTACTCTAGCAAGCACAATAAGCCACTAGAAGTATATAGCAAGAGCAACCTAGAACAATTCTTTGGCGAGAATTTGAATTTAAAGCCAAGCAAAGAGCTAGATCTAACTTTACAAATTCAAATCCACTTAAGCAATACTAAGAAGTAAAAGTGAATGCGAGACATGAATTTTCACCGGTTCGGGTTCTTGAAGGGAACCCTACGTCTCCGTTGAGGTGGCTCGGTCGCACTTGAGCCGGGGTCTCTTTCAACCCGCTTTCCTCCCGGTGTTGCACAAATGCACTCGCCGGCTTCACTTCTTGTCTCTTTCCTTTCGGAGGCGAGACTTGCCTTCACAAACTACCGGGGCTCACCACACAAGTTGGTAGCTCCCGGTGACTCCTAGCCGTCTAGGAGACCTTCAACCTCCAAGAGAAATAGCACCACGAAGAATCGCTTGGAGGATCAACTAGTGCTCAACAAGTGATCAACAACCAAATTAATTGGTGGGAGGAAGTGGGGGCTCTATTGAATGCTTAGAGATGGTTAGGAATGGCTTGAATGCTGCTATGAATGAGCTCAATAGAGATCCTAGCCGTTGGAGTGGAGTGGAGGCTTTAAATACTCTTTTTGAAAACTAGCCGTTACTCCCGTTTTTGAACAGGCCGGAGTGTCCGGACAAACAACCCGGAGACTCCGGGTTATCCGGAGACTCCGGACCAAATGTCCGGATACTCCGGACCAGCTGGAAACAAAGCAACCGAGAGGTCCAACCCGGAGACTCCGGACCAAATGTCCGGACACTCCGGATTGAATCCGGAGACTCCGGACAAAATGTCCGGATACTCCGGGTTACCCAGAACGGTTTCAAATAGAAACTTTTCAAAACCAAGAGTAGGAGTGCTAAAGTGAGATGCAAGACTTGATGTTGAGCACATGCACATCCTAAAATCGATTTCTCGTCATACCCTCTTAATAGTACGGCTATCCTTAAGACACAATTGAATAAAAGATTACAACTTTGGTCTTGATGCCGTCCTTTTGATTTTAAGTAGTCGTGGGGGTGTCCAATGTCATTCCAAGCTCGATATAATCTCGATATCTGCAGTATTCTTGGATAAAACATTAGATCTCTTTAATTGTGTCGTCATTAATCACCAAAACAATTTGAGGGGCCTAGATGCACTTTCAATTACTCTACTGCCTTACTTGTGCTCCTGAGGCTTGGTTCAGTTTTGAAGGTGCTGATGCTATTGGTGAGGCACTAGTGAAGGGATGGTCGAGGTTCAGTCTCGATCTGGCTCCTCCTCTAGTTGCTCTCCTCCTCCTTGCTCCTTGCTTCAGCTGAAGCTCTGGTTGTTGCTCTCCCTCTCTGTCTCAGTTTGGGAAAGTGAAAATGGAAGTGTTTGGCTTGGTCCTTGGTTTCAGCTGGAAGAGGGGAAAAGGGAAATGACGGTTGGATGCCTGACTGCCTTCGGTTTGGAGCTGGAGGAATAAGGGAATGGGCTGGCTGCCTTTTGTTTGGAGATGGGGAAGGGAGTAAATGAGCTACTGCTTGATTGTGCTTCAGTTGGAATGGGGAGAAGGGAAGAAATGGCTGGCTGCTGCTTGGGTTGCCTCTCAGTTTGCTCTCTGGTTTGGGAATGGCAAGGGGAGAAGTGGTTCTTGTGACTGTTCTTCCGACGTTCGTGGTTGGACCTAATTTGTCTCCTGAGTCAGGCCCCACTGCTTCAAGTGTCCTTGGCTTATTTCAAGGTATGTAAGACTCCGTTGATCTCATTGTTCATGTTCTGGAAATGCCTGAATGCTACTCTGCATAGGTTCTAAGTGCCAATGAAATTGTGTTGCAGGAAAAAGAGAGAGAAGTTCACCATGTATAGAAGAATGGGGTACATTCACATCGACGATGCCACGAGCTGCCACATCCTGATCTACGAAACTGCATGTGCCGAAGGGAGGTACATATGCAACTCGGTGGTTCTAGATAACAATGAGTTGGTCGCCTTGCTTGCAAAGCGATTCCCATCATATCCAATCCCAAAGAGGTCAGTCCAGACCGAAAACATACACATGCATTGTCACTCGTGCCTAGTTGCCTACAACCAGCCTTGACATGTGCTCTTTGTTGCAAAATTATTTGCTTGTTTTGTTGGGTAATCTACTTGCTCAATCTACCATCAGCTTCTGCTACATAATTTGATTGGACAAGTGGAAGTGTGTTGTCTTGAAATTCCTTGTGCAGTTTCCCAAATATTTACGAAGAGCAAACAAGATCCAGGAGTTGGCCTCAAGCACAAAGGAGTGGAGGATATGTTTGGAGACTCCGTGGAGTCACTCAAAGCTCATGGATATCTACAAAAGCGCGTGATATGACTACAAGCAAATGAATCCATCGAGGAAGATGAAGCCACAGTTAGAGATGGTTTTGAGTTGCAGTAGTATAAAAAATTATAGATATGCAGCCTTTTTCACCAACATATTCGCTCACACCTCATTCTCCCTAGTCCTTGGCTGTTCATATATGACAACTGAGCGCTATGTAGCTACTCCTATATATGATTAGAATGAAATTTTTATTGTTGTTTGTATTACCCTTTCCAGTTGTGAGAGTTGCAGTCGATCTACTTTTGTCATATGTTAAGTTGTTAACAAGCAGGGAATCTTCATTGCTGGTACATATTTTGAACCCTAGTTCAAAATTCAAAACTTGAAAGGCCAAATACAATCTCCAGTCTCCACCATCTAAAAAAAAGTTAAATTTAGAGTAAATTTCACAAAACTAAAAGTTTTTTATACAAACTATCAGCAAAGTATAGGTTTTAGCTCATATTTCACAAAACCACAAATTTTAGCAGAACTTATATCACAAAACTACTGATTTAGAATTGATTGCATCTTGTAATAGGTCTAACAATGTGGGCCCACATGGCAGGCTCATGTGCCCCCATTTCACTTGTATGAGAATGCCATGTGGGCCCATTGCCAGATCTATTAAAAGAAATGGTTAATTCTAAAACATGTAGTCCTGTGATACAAGTTCTCCTCAAATATTTAGTTTAATAAAATAGAAGTTAAAACCTATAGTTTTCTGATAATCTGTATAATGTGGGGGTTTCGGACTCGGATTAACGAACCAGGTCATTATTATTGCATCAAACTAGAGATTAATGCAACCCGTAATAACTTCCGACTGCTAAACCAAATCCGTACTCGGATTGAGGCCGATTGATCGACAACACTTGAGGCAAGTGCACACGCCAACTGATTGATCACGATCTGAGCTTCTCGCAACCGTGTGTCTAATTCTAGTTCCCTGGATTAGTAGCCTGTAACACCCTACAAATCTAAACTGTCGTACAAGAAAATTTTGACAGCATCTCTCCTAAAATTAGGACAAAACGGAAGCGACAACAAGATTCATAATAACCATTATAAACAGGAATAACATAAAAGCATCAATACTAGAGATAACAAATCTAAATCAACCAGAAAACAAACATAAACGTAAAACAGCTCCAAAGAGGACATCAACAGGTCTATGATTAATAAAATTTCAGCAAGCTAATGAATTATTAAATGCACTAGTCCATGTGATTCGTGATGACCCCGGAGGGTTGATTGTGCTACTAAGCCCACCCTTCAAGCTTACGACTCGCGAGAACTACCTGAAAACAACGAAATAACAAGGGGTGAGATTGGGTAATCTCAGCAAGCGGAACAACTTCTAACGAATAACACAGCCACAGTAAAACTAGCATACCAAATTCCTCATGTCCAATACCACATTATAGAGTCCACACAACCTCAGTAAAATGCATATGATTGTGCACATGCTTATGCCATGATCCTCCTCACCGTGCCCTTTCTCAGGAACACACGGTGTTGTCTGTGACTGATCGCGCCACACAAGGCGTCGACAAACTTCCAATGCATGATTATGCAGTTAATGCTTCATGCATAAATACATTCATAACTTCCCACTCTGAATTCACATGCTTGCATACCATCAAATAACATGGATAGAATGCGAACATCATTGAGATAGAATATCTCCACAATTCATCTTGCAAACAACATCTTTCTTCATTCTTACTCATGATTCAAAAGCCAAACAACCACATCACAATGCAGGATAGGATATTGTAATCTCATAAACAAGTAGTTAAACCATGTAGGTGTGCTGCAATTTAGGTTTATATTGAAGACGAAACAAATAGCGAGTTATAGTTTAGCAAGACCGCTACTTCCACTTGCCTTTACCAACGTGGATGACGAACCTAGTTGCGTCCAGAAGGGGCACCACCTGTACAAGTATTATTTCAGTACATAGCGACATCACAAATGATCACACAACTCGAACACACGCTTCCTAATCCCTGTTCCCTTCTTAAGCGCCAAAAACCCCAATCTGTCCGGGTCAAACAGCAGCACCCTCTCTTCACAATTTCGTATATTTTTTTATACAGATCATAAAAATACAAAAAAATTACAATAGCTAGATATTGACGAGATCTACAACTTTCATGAAGATCACAAATTTCAATTCCACTGTTAAATATGCCTAAACAAACGTCCAACACAGTGGACAAAATCTGTTTCCAGATTCTGTCCGTCATCTTAAAACAGCGATAACTCTCAGACCGACTCCCCAAAAATTCTGCAAAAATTACAGAAACTAGATCTCGACGTTATCTACAACTTTCTAGTTATAGGTTTTTGCAGGAAAAATCGTCTATGCCACGTAAAACGCGAAACAATCTGCACTGCACAATCTCCCCTTCCAAAAACAGCACCACGTGAACATCTACCCTTCTCCCCCATCAAGATCCATCTAAATCACTCACCACCAGATCTAATACACTCCTAATCCCTAGTTAGAACAGGGGTAAAAGATTGGGAATTTTACCTTGAGTTCTCCCTTGAGAACCCACGAAAAACGCGCGACGATTCCCGAAACGGAAATCTGCTCGTCCTCCACGCCTCCACGGATCCTCTTCTCGCTTGCTCCTTCACGTTTCGCGGTGGATCTTGAGCCACCACGCAAGGGGAGGAAGAGGAGGGGTGGTGTGGCTGCTAGGGGAGGAAGGGGCGCCCTAGGGCTTTTGGGGGGTGACACCCTTTTATATGGTGGGCCGGCCTACTAGGGGAAAAGAGAGAGAGGTGGGAGGGATTCGCAGCCCAGGCCCAGTTTTCCTCGGCCCACTGTTTCTAGCCCGACAACTCCAAATTTAATATTAATACGCCGGATAAACTTCAATTATTTCATCCCCCGACAAATCCTTCATTCCTCTCCCGAAACAAAACCAGGAAAAGGAACCCTAAAATCGCTCTGACGCTCTAAGGCATCACATTCTCCCTCCTTAAAAGGATTAGTCCCGAATCTACTCCTCTTTGCTACTGAGAACCTTAAAAAAGGAAGGCAAAATGGTAATCAACACTTTACCTTCAGCATCCTCAAAGAGTGTAGGATACTTCTTCCGCATCTGGTCCTCAAGTTCCCAAGTTGCATCCCGCAGACTAATTGGTCCACAAATCTTTCATTGGACACTAACACGAACTATTCCCCTATTAAATAAAGGACACCTATTAGGTGAATCTGGTATCGATCTGGAATCTCAACTCCCACTTCTCTCTTCAACCCGATCGCGAAACTCCGCATTCCAATCTCAACTCCTCTACCACGATTCGTGCGCATTACGACGCGAACCATGTGAGACACAACGCTCTAGGTAAGTCTCTAAATCAACCCAAACACAAACTCCTATCTCCTACAAGTGATTGATCTTTTACAAAAAGAACCAATATTCACCCTTACCAATGACAGAGATAGCCTACTTTACAACCAGGGTCCGTAAATCCATGAAACAATAACAACCGAACACAATCACTACGGTTGACACAAACTCGCCGAACCCAGCGACAAAAGTTCCAAAAAATTAATGTAATTACCTGCAACTTCCAAGTTGTCCACTACTAAATTAAGCAACCCCACCGAGGAACACATCAATGAAAACAATTCTCCAAAAAGGTTTGAATTGAGTCATACACAACCTTCCTTTACTCTTCACTTTTAAACTACTTACGATCAGCGACCCACACTAGTTTTCCCTTGTAAGAAGGTTTCGCCTTCACATTCTTCCACCCAAGGACCAGGGCAAGGAGTACAATCCTTGAATATACTCAACCATAACATAAACATTCATTTTCTTACCCCAAGCTTGAACGTAAAAGAAATCTTAATTCTCACTAACACAACGAACGACAATCACCACCTTTAAACCAAAGGGCTGAAATTCACATACACGGGAACTCAACTTGGAAGAGGAACTCCATAGAACCAAAACCACCAAAAAAAAACAAAATTTTCTTCGGGGAGAAGCTCTATTCAAAAGAGAAACACCGCGAAAGTCTTCTGCAAATGCATTTCACTTTTACCAAAACAAATCATCTCACTTTTATCCAAGGCCAAGCCATTCAGAAAAAAAAAACCGATCAAGGAATTAAATGCTTCCACACAACCACCATCTCTTTTTCCTTAAAAAGGAACCAAACTCACTTCCCAACAGAAAAATTGTTTCAACCACGAATATCATTCATGTCACAACCAGAAGAATCGTCTCTTAAACAAAAACTATCAAACACCTCACACCACAACACAACTCTAGCCCAAAATAGAAATACAAATATTTCCAGATCATGAAGTTCCAAATCTTACATTGGATTAGCTACTTCTTTTAATCAACAATGCAACCGATAACTAGACCTTGAAAACTACGGACACAGTCAAAGCATACATCCTTGAGCATAAATGTCGCATTCATAACTTAAGCTAGTTTTCTTATCAAAGATGAATGAATGACGATATTTAATAGAATAACATTCCAAAATCTCCACAAATTACTTCAAGGTTAATCATTCTTTTATCCTTGTTTTAAGCCTCAAATTAACCCACATTTGGCGTAATCATTCTAAGTTTAGGGAAACTCTAAAACACGGACAAAGAATACTTTGACCGAAAGTATTCAACCCAAATATCAAACAAACAAACCAATCCATATGAATTTTTAAACATAAGTTCAGCATAACTCCCGCCATCTATAGCATTCCACTACCCTTACCATTTAGATTTCAATATTCCCTATTTACTCATTGAGAAGGCCCATCAGGATTTAACAACAACTACACAACAAATTCTTACTCTTATTACCTTTTCCACAATTATAAATAAAGTTCACAAGTGCTTATAAAAACACATCCAACCAACACTACCTCATCAAGATCCCCACTGAGCAGCCTAACCTATATCATCATATTCTAAATTTGAAAGGTAGTGCTTCAACAAGTCTTTCAAAGATGATGAACCTATAAATTCCATACCACATACGCGTCAACATCTCGACAATGGAAATTTATTCACCTAAAAGATGACTCAACAAGTAAATATTATCTCAACAAGGCACCAATCGTAAATAGAAGTTTAAAACATACATTTATTAAGGACAAAATCACGCGTCATGCTAACTATCCCTGGTTCACTCCATCACAACATGTTACAATTTCCACCATTTTAACAAAGGTTTTCAACAATTAATCTAATCAGTTACCACCACTACTAAGTCATCAATATCAATAATTGGCATAATTGTAAAACAACAACATTGCTTTTAGTTACCCTATCCATAGGCTATGACAAATCATGTCACTACACAACATACTCCAACTATGTAAAATAGATTGAATAATTTAAGCCATCCAAAGCTCTTATAACAACAACGCTAAATTAAATTTAATTTTTTTTTTAGCTACCCTATACACGGGTTATAGCAAAATTGCCACTCCAAGACATACTCCAGCCTTTTTTTTTAAAGTGAACTGAATAGGTGAAATCATCACAAAGCTCTTACGGCAATGGCAAAACTTATGTCTTCCCAATTGATATCGATACTAGCATTATTGGAACGCATAGCGCATACTTCCGAATCTACTAATAGTTTGCAACGTCATAAATATCAACTCTAATCAATTTTCAAGTTAAAGTCACTAGCCAACACGATTAAATTAGAACATCTTTAAACAACCAAAGATGGTTTCTTTAACAATATCGGTAGTCCACCATTACAATTAAATTGTTCTACCGACCTTATATTAAAATGTCTCTAAATAACCCACTAATTTTCTATTACCTTCACAGTAGTTTACATCATCGTAATGTTCTAACTACGCATCAAGATTTAAAGCTTTAAACATTGTCCATGGTCAAGGGCACATTAAAATAATGCAATAAATCCTAAGCATGCACATTAACACATTCAATCATTATCGCTATAGAGCAATCTACAATACTAGAAGTTTATTTAATCTCAAGCTAAAGATAACAAATACATTTTAATTGATTCAACTCACAAATTAACTTAGAAGTACATCATTCCATAAACCACATTGTTACATACTACGTAACACAGACATAAAATTTCTAAACACCGTCATGGGTCACCTACCCTTGACAAACAGAGGCAATCCCAAACATTAAAAAAACACAGTTCTAGATCAAGAACAAACACCGATAAAAATTTCTTCTTTTCGTGCAAGGGAGAAAAGCAAAATCCAAACATAAATGCAAGAGAGCTCGACCCTCAAATGTCCAATCATAGTAGCCAAAACTCTTCAAGAAATCCAAAACCTATACTTTCCACAAAGGAAGACGGATGCAAAAGGGAAGACCAAATGTCCAACTAAAATTTTCCGATAAAGATTCAAACTTAGCTCCATCCAAATTTTGATCTGCAACAGAGAAACTCCAACCCCTTCTTTTTTAAAAAAAAATCGTGAAACAACAACCACAGAAATTTCCTCCCAACGACAGTCCATCACAATAAATCAGGTGCCAAAGCAAAATTGTGACCAAAAGACGCGCAACGTAGAACTCTTCTTTTGTGTCTTCACTCAAAGGAGACAAAACCACAAACCGCCAAAAGGACAAATCAGCGAGTGCTCAAAACTAAGCATTTTCCTCGGTTTCGAACCAACCACATACCCAGAAAACCAACCAAAACCGACCGTCAGCACGGTAAAGAACATTCGAAGGAATCCATCACCAACCTCTTCTATTTGACTCCAGTCACTACCCGATCTACGACAAACACGGATAAGTATTCTTTCCCTACAGGGGTTTAATAGTTCTTCGGTGGTGACTCTACCCGGCCACACCGTCAAACCACAGCCTCACTACAAACAAAAGGTGACCGAAACCCTTCGGCACCACAACCACACTTTATCACAAATGAAGCAACTCAATCAAATCTATCATAAATATAGCATTATACATCATCAAAAGTAGCATTCAACAAAAAAGCTTAAATTCAACCTTTAAGCATAAGGCAACGATACCCATACCCTTTCCTACTGTGCATCCATGTGTGTCAAATTTTAAACTTGTGATTCCACTTACACAAGTTTTAATGTTGCTATCCTATGACAAAATTTTAGTTAAAACCTAGGCCATGTTTCTGAGTTATTCCACATCACATTTTAGTTGTATCCTATAATATGACACTAAAAATAGACATTCCAAGGACCTACAGCCCGCTCTGATACCAACTGTAACACCCTACAAATCTAAACTGTCGTACAAGAAAATTTTGACAGCATCTCTCCTAAAATTAGGACAAAACGGAAGCGACAACAAGATTCATAATAACCATTATAAACAGGAATAACATAAAAGCATCAATACTAGAGATAACAAATCTAAATCAACCAGAAAACAAACATAAACGTAAAACAGCTCCAAAGAGGACATCAACAGGTCTATGATTAATAAAATTTCAGCAAGCTAATGAATTATTAAATGCACTAGTCCATGTGATTCGTGATGACCCCGGAGGGTTGATTGTGCTACTAAGCCCACCCTTCAAGCTTACGCCTCGCGAGACCTACCTGACAACAACGAAATAACAAGGGGTGAGATTGGGTAATCTCAAGAAGCGGAACAACTTCTAACGAATAACACAGCCACAGTAAAACTAGCATACCAAATTCCTCATGTCCAATACCACATTATAGAGTCCACACAACCTCAGTAAAATGCATATGATTGTGCACATGCTTATGCCATGATCCTCCTCACCGTGCCCTTTCTCAGGAACACACGGTGTTGTACGTCTGATCGCCAAGACGCTGGCGTCGACAAACTTCCAATGCATGATTATGCAGTTAATGCTTCATGCATAAATACATTCATAACTTCCCACTCTGAATTCACATGCTTGCATACCATCAAATAACATGGATAGAATGCGAACATCATTGAGATAGAATATCTCCACAATTCATCTTGCAAACAACATCTTTCTTCATTCTTACTCATGTTTCAAAAGCCAAACAACCACATCACAATGCAGGATAGGATATTGTAATCTCATAAACAAGTAGTTAAACCATGTAGGTGTGCTGCAATTTAGGTTTATATTGAAGACGAAACAAATAGCGAGTTATAGTTTAGCAAGACCGCTACTTCCACTTGCCTTTACCAACGTGGATGACGAACCTAGTTGCGTCCAGAAGGGGCACCACCTGTACAAGTATTATTTCAGTACATAGCGACATCACAAATGATCACACAACTCGAACACACGCTTCCTAATCCCTGTTCCCTTCTTAAGCGCCAAAAACCCCAATCTGTCCGGGTCAAACAGCAGCACCCTCTCTTCACAATTTCGTATATTTTTTTATACAGATCATAAAAATACAAAAAAATTACAGTAGCTAGATATTGACGAGATCTACAACTTTTATGAAGATCACAAATTTCAATTCAACTGTTAAATATGCCTAAACAAACGTCCAACACAGTGGACAAAATCTGTTTCCAGATTCTGTCCGTCATCTTAAAACAGCGATAACTCTCAGACCGACTCCCCAAAAATTCTGCAAAAATTACAGAAACTAGATCTCGACGTTATCTACAACTTTCTAGTTATAGGTTTTTGCAGGAAAAATCGTCTATGCCACGTAAAACGTGAAACAATCTGCACTGCACAATCTCCCCTTCCAAAAACAGCACCACGTGAACATCTACCCTTCTCCCCCATCAAGATCCATCTAAATCACTCACCACCAGATCTAATACACTCCGAATCCCTAGGTAGAACAGGGGTAAAAGATTGGGAATTTTACCTTGAGTTCTCCCTTGAGAACCCACGAAAAACGCGCGACGATTCCCGAAACGGAAATCTGCTCGTCCTCCACGCCTCCACGGATCCTCTTCTCGCTTGCTCCTTCACGTTTCGCGGTGGATCTTGAGCCACCACGCAAGGGGAGGAAGAGGAGGGGTGGTGTGGCTGCTAGGGGAGGAAGGGGGGCGCCCTAGGGCTTTTGGGGGGGGTGACACCCCTTTTATATGGTGGGCCGGCCTACTAGGGGAAAAGAGAGAGAGGTGGGGAGGGGATTCGCAGCCCAGGCCCAGGTTTTCCTCGGCCCACTGTTTCTAGCTCGACAACTCCAAATTTAATATTAATACGCCGGATAAACTTCAATTATTTCATCCCCCGACAAATCCTTCATTCCTCTCCCGAAACAAAACCAGGAAAAGGAACCCTAAAATCGCTCTGACGCTCTAAGGCATCACATAGCCTATTATCCACACGTTGTCGTACAAGACAGGTCGTAACTATGCAAGAGTAAATATATTACATCCAAAAGTTAAAGTTATTACAACTATTTAATCTTACAACTTAAGGCCTCATGGCCTACACAAGTCCATAAGATAGAATAAAACACAACGGAAGTTCAAAAGAAAGGCGCAGTGTGCCATCCACCCTCAGGCAACTAACTGGAAAGGATCCAGTTAACCCTCAACGAAATCGTTGGTCTCCATAGCGAACTGTGACTTGTCGAGGTTGTCTTCATTACCTTCTTCTTCCTCTGACCAAAATCTGTTGGAGCAAACGATGAGTACATGTATGTACTCGCAAGACTTTAGTGTATGGAAATAGTTACATAGATGCAGGCTATGACAATTAAAGCAGGTTTCTACACTAAGTCTATTTGAGCACAAAGCAGAATTTATTTGCAATATGATAATAGATTCAACATCTGCAATTTGTGAAGAGATTTCCAAAGGACATTTTAAAGTAACAACAATAATAATCAAAGTTTAGACCATAACCAACATCCAACCATTCCGATTCCAACCCTTAACCACACCTTTCCAATTTCCACAAACCATAAGCCATCCACCCATACCGACCCTTTTTCCAACAAACCAGACTCACTCCAACCCAAGCCAACCCAAAGTCAACAGTTTTCCAAAACCAAATCCCAAAAGATATACTTGACAGTACTTCCCAAGCTGCTCTTGACCGTGAGCACGGCTAATCGATTAGTTTATTTATCTCTGCAGAGACTGTACACTGTACCCACATGACACGTTCTAGCAATTATGTCAACCATGCCATGCGATACCAGAAGTACCCGTTTTGCTAGACAGTGACGAAACCTTTCAAGAGATCAGGTGCTAATCTTGCACCGGCCTGGTAATGTGCGTCCTTTGCTACGGCCATAGAGGATGGCCACTAGTGGTCCCTACGGGCTCCCACTAGCCCATAACCTCCCCGTAGTAGGCATTACCGTTGTATTGGGTAAACTCTCCCTCGACGCCTCAACGAGAGTCCCTAGAACACACCGACACCACATGTGTATCCATACCCCTTTGCCCTCCTTAAATGCAAGACCAGACCCTTCTCAATGTACTAGGTCAAGGCCATCCCATACTAGCACATGTGGTTGCACGTTTTGACTTAGTGATAGCATCAAGTTCAGCCCTTAGGATGACTCAGGCAAGATCTTCCAACTCACTTGCTACGGCCACAGAGGATCGGCACTAGCGGCCCCATTGAACACACACTAGCACGCAACTTCCCCATAGCAAGAGACCAACCAAAACCAAACCATCCTCATCAAGCCCCTGGCTTGAGAGTTCCGCCCATTCCATTCCAATCCTCTGAATCAGTCAAACCAGACCAGACCAAACCAACCACCGAACCCCAAACATCTCGCCCGGGTCTAAACTCCCCGAATTTTCCATTTTACTCACGCAACCATTCCCTTTCCTGGAAAAACAAAGCACCATTTGAATTTCCGAACCAGAATCCAAATCCCAACCATAACCCAACCAACCACCATTTTTGTTCCAGGAGATATGTAATTGAGTATGTCACGATCTCCTGTAGCAATTACTATGGCAGGGCTAAGCGTATGCAAATACTACACTTTATTACCCTCTTGACACTTATTGCTATGTCTAACACTAGTCTTTAGTTTAACAAGGTTCTCAGTTCAACTATGATTAAGGAAATTCGTCAATTTGGGGATTAACTACCAATTCCCACAAACTAACATTATAAAGAAACATACACGCATGCATAATAGTTTTGACAATCAGAAAATATAATTTGCAAATAGGGGCTCAAAATGATCAAAGGGGGTACTTGCCTATTTGCTCTTTGACGAGATCGGTCTCCGGGACGTAGTCGGGGTCGTCTGCCACGTGCAACACGTCAACGTCTATGTGAAAAGAAATAAGACCAATATCATTGATCAAAACAGGTAAAGAAGCAATTAAACACCAGTAAGAATCAAAAACGGCAAACGAGAACTTAAACGGAAAAGAAATCAGGATGTTTGCCCTGAGCCCGGCAGTACCGACGGTATACGGGCGGTAGTACCACTCTAAAGTCGGTAGTACCGGCCAGACTACCAGGTAGTGCCGCTTGCATGGGACCGAAATGGGGTACTCTATGGAATTTAACTACCGGTAGAGAAAATCCGGTAGTACCGCTCCCAAGCCTGCGGTAGTGCCGACTTTCCAGGGAGAAGTTTCCCAAAATGTGGGATTTTGCGCATTTGAACTTGGAACTTCGATGTAAGTGTATGACTAGGTTCCTAGGGACTCTAGGGACCCATTCACGCTGGTTTCGCCAAGTTTCGAGCTCGTTCGCTCAAAATCTTGCCTTTTGACCTTTCGGACCTCAAAATTGGCGTGAAAACGGATTCCGACTCAAAAAGTGTCGAAACTCAATTTTCATCATGGCAACGGGATTCCTACGGCACTAGGGACTCATACGCGTTGGATTTGAGAACTTTGGAACTTCGGAACACAAAATCACTCCGAATGCCCAAAGTGCAACTTTTTGCAAATCTACCGGAGTAGCAGATTTGCAACACACGTACTGGCTCCGTTAGTGCACTAAGGTCCTACACTATCGAGAGATCAACTACAATCCTCGATGCACGATGATCAGACTTCTAGAACCCGAAAACCCTAACTTAGTCCCAAATTCGATTCTCGTCCCGAATCGATTTCAAACTCGATTCTTTCGCAGGAATCAAACTCCGAGGCGTGGAATATATTCGCGGGTCGCTTTATCGACTTTCCGGAGCTAGGGTGTCAAAAGGGAAGATTCTAAAAATTCGAGAAATGACTTTTTGAGGCGAACAAGTCCAACGAAAGGTAGATCAGGGTTTTCGAAATGACCCGATCACGCAAAAAGATCCTTTTAGCCCCGACCTAGGTCTAACAACTTAGGGAAAAGATGATCCACCATTAGAACTAGGGTTTCTAGGGTTTAACAAAAGGAAAAGAAGAGAGGAAGGAAAAGGAGAGGCTAGAGTTTAAGTTTGCACCTAGGGTTTGAGCTCAACTCTTGAATCTACCTATTGTGAAGCTTCTTGAGGGCTTGAGGATGCTTCTTCACCCTTGCTCTTGCTCCTCTTGGTCTCCTTGGGCTCCAGCCAGCCGGCACATGCAAGGAGGAGTGGGAACACGGGTTGGAGGAAGAAGAAGAAGAAGAAAGGAAGAGCAAGAGAGAGAGTGAGAGTGAGAGGAAGGAAATGAGGTAAGGGAGGAGTGGTGGCTCTCCCCTGGCGTTCTTGAAGGCATGGCCAAGCACGGGAACCGAGAAGATAAGCGTACGATCAGCTAAGTGCGAAATAGGGCTCGGCCCCGTTCCAGACGCTTCGACCGACAGTACCGACGGCAAATGGCCGGTACTGCCGCTAGCCCGGTAGTACCGTGGTTAAAGCTACGGTATTGCCGCTCCAGCAACTGAAAACTCTGAATTTCATGGCTTACGCAACGGCGCTTGATCAAATATTTTGGGGACTTTTGGAATAGGTTCAAGGGATCCTAATGAAGGTTTAAAAACTTATGATTGGGCTTTAACCTACACGATTTGAGAAATCGCCCGAAATCGAATTTAAGGGCTCTGATCGGGCTTAATGAAGCTAATGAAACGACAAAAAGAAAAACGAAAGCGAATAACTCCAAATTAAGATTCGAAAACAAATCAGAGCACTAAATAACATTTAATTAGCTTCATTAAGCTTAACTATAAAAACGCGGGAGTTACATATAAGAAATATAGTTTTATGAAATTTACTCTTAAATTTGTCACTGGAGTCTTTTTTTCTCAAAAAATAGTCTAGTTCCTAATCATAAAATTCACGTAGGGAGAGGACGGATGTGCTTTGAGATTGGTGCGGGTTAGGTTTTGGCCGTAAGCAGTAGCTGGATAAAGTTAAGCAGTCATTTAGCATGCATGTGAACTCCCTCATCTTCTCTTATATCCTCCTCTCCGGTTACACGCCGATGTACTGTACTGAGGCTCACCCCGCCGCCTCGCTCGAACAAGGTGAGTGTTCCTCTCCATCAAACCTTACCTGCTCCATCTCAATTTTTATTTTGCTTGCTAGTTTCGTTGTCTTTGCAACCCTGAACTCGCTGTTGCTCTTGCCAGTAGCGGTCGACCTGCACCTACTTGTGCGTAAATATTGGCTAGTGGTGTGTTGTAGTGACCAAATAAGTCGGATAAGAACATCTTGTGAGATTTGCTTACCTGGTAGTGTGGCTGTAAAGCTTTCTATCAAAGCAATGCAAGACTAAATTTCTTCTATATTCTGAAATTTCTTTTACTTCTTGTATTTTCGCTTATTGCACTTTGGATTCGCTTCCCCTCCTTCTAAGTGCTTTTGGATCTTGTTCTAAGGATGAAAGATTGCTAGATAAATCTTCTATAGATTATATCTCAATCAACTAGGCAATCTACAACCTCTTCTCAGTTTTGCAAGAAACTGATCTTTGTGCTTAAAAGAAAAAAGATCCTTGTAGATAGCATTTTTATTTGTTTGAAGGGTTGTTCTCTAGTGTTCTTGCTTACTGTGACTTGTGAGAGATCATTCAAGATCATCTTAATTAACAAAACCCTACGAGCAAGTTCAGGGTGAAGTTTCTGTATTTGACCCGGTATTGATACAATCTCCACTAAACTGAAAAAGGTCAGAACTTTGACATCAATCCTTGTGATTGAAGGTTGGAATATGTTTCTGACATCCATAGGAATGTGCACATAAAGTTTCACTGGTTTTGGATCAACCGATCAAAAGCTACATCTATTCTTGTTTTTGAGATCGTGCTGAATTCACTATTCATGCTAACACTATTCAGCCAAACAGTGCCCCCGTCCAGTTCGAAGTTACTGTTCATCCAACCAGTTTGTTGTTCACTGTTCATTCTACCGGTGACAGTTTTTACTGTTCATCTGAGCACTATTCATCCAACCTCGTTGGTCGGTGTACTATTCATCGACCTCCACTAGTCTAGGGTACTGTTCATCCGACCACCCGTTTGAATTGTACAGTTTATTTGATCTGTTCTTTTTGTGGTTTAAATTTTAGAGAAAAATTTTATGTCTCCTATTCATCCTCTCCAGTCGCCTTTTTCAGTCCTATAGATGGCCCACTATCATGCAGGTTCATAACCGATCTGCATATCAGTGAGATATCACGAGGCAAATGATCAATTACACTTATTAAAATGGAGCAAATAATCAAT
This sequence comes from Rhipidocladum racemiflorum, assembly GCA_036346355.1. Classification (NCBI taxonomy): domain Eukaryota; kingdom Viridiplantae; phylum Streptophyta; class Magnoliopsida; order Poales; family Poaceae; genus Rhipidocladum; species Rhipidocladum racemiflorum. Next base: position 78,234,322 of record CM070583.1, on the reverse strand, counting down.
TCTCTCGCAGTTTAGCACGTGAATTCCCTAATATTCTCTTATCCTCCTCTCCGGTCACACGTAGTTGCATTGCATTGTGGCCCGGCCCGCCGCCTTGCTCGAACAAGGTGAGCGTTCCTCTCCATCAAACCTTGCCTGCTCCATTTCGATTTCAATTCTGCTTGCCAGTTTCATCATGTTTGCAACCCTGAACTCACCGCTGCTCTTGTTGTTAGCGGTCGACCTGCACCTACTTGTGTGTAAATATTGGGTAGTGGCATGTTATAGTGACCAAACAATTCGGACAAGAATCGAAGAACGTCTTGTGAAATCAAAACCATCACATCAACGTGTATGTACGATCGTACTGTATCTTCTTCTTGTTGTTGGTCGCCTCCTACGCCGTTGGTGTTTGACGATTTGCCTTGCTGAGATTATGTTGCTCCATTGCGTCGGAATTGTGATGCTGAACAGGGAGGAGTCCAATGATTGGTGGCAGCAGCAATGCCATGAGCCTGACGCAGTGGCTGAGGGAGAAAATGGTTTGACGAGGAGGCCATCGGGCGCATGACAAGGAGGTGCAAGAATCTGCAGAGTCTTGACATCGACGAGGCTTCTGGCATCTGGGACTAACTCCTCAACAATGTCAAGATCCAGTGGCGGAAGCTGCGGCATAAGGTCACCAAGTGCCCCAAGGTGCTCACCGTGTCTGTCGACGACAAGCTCGTCCCCACGGTCCAGTGCCTCACCATGCTCTAGGCCAAGCTGGGGAGGTTGCATAGGCCATCATCAAGTTCCCCCAGATACTGTTCCACAGCATGGAGGAGAAGCTTGCCGTCTTCTTGCATTCTTTCAGACACTGGGCATCTCCGAGAAGCAGCTCGCCAAGCTGCTCATAGTCAACCCGCGCCTCATTAACTACATCATCAAGGCCAAGTTCTCTCGGACAGTCGACTTCCTTGTCGGCCTTAGCATTGACAAGGAGGGAATGATCGGCAAGGTCCTGGCAAAGGAGCCGCACATCATGGGGTACAACATCGACAAACGGCTATGTCCTACTGTCGCATGAGTTTCTCAAGTCGGCGGTCGGGTTGAGGGGTCATATCTCCAGAGGGTGACGTCGACAAGATTCTGCGGTCCAATTTAGTGTTCCTATAGAGCTGCAGGTTCAACAAGGATCAGGTCATTGCATTGGTGGCTGGATGCCCTCCCATTCTCATCAAGCGTATCAAGCATTGCTTGGAACCCAGGATGAAGTTCCTGGTCAAAGAAATGGGGCGGGACAAGGGCAAGGTAGTAGATTACCCCCCAATTCTTTCGCCATGGCCTCAAGAGGAGCTTGGAGTACCGTCACAAGGTGGTAAAGTAGACGAACTCGAGGTGCAGCCTCAGTGAGATGCTTTACTATAATCAGAAGAAGTTTGCCATGAAGTTTTGCTTAGTTGCGGCAGTTTAGGCACTCATCATGTCTTCGGTTCCCATGTACCATGTTTTATCTCTAGGTGAATATTTTCTTTTGTACCATTGGTTGCGTTGCTTCATGAACGTTTTGGGTGTTGAGAATCCAAAGCATTTTGCTTTAACTAGATGTTTTGTGGAAAGTTCAATGCAATTCCTGCTTTCAGTAAGTGTCTTGAGTATGCAATCTCGTAACCCTTCCAAGGGAAGAAAGCAAATGCAAAGCATGTGGATTTTCTTCTTATCACGCTCCACTAAATTGAAATGTACTAGTTAGTGGTACAACATAAAGGATAAGATATTGAGCTACAACTTTTCTCTCCTAGGAAACTATCACAATCACCTATTTACGCAATTACACATACGCACCAACCAATTATCCTTAGTTCATTACTTACAAGGACAATTGGGGAAAGAAAAAAGAGTGTCTACCCAGCCAAATTCCTATGTACAATGTATCTGAAAGATGATTTGTATGGTAGCCACTCTACACACTTGTCTATCCTTCTCCTAAGACACTGTCTGATTTCTTTTCGTTGGGCTTCAGACATGCTCTCGCATACCATCTCAACCAGATCGGGCAACTCTAGAGTAGCGTCCTTTGCATAGTAGTGGAGGACTTTGGGTAGAAAGATGATCTGCTTCTTGACCATAATATAAGCTTTAATGAACTCAGTCTTTGCTTGATCTAGTTGATGATATATTTTCTTGACTGTGTACAACCTCACCTGCAGAGATTTTTTGCAGTAAGAATACTATGATCACCTTTCAATTAAAATGTTATCCATAGTCGTAGAACTTACAGGTGGATCTGAAAATGCTCCAGTGGAAAGAGCAAAGTGAGCAAGTGGCTCTGGATGACAAAGAGCATATGGATGTGTGGAGATCCCTGATGTTGATTTTTTCATTGATGTAAATAGTGTCCGAACCCACTGCATGGCCATTAGTTTGTCAGTGTTTTTCCTTCTAATATTTGATTGTGTTTGTGTGGTTGATGGATATGCTATTTAGGTGTAACCGTGTAAGCCATACCAGTGAAGGACGATGGGATTGACATCCAAGAATTGAGTTCTGAATAATTTGGGAGTTTACTGAATGCCCACCCACATTATATGCAGCCTGAAAACATATTGTTCAAGAATCAATTGTAAGGGAAATTTAAATATCACAAGTGGTAACAGTATAATTGCTAAAAGCCTGATAACTGTATACCTTCAGAATCATGTCCGTGTTTTTCATGCGTTTGTCTTGAATTCCATAAGCCATAAAAGCCTGTTACATTTCATAAGGCACCGTGGTTAGACACCCATACATTTTGTGGTTAACAGCGAACATAGGTAAGGTGACATTTGTTATCAATGTTGAACATACATGCATCACTAAAGCATTGTGGATGTTGATCCAAAAACAGAGCTGTTCTTCATGTGCCATCTTTGTAGGATCAATTTTCTCGAGACGTTTTATCAGCGCTCTGAGACACAAAAATGAACATCTGTATACCAACAGTTCTTTCCTTTGTGTGTGTGTGTGTGTGTGTGTGTGTGTGGTAGGAAGAGGGGAGGGGGTGCACAGCTGCTTACCTGATAGTCTCTAGCATTTTAGAGGCATAATCGAACTTGTCAGCATCTATATGTATCCTTGGAAAAATTATCATCCCATTGTACTGTTCATTATTCTCATTGAATGAACCACATTTCTCAGAGCTTGTGTTGACATTGTAATGTAATCGAGGGTTCCAACTATCGATATGGTGATTTAGAGAAAAGGTACTTGATGAAGAGGAGAACGAAGGAGTGGACAAAGTCTCAAAATCTGCATCCTGTGATGGGCAGCTTGCAAGTTTGCAGTAGACCGCAGAAATGCATCTTATAATGTCCTCTGAAAGCTTGCATGAAATCTTGGGTACATATTCAGTGATAGAAGCACTCAAGAAATTTGCAAGACTAGAATGTCCTGAAGATGATCTTGATAGCCCCTGCGAATAATTCAATAATATGAAAGTTGAATAAGATAAATAGGCTACAAATTCTTACAACAAAGCAAAACATCTGGCCTTTAATCTAGTAAATCCTATCTAAGTTGAATTATAGCAGCTATTGAATATTGTTATTTAGTGAAAAAAAATATCTAACCATCCATCTAGTGTAGGGTTGAAAATAGAACGAAAAGTTTACGACCATTCCGGAGAAAAATGGAAACGGAAGCCATTTTTCAGAAATGAAACGGAAAATGCTGGTACGGAAACAGAAAATCTTTGACGAAAACAAGAGAGCCAGTTTCGATGGAAATGGAAACAGAAATTCTGTATAAATGAAACCAGAAATTTCAACGGAAACGGGCTTCAGCCCAAAAAGGAGAAGGGAGAATTTACATTTATTTTTTAATTAAAATAATTTTAGAAATACAAATGGCTTTACAGAAAATATCAAATAGAGTTCAAAAATTCCAAAAAAAAATTCTCAAAAATACTTTGGGATATTATGAACCTAGGAAAAAAAATTGGCACAATTTTGGTTTTATTTTTCACAAATAAATTAATTTTATAAATCTAGAAAATAGCAAAATGGTATTTATAAACTCTAGAAATTTTTTTATAAATCTCAGAAAATCATAAATGGACATTAAAAATAATATAAAAATTTTAGGGCACCTTTGTAGTTGGAGGAGCAAGAGAATGTCGATGTTAATGATATGGCGGAGAATATGATGGTATGATCTGAGAGGATAAATAGCGAGGCTTCAGTTGACAAACTTGAGAAAAAACTTCCTAGTGATACCGGTGAACATAAGATTATTCTTGTGTCTGCCTTGAAGGTGGAATAAGTTGCATTGTTTTTGTAGTCATGTATATTGTGATCATGTACAATGTTCTTGTGAAATTTTTTGGTTTCATTTTTGTATCCGCTCTGTCCATTCTACATCCGTTTTTGTCACTATCCATTTTTGTATCCGTTTATGGGGTTTCCGCTTTCATTTCCGTTACGGTAAAAAGATGTGGAAACAGAAACGGAACAACCATTTACCGACCGTTTCCATTACGTTTTCATTCCTAATCTAGCGGACCCAAGCTATAACATGTTAGATTTAAAGAAAAAGTCCATGCCTAATACAGTAAAGAATAAAATCAGAATAAAAATAAAAGAAAACTAGCCATTTGATTTTCATGCAAACTCTAAATTAAAACCCGTATATAGCTGAAATTCAGAATAAAAATTATATGAAAATTAGCAATTGGATTTGTATACAAATTCTAACCTAACAATGATATTTTAAATTAAATAAAAAAGTATCAATAAAAATTAACAAGAATTCAAAATGAAAAATAAAAGAAAATTAGCAATGTGATTTTTTCGTAGTTACCGGGTTTGCTGTAAACCCCCGTGAATCGTGAACCAAATTCATCTAACTCGAAGCGATTTATGGTACGGGGTTCATGTTTGTAGTGGAAATTTGAAGAAAAAGTGGCGATTCGCGAACCCGAATACCATACTGTGAATCGGACGAACCTAGTTTCTGGTAACTATAGATTTCTCATACTAACTCCAAATTAAACCGCTGCATTATTGAAATTCAGAACAAAAAATTAATGGTTGGATTTATATCCAAATTCTTACCTAAAAATGAAATTCAAAATTAAATAAAATTAAAATTTACATTAAAGAAAGAGTCAATGTCAAATACAATAAAAAATAACATAAAATCTATAATAAAAATCAGCAGTTGAATTTATGTACGAATTCCATCCTAAAACAGGAAAAGAAAGTCCATAAGAAGTACAATCCAAAAATATGCAAATTTAGAAGAAAAATAAAAGGAAATTAGTGATTGTTTTTTAATTCCAAACTACGTAAAAATAGAAAATTTTGATTTATTTAGAATTAAAATTTCAAAAATATGCTACTTTGAAGGAAAATAAATAAAGTAAGTAACTTGATTTATATATATATATATATATATATATATATATATATATATATATATATATATATACATGGAATCAAAATCTATTATATAATAAAAATCGATGACATGGAGTTTACAATCGCGAAGAAAAAGTATATGATATGCACTATGAGCATGAAGCATAGATAAGCATTGCAATAATGAAAGAAAGATATGATGATGATGTAAATGAGAAATGTTATGTAATGCTATGTTTATTATTTTACTACACAAGTAATTATGTCAAAAAAAAGTATCTCAGGAAGAAAGTTTTGGTCATAGACGATAAGTATTAGGAAACAAAGTGAGTATTTTATCTCTTATAATATATAATATTATAACATCACAAAGGGAGCTGTGCAACGATCTATTTTTGAAAAAGAAAATCATGTATGTATTGCCAAGTCATTTAAACATGTTTTAAGGATGATGTTCTCGAAAAAAAAAGTAGAGCTAAAACTAGTATTAGTTGTTGGATTTATCTGACTAGCTTGATGGTAAATACTGGAAGGATGAAGAGGAGATATTGTTCATACACGTTTAGAATCTGAAACTGTTGGCAAGTTGTAGGATGCAGACTCCTTGATTTCTCTCAATCGGAGGGCACCTTCATCAGTTTTCTTTCTGCAGCATTGGCGGTTTATATCTTGATCCACCTGACCATAAGTTTAGCTTCAGTACACTGTCTGCTCAGCGAATTTCTTTGCAGCATAAACTCTGAACATTGATCCATCCAAGGTAGCAAGGTGTGTACCTGACCAGAAACACGAGGGGAGACAACTAGGTATTGATCAAATGCTGCCCTGTAGAGGGAAAGCAAATGTAGTTCCTTGCGAACAACCTCCTCCTCAAGGGCTGCTATCTCCCACACTAAGTCTGCAGCAGACTGCAGGCAACACAAGATCAATCAGAACTCGATGATTAAAAGGCTCAAATAGCAATACGTAGTAATAATTTTTCTTTTGCTTCGTATTATTTAAAGTTTGAAGCTGAAACACTGTTCCTGAATATAGCAGATTTAAAAAAAAAAGGAGCATAATCATGGCTCATGGCCTTAGTTACAACTCCCTAGATACGACAAACATCATGTTGTTGACAACAGAAATATACTTAAGCTATTGAGAAAAAGTAAGATTATAAAGTATGGATACAAGTCCTGCATTGAACAGCATTACTTCAGCTTTTGGAAACAAATAGGCCCTTGAGATCATGAAATAATTTATTTGAATCTGGAACAAACCTTTGAAATAGCCTTTTCAGTTTGTTCTGCAGTAGTAATCATTTGATGGTCAGGCAAATGCTCTGGCAGGTTAAGCGAATATCTTCTACGGAGCATCCTGTCTCGATTGGTTGTCTGCACAATCACGGCATAGTAAGAAAAGAGAAAAATCCAGTAAGAAAGTAACAACTGAAGAGTAGTAGCATTGCTTATTTGATGAACAAGACAGGAAAGAAAGGGTACTGATAACAGTAAAAACGAAAAGGAAATTTAGATTACCCACAGGTTTGTCATAGGAGAATCGCGGCGATACGTCCAATACATTTACATGTGTGCTTATAACACTGAAAGTACAAGAACTAAAGTTAGAACAATACTTAATCAGATATATCATGCTAAGTAACTAAGAAATATGTAGCTCAGAATACTGAAACTGAATAGTTGTGTAGCCAAAGATAAAATGTTATTTGGTCAAAGTAGACTTGAAAGAGTAATAGGAAGCAGATACGGTGCAGGAAAATGATTTGCAATTACAACTGTCTACATTGCTATTTTCCTTCACATTCAGAAAAAGGGGAAAACCTCCGCGTTGTTAGAACAGTAACCTTCAACATCACTTGCAGCACATATCACCTGATAGTTTTTATGTGATCTACAGGAGACAATGACAGAGCACAGTAACATAATGATAGGTGTATGCAGTAAAATTTTGCTGATGCAACCAAATACGGATCAATGACAGTGAAAAAAAAGGTTGTAAGTATGAGCAGTGATCAGAACGGTTAGAACTGTCCTGCGTATCTATATGCTCACTGCTGCTCCTTATTTCTTTTAGCAGCTATTATCTCACTAACTTTTCTGGAGCTTACCCTGAATAATTGGTAACAAAAAAAAAAATTCGACATCATGTTGGAAGATTGCTGAGCGCTAACCTTTGTGAGTGTCGGTGTGATAGATGAGAAGACGAGTGGCCGGCCTCTGGTGCCTTTGCACAATAAAAGGTTGTTTCCATGAGCACTTCTGATGAGGAGTTCTCCATGGCTGCTTAGAATGTGCTTCAGTCACCGAGAACCTACCGACCATCAAGAGCAAGCACGCATGCGATCAGTATAATTAGCTGAAGAGAAGGATAAGGTCATGTAATCACTCACACCAATGAACTTGCCAAGCTCATACATCATAAGTTACTGCTGTGTCGTATGAACAGCCAATTGAGGGGAGCAGAAGGAGGCCATGATTCAGCTTGGTCCGGACGATGAGAACTCCGCTCTATCCCTCCCAACACCGACTTCTACTCAACTAAACAGATCTTCCCTGCCTGCCCACGCGAATGAAAGGAAAGAAAAATGGAAGGAAACGCAAGTTCTGCGTAGATGCTAGAGACAAGAACGACGGAGCACAACAGAAACGATGAGCAGGGGATGTACTAACGCCAGTACTATGTAGGAAGATGTGCAACAATGGCTTCGAGGCTTAAGAGCTGGTATTTAAGGTTTAGAGGAGTAGGATTAGTAGCAGGCAGAGGTGACCACAAGGTCAAAGAAGCAAAGAAAAGCAGATGCTACCTGCAGGAAGATATGGTCCGTAAGAGGATGACCAAAAAAAGCAGAGCTTAAAAGGGAGCAAAAGAAAAGAAAAATCGAGGAACGGCATCGGTATGTCTCTCTGTCCCTCCTTGCCAATTCCTCTATTAAAAGAACAGAGAAAGGCGAACGGCTCCGAACAGTGGTCAATAATGGCGAGGTGGAGGCAATGATAAGATTGGGGTTAGTGGCGGCACAACTAGGGGACGGAGCGTCGACTACAAAATCTAGAAGATCAACAAACAGGCAACTTTCAATTTGAATTGTAATAATCGGAGAGGCAGATTGTTGCAACCCCACAATCCACTCTAGAGGAGCTTTTCTTAGCTTTTTTTTTTGCAAAAGATCAAAATGCCCATCGAACTTCAGTTGAAATTACTCACCATTGCCACCCCCCATTGTAGAAATAGCAATCCAAACACACTATAATCTGGTTTGCCAAACAGCCATTAGCTTTTCAACCTCTAGCTTTTAACAATCCAACTTTTACAATCCAGGTTTTAAAAGCCACTTCCTACGATCCCCATCCAAAACAAACAGGCCCTAAGGAGGTAGCGGTCTATTAGACATACGGATCATAGATACTGAACAGATCTTTTGACGTTTTTAAAATCTTTGAGAACACTAGTGCCAGTTTCGAGAACAAGTGGTCGTGAGATCATTAGGTCGCATGGCATGGCAATGCTCGGGGCAGGGCGGGGCAGATGGGAATTAGGTTGCGAGTTGCTGCCACCTTCGCCAACTCCTTGGTCCATTTAGTAAATAAAGCCACAACCACCGTACCACAGCAACTGTGCCTTCATTAATCGTCTGTTCTGTGTGTGCTTCAGCTTCATTAATTATACTTGCATGCATGCGTAATGCGGTCCATTTGCAATTCACGTGAACTGTTTGGTGTACCGAAAGTGAGTTTAATCCAGTCAATATCGGTTTACGATATGTCAATCGCTGGTTGCTGAAACCCTAGACAAACTGACAAAACATGCAAGCCGGCTTAAATACACACCCGCCGGCCGCCGCCTTATAATAACACATCGTATCTATTGTAACCTTAAAATGACAAATGGTGGAATTTTCTTGATTGAAAGAACTACAAAAAGTAGTCACCACTCACCCACCAGTTAGAATAGAGACTTTTTACCGTCGTTAGAATAACCCGACTATCGTGAGGATATTAATATCTTCGAAGGATGGTAAAAAGTCTCGGTTAGAATAACCAGACTATCGTGAGGATATTAATAACTTGATACCAGTGTACATGCTAGTCCAATCCATGGTCTGACAGTAGCCCAACCTCGCTGTCTGCGGTAACTGCAGAGCAGCTGAAATGAACACCAGGTAAAGAACAAAGAAGCAGCCAAAGATCGGAGCGACGGGGATGCATGGGGGCTAGTGGTGGGACTTGGGCCGTGCCGGGCCGGCACGGCCCGAGCCCGTCGTGCTTCGGGCCTGCATGAAACGGGCCAGCACGGCCCGATTGTTTCTTCGTGCCGGGCCGGGCTAGCACGGACGGCAAAATCAAGGCCCGGCACGGCCCAAAAGCACGCCGGCTCTTTGTCGGTCGGCCGAGCACGCAAGAATACAACGCACTAAATATTTTTTTATAAATTAATACGTTGCTCAAATGAAAAAGTTGTCTACATGAAAAAGATGTGTCTCGAAATTATCTACAACTTTCATGTAGAATATAAATTCATATGAGCAAAGGAAGACCGTGAAAAATTCAAATTACCGAGAGATGTGGCGTCGGTCCGAAACTACACAGCGCACTAAATATTTTTGTATAAATTCATACGTTGCTCAAATGAAAAAGTTGTCTACATGAAAAAGATGTGTCTCGAAATTATCTACAACTTTCATGTAGAATATAAATTCATATGAGCAAAGAAAGGCCTTCAAAAATACAAATTACAGGTTAGCTTCAATTCGCGTCTTGAAGCACGGTCCATACAATCGGGCGTGCGGGTAATCGTGCCAGATTTTTAGGCCCGGCCTGGCACGCCATTCGGGTCGTGCCAGCCCGGCCCATTTTTTTTCGTGCCGGGTCGTGCTTTGGGCCATTAAAATCGGGTCGTGCTCGTGCTAACCCACTAAGGCCCGGCCCAATTCCCAGGACTAATGGGGGCCATGGATGATGGGACGGGGTGAGGCGAAAGAGGAAAGCTCTTCTCAGGATGGCAGGCAGGCAGGCAGGCTGGTAAAAGCCGACAAGAGAGCACCTTCGACGAGTCCAAGAAAGGGAGAAGAAACGCCGAGCCGGCGCGCCGTGGCTTTTGCAGCGGCGCGGCGACGGCGAAAAAAATATATATACATCTCGAGATTTTACGGTGCCACCGGCGAGCAGTGGCCGGTTCGCGGCACTTCACAGCTTCACGTACGGCGCAGACGACGGAGCCCAGCTTGCGTCTGCTTCCCATGGGCGATCGAAGGACGAAGCAGCATCGATCGAAATGATTCGAGAGTTGTTAATTCACCGTGTTCATGCGTTTTGCAGTTGAGGGAAAAGAGAATGGACAAAAAAAAAAAAAACTGCAGCTCATGTGTGTGCTCTAAGGTACACGGCGATTGGTGCGCGAAAATATAGGGGGGTGTTGCTATCGTCTCGGCGGAGTCACGGGGGCACTAAATAGCGAGACAGGCACCCGGCACCGACCCAAATGGACGTCTAGTGGCCGTTCATCCATCCGCTCATCAAAGTCGTTGAGAGCGGACGAACGATTCTGGATATACGCACGCTGTAGCCGTCAACCAACCACTATCATCATGTGAGGGCATCAAAAAGAAACCGGCGCCATATAGATAACTTGGTAGGATCTTGCGCCACGTCGCGTTACGTACGAAATTTAGGCCCCGTTTGGCAATTTAATCGAAATTGCTTTACTGTAACTGGTAGAAACCTACCCAAACGGCTAAAACTCTAACGATTCTCCTAACGCTTCTTCTTTTCCACACCGTGGCTGAATTACCCTTAACCCCGCTTTCTACTAATTTCTACTAGAATCCTGAATCAGATCAAACGGTTTCCAGAAATGAGGCTTGGCAACTTGAACCGAGCTTTACTAGAATCTGGAAGAAACCTAGCCAAACGGGCTAAAACTCGGAATGATTCTCCTCGGAACGTTTCTTCTTTTTCCACACCGTGGTTGAATCACCCTCATCCCCATTTCACTAGTTTCTACTAGAATCTGGAACCGTACCAAACGGTTTGTAGAAAGTGATTCGATTCTACCCAAACGTTTACCAAGAATCGAACCGCTTCCGCTTCTACTAGAATGAATCGTACAAACGGGCCTGATCTCGATTCTACCTGAAACGTTTCTACCAAGAATCTGGAACCGTTTCCGTTTCTACTAGAATCTGGAACCGTACCAAACGGGGCCTTAATATGAGTATTCTTTTTTGAAAAAAAATAATAGGAGGATTTCGATATAATTTTGGTTTTTTCGGTTTTTTTTTTAAAACGGTCTGGCTAGAGCCGTTGGCAATTTGTGTAACCACGGGTCATTTTTACCAAAAAAAAAAAATGGTGGAGGAACACGTCGGTGAATTTGCGGAACCACGGATCTTTCTTGCAAAAAGACGATAGGAAGACCTCTACACGTTTTGAGATTTTTAGGGGGCTTTTCACAAAAACAATAATGTGGAGGCTCTGCCCTCACACGATTTCCTCCGGCACAAGAGATAGTATATTCAAGCAACTTACGGAGATAGCATATTCAAGCAACTTACACTAGTTGGGTTCTGTAACCATGCCTGCATTTCTCGATCACTTTGGTCAAATCCATAGCCCTTCTACTGTACACTAAATTCAATATGAATCATTAGTTTTTTTTTCAGTAGTAGAGTAATAGGAATACTCGTAACAAATCAATATATAAACTTGATCTCCATTATCTACCATATACCATCAGTATAATACACTGTAAAATTTCTCTAAATCTAACATTAAATCTAGGTAGGGATGCATGCGTGCCTGCTTGCTTGCGTGGTGGTGAAATGAAATTATTTGTGCATCCATCGAGCTTTCCGGTATATATGAAACTCGCCTGATTGTGCAGCACTGGACGTACGCTCGCGCATGATTTATGTTCGCTGCATTGCGTTTCGGAGTAGATGGAGTTCAAGCTAAAGGCAAAAGGCCAGGACTAGATCAGCGTACACGTGTGGTATCATCATGAGCCATGCAAGAGAGGGAGCAGGGTCTCGTGCGTCCGTCTGCGGCTGGCTGCGCGTGCCGTGTGCCGTGTGCGTGCGGGCGTTTATCGGTGGTGGTGGCGGTCGAAAAGGCAAACAGCAAGGCCTAACGCGAGAGATGGGAGGATGTCATGCGCTATATATATAAACTATATATTCATGAAGAGAAGCGCATGAACTCACACATGTCCATTTTGCATTGCAGAGCGACGAGCTACAGAACTTTTTTTTTAAAAAAAAAAATACAATTTTTAAATTTTTTTAAGAAAACAGTTTTTTCGAAAAAAAAAATTCTGCAATACTTTTACCTTTTATTTTCTAAAAAATAAAATTTTTAATTTTTTTGTTAAAAAATAGTTTTTTTCCAAAAAAAAAAATTCTGCAATACTTTTACATCTAAAAATAACATTCCTCTTACAAATTATTTCTCTATTTTTCCCCTTTTTAGATCTTATCTACGACAACTTTTCAAAAAAAATATTTTCTCAAAAAATAATTCATTTCTCTATTAAAATCTTTGACTCTCTTGATGCTTCCTTTTGCCAGCAGCAACACTTAGGCCCATCAACAACCTAGTCTATACTATTCTTGGAGAAAAGCGCATGGGCCTAACACGTGTACCTCAGGCACGGTAGAAACTACAGTGCCTGAGCTACAGTATTTTTGTTTTGATTTTTTTGATTTTTTTTTTAAAAAATCAGTTTTTCCCTAAAAAAAGATTTATGCAATACTTTTGCCTTTTTTAAATACAACTTTAATTTTCTTTAAAAAAAATCAGTTTTTTCCCAAAAAAATTTCTACGATACTTTTACTTCTAAAAAACATTCTTTTTATAAATAATTTTTTCTATTTTTTCACCATGTCATATCTTATTTATGATGATTTTTCAAAAAAAAATTCTCAAAAATTAATTCTTTTCTCCGTTAAAATCTCTGCCTGTCGCGATACTTTCTTTTGCCCGCAGCAATGCGTGGCCTCGTCAACAACATAGACAATACAATTCTTGGAGAGAAGCGTATGGACCTAACACGTGTACCTCGGGCACGGTAGAAACTACAATGCTCGAGCTACAGTATTCTTTTATTCTTTTTAAAAAAATACAATTTTTAAAAGTTTTTTTGAAAAAGTTAGTTTTCCCCAAAAAAATATTTTAGCAATGCTTTTACCTTTACATTTTTTAAATACAATTTTAAAAAATTGTTTTAAAAAATCAGTTTTTCCCAAAAAATATTTCTGCAATAATTTTACTTCTAAAAAAACATTCCTTCTACAAATTATTTTTCTATTTTTTCACCTTTTCAGATCTTATGTACAACGATTTTTCAAAAAATAGGTCCTTCCTATTAAAATCTTTATCTGTCTCGATTTTTCCTTCCACCCACAGCAACATCGCTGCCTGTCAACAACCTAGTAGTTATATATTTTTGAAGATAAGCGCATGGGCCTGACACGTGTCCACTTGGCATTGTAGAAACTACAGTGCCGAACTATAGTACTTTTTTTTAAAAAAAATACAATTTTAATTTAAAAAAATCAGTTTTTCCCAAAAAAAAAAAGATTTTGCAACACTTTTACCTTTTTTATTTTTTAAAATATGATTTTTAATTTTTTTTAAAAAAACATTTTTTTCCCAAAAAGAATTCTGCAATACTTTTACTTCTGAAAAAAACATTCCTTTTATAAATTATTTTTATATATTTTTCACCTTTTCAGGTCTTATTTATGAAGATTTTTCAAAAGAAATATTTTCTCAAAAAAAATTCCTTTCTCTGTTAAAATATTTGCCTGTTTCGAGGCTTCCTTCCACCCGCAACAACGCGCGGGCACGTCAACAACCTAGTATTCATTAACACTAGCCGAAGGTTGCATCGCACGAGGGCACATATAATGCAAGATATTCATATATGAGTATTTTCTCCACTTAGATCCGCCCAATACGGAGACCTAGAGCGAAGAGGGCGAGGATGATCCGCGAGAGAAGACTAAAGGTGACGATGACTTCACCGGCATGTGTTTCATGGCTGATGACATCAGCAACTTTGAGCTCTACAGCGACTCGAATGTGGTTCATAGGGCTAGGAAGGGAGAGGTTTGGATCGTAGACTCCGGATGTTCTCGCCACATGACCAGAGGCTCTCGTTAGTTCTCTTCCCTAGTCTGAGCTCCCAGTGATATGTTGATCACCTTTAGGGATGTTTCATCAGATATAGTCATCGCTAATGGTACTATTTGTTATCTTAGTCAGTAAGCTGCAATTCAATGTGCTGCTTTCTGTTTTTCAGCTTATCAATGACAGTTTCGAGGTGAGCTTTACAAGTAATGCCTTTAGAATACTCGATTCTTCTGGGGAGTTAGTTTGCTAGATTTCTAGATTTGAGAGAGTCTTTCATGCTTATTTTTATTCTTCTTTTAGAGACTCTCTCCGATGTTTTATTGCTTCTGAGTTCTGTGATATCTCCTTTTGGTATATGAGACTGGGTCACATTAGTTTTGATCATTTGACATGAATTAGCAGTCAGAATCTCATTCGTGGTTTTTCCAAACTCAAGATGGTCAAAGATATGGTGTGTTCTCCTTGCCGACACGACAAGTTGATGATTCTCATCCCCCAGTCACTGTTGTGATGACTGATGCACTAGGATAACTTTTACATATGGACACGGTCCAGCTGGAGTGCAGTTAGTGGGTGGGAAGTGGTACATTCTGGTAATTATTGATGATTTTTCAAGATATTCTTGGGTGTTTTTCATTGCCTCGAAGGATGAGTCTTTTACCCACTTCAGGGGTTTGGTCCGTAGGTTGTCGATTGAGCTTCCAGGTGCCTTACGAGCTATACGCAGTGACAATGGCACGGAATTGAAGAACTCCTTCTTTGAGAGTTTTTGTACGGGGGTATTAAGCATCAGTTCTCTTCTTTATACGTCCCTCAGGAGAATGGCATAGTGGAGAGGAAGAACAGGACCTGGTAGAGATGGTTAGGACGATGTTAGATGAGTGCATCACTTCTAAAAAGTTTTGCGCTGAGGCTGTAAATACTGCTTGCCATGTTTCGAGCAAAAATTTTCTGAGGGCATAGTTGCATCGCACTTCATATGAGTTGAGATACAGGCGAAAGACCAGTGTTTTCGCATTTTCAAGTTTTTTATTGTAAGTGCTTTTTCCTGAAGTTTGGGAACCTAGATTAGTTTGAGTCGTGTTCTTTCGATGGTAACTTTCTAGGTTACTCAACTTCTTCTCGTAACTACAGGTTTGGGGGTGTGAGGCTAGTAGGATGATAGAGACATGTGAGGTGACCTTTGATGATGCTAATCCAAGCACTAGACCTGACATTTCAGGCTCTTCCCCTCTCTTACGAGACCATTTTTTACAGGATGATGGAGATGACGTTGTTACGCCTGATTCAATCTCCTCTGCACCTGAGGTGCCCACTATTTCTATCTCTGCACCTCAGGGAGACCAACCCTTACCTTCTGACTCTTCAACAGCTAATGACTCTGTTCCTACTTCTCCTTCACGTGGGTAGAGGTCACTTCTGCTTCTGGACCATCCCATCATATTTGAGAGGCGTCATCCACCTGATCAGATCATTGGTGACCTATTTGAGCAAGTCACTCGCTCAAAATCTGGCATGTCTTCCTTCTGTCCCACTCTGCCTTTGTTCCCTCTTTTGAACCAAATAATGTTTCTCATACATTATCCAGTGAGTCTTTGATTAATGTTATGCATGAGAAACTTGAGAACTTCGAGAGAGACAAGGTATGGCAGCTTGTCGAGCCCCCATTTGGTCATAATATCATTGGGACCAAGTGGGTGTTCAAGAACAAGCAGAGTGAGGCTGTGGTAGTCATCAGAAACAAGGCTAGGCTAGTAGTGTTCAAGAACAACCCTTGATAAGGTTTTTTGAGGGCTAGGAAAGTCATCCAAAGGTGAAGATTGCTCATAGTGTTTGAATCAATCCTAGTCCTTGGAGGGGTTACTTATGATTGAAGCAACACATCCATTCGTGCGGAATGGTTCATGAAGGCTATAAATAGAGGGGGAGAGGTGTTCTCTCCCGTGAAGGTTTTGGTGCTCCTTTAAGCTTTTGTTCCATCTTGTTGTGAGGCTTTGTAAACCTTTATCCAAAGAAATAAAAAAATTCTTACTTCTGAATTTAAATTCCGCATTTACATTATATCTTAAATTCTGTAATTTAAATTCAGTACTTAAAATCCGCAATTTAAATTCTTGCAAGTTGGATTTGCTTTCTTTCCTTCTATTTGTCTGTGCTTCTTGTGTCGATGATGCATGATTGATGGATGAATCTTCTTTATATCATATCCTCATCATCTAGTAAATCTTTGTCTTGAACTTTGCAAGAACTTAATCTTTTTGTTTAGATGAAGAACTTCTTGTAAATCGTGTTTGTGCAGTTTTTCTCTTGTGTTCTAGCTTGCTGTGACAAGTGAGAAGCTCTTAAAGATCATCTTAATCATCTAAACCCCACGAGCAAGTCAAGATAATAGATTTCGAGTTTTTGCCCAAATTTGTTGCACTCTTCCTTAAATTGAAAAAATATCATAACTTTGATGTCAATCTCTTGAATTGAAGGTGGAAATAGGTTCGTGACCTTTATAAGAACATGTAGACAAAGTTTCATAGGTATTAGACAAGTCGATCTAAAGTTTCATCGAATTTAGGGTCTATTTGTTTTAGCTTTGGATTCTCTAAAAGCTGATTCTCGATTGTGATTGTAGAGAAGCTGGTTCTCCAAAAGCTGAAATCCAAAAGCACGTATAAAGTAGATTATGGATTCTAGTGTATATGTGTGGACTGGATTGTGAGAATCGGATTCTAGAATCAGGCTGTTTGATTTTGATTTTGCTTTTAGAGTCAGAATCCAGAATCAAAAGCAAAAAAGAAACAGACCCTTAGTTTTAAGATCGTGCTGTTTTTGCACTCTGTTCTTGAAGCTGGTACTACCGCCCAGATCAAACAGTAGTACCCGACCTCCAACACTACCGCTCCCTGTGCTGCATTCCTTCAAATATTGGAACTATTACGGAGACCGTTGTGTAGTTTCCTTCAAAATAATTGAAGTTGGAATCATAGATTATTGGCACCAGTAATCCGATTGAGAAGAATATTATATTACAAGGAAATACGAAATATTAACTATCTTATAGGGGAAGGAATTGCCGAGAGCTCACGAGGGCCACGTCACTTGAATTTCCGGCGCCGTCCGTCCCCCGCGTTCCTGCCGATCCGTCCGTCCCCCGCGTTCCTGCCTGTCCGCCTCTCCACGCGTCCCCGAGGGCCAGCCCGTCAGGAGCGAACAAATCCCTCGATGCGGAGCCCTCCACGGATCGCCGCTTCGAGACCTCGAGGAGCCACTCCCGTCGCGCGATCCGCCGTACCCCTCCCCTCGGCCGCGCAGCCCTGCTGCTTGCCCTAGCCTTGGCCGCGCCGCCCTGCTGCTTCCCCTCGCCTCGGCCGCCGATCCGGCCCCGCCTTCCACCCCCTCCCTCTTCCTCGCCTGCCTCTTCCTCTGTGCGCTCCCTCCGCGGTGGGCTCCGTCGACTCCTTTACCTCGACCGCCTCCGCCACGGCTCAGACAACGTGCGCGCAGCTCACCCGCTCCTTCCCCGTCCTCGCCTTCTTCGTCGTGCCCTGATCCCTTGCCGATGCCGCCAACAGGGTCTATTGGTACTTCGCCGCCACGCCCTTCCACTCGCCTTGGTTAGACGCGCTGCTCGCCACCCCCGGACCACACGCGCAGATCAATCTCACCACCGCCGGTGAGCTCACTGTGAATCTTCTGTCTCTTGAGGTTAATTGTAGGTCTTTTTTTTAACCAGAGATTAGGTGCGCTTAGATTTATGGTAAAGGTGATTGCTTTGTGTATTAAGATTTTAAGAATTCAAGGTGGGCATAAGGACAATGCAATTATTTAAATGGAACTGAATGAGGAACATTCATATTTGCTACATCCTTTGCCGTTACCTGGATTACCATCTAACTTTTTATTGGATTTACCTTTTTTGCGTACAGGGCATACCTTTTACTCGGTGGTTAGCTCGGTTGATGCAGCTCACAACAGAAAAAGGAGAAGATTATTTAACTCAATACAGTTTTTACGCTAAAGCAGGTTTCCTTTGTTCATCAACTTTTTCTTAGATTGCTTGCTCCTTCTTACCGTGAACTACAATTATAAAAAATCACTCCCAGTGCATGTCAGCAATACCCAAAAGAAACAACTAATCTTATGTACTTACTAACTTCTTCCCTTACAAAATCGATCATCTATGTTCCGATAGCGTAGTAGTTATCATACTTGATGTAGTAAATCCCAGTATATTTGTGAAGTATGATATAAAAAACGATCATTTGAAAAGGCTATTATTTAGAAAAACAAGAAGCTTCTGCTCCGATTGTTGAATGAGCAATCTGGTATTAGGCAATTTGGACCATGAAAGGTACAAAGTGAACCTATACTTATTCTTTGGGGTTTTATCCTGATGTATTCTCTATGCAAAGAGTGTTTTTGACCGAGTAGACATCCAACATATTTAGACCTTCTTCGAACGTTTATGGTGGCCTTACAATGGTGTGTTCGATTGTTGCCTTTCCTCTGCTGAAGGTGATTCAGAGTTGCCGCAGTATGCTCATCTGAAACCCCCATCATTATAATAACTATATTTCATTTCTGCATCTATCCTCGACTTTGTGATGTTTCCTAAATCCATTGCTTTTTTGATTTGGAGAGATGTTTGTGGGCTAACTTATGAATGGGAAAAATTCATTTCTCAAACCCATTCCTTGAGGAAGGAATTTACATCTGTCGCTGCCATATATTGCCCGCCTAAATTTTTGTGCACTTCGTTTTATATCTATACGTTTTACCTTTTCTTTAACTGTCGCTACACTTGATGTAGTAAAACATCTCCTTTTTTTTGCAGCTTGAAACTAAAGGTCGAAGGGTTACTTGGCTGACTCCACCCATTCCTTGAGGAAGGAATTTACATCTGTCAGTGCCATATATTGCCAGCTAAATTTTTGTGCACTTCTGTTTATATCTATGTGTTTTACCTTTTCTTTAACTGTCGCTACACTTGATGTAGTAAACCATCTCCTATTTTTCTACAGAGCTGCTATCTACATAGGTGACCATAGCTCTTATGTAGATTTACCTCATCCATTTATTTTGCATACTGTTCTTTCGATTACAGTTTACAAAGATATAATTTATGCTTCACATATTGCATGTGAAATTGATTTCGGTTTTGCTACTTACATCCTACGCAGATCTTTACAGCCATTTGCTGTTGTTTTTATCCTGCCTTATACGTTTTCAATGATTCTTTTATTGTCAGTACTCTCGGAAGCTCTAATGGTGCAATGAAATTTCGATGCTCTTGGGAGAACTGATTGTAAAATTAATAATGTGGTTTGCCAAGATCTTTCTTCTCATAGCTGATGTGGTGTACAAAAGTCAGTTTGTCTACAGGGCATCCCTTTTATTTTATGCTGCAGAATTTTTGCTCCCTCAAGGTGCAGTTCATTTTTACCTCCATATGCTTTGGATATAAAGCTAGAGCTTGATCTTACTACTTTCCCCCTACATTTTGCAAGAGTTCAATCTTTCATTTGTACACTATCGGCAAAATGACTTAGAGAAACTCTGTTTTCTTTCATCTGAGTGTCCATCATATCAGCTTTCTTTCATGTTTCCTAGGTGGTACCTTTATAATCAAAGAAAAGATATCATTGTATGCGTGGCATGAGATAATTCTTGACAAAGATAGTTGTCAAATTGCATGAAAGTTCTTGCCTCTGGATCGCTTCTATTTCAGGTTCGCATCCTCATTGCTTTTGAGAAGTCGTGCAATGAAAGAATTAAACTCTTTTGGAGCAATATGGAAGCATGGGTGTATCTTGTTTGTACTTTTATTGGTCTATTACGTGATAAATGCCATCTTCTGTTTGCTAGAGGTTGGATTGTGTCCATAAAACCTACACTAGCTTCATCAACATTATTAGTTGTATCAATTTGCACATGTTATGCTGCTTTGGTCAGAGAAACAATAATGTCACAGAGATAAGATTAATAATACGTTTTAGAACGCCTTCGTCCTTAAATGTAAATCTTCACTAGGTGGTTTTCGACTGATGTTGAACGTTTTCTGACATGCTATTATGATTTTTGCTATCATTGCTTGCATTTAGCTCCATTACTTAGATGTTTTCTTTTGCAGACATCAACTTTAGCCCGAAAGAATTCTGAAGCCGCACGAATCCTAGCTGCACAAGATCTTCTTGAAAAAGAAATTGGCGCAATCCAAAAGGTTCTATATGCAATGCAGGTGGCATTTCTTAACTTCCTTTGAGAACTTCCCTTGATGGAGCCTAAATACCTGATGTTGGTTCACGTTATACTTTTTCCAGCATGGTTTACCATCACTATTGCAGCCATTTCTCAAATCCTCAATGTTATGAGCAATCTGTATGAGAATGTTTCCATGAGGCTATGATGCATATGTTGCTTTCACTGAAATGATAGCTCAGTTGATTATGGATGGATGGCTTCTCTTACTGTTATTCAATGTTCGGGCAAATACTTAGTGACTCTGAAGGCTGCATACTTTCACACACAAGATAGTTTCTCATGTTCCTTGACCCTTTATATGTTATTATTATTGACATACATTGAGCTCTTGGTACTGTTGTTAGACTGTGGTATTTCAAAAACGAAGCGCACATTGTTTGTTACCTGCTTCTGTCTTTAATTTGCTAGAGGTTGGTGCTATGGCAATTAATGGGACTGATAGAAACTATTTCAGTGCCGAAATGGTGTGGGTTTTTTGTTCTGACTGCTCACAACATTGATCTCAATGTTATGAGCAATCTGTATGAGAATTTTTCCATGAGGCTATGATGCATATGCTACTTTCACTGAAATGATAGCTCAATTGATTATGGATGGATGGCTTCTCTTGCTGTTATTCAATGTTCTGGGCAAATACTTAGTGACTCCTAAAGGCTGCATACTTTCAAACACAAGATAGTTTCTCATGTTCCTTGACCCTTTATATGCTATTATTATTGACATACATTGAGCTCTTGGTACTGTTGTTAGATTGGCATTTCAAAAATGAAGTCCACCTTGTTTGTTACCTGCTTCTGTCTTTAATTGGCTAGAGGTTGGTACTATGACAATTAATGGGACTGATAGAAACTACTTCAGTGCCAAAATGGTGTGGGGTTTTTGTTCTGACTGCTCACAACATTGATTTTCTATTACTAATTTCTAACGCGTATGATACCCAAACTATTTTATGCTTTCTCTCTACCGAATCAACGATATTATCAACGGCGCAGCGTAGCGCGCGTATCTTGCTAGTTATTTATACCAAGCACACCCTTAGAGTAAAGGTCCAACGTGGGCTGGCTTCATTGTAGCGTCCGGCCATGACTCCAACAGCCTGCGGGCTGCAGAACACCCCGCCGAGGCAAATCCGTGCGGTACGTGGTCGCCTGAGCCCAAGAGGCGCCCACCCGCCAAGGCGCACGGGCCGACGAGCCCAGTCGCGTCGGCCGCATTCGTAACCACCGCGCCCACCGGAGTACCACACGCCCACGTCGTTCGTCGCGCCGCACGCCCACCCCAGCGCGCACGGCGTACACGCGCTTCCGGCTTCCCCCGGTGTCCCCCCGCCGGCGCCGCGTGTGCCTGAGCTTCCGGGCGCGGCGCGTCGGCCACCGTGGGTAAAAAAGAACAGAGTTGACTGACTGCTAAACACTGCTACACTGTACGGTTAGTTAAGGTAAATCGTGATCCTCGTGTCTTCGTTACATTGCAGGTCGCAATCTGTATATGTGTACACGTGACCGTTCTAGTGGCTGAAGGCTTCCCGTGCAGTGGACTGTTCTCTTCTCTCTCCTCCATTCTGTTGCAGCAGCGAAACGGCAGGAGTTCACTGGTAACTAGCTAGGCTAGTACGGTGGAGCTCGGCGTGGCGCACTCTTGCGCCTGGACGCCCGGTCATGAGCACCGGCGATGGAAGGCGTAGCCGTAGCCGTAGCCGGAGAGATGCTGCAGGATCTGTCATCCTCTGTCGTCCTTGCCGCCGCCGCCGCCGCACCCTCTCTCACCCATCCGCTCACCGCCGACGTCCTCCGAACCTTGCTGGCCACCGACGACTCGTCGGACGCCGTCTCGGAGCCTCGACGCGATTCCAAGTCCAGCTTAGGGTGGAGCGCGAACGTGAGCTCCGGGTCCCTCTTCAATCCTGCAAGCTAAACGCAACGACAGAAAAAGGAAACAAGCACGCACATCATTCACGGTCAATCGTATGTATAGTTGCTTGGCATCTCCAGCACAGAAGTAGAGTCGAGTACACTACTTCGCCTTCACGCTAGGGATGCAAATGGGCCGGCCCTAGGGTCATCTTTGACCCACTCTAGTTCATTTGTTTGCACTAAAACTTAAAAGGTGGAGTAAAAATTAAGTTTTTAGTGCAAACAAATGAACTAAAGTGGGCCAAAGAAGACCCTAGGGTCGGCCCATTTGCATCCCTACTTCACGCCCGTCAGTTTATTGCTTATCATCCGTGTTTCTTCCAATGCAATCATGCAGATGCGAAGAAATTAAGAAAAGCTAGCGAACGCCGGGGAGAATTGTTTGCAACTAAAGAATCGCTAGAGTTAACCAAGCGAATGGACCAACGAATCATCACTCAGGGCCCGTAGGCTAATTGAAATACCAGAACGGAAGAGCTGGCATTGGCAATCTCCTCTGGAAAGCAAGGGCGAAACGCAAGAGCTGCCGGGTAGGTGCCTCGTTCGCAATCATTGAGTACCTTGCACCCCAGGGAGCAGAAGCGGAAGGGATCGAGCAGGCCGCGGCCGCACGCCTCGCAGCAGACGGCGGCCGCCTTATTCCCCGGCGGCGGCCGCGGCCGCGGCCTCTCGTTGAGGAACACGATCTTGGCGCTGTTGATCACGTACGTCTGGACGCACCAGACGTCGATGAGCCTGCACACCTCGGACACCCTCACCACGTCGTGGTACGACGACCTCCGAATCTGGACGCGCGCAGCAAATCAGAGACGACGACATGCAGAGACCGGACAGCTCCGGTGAGCGGCGAGTACCTGGACGGCATGGTGGCCCCTGTGGAGCGGGAGGCAGTAGGAGCAGAGAGCGCTGCTCCCTGCGCAGTCCAAGCAGTACATGTTGCATTCGCTCCTGGTGGAGCCCCCGTGCTCCGTGCACTGCGCGAAGTACCTCGCCGTCAGCAGAGGCCTCAGCCACCGCGGCTCCGTAGCGCCATCCTTCCATTGAGTCGCTTGGCCAACCTGCACCATGCACACGAACCGATGAGCGGCAACCCACAAGCGGTTCGTGAAATGCACATGGATTCCGATTGACTCCGCGGCGGAAGATCAGGGAAGCCGATCAGCTGGCGACTTACCATAGCTTCCTCCTCCACACCGCGACTTGCAAGTAGAGGCCGTCGATTCAGGGTTCCGAGAGCGATTTGCAGAGGAGACAGGGCTATGTGTATATTGCCTCTTTTTCGGTGGCAGGACTCAGGAGGCCTCTCGTTGGGTCGTTCGTTGCGGCGGACATTGGATGACAGCGGCTTCTACTTTTAATACCTTTTTTTATTCGCAGTTTTCATTCGGTTGGATCCAAGAATTATGGTTTCAAAAACAAAGAAGATAAATCTCGTAGAGAATCAAATAAAACGTTGAAGCAAACACGACAAGGAAAAAAGATTCGGTGAGATCGATCGCAAATTCTTTAAGCACAACCTCGAGAAAGAGTACAAGAGATTACCGCTCTCTCACTACCCTCTCAAACCTTTTAGAATCATTAAATCCTTACCCTATACAAGAATCAATGCTAAAGAATAACCTAGGCTCTTATCCTCTCATACGTCTCTTGCTTTAGATAAGTTAGTTTGTAACTTAGGTTCTATATGATCACCTTCATGAATTTATATAGTCTCCTTACTTCTTTATCAACGAAAAGTAGAAATTCTGCTCAAAATAAAATAGCTAGAAATCCTAATAATTCTATTATCACAGTACTGTTTTCCAAATTGTGAAGTGCACGGAATGATATCACAATGTGCTCTCCTGCGCCGTTCGGTAGCTCTGCTCTGCGCTTGCAGGTTCGCTTCCTTGCTTCAGCAACTGCACTACGTACGTACGCGTTCATTTCTTATGTTCGTTACTGGATACTGCATTAGTCCATTAATCGCCTTCTTCACCGAAACCGTTCCAATTTCAGCAATTGAGCTGACCACACATTACGATACTACCCCTTTTATTGGATATTTATTAATTAGTGGTTACATTGTGAAAGAGATAGAAGTTAATCATCGCTATGAAATAGGGATGGAACTGGTACGGATATTTTCCGACCGACCGACCGACCGAATTGATTTGGATGATGATTTGGATAGTTTCATAGATATCCAGTTGATTTCTCGGATAAGGATATGGATACAGATAATTTACATGGATACGGATACGGATATGGAACACTGATTATCCGATGGATACGGAATATCCAAGTTTTTGTTCGGATAATATCCGAATATGACATACGGATATTATCCGAATAACACGTTTTAATAACACATTAACAATTTAACATGTTTCATCTTTTGTTTGATCGTATGCATTGGATGACAAGATATAATGTGTTCATGTGTGCTAGATGCTAATTTGGAGATATTTGGGTAAAGGTGGTACGTAAATTGGCAAGTGGCGTTTCAGAGGGCTACTTAGGATTCAAGAAGATATGCCACCGCAAATCATTTGGTTCAATTATTGCAATGGGGTACATTGTTACTCACAGAGTCACATGTATGACAAGCTAGGGATAAAAGGCAAAAAGACATACAAATATATTTCTTTTGGAATTTTGAATTTAAATTTGAACCGATTTTAGAAAAAACTGAAATTGGATTTTAAAATATCCGACTAATATTATCCGTATCCATGTTGATTCCGATCCGTATTCGATCTGTATTCGTAACTGATATTATCCTGTATAATTCGTATTCGATTCTGTATTCGATACTATTCGTATTCGATTTTGTATTCGATAAAAAATACGGATACGAATATGAATAGAACGATATTCGACCGTATCCGATCCGATCACATCCCTACTATGAAATGCCAGAACGAACACTACCAAACTCTCCAGCTAAGCAATATCATCAACTGGTACAGTAGGTGGAATATGAAAATCCTCATGAAGTTAATTTTAAAAAAAACTCGCGTTGCTTGAACGAAGTGTTTGTATATCCACTAAAATGTCAAATCATACAGGCGATACTGATCAATCATATGACAGGATAATCCTGTAAGGGTGCGTTTGGTTGCCTGTTCCAAGTGATACATATATGAGATGGTTCAAGAAAAAAGTCATCCATGCGTTTGGTTGTTTGAATGGAACCATCCCATCCTGTATCAAGTGATACAAATTTAAAGAATATTCCCTCTAGATGCTGAACCATCTCATTCACCTAGAATAATGGAACCAAATGGTACAGGACCATCCCATCCCACTCAACCTTATCCCATGAACCAAACGCACCCTAAGACGTTGGTTTGGTCAACCTTATCCCATGAACTAGTTAAGGTTATCTCCAACAGTCCCTAAATCTAGATATCTATATTTCTATGTATAGAATTTTTTAAAAAGATTCATTCCCTATATCTCTTCCCTCTCCAACAGTATTCTTCAAATTCTATTATCTATTTTCTCAATCCAATATTATAACGATATTTCATAACCGCCATATGAGCAATGTTTATTTTTTATCAAGAAAATTCGAACAGCTATTTTGTATTGCGTGAATTTAAAATTTGAAATTTATTCATAAGTTCATAAAATAAAAATTCAGAATAACTTAGTTCATAAGTTCATACAACAAAAGTTCGGAATAACTTAATTCACGCAACATAAGTTCAGATGCAATTATAGTTCGTACAACGTAGGTAACGCTCAACCAGACCTATTACATCTTCTAGCTATTATGTCACTCTGCAAGCTCATATAGTATTGTTTTTGTGGCTCAGTGCAGCAACTTAGATCAATCCCCATAATTCCTTTTGTAGGGTTGAGTATGCGTCTAGAGGGGGGTGAATAGGCGTTTATAAAATTCTAATTGCGAATTCGCTCTAATCAACCTTTATGTCAAAACCTAAATAAATTGCGAAAGCGTAAACTACGGTTTTGACAATTAAAGTCTAAATCAACTAGGCTCACTAGTGCACTAACTAAATTAAGCCTCTACACAAAAATTGCTATATTGATTAAACAAACTATACTAAGCAATTCTATATACAATCAAGCAATAGATAAATATGTAATAATGTAAATGCTTGAATGTAAAGAGACAAGTGATACACCAATTTTTTACCGTGGTGTTCAGAGACTTGTTGGTCACCCCTAGTCCACGTTGAGAAAGTCCAACTCACTTTGGACCGGCTCATTCACTTGAGCCTTCCACCTCAAATGCACTCATGATAGATTTTCACCCTTTCGGGTAGGCTAACCTCCAACCTTCACAAACTTCGCCGGAGCTTCTCACAAACCTTGAGAGCTACCGCGCACAATACTCCTACGCCGTCTAGGAGGCGGCAACCTTCAAGAGTAAAAGGTCAAGCACTCCGCTTGAACTTCACCTAGCGCAACATATGCGCTTCCGATGACTCTTAAGTGCAACACATGCACTATGATCCTTTCAATCATACTCTAATTGCAACACATGCAATTAGTCTCACTCTTGAGCTTAAAAACTAAATTGAGGTGTGCAACATATGCAACACTCTCTCAAGAACACACACTAGCTTAAATATACTCAAGAGTGCAGAAACAACATACAAATGCCTCCCCAAGGAGTCCTTATATAGCCCACATGCCAAAATAACCGTTGGAGACTAAAATCTAGAAAATCTCGGCATTGTGGTACTTGACGGAGAACGCGGTGCTACGCTAGCCAAAAACAAAAATTTTCTACCGCGAACACCTAGGAAACATGCGAGTCAGAGATCATGAAGCATTACCCTTGGAGCACGTTAGCAGCGGAAGTAGAGTGGGTGAAGCCTCCCCGCGTGCTCCGAAGCACTGTACGTAGTCGAACACGACGTGGTACAACTTCTCCTCGTCGCGGATCGCCGTCACAACAACGTCATTGTAGTCGTACAGTTGATGTAGACGATTGAATCGACCAGCGCCGACGCAAGAGCGATGACGCCTCTACGGTATTCATACGTCCGGGGTGGGATCATTGCCCGCTGGTGTGCTTGCACCCACGCGTGCGGCTAGGGTTTTAGGGGCAGTGGGACGCGGTGGCGGTTAGGGACTTATGGACCCATTTATAGTAAAAGTGTTCAACACAAATAGTAAAAAAAATAACAAAGTAGTAGTAATTCTTTCATAAATAACTTACGTGAATGTATGTCCTATTGGTGGTCTGAGTTCCTAAATCGAATTAACCTGCATACGGATGGCGATGATGTTAGTACCGACGTGGGCAGAAGAGGATCCTGGACAATGGGAGGACTTACAGCCAGTGGTACAGCACATACCACTACTGTTGCGGGTTGTGTCAATGGTACTTCCGATCGGTGCTCGCCAAACAGAGGACTCCAATCCATCAATAGTAAAATGAATAGGTTGTTTCTGTGTATGCGCAGGAAATAAACATAATTAGTTAGCATCTGATTAGCGCACGGGAGAGTTAGAGTTAATTTTCAAAATTTATCATACGATTGCTCACAAGGTAATCTGTGCAGTACAGTTTACACACAAATTGATTTTACTATTTTATTGTAGAAGTTATGGACCATTTATTACTTGTGCATGTATTGTAGAATATAAGAAGTCTATAAGGGTAGTTTCAAAAATTACGGGATTGAAAATGGATTTACCGTCACCTTTACTTCACTTCTTATATGTGGTTAAATATAGAAAAATGACTAGTTAAAAATAGTAATTTATAGTATTATAGATAGTAAAATCAATACCGATTCGATTTCATCGACTTTAGTGCAGGACCCGGGGCTTATTAGGGAAATATCTTTTTCGTTACTACATATAACACTATATTTTACTATCTACTACACTTGATGTTACTTCTGATCATCTAGTGGAAATAAACTATATGCATATTTTACATCGCCGATAGTAAAATTACTAGTTAAATATAGTAATATGTAGTATTACCTATAGTAAAATCAATACCATTTCGATTTCATCAACTGTAGCGCGGGACCTGGGCTTGTTAGAGAAATAACTTTTTCTTTACTATATACAAAACTAGATTTTACTATCTACAACACTCGACACACACACACAGGCGCTATTCTTCAGCTGTGGGTAGTCTACGCGTGGGCCAATTAACGCAGTCTGATCGAGCCATGCGATGCACTAACCAGCGAAACAGACTGCCCCAATTACATAGTCAAACCAACTAGTTAATGTGCTTCGTAGTTTATACATGAATATGTTTTTTTTCTTTTGTTTTAGCCTTATCTTTGTATTGGTAGCTTCAATTTGCAAATGGTTTCCGCAGTAGCCTACTGATGACAAGAGTAACAGAATTATAGAAGTCTCGCTAATAAACAATACTTTTGCTTACTATCAACGGGAATTACTATATCTCTAACTATAAATTATTATATTTCTATATAGAAATTACTATCATACAGTAGTAAATTGATGTTCATTTGGATTTTACTATTGTCGACGATTGGAGAACGGGCTCCCGTCGAGCTTACTTGTTGAATGGGGGATCAACAGAGCCCCGTCGTACGGATCGAAGAGGGCGTTCGAGCGATGCGAGGTCGGGAGAAGAAGGAAAAAGGGGGACACGGTGTTTTATCCTGGTTCGGGCCTCTCACCGTCGAGATAATAGCCCTACTCCAGTGTATTGTGTTCTATCTTGGTGTCCCTCTCCCGTTACATATCTTCAGGAGGGTTTAAATACTACGACTAGAGATACGAAGAAGGTAACTACCTCCTGGGATCACGCTATGTATCCATATCCGTGATCCGCTGTCCTTGATTCCCGCGTTATTTGAATTTCGGGTATGATCTCCCTTGATCTCTGGCTGATTGGTTGGCTCCTTCCTTTCTTGTGGCGTTCGCTGGGCCCCCCGACCAAACACCCGAGTAGGTCGTGGCCTCTACGAGCACGCTTGCTCGTGGGGGGGCGTGTTTGGTGCTTCTGCGAACAAAGGCGCAGACGCGTATGCTCGGAGGAGAAGGAGGGATGCTCGTTTCGTTCTCCCGAGCATCTTCTTTTAGTACCACAAGGTCGGCGGGTTTAGCTTTTACTGGGTACCGTGGTCTTTTGCCGGATAGCCAATCCCCGACAGCCTAGCCCCGAGGTTCAAGTGGGAACCCTCGGGCTTCCCCTTGAGCCTAAGAAGACTTGAGGGGATTGAACTTCTTTTGATCGTGGTGCACGACCATTTTATGCCGACACGAGCTTCTTTACCCGCCGTCGCCTTTGCTCCGCTGGTAGCTGCTTGGTTGTTCTGCGGTTCCTTCTCGCAGAAGCCTCCTCAGCAATGCAGCAGCTTTCTCGGGAAGCGGCGCTTTTTCCGGCCAGGTGTTGCTACGTGATAGGCGGCGATTTTTATCCCGCCCCTTCACTGTCTTTTTAACCCTTTCTACCGGGAGAGGTCGGAGTTACACCGTGTCTCTTTGCTCGTCTTCGGCCAAAAAAACCTTCCAAGAGCCCTAGCGCCCAAGAACCCTTTTCGCTCCTCTTCCTTCTTTGGCCATGGCGCGCTTCAAGGTCAGCCAGATGACCCGAAGGAGGCTCCAGGTGCTCACGGATGAGGGGTACGTCGACCCAAGCTCAGGTCGAGTGCCCGGGGGCGACGCGGTGAGTACATCTTTCTGCTTCCGCTCGGGGGCATGTTTTCCGAGCTCATTCCTCCCGATTTCTGTTTGCAGGAGAAGGTCGCCCTTGAGCTTGCGGTGTCGAGCGCTGCAGCGCTGCCGCAAGCCAGCACCCCGGCCAGGGGCTCCCGCAAGAGGACGGCGAGTCGAGGCCGCCAGGCATCCGCCTCGCCTCCCCGCGCCAAGCGGTCGAGGCGCCGAAGCCGACCAGGACCCCCACGCCGCACCTTGAGTACGCCGACCGCCAGGAGGTAAGCGAACTCCGAATTTGGTTTGATGACTTCAAACGGAGGAGGCCGGAGCTGATGAGCCGACTGGAACAGCTCGCCGAGCAGGCGAGGAAGGCCGAGGAGGAGGCCAGGTCCCTCCCGACCAAGGAGCGGCTGGAGAGGCAGATCAAGGCCCTCCAGGGCCGACTTACTCGGGTGGTCGATGACCCCGAGGAGGAGGAAGAAGAGGAGGCCACCTATGCTCGTCGGAAGGAGCAGGAGGTCGACCTCTCAAACAGCCTCGACGCTGGAAGAGGTCGACATGGACGACGCCGACCGGCGATGGCACGTGCCGATGACGCCACGGAGGAGCGCGTCGTGGTCGTGGCCGAGGCCCTCTGAGGCCGCCGCGTGCAGGTCGCCGTGGCCCGAAGCGAGGAGGCCGAGGAGGATGGCGCTGCTCGCCGGGCAGAAGGTAGGTTCCTACTTCATTCTCTCATTCTGTTCTTGTCTTGCGATTTTCTTCGGGCTAACCCCACCCTGTTTGGCGTGGGCGTGATAGCTCGGATGTCGTTTTTGGACTTCCGCCAGATGGCTGAGGAGATTCTCGACTCTGCAGTTGACGCCGAGCTCGACCGCGTTGTCGACCAAGTGATGGCCGAGATGGGGGAGGAGCCGGCGCCGGCTACGGACCCAGTGGAGCCCGAGCTTACTTCAGCCGCGGAGGAGCAGGAGCCGCAGGGGGCTGAGGACCAAGAAGCCTTGGCCTTGGTCCCTTGCGAAGGGGTAAGCGCAAGCGAGCCCCAAGCGACGGGCTCCGACGGTCAAGGGGTGGTGGCTTTCGACCCACCGCCCTCGGCCGTGAGCCAAGAGGAGGAGGCTCCAACTGCGGACCAAGGGGGAGATGCGGTCGTGATCGACCGTCCACTCCTGGCCGCGGAAATGATCGCCGAGCCCGACCAGCTGCCTCCGTCCGCGGGCTACGAAGAGGAGGTGGTCGTTGATGACCAGCTGCCTCCGTCCGCGGATCACGAGGAGGAGGTGGTCGTAGATGACCAGCTGCCCCCGGCCGCGGATCGCGAGGAGGAGGTGGTCGTTGATGACCAGCTGCCCCCGGCCGCGAATCACGAGCCGGAGGTGGTCGTTGATGACCAGCTGCCCCCGGCCGCGGATCACGAGGAGGAGGTGGTCGTTGATGACCAGCTGCCCCCGGCCGCGGATCACGAGCCGGAGGTGGTCGTCCTCGACCGATCGCCTCCGGTCGTGGAGCTTCCATTGCTCCCGGCGGCGGAAGTGCAAGGGGCGGAAGCAGCAGTCGGCATCCAGCCCCCGGGCACAGCGGCCGGGCAGGAGGAAGGCGGCCACGAGCCGCCTGTTGATGCGGAAGACCAACCTCAGGGCGTCCTGGGGTTGGTCGAAGGCGGGAACGCCGTTGCCCTCCTGGGAGCACCAGGTGCCCAGGAGGGGCAAGATCCTGACGTGCCAGCTCGGGATCAGGATGGCCCTGCGTGGGTTAATCCCTTTTTCCGAGCTGGCGCTACCGACCGCCAGCGGCTTCAGGACAAGCTGGTCAGCCGGGCTCTTCTGGTAAGCGCTTTGCTTCTAACTTTTTTCATGAGGCGAGCAATCTTCAAGGGGTTTTTCTTGACCTTCCTTCCCTTTCCTTCTTTTTTGCTCCAAGTTTGCGGCGAAGGCTATGGAGGACATCGATGCCTCCGCAGTTCCAGCAGAGGAGTTCTGGGCGTACCATCGCGAGCAAGACGCCAAGATCGCCGATCTCGAGCGTCGGGTCTCCGAGGTGCGCGAGGCCGACCTGAAGGAGCTGGAGTCGGCGAAGAGCCTCGTCGTCGGACTTCGGGACCAGCTCTTTGAGAGCGAGACGGCGAAGAACACTTCGGAACAGAAGTGTGCCGACCTCGAAGAGGAGCTGGGGAAGTTGCGGCTGGAGGTCCCCGACCTGCGCGCCGAACTCCAACGAGCTCGGGAGCGCGAAGAGGCCCAGCTCAAGGAGGTGCAGCGCCTTCGGGACAGCGCGGCTGAAGGTCGTGCCGCTCGGCGGAAAGTTTTGGACTTGGAGGCGGAGGTCGACTCCCTTAAGGAGGAACTTGCTGCCCTTCAGGTCGAGCGTAGGACTTAGCTCTTTTTTATTTTTAGCTCGTGTAAACCCTGTAAAAAAAACAACATTTCGGATTAAATGAGCAAACTCGCAGGTGTTTGGTCCTTGCCTGTTTTTCTCGAGTTCGCCTTCAATATTTGCTTATATGATCCCGGTTCTGCAGAAAAAGAAAATAAGTCCCTGCATAAGAGCATATAGCATAGATACGAGCAAAGGATCCTTGGAAGAAGGGACGGAACGTTCCTATCATACGGAGCCCCTGCCATGGACAAAGGTCGTGCCCTTACTGTTGCGAGCACGAGTTTGTTCATGGGAAAATTTAAGGGTCGCTTTGGTCGTGACGATTTTTTGAATGATATAAGTAGGTCGGTTGCGTCGAGAAGAAATGCGAGCACAGAGTAGACGAACTTTAAACCAACATCACGTAGAGCCACCATACCCGAATGGTCACTGAACCGGGCTTAGAGTGGATGCTCGCGCCCGACCACGCATACAGTGAAAAGCTACTGTGGAAAGTGAACGATTGGGCGAGCATCCGGCCGGGGGCCAAGGGGAATGGTGCGCACATACTTGTCGGGTAAGTTCGTCTGCAATGCTGCTAGACGACGATGCTCGTTCGACAAAGCGAGGACGAAACACGAGAAAGAGGGAAACGTTTTATTGGAAAGAACGCAAGGGGCGCGAGATAGGAGTACTCGTCTAAACGTAGAATTTACGCAGTTGATCGATGTTCCAGGTGCTGGTGAGCTCCCGACCATCTGGCATCGCGAGGCGAACAGCCCGGGCGTCTTTGTAGACACGCGACCGTGTAGGGTCCTTCCCACCTTGGGGTTAGCTTGTTGGCCTTCGACAGGTCTTGAACTCTTCGTAAGACCATGTCGCCGACTTGCAGACCCTAGGTCGGACTGTCTTGGCCGCATGCCTACGAAGAGCTCAGAGGTATACCGCAGACCGGAGCAACGCGCCCATTCGCGTGTCGCCGGCGAGGTCCAGGTCGACGAGGCGCTCAACCTCTTGATCGACGGAATCGATCGGTTGCACCCTTGGGGAACCCAGCCGCGATTTCGCAGCGAGAATGGCCTCCGCACCGTGACGAAGTCGGAAAGGCGTTTACTTTGTGGCTCGACCGGTCGTGGGTGCGACAGACCATAGAACGGCGGGAAGCTCATCCACCCACTTCGCCTTGTCTTTGGTTGAGGGTCTTAAAGACCCTCTTTTATGCCCCTGGACTAGCTGCCCATTTGCTCGCTTCGGCGCTCCGTTACTCGTGGATGTGCCACTAAGCGAAACAGACCTTGGTCCCGACCTCCTCGCAGTAACTTTGGAACAGTTCGCTGGTGAACTGGGTCCCGTTGTCTGTGATAAGACGGTTGGGTATCCCGAACCGAGTTACCACATTACTGCGGAGGAATCTCTTGGCCGCCTGGGCCGAGATGGTCGAGACGGGCTCGGCCTCTATCCACTTAGTGAAAGTGTCGATGGCCACGAGCAAATACTTGCAGCCTTTCTGACCTCGGGGGAAGGGTCCAAGGACATCGAGCCCCCAGGTTGAGAACGGCCACGAGAGCGGTATGGTTTGTAGGACATATGCCGGTTGACGGACTTTTCGAGCATGAAACTGGCATGCCCGGCAGGTCGTTACGATTGACCGCGCGTCCGTCAAGGCCGTGGGCCAGTAGTATCCTAGTCGGAAGGCCTTGCTCACAAGCGTCCTAAAAGACGAGTGAGCTCCGCACATTCCTTCATGGATATCACGAAGAAGGTACTGGCCTTCCTCCTGAGAGACGCATCTGGAAAGGATTCCTAATGCGCCTTTCCGGTATAGGTCGTCTTCGATCAGTCTGTACTGAGAAGATCGCCTTATTAGCCGGGAACGCTCGGCTTCTTCCTCGGGCAATGTCCCATGCGCAAGATATTGGATGAATGGCGTCATCCAATTCGCACTTTGCTCGAGGAAGGAGACCCTACCGCCGGTCTCTGGTGCCTCTTCTTCAGAGGGAATGGAGGGCTTATGTAGGCGCTCGACAAGCACCCCCACCGGAGCGGTGGTTTGAGAGGAACCGACCTTAGACATTTGGTCGGCCAGGGAATTATCCTTCCTGGGGATGTAGATTACTTCGAAATTCTTGAAGTATTTCTCCATCTTCCTTACTTCAGCCAGGTACAGCGCCATTGAGGTATCGGAACACTGATACTCCTTGTTGACCTGGTTTACGACCAACTGTGAATCGCCCTTCACAATGAGCCGTTGGACTCCTAGCGATTTACATGCCCGAAGTCCGGCCAAAAGGCCTTCGTACTCCGCCGCGTTGTTAGTCGCAGCGAAATGTAGTTGGATGGCGTACTGAAGTTGCTCCCCATCCGGGGAGACCAAGACGACGCCAGCCCCCGAGTGCTCGTATGCTCGGGATCCATCAAAATACAAGGTCCAGGAGTTTTCCCTCGAATCATCGGTCCTGCTGGCTGGTGGTGCCGGAGCCGACCATTCTGCCACGAAATCAGCCAAGACTTGTGATTTTATCGCCGTGCGGGCTGAGAACACCAGCTCGAACTCGGCGAGCTCCATTGCCCACTTGGCTATGCGACCACTGGCGTCCTGATTTTTCAGGATTTCCCTGAGTGGGAAGCCGGTCGGCACCACGATCTTGTGTGCTTGAAAGTAGTGACGCAACTTCCTGGAGGCCATCAGCAATGAGTACAGTAGTTTCTGGACCTCGGGGTAACGCTCCTTTGGTCCATGAAGTACTTCGCTGACGTAATAGATAGGTCGCTGGGTACCATTTCTCTCTACTGCTAACACCGAGCTCACCGCTTGCGGGGTTGCTGCCAGGTATAATAGCAATTCTTCCCCTACTGTGGGTGTGACGAGGATGGGCGGTTGGGAGAGGTACTGTTTTAGCTCTTTGAACGCGCGATCAGCTTCCTCCGTCCACGTGAAGCCATCATGCTTGCGGAGGGCTTTAAAGAAAGGTAGTCCTCGCTCCCCCAGCCGGGAGACGAACCGGCTTAAGGCGGCCATTCTTCCGGTCAGAGCTTGTACTTCCTTTACGCATGTGGGCGACCTCATGTTCTCAATGGCTTCGATCTTCTCCGGGTTAGCCCCAACGCCATGTGGCCCGACCATGTAGCCGAGCACCTTGCCAGCCTTTACGCCGAATACGCATTTCTCTGGATTTAGCTTTATTCGATGCTTATTGAGGTTACAGAAAGTTTCTTCCAAGTCAGCAACGTGACCCGAAGTACTCTTGCTTTTGACAACTATGTCGTCGACATAGACCTCTAAATTTCGACCTATTTGGTCTGGTGAAAGTCTTCTCGCATGAGGCGTTGAAAGGTTGCTCCCGCATTTCTCAGGCCGAAAGACATGGTCGTATAGCGTAAGGTACCGAACGGGTGATGAAGGAAGTCTTCTCCTCGTCTTCGCGACAGGCTGATCTGATGATAGCCTGAATAGGCGTCTAGGAAGCTCATGGTCTGTGACCCTGCCGTCGCGTCCACCAATTGGTCTATGCGAGGCAACGGGTAGTTGTCTTTTGGGCACGCCGCGTTCAAACCCGTGTGGTCGACGCACATGCGCCACTTGCCTCCTTTCTTCCCGACGGAATCGATTGGCTAGCCACTCGGAGTGCTCGATCTCTCCGATGAAGCCACTTTTAGGAGTTTATCAAGTTCCTCCGGATGATTGCCTGCTTTTCCGGGAAAAGCGTCTAAGTTTCTGTCTCACCGTTTTTTGTCGTGAATCAGCTTAGCTCGTGCTCGACCACCTCCCTTGGGACCCCGGGCATGTCGGATGGTTCCCAGGCGAACACATCTGACCTCGCCCGGAGGAAGGTGACGAGCTCGAGTTCCTATTTGGGATCTAAGGAAGATCCCAAATGAATGACCTTGGCCGGTTCCGACTCGTTGAGCGGAACAGCCTTGGTCTCTCCTCCAGGCTGGAGGGCAAGATTAGGCCGGGAATGCTTCGGCTCTTGGTCGACCGCGAGTGGGTAATCGACCGACCATATCTAAGGCTCTTTTTCGTCGCAATTGAGTGCGGACTTGTGGTTCCCTTTGATGGTTATAACTCCGTTCGGTCAGGAATCTTCGTGCACCGTCACAGCGTGGTGAGAGGCGGCCATGAACTTGGCCAAGGCCGGCCTGCCGAGGATGGCGTTGTAGGCCGACTCAAAATCTACCGCCTCGAAGGTGATTAGTTCCGTTCTGAAGTTACTTGGGCCGCCAAAACTTACGGGCAGGACGACCTGCCCCAGAGGTTTGATCGAGGTGCCTGGGACTATCCCGAAGAAGGGCACGGCCACACTCTTGATTTTGGAACGAGGAATCTGCATCTCGTCCAAAACCTTGGCTGAAATAAGGTCCAAAGAGCTCCCGGAGTCTATGAGGACTCGACCGACGACGGTATTGCTGATGGTGGGGTTCACGACCATCGGAAGCCTCTGGGGTTTGGTCATCCCAAGGGGACAATCGTCCTTGGAGAAGGTGAGGGATACCTCAGACCATTTCAGCTGCTGCACCGGAGGCTTACCCTGGGTAACCTGGTGCACTTCTCTTGCGGCGTCCTTTAAGTCCCGGCGGGACTTGTAGGCGGAGGAGCCCCCGAAGATGACCGCTATGTGATTCCTTGGTTCTTGGTATTCCATGTCATCCTCACTTTCCTCGGCGGGCTGTTTTCCTTTGTCATTTTCACCCTGCTCTGGAAGCGTTGGCATGGGACCCCTGCCGCTGTAAAACTGTTCCAGGCGGTAGGTCCACGTCCGGCAATTCCGTAGGTCGTGCCGTCGCTGGTGAAGTGGGACATGAGGTCGCCCCGTCGGTCCGCTTGGTCGCCTCGTCGGTCCGGCTTGGTCGCCTCGTCCTCGAGGCCTGTGTGGTTGTCCTCTCCC
The DNA here is from genome assembly GCA_036346355.1 of Rhipidocladum racemiflorum. Taxonomy (NCBI): domain Eukaryota; kingdom Viridiplantae; phylum Streptophyta; class Magnoliopsida; order Poales; family Poaceae; genus Rhipidocladum; species Rhipidocladum racemiflorum. The sequence goes on along the minus strand of CM070583.1, from coordinate 78,196,817 downwards.
CGAAGGCGTTAAGCCCGCCGCTGGCTGGGTTGCTCGGGTTGTTGTTGTTCCACCGCGGCTACCATGGTGGCTAGGGCTGCTTTTTCTTCTTTTCTTGATCTTCTTGTCTCTGCACTCGAGCCCTTTGCTAGCCGAGGTCTCTAGGCCGGTTGAGGCGGCGGCTTCCCTTCGCCCGACATCTTCTTCCATTGGACGGCTTCATCTGCGTTGGCGTATCGATCGGCCATTCGGAAGAGCTCGTTCGCCGTTAGATCCGGGTGGATCTCCAGGTCCTGCGTGAAGCGCACGTCTCGTACCCCGAACTTGAAAGCTCGGACGACCGCCTCGTCCGATATGTTTGGGATCGAGTTCCGGACCTGGATAAATCTCTGGACGAATTGTCGCAGGGTTTCCCTGTCCGTCTGTATCAAGCGCTCCAGGTCGCGCTCCTTTCCCGGGCGGATGTAACAGCTCTGGAAATTTGCTCGGAGCGCGCCGAGCTGCCCCAGGACCGTATGGAGCCTTCCTTCGATTAAAAAGCCACGCATCTGGCGGCTCCGCCTGCAACCGTCGGCAGTAATTTGCCATCACCCCTCATCGCCTCGTGGCGAGGATGGCGGTGGTATATATTGAGAGAAATTCGTCCGGGTTCTGGGTCCCGTTGAACCTTTCGATGTGGCCGGGCTTGAATCTGTTCGGCCATGCGACGTTCCGGAGGGAGCTCGTGAAGGCCTGGCAACCGAAGCTCGGGATTTCGCGGTGAAATCCTCGGTCATAGCGGCCTCCACGCGGGTCTTCCACCCAACGCCCCGTGCGCGGGCCGAGTCGGGAGAAAACCTCATGTGACGGTCGTGCCGATGACCGCTTGGTCGTGGAGCGTTCAGAGTGCTCGTAATCTGGGCGATTATACAGATATCGCTCCGAGGTCGCTCTGTGACTGTTCCGGGACCTTTCCCGGATCGGGTTAGCGGCCTGGGGCGATCTCCGAGCATGGCTCCGAGATTCGCCTCTGTGCGAGCGCATGGGGGAGCGTTTGCGATGGTCCCGGGAAACACTCCGGGCATCCCGGTCACGAGGAGGATCCGAGACTTTTAGCTCGGCGGCAAGCCTTTCCAAATCTTCGGCTACGACCCTGCCCACGGCCTCCAAGTCTGCTTGCTCGGGGAAACTACGCAGGTCACGCACGACCGCCGCCAAGGCCTGTAACCGTTCCCGTTTCCGGTGAACTGGCGGTGGCGAGCTTTGGCGACGCTCCGGAGCGCGATCGGGAGTTCGGTACCCACGAGAGTTCCTTTCCGTGGGAGCGCGCCCCCCCCTTTGCCTGGCGGCGAATGCTCGCGAGGGTCTTTCCCAAGGACGCCTCCAGGTGGAGTCTGGCCGCCTCGTAGGGGTCGTGCTTGGCAGCGTCAGAGATCCTTCTCCGGCTCCCTCACGGCTCCCGGCCACGTTGACCCGACGAGAGCGGGATGAAAGCGATGGGGACATCATTGTATCCCCTTGAGATGCAGTCTCTCGGTCGAGCTCTAGGTCGTCCGGTATGTCCAGGCCGTCGTAGAGCTCATCGCAGTCATCCTCGGGGTCCCCGAGGGTAATGTCTGGGGGATGGAGGCCCTGCCCTCGCATTCCCGTGTCCGGGGAAGGGCTCCCAGACTCAGTGTGACCGATAGGATCGGTCACCCTGGCCACGTTGCCGGCGGCGTAGTACACGTCGTCATCTTCAACGTGGTCGAAAACACAAAGGTCCCGAGTGTCTCCCGAGTTCGGCATCCTCGAGGATCTTGATCTGTACGGGAATCAAGCTGTCGGTCCCCACGGACGGCGCCAGCTGTCGACGATTGGAGAACGGGCTCCCGTCGAGCTTACTTGTTGAATGGGGGATCAACAGAGCCCCGTCGTACGGATCGAAGAGGGCGTTCGAGCGATGCGAGGTCGGGAGAAGAAGAAAAGGGGGACACGGTGTTTTATCCTGGTTCGGGCCTCTCACCGTCGAGATAATAGCCCTACTCCAGTGTATTGTGTTCTATCTTGGTGTCCCTCTCCCGTTACAGATCTTCAGGGGGGTTTAAATACTACGACTAGAGATACGAAGAAGGTAACTACCTCCTGGGATCACGCTATGTATCCATATCCGTGATCCGCTGTCCTTGATTCCCGCGTTATTTGAATTTCGGGTATGATCTCCCTTGATCTCTGGCTGATTGGTTGGCTCCTTCCTTTCTTGTGGCGTTCGCTGGGCCCCCCGACCAAACACCCGAGTAGGTCGTGGCCTCTACGAGCACGCTTGCTCGTGGGGGGGCGTGTTTGGTGCTTCTGCGAACAAAGGCGCAGACGCGTATGCTCGGAGGAGAAGGAGGGATGCTCGTTTCGTTCTCCCGAGCATCTTCTTTTAGTACCACAAGGTCGGCGGGTTTAGCTTTTTACGGGGGTACCGTGGTCTTTTGCCAGATAGCCAATCCCCGACAGCTATCATACTGTATGACAGAAAAATCTATATAGAAATATAGTAATTTCTATTTGTAGATATAGTAATTTCTGTTACCAATTAATAAAATTACTGTTATTAGCGAAACTTATATCATGTTGTTCATCTCATTGTCAGTAATCTAATGGTGAAATTCGTTCGTGAATCGAAGTTACTAATGAAAAGATATGGCTAAAACAAAGAAAAAATATATTCATATACAAACTAGAAAACACATTTATTTATTGGGTGGACACGTTACTTATTCGCTAGTAACTTCAATTAAGATAGTAAACATTAGTGTATATTGGTTAAATGATGTTGTTATAGGAAGACTTTTTGTGCTCCTAGGAGTACATATCCCCAACTCTAATATACCACCCAAACAAACGTGTTATACTTCTTTACTATTTTTAGTATACTCCAAAAATAATTCTAAGATACTCCAATGAGATATGGTTGAAAAAATTTATTGGAGTCCTTTATTCTTTGCTATATACCATTTTTCCATATGTAAAAGGAGTATATAAACAAATTATGCTATAAAGAGTGAACTTTGATGAAATTTTCTATGGAACTCACTTTGGAGTATCTTATAATCAGTATTAGAGTATACTTGTCGACGATTGGGAATCAGGTCCCCGCCGAGCTTACTTGTTGAATGAGGGATCAACACGGTCCCCTTTTTTGATGAAGGGCTTACGTCTGAAGAATGCTCAATGGCTTTAGAATACTCAAAAAGTGGACACGGGGGTTTATACTGGTTCGGGCCTCTCACTGAGGAGATAATAACCCTACTCCAGTAATATTGGTATTACTGATTACTTCAAACATGTGTGTCTATCTTTGCATGACTTTTTTTTCAGAGAGCCCTCCTTTCCATATGTACAGGAGGTATTTATAGCTTACAAAATATTTAACACAAATTGCAGCCGAATAACGTGCAATTGACTGCATCAACCGTGGCTGTAACTGAAGCCTTGATTTACACCACGTTCCTGTCGTGGATGTAGCGACACCAGATCGTGGCGTAATTAGCGTTACTTGAACGTTACGGGCCGAACACGACCTTCCGACCATACCTCTCGTGGGCGAGCTTGAGCCAAGCGCGCTTGGTTATGGCCGAGCATGGATGCTCGTGCCACGAGCAAGGATGTTCGTGGCTGAGTGACGAGCCTAATTCGATTGCCGGACTGGCCAGCCAGACCATGTGAGGGTCTCCCTCGGGGACATCATCCGAGGGCACGCATGGTCAGCCGAAACCGGCTGTCGAGGTATTATGGTACTTATAGAAGTTATCCAATCCCTGACAATACTCAAAAGGATAAAGCGGTATAACAATATCATTTAAGCGGTATACTGAAAATGAGAGTATGTACTCCTAAAAATCTGAAACACATGAAGTTCGTAATTAGGACTCAGCCTTCAAGTAGATTACTCTAAGATATTCTGCAAAAAAGATCCCTTCCATCTTTATATATAAATAAAAACATAGAGCCATATTACACCCATCATAAAATATCAATAAAAAAAGAGATCTATAGCTACATCTTATATCTCTACTATGATCTTATGTTTATACACTCTTGGTCGACCTTGATACCTGATATAAAGCATAAAGGAAAATTACCGCCGCACGAATAAATGAACTACTTCATTCTGGCCTTTCTCCCATCTTGGTCTTGTTGCCATCCTCGAGATCACTCTGCTTTCGACAATTAGACTCCGCGCATGAAAATGAAGTTGAAATTGATTGGTCACGCCAACGAATCGGAAGCATCTTGCTCCGGCGGCGCGTGGCTGTGGCTCCCCCTCATGAAGTTGCCGCTCCACGTGGACGTCGACGTCATGATGGTGCTGACCTGGCTCGACGTCGTCCCCGCCGTTGTGGTCATCGTATCGAAGCCCCCCTCGGTGGCCGGCCACATGAAGGACGGTTTGAACGGCGGCACCACCGGCGGAGGCATGGAGCGCAGCAGGATCTGCGAGATGGCCAGCGCCTTGGGGCGCTCGGCCGGTGTCGGGTGGCTGCACGCGAGGCCCAGCAGGAGCAGCCTCTCGGCGTCGTCCTCGTCGAACGCGCCCTCGAGCCGGGGGTCGACGGCCTCGAGGACGAGGCCGTCGCGGTGGAGGCGCCACACCCAATCCACCAGGAAGTGGAAGCCGTCGATGTCGCAGCGTGGGCGCCGGCCGGACACCACCTCCAGGATGACGGCGCCGAAGGCGTACACGTCGGACTCGCGCGTGGCCTTCTCGGTGTGGAAGCACTCCGGCGCGATGTATCCCACCGTGCCGTGGACGCCGCCGCCGACCTCCTCCATGTAGGAGGTCTTGTCGGTCTCGATGGCGCGCGCGAGGCCGAAGTCGCCGAGGCGCGCGCTGAAGGCCGCGTCGAGCATGATGTTGGAGGCCTTGAGGTCGCGATGCACCACCCGCTGGTCGTACTCGTCGTGCAGGTAGTGCAGCGCCGACGCCACGCCCATGACGACGTTGTACCGGAGCTCCCACCCGAGCAGCTGCCGCCCCGGCGCCGAGCCGAACAGGTGCTGGTCCAGGCTCCCGTTCGGCATGAACTCGTACACCAGCAGCAGCTCGCCGTTGTTGTGGCTCCACCCTGCAGCGTCCATGCAGGCATTGACCCCACAGCATGTCAAATTTTCCATTGCTCACTTACATTTGTAATCCAAGGTTCTGCAATTTCATAATTCTGTGACAAAGCACAGAAAAATATTGCCTGTGATAATATATGCAATCACCATCATCATCCCGCATTTCGGTGTACCTCAACACACACATTACGATGGATGTAATCGCAATGCCAGGACATAGTATGGCTTGCAAGTTACGACCTGATTGTTGCATATTTAATCATCGTCCATGTGCCAACAAGGCCAGATTTTAAGTTCTGCGTCCGCCAATTTACTCGATAAAAAAGTGTTAATCTTTCTAAAAGGAATGTGAATGAATCATGGTGGATGCGTGGTGTGCTTGCTTGCAATGAGGTGTATGTATGTATCGGAAATGCATGTTGTTAATTAAGCGAATGGTACTGTACCGGTTAGTTAAGTACTACTAGTACTTTAGTGCAGACTACAGACTGGGGCAGCTTGGTGTGAGTTTGAAAAGCATGAGCGCATTGGAGCTGTAAAGTTTAACCAAAGTGAATGGTCAATGGAACTATGGAAGATATTGTTATCTACATCACATGCATTTCCTGGGAAGCCGGGTAAATTGTGTTCAAATTATCCGTTGTTAATGGACGCACCATGTGCAAGTATCACACGAAGATAACCAAACAAGTATTAAATCGATAGGTGATTAAGCGGCACCGGCGGCCGGAGGGGAGGAAGGAGGGTAGCTTACCGACGAGGCGGACGAGGTGCTTGTGGCGGAGCCGGTTGATGATGCTGAGCTCGGCGAGGAAGTCGCTCTGCCCCTGCGTGCTCGCCCGAGAGAACTTCTTGACGGCCACCTCCACCGTGCTCCCGGCGGCGCCGGGGCTGGTGTGGTCGCCGACCACCACGCCGCGGTACACCACCCCGTACCCTCCCTGCCCCAGCTTCATCTTCTGGTCGAAGTTGTTCGTCGCCTTCCGCAGCTCGCGGTAGTCGAACTCCCGCGGCCCGCCGGCGAGGCTCCGTATCATCGTCCCGGTGATGGCGCTGCTGTCGTCGCCGTGCACGTTCCGCCGCTTCACCACGTACAGGTAACCCAATGAGGCCGCGGCGACCAGCGCGAACACCCCCACCGGCACTCCGATGGCCAGTCCCAGAGTGAGTCTCTTGCCGGGCTCGTCGTCACACGGGAGCCTCTCCACCGTCATGTTCCACGCCAGGACGCAGTTGAGCTGGTACTTGCGCCCCGTCGACGCTGAGAACCCGAAGTAGGACCACTCGGCCACGGTGGCTCCGAGGTCCAGCGGCGCCGCGAGCACCTGTGACCGGGGCTTCTCCTCCCCGACGACGGCCATGTACACCGCAATGTGGAGGGCGCCGCCGTCGTAGTCGACCCAGACGTTGTACTTCACGGGATCGACGGGTGAGATCTCGATGCCGAGGGGCTTGAGCGAGGTGTTGGCGACGGAGACGACGCTGTTCACGTCGAGGCCGATGTGGTTGTCGTCCGGGTCGTACGGCTGCTTCTCGGTGTCCAGCTCGACGGCGACGATCTGGTTGGTGGCATTGCCGTCGGTGGCCTCATTGGTGAGGCCGAGGAACCCGCCGTAGCTCCCGTTGGGCGGCCCGTCCGCGGACGGCACGATGACGAACGCGATCCCCTCCGCTGGCTCCGTGCCAGTGGGCCGGAAGACATTGACGGTGAAGACGGTGCTAAAGGACGCGACTTTCTTGCCGCCGGTGGCGTTGCCGTTGCCATTGCCTTGATGCCAGAGCCTGAACGGGTTGGAGTAGAGGACGCGGCCGGACTTGCGGGCGAGGTAGTTGGAGGCGTTGTTGAGGGAGTCCGGCGTGATCTGGAGCGCGTGCTGGTTGATGTTGGCGTCGCCGAGCACGGTCAGGTTGGCGCCGCGGAACGCGCTGTCGAAGGTGGAGAAGCTGAAGGAGATGGTGGCGTTGTCGCCGCCTCCTTGAGCCGCCGGCGCCCGTGAGCCATCGGTGGTGTTGGTGGCTAGTGAAGCGGAGGTGGAGGAGGCAGATGTGGCTGAGAGGAGGAGGAAGAGTACGAGGAAACGGACGGCCATTAATGGCGCCCGAGCAACACACAGGAGGCCGAGACAACCTCCACTGTTTCGCCTCAGTGCGTGGGGTGGGGAGGCTGGGCTGGACGGCCGCCTCCGCCTTATTTCTACCCGCTTCCCTGTGAGATTCGCTCGCCCACAGGTAGATAGAGAAGAGGGGGGAAAACGACTTTTAAAAAAAATAATTTTATAAAAATAATACGTTAAAAAAATTATGAAAATACACCTCTGTCGTCGTTTAAAATGGTGACAGTATCTGTTACTATTTCAATTAGCTACAGAGACTTTGTCGTTAATTGAAATGACGACCAAGACTATTTTGTCGTGGATTGAATTTGGCCGACGGGTTGAGGTCTCTGTCACCATTTGAATTGGCGACAGGTCCGGTTATCATTTCAAATGACAACAATGGTGTATTTTTGTAATTTTTATTTTTAGTGTATTATTTTTATAAAACTATTTAATAATATATATTATTTTAAAAATTTTGGAAAAAAAACAGATAGAGGAAACTTCTCTGGCAAAACCGGGTTCACAACTACACCACTGTTGTCTTGCACTCTTGCGTGAAAAACAGAGCAGAGAAGCTGGAAATTTTTGCTTTTTCAACCCTTTGTCACCAATTTTCGTCAAAATAGGTTCCGTGTGAAGAGAACTTCAATTTTGATCACTTGCTAAAGCCCAAAAGACTCGCCATGGTCAGGTAGCTCGAAAGGACCCTAATGTATAGCCAGTCGGTCGACCGTGGTAGACGGTTGCGCCTACGTCGTTGTCGAGCTCCTAGAGCTCGGAAGGTAGGACAGATTTCTACCACACTGTCCTACCACGGCAGTCTACCTCCTCCCACGTTTCCGTGCTCGCTCAACTTGATGTTGTGCTATCCACCTTTCAAGCACCCCTGATGTGAATGGGGATACATATCGTCTATCACGTCTTTTAAGTTTATCAAGAGAGTCATTTTCATAATTTCAACCGAAAGGGGATCATAGTTGGTCCAAAAATGAAGTTTCGGGGGGATCACCTCGAGAAGCAGAGGGGAAGGTGCAGTCCACTGTAGGCTTATATATCTTCGTTTTTGTTCAGACTTCAGAGTGACGATAACCTGAATACAGTAATTTTAGCTGCTGGTAAAAGATGAAACTGGACTCTCCTCTCTCTCAAAAAAAAAAAAAAAAAGAGAAGCAAAAAAAAAAGAAAAAGGAAGGTTGCAACTGGTGTGAATAAGTTCAGGCTTTGACAAATGATGAAAAAACGTGTATGACTGACTGAATAAGATACTCTTATCAGGCCTCACCACCAAGCACGGTATAGTAGTTGAGCCGGACGTCTGATTTTTATTTTTTTTCGACGCCGCACAATATTTTTTTAAATGTATAAAATATTTTTTTTAACGTATGAAATATTTTTTTTACTGTTTGTCGAAGAAAAATGTTTCACTATGTAGAAAAAAAATATTTCACTACGTAGAAAAAAAAGTTTCATGCATAGAAAAAAAATATTGAAAAAAAATCAGATGTCTGATCCCTAGCAATCCCCATGCTATATAGGTGGACCTCAATGGTACGACATAAAACTGGAATAGATGGAATCACTGTACGTGATCAAACTACTTAATTAATCCTAAAGAGTGAGATTTGTGCTCTGACCAAATAACAAATGGTTCAATTGCTTCGAAATTATGTTGCGTGTGCATTGCGTGGCCGCCTCTATCAACAAGGTCAAGGTATATTTTCGGATGACCGACCTGCATGCAAGTACGCTACATTGTTATTAATTTTCGTGTTCTACGTGGAACAGAACACGTAATAAAATGGTAGGAAATATCAGTGGCGGACCAAGGAAAAAAAATTAGGCGGGGCGAATTTGAACGACAAACTTAACCAAAAGTAGAAATATACCACATAGACATCATTTGTATTCCAATCACACATATTAGAGTGTAAACGGTAACTGAACGACATATAAGAAAATTTAAGATGATACCTCTCACATAAAGAGTAAACACCAATTTTTCAACCATATAATTCAAAATTCATCAAATGATCAAAAGATAATAGATCATCCTGTCAATCTAATAAATAGATAAATGAGGACCAGTGAGATATAATGAAGTGATCATATACTAAAAAGTGATTAATATTATGAAAATACATACCACTACTTAAGCACTAAGCACATCTTGGTTGTCTAGGTTTTGTTGGAAGTCCATTCTCCGATTTTTGATGGCTTGAAATCTATTCTTAATGTTATCACAATCAAGTCCTTTAAAAATGCCTTTCTCAATGTAGCGCAACATCAAGTCATTAAGCTAATCATCAGACATCTTATTGTGCAAATCAATCTTGATTAAGTGCATAGTCGAGAAGGCTCTTTTAACCGATGCCATTGCCACTGGTAGGATCAATGTCAACTCAATGAGAAGATAGACCAATGAAAAAGCAAGATGTTTTTCATTTTCAACCATCTTTACGGCCAAACTTTCAAGATCATAACAAGTAATGAAATCATCAACTCTTCACACATGTATAATGAAGGTTTCAAGTTGATCCGGTAGCTGGGGCGGTTGCCCCACGGGAGGGTTCGCCCCTGGGAAATATTATGTATTCACATTTGAAATGCAAGAATTTCATAAAGATTTTACAAGAATTTCGTATGAAATAGCTCAATTCGTGTAGGGACCGAGAAAAATTCTCGTGTTCCAAACTGCCTTTTTCAACTTGGATGGAGTAGCAATTTTGAGGGAGAATGCAGGTCAAGCTCTTCAACTGCATAATAAAAGGTCTCCGAAGGAGAAAAAACTGCATTATTCGGAAAGGCCTTTGAATTATCTGGTGTGTACATGCCACAGCCATCAGCTTCGTACCAACCTGAGCTGTTCAGCCCATTGCACTTTCTTTTCCCTGAAAAGAAGAAGAAGATCGGTTCGTCCACTTTACAATGTGAACCGTGCAAGACCGGGAGAATCATCAGATGGAAAAGATAGAAGCTGGAGGCTCAATGACAAGCAGTTTGTCAGACATGATAAGAGCAGGCAGCTAGCACACACACAACCTTTTTTTTTTTTTTTTGCTTTTCACAGATCAAGAGCAAATCAGGAGCAGAATGCTACTACCATCATGAACCATGAAGCACATCTCATCAAGGCAAATGGGAGAGAGAATTAAGCGAGATGGGGAAACTGAAGGATGGCCGATGGGTTCATGATAAGAGCTGGAAAGAGAGGGATTAGACCAGGGCTGTTGGTGTCGCTTTATTTGTTGCCCATTTGGGACCCGTTTGGAACGAAGGAATTCCATTCAATTTATATGGGAAAAGGTCACGCGTGTTAGACAACCTCGCTATCGAATAGTCCGGGGTTGCCTAATAGATCTAAACTGGAGAATAGAGAGAGAGGGAGAGAGACACAATATGAGGAGGAACTGCTCTGCTTTATTATTCTCATTGCTTGTGTACAATGGGGTGACCCCCTGCCTCCTATATATAGCGGTTCTACTTAGAGATAAGGAAGAATCCATATAAAATACGTCAATTGGTTTCCTAACACTCCCCTTTGGACTCTTCACTGCGAGATGCATATGCCTTATTAAAACTCCATAAAAACCCAGTGGGAAAAATAATTGGAGAAAGAGTACATAGCACACGCTTGTTGTGTTGCACGGATTGCCTCATCAAAAACCTTAGGTAAGAAAACTTCAATGAAAAACTTACTTAAGGAAAAGAGTACAATCCACCCAAACTTCAATGTTAATCTTCAAGATTCACGTTGGGTACTCAAACTTCATGTTCGAGATTTATGTAGGATTATGTAAAAATTCTCCCCCTGAAATCTGCACTTCTCTAAGCCTCATCATCCCGATTCCTCTAATACATCTTTCAAAAGAAGATGCCGGGAGTGACTTAGTGAATAAATCTGCGAGATTTTCACACGACTTAGTATGCAGTATCTTTATCTCGTTCATCTTATGCATTTCATGGGCATAAAAGAACTTGGGGTTGATATGCTTTGTAAGGTTACTCTTCACATATCCCATTTGCACTTGTGCAACACAAGCTGCATTATCTTCATAGATAATAGTGGGGGTTTGTTCCATGTTCAGGCCACATGACTTCTGGATGTGGTGAACCATTCTTCGAAGCCATGCACATTCCCGAGAGGCTTCATACAATGCAATGATTTCTGAGTGGTTAGTCGACGTCGAGACAAGAGTCTGCTTAGACGACTTCCAAGAAATTGATGTTCCATCGCAAAGGAAAACATACCCAGTTTGTGACTTGCCAGTATGCGGGTCCGATAGGTACCCAGCATCGGCATAGCCAACTAAATTCAATTCATTGTTTCTTCTGTAAAACAGGCCGAGGTCTTTGCTTCCTTGAAGGTAACGGAAGATGTCCTTCACCCCTTTCCAATGCCTTTTGGTGGGTTCTGCACTGTACCGTGTTAGCAAATTCACGGCGAACGCAATGTCCGGCCTAGTGCTATTTGTAAGGTACATGAGTGCTCCAATTGCACTCAAATATGGGAATTCCGCTCTCAGGACTTCCTCCCCCTCTTCTCTAGGCCTGTATGGATCTAGGTCTGCTTGGAGTGACCTTTCGACCATTGGGGTCTTTGCGGGGTATGCCTTCTCAAAACCAAATCTCTCCAATACTTTCTGCGTGTAGGATGATTGGTGTACCAAGATTCCGCCTTGGACATGTTCAAGCTGCAAGCCTAAACAGAACTTGGTTTTACCCAAGTCTTTCATTTCAAACTCAGATTTCAAGTATGTGCATGCTTCTTCAATTTCTTCATCCGTCCCAATGATGTTCAAGTCATCCACATGGACGGAGATTATACAAAATCCATTCGTGGATCGTTGTATAAATACACATGGACAATCTTCGCTGTTCGTGTAGCCTTTCTTGTAGAGAAAGTCACTCAAACGATTGTACCACATTCTTCCCGACTGCTTCAGTCCATACAGTTATTTCTCCAATTTCACACTGTATAGGTTTTTGTTTGCTCTGTCTTGGTTCGGGATAGGGATACCTTCCGGTACTTTCATGTATATCTCTGAATCCAAGTTTCCATACAAATATGCCGTGACAACATCCATTAGCTTCATTTTCAACTTCAAGTTGACTGCCATTGAGATCAAGTATCTAAAGGTAATTCTGCCCATGACCGGAGAATAGGTTTCTTCATAATCAACCCCAGGACGTTGAGTGAAACCTTGAGCGACAAGCCTTGCCTTGTACCTTACAACTTCATTGTTTTCGTTTCTCTTGCGAACAAAAACCCATTTGTGACCTACGGGGTTTATATGGGGAGGCGTGCGGCACACAGGCCCAAACACCTCTCTTTTGTTCAGAGAGACTAACTCTGCAGTGATTGCTGAGAGGAGCCGCCCAGATCGTCCTCGAGTTGTTGGATGAACAGTCGTTCCCGTCGGATTTGGATCCTAGCAGCAGACCACCGGAGGTGATCTCGATGCTAACAACCAAGCCCAAACGAGACAACTCTACAAACATCCAAACGACTCGACAACAACCCCGGTATTCCCCCGGTATATGATCCGAAACTCGCCCAGGATCCCCACATACCGGTTCCCAATGCTATATCAAACATCAATTCGCACAAAGGGGCATCGAGCCCCCAAGATCACTACCAGAGACGCAAAGAAAAACGCGGAAGCAACAAACACACCACACGGCACAAAGAGGCCCAACAAAGACAACCAACAAAGACGACCAACGGTGCGCATTTAGTCCATTACAGAAATAAAGGTAGCAACTGTTCACAAAAGTAAGACCACCCACTATATACAAACAAAAGTAAAACACCTCCGGAAGTGTCATGCCCTGAACACTTCCGGGCGTACAACGTCGACAGCCTCTACTCGGTGCCCCGCCCGGTCACCGATAGGCAGTAGGGGCAAAACTCGCACCCCGCTGGATCCTCACCTGCAAAACCACAAAGCAGAAGCCTGAGTACAAAAAGTACTCGCAAGTCTTATCCGTGGTCCATATATGACCGACTCCAAAGGACATGCAATTGGATGTAGCAAGGAATAAGCTAGAGGTAACATTTGCGGAAATGCTTAGGTTTATTATTTAGTCACTCAACTACTCAATTCACAAGTTAAGCAGTTTTAACAGCGCCTACTTCTAAAAATGAAGTGCAATCATTAATTCACAACAATTAATCTCATCACCAATTTATTTGGGCTCAAGCTCGACGGCGAACCTCGGTTAAAGTTCTTACTACGTGACTGTGCGATGAAAGAGCATGCTCATATCCGAGAGCGCGGCAATTCGAATCGCTTAATTAACCCTGCAGGGAAGCATTGATCGCACGACACTTACCACAAGGGCCTAGTGTCAACCCCCTCCCAATCATACCCAATCGCTGAAGCGTCCTCCTGTGGCCCGAAAACCTAGCACCCCCTCGAGCAGCCCCAAGCCCGGCTTGGCGCTCGAGAGTCGGCCTAAGCCTCGCCCTCAACCACATCCAACCACAGGAAGTTACGGTCCATCGATTCCGTATGAGAGAAAGAGTGGCTTACCGTACCATAATCGGGCATGCGACCAACCGGGGTGTGCTCAATCAAAGGGCAACCATCGAATCGGTCCTTAATCGACTCAGACGGGAACTACCACATCGGGTCTCCTTACCCAATGTCCCAACCTTCCCGCCCGGTCTCCAATTCATCTTTTCTTTTCCAACTACCCATCCATGCCCACTCTTTTTATCATAGGTAAGATATCGACCTCAAGCGACGGAACCTTCCGCCACTTGGCCCAAATCCCGACCTCTAAGCAATTCTAAGCAAAGGACTCATTTAATACCCATACTAGTTCCAACTAAGTATTCACAAATCCAAGGGACGAATGTGCAGCAAATAGGATCTAACCCTAACCCAATTCAACTCCTAATGCAGACTTATTTCACCAATTAAGCAATTTATTCACAAAAATACAATTAATATGGGTTCAAGATGCATAGGTGCTTGCCTTGTTCTTCTGCCTGTGGGTCGGCAACAGTCGGCTCTCCGGTAACACCCTCGGTCACCGCGGCGTCAGTCTCCGCGGGATCGTTCCCTACACGAGTACAATGCATAATGAGATGCATGCCATGCAAATGAAATGAACACAAAAGGAAAAATCCCGACGAAACAACGCGACCGGACAGGTTAACGAAACCGGACAGAATAGCCTAACCCGGACAGTCCGGTTATTTGATCCGGACAGTCCGGATAACCCGGATACTCCGGACCTTGTGTCCGGATACTCCGGCCTAGGGCGGATACTCCGGGCTTTTAGTCCGGACACTCCGGACTTGGCGAGTTTTACCCAATGACACGACGGATCGAGGTGCCGCCAAGTCCTATGACACCACTAGAACCCGATCTACGACTTTTCTACACGCGACAAGGCCGAAGAAGCTTATAGCTAACCCAACTCCACGAGGAACGACACTAGCCCACGAAACCACTAGCCAACTCCAAACGACCCTTGGATCGGCATTACCACTACCCGATCTACCTCTCTAGTACCCACATTCCTCAATCCAAACCCCAACCAACCCTAGAATCACTACACCCAAAACCCTAGAACTCAAGATTCAACTCCAAACTCCCAATCCAAACCTAAACCCTAACCCACCATGGCTAGTCTTAGAACCCAAGAATCCCACGAATCAACCCCCAAGAGAAAGACCTACCTCCAAGGATGATGGAGGAGACACAATGCCGGGTGGAGGAAGGAGAAGTCGGCGTGAGGAGGAGTTCCCGGGGATGGAGGAGTCGCCGGGGAGGAGCCACGGAGGGTCACCGGCCGGCGGGAAGCTCACCGGAGTGAAGCCAGGGTGGAGGGGAGTAGCACCAAGGAGTGGGGAAACAACATGGAGGAGAAAGAATGGAGGGGAGCCACGAAATGGGACTTTTATACTAAACCCCCGCAAATACCGGACTCTCCGGACGCTTAACCCGAGACTCGGGTTGGGGTCTTCAGTGGAATCAACCGGACACTCGGACGTTTGGTCCGGACACTCGGGTTGGGGTGTTCAGTCAGCCCAATCCGGATACTCGGACATTTATCCGGACATTCCGGGTTGGATCCGACACTCGGATCTTGATCCGGATACTCCGGATGTCCCGTAACCTTTGGAACTTGGGGCCTTGACAATTGCCTTCTTCCAATCTTCCCAATCGAGCTTTTTCTTGCACTCTGTGAGAGATGCGGGCTCGGGATCATGATTAATGATCGTGGCAATCTTCTTTGCAAAGTATGCATTGACATTGGCTGTTGCTCTATTCATTGATTCTCCTGATATTACAAAATTTATGGCCATTTCATCATGGGGTGCTTCGTGCACTTCTACTTGCTCTTCATTGCTATTTCCCATTCCAGGAGCATGTTCCTTTAGTTTTTCTCCGCCAATGTGTGCGCACACATTATTTCCGGCGGCTTCTTCCAATGGAAGGTTCAGATCTGGAATTGCCTTTTCCACAGGCTTGTTTCCAGTGCCAGGTCTCAACTGGCTCCCCTTCTTGCTTTGGGGCACTTTTGTGATTGGCTGTGGTAAGTCCTCTTGCCCAGTTTTCCCCAGACGTCTCCGGGTACTTTGGGTTTGAGAAGCCAGTTTTCCTGTTCTTTTTCTTTGAGGCCTCTGAACAGGATGAGGGATACCTTCTGCTTTCTTAGGTATTTCCACCCTCTCTGGTGCATTTCTTGCGGGTACATGCGACTTAACCACGCTCTTCAAATCACAAAAATGATCAGGCAGTTCATTTGCTAAATTCTGCAAATCAATTATCTTCTGGACTTCTTGATTTGCTTCATTAGTGCGAGGGTCATGTGCGGGGATCCCAGTGGAATGCCATATTATTTTCCGGCATTTTTCATCCAATGGTTGATTCTCTCCCCCTAATGACGGGAAACGGTCCTTGTCAAAGATACAGTCAGCGAATCGCGCTATATGCAAGTCTCCAGTCATGGGTTCCAAATATCTGATTATGGATGCACTCTCATAACCAACGTATATCCCAGACTTACGGAGAGGGCCCATTGCAGTCCGCTGTGGGGGTGGTATAGGTACATATACCATACAACCAAAATTTCTAAGATGGGAAATCTTCGGGATGACCCCTTGCACTAGTTGCATAGGTGAATGGATGTTGTAGGCCGATGATCTATAATTGATGAGTGCTGCTGCGTACAGGACTGTGTGTCCTCAACAAGTGTTGGGCAAGTTACAACTCTGCAAGAGCGGTCTGGCAATGAACTTAATCCTCTTTATTAGTGCTTCAGCTAGCCCATTTTGCGTATGGACGTACGGTACAGAGTGCTCAACAGTTATTCCCGTTGCTGTGCAATAATCATCAAATACCTTGGAAGTAAATTCGCCGGCATTGTCCATTCGAATGGACTTCACGCGATGATCAGGAAAAGCATTCTTAATTCTGATGATCTGCGAGATCGCTTTTGAATGCATGATTCCTTGTTGACGGCAAACATGTATGCGACCATTTCGAGGAAGCATCAATGAGCACCATAAAATATCGAAACGGCCCTGACAAGGGCTGAATCGGGCCGCAAATATCCCCCTGAATGCGTTCCAGGAATGTAGGGATTTCATGTTGCACTTTCATAACAGAGGGTCTAGTTATTAATTTCCCGGTGGCACATGCATGGCACACAAAATCTTCATGATTCGGAAAATTTTTAACATTAATGCCATGACCTTATGAGTTGTTAACTATATTTCTCATCATTCTAAGACCAAGATGACCTAAATATACAATGCCATAAAGGAAAATAATTCAGAGCTTCTAAAGAAGTATACACTGCGTGTGTATTGATTCTCGTGTAGTACAACCAAGATTCATATGAGGGATATTTTTCTAATACCATTTTTTTTCATATTCCGCGTGCTTCACAATGCACAAATGCTCTTTGCCATTTTCTTCATTGGTTTCTACGTGAAACCTATTGGCGCGGATATCATTGAAAGCTTAAGAGAGTGCGTGTTGATTCAGAGTACAAAAGGGCTTCTTCAATTACCAAAGTTGTACCTATTGGCAATATAATTGTGGCTTTTCCAGAGCCTATTATATGCGTATCGCTTCCTGCGATTTTCGTAATCCTTCCAGCGTTCTTCGTGATCGTCTGGAAGTATTTCGACTCTCTTAAGATGGTATTAGCTTTGTCTACTATCAACAATGCATATCTCCTCTATTTGGGCGCTACACAATTTTTCAATGAAAAGAAATATAATTCTAATCATACAGTGGCAAAGTAATTCAAAAATATTACTTGCAAATATAGAATACTGAAATAAAGAATAAATTACAATTCTATTCATGAGAAAAAAAAATGTATGCTCTTCGAGAGCTTACAATTCATTATTCAAAATTCATTAACAACCAATGCTCAGTAGTCCGCAAAATTTCAGTAATTCAATCTTCTTTGTGCTTAGAGCAAGATGGTGGACTTGAGCTTCTCGAACCGCTTCTGAAGTGCAGTTTATAACTCAAGTACACTCACCTCAGCCATGTATTCTTTATTCAAAGTGGCTGAAAGGTGATGTCTGAGAAAGGGCAAAGTTTGGTCATTTTGCTCGGCATTAGGTTGTGCGTCCTACGAGGACCCTAAGCCACATTTGGAGCTTCTTGCTCGCAAGCATGATATTCAAATTTGATGCCCATGTGAGATAGTTCTGTCCATTCGGGGTCAGTTCTTCAAACTCACGTTTGACAATGCCAGGTATTTGCATATTCACAAGATTCTTTCTTTAGATTACTTCGTGTAATCTAATAGATAGTGGTTGCAAAAATTCATAAATGCATAAAACAAATTCTCATGAATTTCCAGTAAACTAAAAGAAAACTGAAAGTGCATCTAGGCCCCTCAAATTGTTTTGGTGATTAATGATGACACAATTAAAGAGATCTAATGTTTTATCCAAGAATACTGCAGATATCGAGATTATATCGAAGTTTGGAATGACATTGGACACCCCCACGACTACTTAAAATCAAAAGGACGGCATCAAGACCAAAGTTGTAATCTTTTATTCAATTGTGTCTTAAGGATAGCCGTACTATTAAGAGGGTATGACGAGAAATCGATTTTAGGATGTGCATGTGCTCAACATCAAGTCTTGCATCTCACTTTAGCACTCCTTCTCTTGGTTTTGAAAAGTTTCAATTTGAAACCGTTACAGGTAACCGGAGTATCCGGACATTTTGTCCGAGTCTCGGATTCAATCGGAGTGTCCGGACATTTGGTCCGAGTCTCGGGTTGGACCTCTCGATTGCTTTGTTTCCGGTGGTCCGAGTATCCGGTTGTTTGGTCCGAGTCTCCGGATAACCCGGAGTCTCGGGTTGTTTGTCCGACACTCCGCCTG
Source organism: Rhipidocladum racemiflorum (assembly GCA_036346355.1). NCBI lineage: Eukaryota > Viridiplantae > Streptophyta > Magnoliopsida > Poales > Poaceae > Rhipidocladum > Rhipidocladum racemiflorum. The sequence goes on along the minus strand of CM070583.1, from coordinate 78,178,292 downwards.
TTCAAAAACGGGAGTAACGGCTAGTTTTCAAAAAGAGTATTTAAAGCCTCCACTCCACTCCAACGGCTAGGATCTCTATTGAGCTCATTCATAGCAGCATTCAAGCCATTCCTAACCATCTCTAAGCATTCAATAGAGCCCCCACTTCCTCCCACCAATTAATTTGGTTGTTGATCTTTTTGGTGTGGAGAGGAAGAAGAAAAGTGCAAAGTGCATTCATTTCATCTTGTTGAGCACTAGTTCATCCTCCAAGCGATTCTTCGTGGTGCTATTTCTCTTGGAGGTTGAAGGTCTCCTAGACGGCTAGGAGTCACCGGGAGCTACCAACTTGTGTGGTGAGCCCCGGTAGTTTGTGAAGGCAAGTCTCGCCTCCGAAAGGAAAGAGACAAGAAGTGAAGCCGGCGAGTGCATTTGTGCAACACCGGGAGGAAAGCGGGTTGAAAGAGACCCCGGCTCAAAGTGCGACCGAGCCACCTCAACGGAGACGTAGGGTTCCCTTCAAGAACCCGAACTTCGGTGAAAATTCGTGTCTCTCGCATTCACTTTTACTTCTTAGTATTGCTTAAGTGGATTTGAATTTGTAAAGTTAGATCTAGCTCTTTGCTTGGCTTTAAATTCAAATTCTTGCTAGCAATTGTTCTAGGTGGTTCTTGCTATATACTTCTAGTGGTTTATTGTGCTTGCTAGAGTAGTTTTTATCTCGCTCCCGAGCCAGCTAACCCGGAGAGTCCGGACTCAATACCGGACACTCCGGACAAGCCGGAGTATCCGGACCCAAAACCCGAGACTCGGGTTGACCAGCTTCGGCCAGGTTTATTCCATTTGCGTAAATTTTAATCCGCCTATTCACCCCCCCTCTAGGCGACATCGTTGGTCCTTTCAATTGGTATCAGAGCCAAATCTCCATTATTTTGGCTTAACCGCTTGGAGAATCAAAGATGTCGGACATAGAAAAGGTTACCGAAACCCATGGCCAAGAGAAAGCCTCGGGTTCCGGTATCGGGGTTGCTATTCCATTAGATTATTCCTCCTTTGGAGTCTCAAACTCCTCATCCTATGTTTCCGTCTCGTCCGGTCGAGCGCCTCACTTCGATGGCACTCGGTATGCGGCATGGAAACATAAGATGGAGATGCATTTGAGATCACTTCATCCGTGTATTTGGAAGATTGTTGAAACAGGTTTCAAGCCCGCAAACCCCAACAATCTCACCTCCGAAGAAGACAAAGCTCAACACTTCAACGACTTGGCTGTCAATGCCTTGTTCAATGCTTTGAGCGACTCCGAGTTCAACCGGGTCGATGTCCTTGACAATGCCAAGGACATTTGGGAAAGATTGATGGTGTCTCACGAAGGTGTATCAAGTGTCCGTGAGTCAAAGATCGAACTCATCATTGGGGAGCTAAGCCGATTCACTTTGGAAGAAGGTGAATCGTACACAAATATGTTTGATCGCTTGATGGTGCTAGTGAATCAAGCAAAGGGACTTGGAAGCACCGAGCTCACCGACAAGGCCGTGGTGAAGATCATCCTTCGAGTGATCACCCCCACCAACCGCAACCTTGTGCAACTCATCCGCGATCGGCCAAACTTCGATACTCTCACTCCTCATGATGTGATTGGCCGGTTGATGACGGATGAGATGATGGTGAAGGAAGCGGAAGTGGTGGAGGAGCTCAAGTCCGGCAAGAAGAAAGGCATCGCCTTGAAGGCCGTCAAGGTGGTGCAAGAAGCCAAAGAGAGCTCAAGCGATGAAGAAGAGTCAAGCGGCCCCTTGACAAATGAAGACATGGCCTTGCTCGTGAGAAGATTCAACAAGTTCTTGAAGAAGAAGGGCTACAAGCCGGGTAGTCACTCCAAGAACTATGGCAACAAGTCAAGAGGGCGTCACTCCTCAAGAAAGTGCTATGAGTGTGGGGAACCCGGTCATTTCATTGCCGAGTGCCCACACAAAGAGAAGAAGGAGGAAAAGCCCTACAAGAAAGACAAGTTCAAGAAGAAGGACAAAGACAAGAACAAAAAGTACAAGGGCAAGGGTCATGCTTACATCGGCAAGGAGTGGAACTCCGACTCCGACTCCGAGTCCGAGTCCGATTCCAACTCCGACAACGAAGAAGGACTCGCCACCATCGCCATTGCCACTCCACCGACAAAGTCAAAGAGTCTCTTTGACGACTTAAGCGACGGCGAAGGAGATGCTCCAATGTGCCTTATGGCAAAAGGGCACAAGGTATCATCTAAGAGCACTACTCATTCCATTGTTGATTATAGCTTAGATGATTGTGATGATGCTAGTGATGAAGAAGAGGTAGCATTTAAGTCTATGGATGACTTTGATGTTAAAAAATTAGACTTGCTACTTAAGGATATTGAAAGATTGGAGGAGGTTGTTGAGCAAAAGGAAGCCATTCTCGAAGCTCAAGAAGATCTCCTTATTTTTGAAAAGGAGAAGAACCTTGAACTAGAGAAGAGCTTAGCCTTTGAAAAGAAGAAAAATGAGGATTTGGGATCAAAAGTTCAAATTTGACCAAAAATGAAGCAATTAGTCTTGAGATCACCAATGCTTCACTCTTAGAGTAACTTGCAAAAGCAAAGGATGCTTGCAAGGCTCTTGAAGTGAAGCTTGTTGATCTCTCGAATAAAGCTTCTACCTCAATCAACAACTCCAATATTTCACTACCCTCAACGAGCAACGGTTGCGCTAGATGCTTTAATGTTGATGTTGCTACTTGTGCTACTAACCGTGAGACTTTGAAAGTCTTAGCTCATGAAAATGAGAAGCTTAAGGTGATGCTTGAAGATGGACTTCAAAAGTCCTACAAGGCAAGCAAAGGTTTAGAGGAGTATCTCGGTAAGCGCCAAGGTAATCCTAAGAGGCAAGGGCTTGGGTATGTTCCGCCAAAGGGCAAAAAGAGCAACATTGTTGTTGCTCCTTTAAGCAAGCCCATTCACTTTGTAAAAGGCGAAGGAACATCCAAGCACAAAGCTCACTCCGAGTTCTTTGCTTCTTATGTGCTTAAAAAGACTAACCTCGGTCGTGTAGTTGCTTATCATGTTGGGCGTAAGCCGAAGAATGCTCCTTGTGTTCGTTCTATTTGGGTCCCTAAATCGCTTGTCACTAACGTGCGTGGACCTAACCAAGTTTGGGTACCAAAGAGCAAAAACTAAATGTCATTTTGTAGGCCTATATCTCCGGTGGAACGAGTTGGATTTTGGATAGCGGATGTACGCACCACATGACCGGAGAAAAGGCAATGTTCGCTCAATTGGACTCAAATGGATCAAACAGTGAAAGCATTGTCTTTGGAGACAATGGAAAAGGAGAAGTAATTGGATTGGGTAAAATTCCTATCTCAAGCAATTTTCAATTAAATAATGTTTTGCTTGTTGAGTCATTAAGCTACAATTTATTGTCCGTTGCACAATTATGTGAAGCGGGCTATAATTGTTTGTTTAATGAAAAGGGTGTGGATGTCATTAAGAGGCTTGATGGTTCAATAGCCTTTAAAGGACGTTTGAAGGGTAAGCTCTATCTCGTAGACTTCAATACGGATAGACTTAATCTTGAAACATGCTTAATGGCTAAATCTAGCATGGGTTGGCTTTGGCATCGCCGATTAGCCCATGTTGGTATGAGGAATCTTCACAAACTCATTAAAGGCAACCACATTCTCGGACTAACCAATGTTGTCTTTGAGAAAGATAGGATTTGTAGCGCTTGTCAAGCCGGCAAGCAAGTCGGTGCCTCCCATCCCGCCAAGAATGTGATGACGACCACAAGACCTTTGGAAATGCTTCATATGGATCTTTTTGGTCCGGTCGCCTACATAAGCATCGGGGGAAGTAAGTATGGTTTAGTCATTGTTGATGATTTTTCTCGATTCACTTGGGTGTTCTTTTTGCATGACAAAGGAGAAGTCCAAGTGACTTTAAAGAAATTCATGAGAAGAGCTCAAAACGAGTTTGAAGTAAAGATTAAGAGAATTCGGAGCGACAAGCGGCACGAGTTCAAGAATATTGGCGTGGAGGAGTTTCTTGATGAGGAAGGAATCAAGCACGAATTCTCGGCTCCTATTCTCCTCAACAAAATGGGGTGGCCGAGAGGAAGAATCGAACCCTCATCGAGATGGCGCGGACAATGCTCGACGAGTACAAGGTTTCCGATAGCTTTTGGGCGGAAGCAATCAACACCGCATGCCACAGCTCCAACCGCCTCTACCTCCACAAGATCTTGAAGAAGGCAGCGTCTGAGTTGCTCACCGAAGAAACCAAATGTCTCCTACTTTCGAGTCTTTGGGAGCAAATGCTATATCCTTAACAAAAAGGCTAAGTCTTCTAAATTCGCTCCTAAAGTAGATGAAGGTTTCTTACTTGGTTATGGAACTAATGCTTACGCGTACCGAGTTTTCAACAATACCACCGGTGTCGTTGAAATCTCGCGTGACGTGACTTTTGATGAAACTAATGGTTCTCAAGTAGAACAAGTTGATCGTGTTGTGATTGATAGGGAAGAACCTCCTTGTGAAGCTATCAAGAAAATGGCAATCGGGGAGGTAAGACCTCAAAATTTGGAAACTCACCCGAGCTCCCCAACCCGGAGTCTCCGGACTGAAACCCGGAGTGTCCGGACTGGTCCAGAGTCTCCGGGTCCATTAATGAGTCTCCGGATGGGAATGGCTCAGTGGCGTTCCCTCCTCATCCAAGCAAGCCCAAGATGGTTCGAACGCATCCCAAGACCAAGAACCTATCCAAGCTCCAAATTCAACCGTTCCTCACCCAAGAGTTCATCAAAGTATTCAACGAGATCATCCGGTCGACAATATACTTGGAGACATTCACAAGGGAGTATCTACTAGATCTCGAGTTGCAAATTTTTGTGAATTTTACTCGTTTGTGTCGTCTCTTGAGCCTCTTAAGGTAGAAGAAGCGCTTGATAATCCGGATTGGGTGATGGCCATGCAAGAGGAGCTCAACAATTTCAAGAGAAATCAAGTTTGGGAGCTTGTTCAAAGACCAAATCAAAACGTGATCGGCACAAAGTGGGTCTTCCGGAACAAGCAAGACGAGAACGGAATCGTGACTAGGAACAAAGCACGTTTGGTTGCTCAAGGGTACACTCAAATCGAAGGTTTGGATTTCGATGAAACATATGCTCCAGTAGCTAGGCTTGAATCTATTAGAATATTACTTGCTTTTGCTACTCACCATGATTTCAAGCTGTATCAAATGGACGTGAATAGCGCCTTCTTAAATGGACCACTTTCCGAGATGGTCTACGTTTTGCAACCACCCGGATTTGAAGATCCAAGACATCCGGACCACGTCTACTACCTTCACAAGGCACTCTATGGACTTAAGCAAGCTCCAAGGGCATGGTTCGAATGTCTTCGAGACTTCCTTCTCGGACAAGGTTTTGTAGTCGGAAAAGCCGACCCTACTCTCTTTACTAAGCATATTGATAATGATTTATTTGTGTGCCAAATATATGTCGATGACATTATATTTGGATCTACTAATGAACATTTGTGTAAAGAGTTTAGCAAGATAATGACCAAAAGGTTTGAGATGTCCATGATGGGTGAGTTGAAGTTCTTCCTCGGATTCCAAGTTAAACAACTCAAGGAAGGAACTTTCATTTGTCAAACGAAGTACATCAAGGACATGCTCAAGAAGTTCGGAATGGAGGACGCCAAGCCCATAAAGACGCCAATGCAAGCCAACGGGCACCTAGACCTCGACAAAGAAGGTAAACCGGTCATCCAAAAGGTATATCGCTCGATGATCGGTTCTCTCCTTTATCTTTGTGCATCTAGGCCCGATATCATGCTTAGCGTTTGTATGTGTGCACGTTTTCAAGCCGCTCCAAAAGAGTGCCACATGGTGGCCGTTAAGAGAATCTTGAGATACTTAGTGCACACTCCTCATTTCGGACTTTGGTATCCGAAAGGATCCTCCTTTGAGCTCATTGGCTATTCCGATGCGGATTATGCCGGTTGCAAAGTGGATAGGAAGAGTACCTCAGGAACCTGCCAATTCTTGGGTAGGTCCCTAGTCTCATGGTCTTCCAAGAAACAAAATTCCGTAGCCCTATCCACTGCCGAAGCCGAATACATAGCCGCCGGGAGTTGTTGTGCCCAACTACTTTGGATGAGACAAACCTTGAGTGATTTTGGCCTATCCTACAAAAGCGTTCCACTTTTGTGTGACAATGAGAGTGCCATAAAAATTGCCAACAATCCTGTCCAACACTCCCGAACAAAACACATTGATATTCGCCATCATTTCCTAAGAGACCACGCAACTAAAGGCGAAATTGATATCCAACATGTGAGTACAAATGATCAATTAGCCGATATCTTTACCAAGCCCCTTGACGAGAAAAGGTTCTGTGAATTGAGAAGTGGACTAAATATCTTAGACTCTCGTAACGTGGCTTGATAAGTGCTCATATATTGGTTGGTGAATGAAAAATGAAGTTCAAAACTTTATTTATCTTTTTCTCTGAATTTACCATGTGTTATTGGCTCTTGATCTTAGGATCGCATCATTACTATGTGACTATAGTCTGATTGCTTGATTGTTAGCTAGTCACATGGTGGATGGATGCCCTAGGACTCCTTTCTCTCTCTCTCCGCGGGTCTCCGAAGCTTTCCTTGAAAAATTCCTTTTCTTCCCGAGCAAGGGAATCCGGAGTATCCGGATTTCGATTCGGACTCTCTGGTTAGCCCGGAGTCTCCGGACATTTGGTCCGGAGTGTCCGGGTTGGTACGGAGTCTCCGGACTGAAGTCCGGAGTCTCCGGGTTGGGGCGGTCGGTTAAACCCCAAAATCCCGCGCGGTTCATTTCTTTTTCTTTTTCCCACCGTGTCTCTCTCTCTCCCGTGCTCTCCTTGCGGTTAGGGCTTCTCCTCTCCATCTTCTTCTTCTCCAAGGCGTGTGGGACTCCTCCTCTCCCTCCGTTTTGTAGAATCAAGGTAAGGTGGCTTGCCCTAATCCTCCTCATTCCGTTTTTGAATCCACCTCTCCTCATTCTAAAGGATCTCCGTGTGGATTGTCTCTTCTAGGGTGCGGTCTCTCGATTTCTTGGTTCTCGAAGATCGAAGGGTTGTCAATCTCTTCTCACCGTGTTCCTCATTTCAATCTTGTTAAGGTGAGTTCAAGTTCTAACCCTCTCCCGCGAAATCCTTGGCCATTTGTTGTACTCATCTCTTAATCCTTCATCCCAGTGGCCTTCTAGACCCATTACTTGTTGTTTTTGGTGATGGATTCCGTGAAATCTTTCTGGCCTTGCGCGTTTTCTGGCACATCCGGAGTGTCCGGACTCTGGGTCCGGAGTCTCCGGGTTGATCCGGAATGTCCGGACATTTTGTCCGGAGTCTCCGGATGCAATCCGGAGTATCCGGACATTTTGTCCGGACTCTCCGGGTTGGGTGCCTCGGCCAGATTCAGTTCTTCGCTGTTTTTCGCGTCGCCTCTCGGCTAATTCCTCTCGTTCGCTTTGTCTGGTCAGATGGATCCTACCCAGGGAACTTCTGGTGGCAGTGTTCCTTCTCGAGTGCCCGGTGGCGGCGATCCTTCTCGTGACGGCCCGGTGGCAGCGATCCTCCTCAAGAGTGCAGCTAGTGGCGGTGCTCCCGCCAGTAGCGTCTCCCACCAATTCTCCTCCTCAGCCTCAGCAGCCTCCGCAGAAAAGGCAGAGAATTGGAGTGGTCAAAAGACTCGTTTCCAGACCTCGAGGCCACCGGCCAGTGGTCAAGACTGCCCTGTCTCCTCCACCTCGGCAAGCTCTGATCCAGATGAGCATCCAGCTGATACCCATGCCAGGCTTTGTGATCAGAAAAGAAGCCAGTTCCGTACTTCTGGGCACTTCATTGGTCCTCTGATCAAGGCCAAGCCCGTGTGGAACTATCCAATGTCCGTAAATCCAATGAGAGTAATTGACTACCGGACAGGACCTGGTAAAGGGAAAGCCATTGTGGAGCACAGAAAGAAAGAAAGCCGGCATTGATCGCATGACACTTACCACAAGGGCCTAGTGTCAACCCCCTCCGAATCATACCCAATCGCTGAAGCGTCCTCCTGTGGCCCGAAAACCTAGCACCCCCTCGAGCAGCCCCAAGCCCGGCTTGGCGCTCGAGAGTCGGCCTAAGCCTCGCCCTCAACCACGTCCAACCACAGGAAGTTACGGTCCATCGATTCCGTATGAGAGAAAGAGTGGCTTACCGTACCATAATCGGGCATGCGACCAACCGGGGTGTGCTCAATCAAAGGGCAACCATCGAATCGGTCCTTAATCGACTCAAACGGGAACTACCACATCGGGTCTCCTTACCCAATGTCCCAACCTTCCCGCCCGGTCTCCAATTCATCTTTTCTTTTCCAACTACCCATCCATGCCCACTCTTTTTATCATAGGTAAGATATCGACCTCAAGCGACGGAACCTTCCGCCACTTGGCCCAAATCCCGACCTCTAAGCAATTCTAAGCAGTGACTCATTTAATACCCATACTAGTTCCAACGGAAGTATTCACAAATCCAAGGGACGAATGTGCAGCAAATAGGATCTAACCCTAACCCAATTCAACTCCTAATGCAGACTTATTTCACCAATTAAGCAATTTATTCACAAAAATACAATTAATATGGGTTCAAGATGCATAGGTGCTTGCCTTGTTCTTCTGCCTGTGGGTCGGCAACAGTCGGCTCTCCGGTAACACCCTCGGTCACCGCGGCGTCAGTCTCCGCGGGATCGTTCCCTACACGAGTACAATGCATAATGAGATGCATGCCATGCAAATGAAATGAACACAAAAGGAAAAATCCCGACGAAACAACGCGACCGGACAGGTTAACGAAACCGGACAGAATAGCCTAACCCGGACAGTCCGGTTATTTGATCCGGACAGTCCGGATAACCCGGATACTCCGGACCTTGTGTCCGGATACTCCGGCCTAGGGCGGATACTCCGGGCTTTTAGTCCGGACACTCCGGACTTGGCGAGTTTTACCCAATGACACGACGGATCGAGGTGCCGCCAAGTCCTATGACACCACTAGAACCCGATCTACGACTTTTCTACACGCGACACGGCCGAAGAAGCTTATAGCTAACCCAACTCCACGAGGAACGACACTAGCCCACGAAACCACTAGCCAACTCCAAACGACCCTTGGATCGGCATTACCACTACCCGATCTACCTCTCTAGTACCCACATTCCTCAATCCAAACCCCAACCAACCCTAGAATCACTACACCCAAAACCCTAGAACTCAAGATTCAACTCCAAACTCCCAATCCAAACCTAAACCCTAACCCACCATGGCTAGTCTTAGAACCCAAGAATCCCACGAATCAACCCCCAAGAGAAAGACCTACCTCCAAGGATGATGGAGGAGACACAATGCCGGGTGGAGGAAGGAGAAGTCGGCGTGAGGAGGAGTTCCCGGGGATGGAGGAGTCGCCGGGGAGGAGCCACGGAGGGTCACCGGCCGGCGGGAAGCTCACCGGAGTGAAGCCAGGGTGGAGGGGAGTAGCACCAAGGAGTGGGGAAATAACATGGAGGAGAAAGAATGGAGGGGAGCCACGAAATGGGACTTTTATACTAAACCCCCGCAAATACCGGACTCTCCGGACGCTAACCCGGAGACTCCGGGTTGGGGTCTTCGGTGGAATCAACCCGGACACTCCGGACGTTTGGTCCGGACACTCCGGGTTGGGGTGTTCGGTCAGCCCAATCCGGATACTCCGGACATTTATCCGGACATTCCGGGTTGGATCCGGACACTCCGGATGCTGATCCGGATACTCCGGATGTCCCAGAACCTTTGGAACTTGGGGCCTTGACAATTGCCTTCTTCCAATCTTCCCAATCGAGCTTTTTCTTGCACTCTGTGAGAGATGCGGGCTCGGGATCATGATTAATGATCGTGGCAATCTTCTTTGCAAAGTATGCATTGACATTGGCTGTTGCTCTATTCATTGATTCTCCTGATATTACAAAATTTATGGCCATTTCATCATGGGGTGCTTCGTGCACTTCTACTTGCTCTTCATTGCTATTTCCCATTCCAGGAGCATGTTCCTTTAGTTTTTCTCCGCCAATGTGTGCGCACACATTATTTCCGGCGGCTTCTTCCAATGGAAGGTTCAGATCTGGAATTGCCTTTTCCACAGGCTTGTTTCCAGTGCCAGGTCTCAACTGGCTCCCCTTCTTGCTTTGGGGCACTTTTGTGATTGGCTGTGGTAAGTCCTCTTGCCCAGTTTTCCCCAGACGTCTCCGGTACTTTGGGTTTGAGAAGCCGCTTTTCTGTTCTTTTTCTTTGAGGCCTCTGAACAGGATGAGGATACCTTCGCTTTCTTAGGTATTTCCACCCTCTCTGGTGCATTTCTTGCGGGTACATGCGACTTAACCACGCTCTTCAAATCACAAAAATGATCAGGCAGTTCATTTGCTAAATTCTGCAAATCAATTATCTTCTGGACTTCTTGATTTGCTTCATTAGTGCGAGGGTCATGTGCGGGGATCCCAGTGGAATGCCATATTATTTTCCGGCATTTTTCATCCAATGGTTGATTCTCTCCCCCTAATGACGGGAAACGGTCCTTGTCAAAGATACAGTCAGCGAATCGCGCTATATGCAAGTCTCGATCATGGGTTCCAAATATCTGATTATGGATGCACTCTCATAACCAACGTATATCCCGGACTTACGGAGAGGGCCCATTGCGATCCATTGGGGGTGGTATAGGTACATATACCATACAACCAAAATTTCTAAGATGGGAAATCTTCGGGATGACCCCTTGCACTAGTTGCATAGGTGAATGGATGTTGTAGGCCGATGATCTATAATTGATGAGTGTCTTTGCTGCGTCTGTGTGTCCTCAACAAGTGTTGGGCAAGTTACAACTCTGCAAGAGCGATGCGGCAATGAACTTAATCCTCTTTATTAGTGCTTGACTAGCCCATTTTGCGTATGGGACGCATGCAGAGTGCTCAACAGCTTATTCCGTTCTTTGTGCAATAATCATCAAATACCTTGGAAGTAAATTACGGCATTGTCCATTCGAATGGACTTCACGCGATGATCGTGAAAAGCATTCTTAATTCGATGATCTGCGAGATCGATTTGCGAATGCATGATTCCTTGTTGACAAAGCAAACATGTATGCGACCATTTTCGAGGAAGCATCAATGAGCACCATAAAATATCGAAACGGCCACGACAAGGGCTGAATCGGGCATAAATATCCCCTGAATGCGTTCCAGAATGTAGGGATTTCATGTTGCACTTTCATAACAGAGGGTCTAGTTATTAATTTCCGTGGCACATGCATGGCACACAAAATGTTCATGTTTCGGAAAATTTTTAACATTAATGCCATGACCTTATGAGTTGTTAACTATATTTCTCATCATTCTAAGACCAAGATGACCTAAATATACAATGCCATAAAGGAAAATAATTCAGAGCTTCTAAAGAAGTATACACTGCGTGTGTATTGATTCTCGTGTAGTACAACCAAGATTCATATGAGGGATATTTTTCTAATACCATTTTTTTCATATTCCAGTGCTTCACAATGCACAAATGCTCTTTGCCATTTTCTTCATTGGTTTCTACGTGAAACCTATTGGCGCGGATATCATTGAAAGCTTAAGAGAGTGCGTGTTGATTCAGAGTACAAAAGGGCTTCTTCAATTACCAAAGTTGTACCCATTGGCAATATAATTGTGGCTTTTCCAGAGCCTATTATATGCGTATAAACTCTGCGATTTTCGTAATCCTTCCAGCGTTCTTCGTGATCGTCTGGAAGTATTTCGACTCTCTTAAGATGGTATTAGCTTTGTCTACTATTAACAATGCATATCTCCTCTATTTGGGCGCTACACAATTTTTCAATGAAAAGAAATATAATTCTAATCATACAGTGGCAAAGTAATTCAAAAATATTACTTGCAAATATAGAATACTGAAATAAAGAATAAATTACAATTCTATTCATGAGAAAAGAAAATGTATGCTCTTCGAGAGCTTACAATTCATTATTCAAAATTCATTAACAACCACTGTTCTGTAGTCTGCAAAATTTCAGGCGAATTCAATCTTGCTGTGCTTAGAGCAAGATGGTGGACTTGAGCTTCTCGAACCGCTTCTGAAGTGCAGTTTATAACTCAAGTACACTCACCTCAGCCATGTATTCTTTATTCAAAGTGGCTGAAAGGTGATGTCTGAGAAAGGGCAAAGTTTGGTCATTTTGCTCGGCATTAGGTTGTGCGTCCTACGAGGACCCTAAGCCACATTTGGAGCTTCTTGCTCGCAAGCATGATATTCAAATTTGATGCCCATGTGAGATAGTTCTGTCCATTCGGGGTCAGTTCTTCAAACTCACGTTTGACAATGCCAGGTATTTGCATATTCACAAGATTCTTTCTTTAGATTACTTCGTGTAATCTAATAGATAGTGGTTGCAAAAATTCATAAATGCATAAAACAAATTCTCATGAATTTCCAGTAAACTAAAAGAAAACTGAAAGTGCATCTAGGCCCCTCAAATTGTTTTGGTGATTAATGATGACACAATTAAAGAGATCTAATGTTTTATCCAAGAATACTGCAGATATCGAGATTATATCGAAGTTTGGAATGACATTGGACACCCCCACGACTACTTAAAATCAAAAGGACGGCATCAAGACCAAAGTTGTAATCTTTTATTCAATTGTGTCTTAAGGATAGCCGTACTATTAAGAGGGTATGACGAGAAATCGATTTTAGGATGTGCATGTGCTCAACATCAAGTCTTGCATCTCACTTTAGCACTCCTACTCTTGGTTTTGAAAAGTTTCAATTTGAAACCGTTCTGGGTAACCCGGAGTATCCGGACATTTTGTCCGGAGTCTCCGGATTCAATCCGGAGTGTCCGGACATTTGGTCCGGAGTCTCCGGGTTGGACCTCTCGGTTGCTTTGTTTCCAGCTGGTCCGGAGTATCCGGACATTTGGTCCGGAGTCTCCGGATAACCCGGAGTCTCCGGGTTGTTTGTCCGGACACTCCGGCCTGTTCAAAAACGGGAGTAACGGCTAGTTTTCAAAAAGAGTATTTAAAGCCTCCACTCCACTCCAACGGCTAGGATCTCTATTGAGCTCATTCATAGCGACAGTCAAGCCATTCCTAACCATCTCTAAGCATTCAATAGAGCCCCCACTTCCTCCCACCAATTAATTTGGTTGTTGATCTTTTTGGTGTGGAGAGGAAGAAGAAAAGTGCAAAGTGCATTCATTTCATCTTGTTGAGCACTAGTTCATCCTCCAAGCGATTCTTCGTGGTGCTATTTCTCTTGGAGGTTGAAGGTCTCCTAGACGGCTAGGAGTCACCGGGAGCTACCAACTTGTGTGGTGAGCCCCGGTAGTTTGTGAAGGCAAGTCTCGCCTCCGAAAGGAAAGAGACAAGAAGTGAAGCCGACGAGTGCATTTGTGCAACACCGGGAGGAAAGCGGGTTGAAAGAGACCCGGCTCAAGTGCGACCAGAGCCACCTCAACGGAGACGTAGGGTTCCCTTCAAGAACCCGAACTTCGGTGAAAATTCGTGTCTCTCGCATTCACTTTTACTTCTTAGTATTGCTTAAGTGGATTTGAATTTGTAAAGTTAGATCTAGCTCTTTGCTTGGCTTTAAATTCAAATTCTTGCTAGCAATTGTTCTAGGTTGTTCTTGCTATATACTTCTAGTGGTTTATTGTGCTTGCTAGAGTAGTTTTTATCTCGCTCCCGAGCCAGCTAACCCGGAGAGTCCGGACTCAATACCGGACACTCCGGACAAGCCGGAGTATCCGGACCAAAAACCCGGAGACTCCGGGTTGACCAGCTCGGCCAGGTTTATTCCGCTGCGTAAATTTTAATCCGCCTATTCACCCCCCCTCTAGGCGACATCGTTGGTCCTTTCAAAAACAATAATTGCAAGATTCATAAATACAAGATTCATAATTACGGGATTCATAAATGCAAGATTCATATATACACAGATTCATAAAGATTCATAAATACAGCTTCGTGCATATATGTGATCGGCTTCGTGCATGCGATCAGATTTATGCGCGCGATCGACTTTATGTATGCCATCGGATTCATGTGCATGATCGACTTCGTGCGATCTGTTTCATGTGTACGATCGGCTTCGTGCATGCGATCGGATTCATATGCATGATCGATTTCATACGATCTGTTTCATGTGCGTGATCGGCTTCGTGCAGGCGATCGGATTCATACGTGCGATGGGCTTTGTGTGCACGATCGGCTTCATGCGATCGGCATAGCGCGGCTTCATGCGTGCGGCGCTGTCAGTTCCATGCACGTCGGCCTTCTTTGCGCGACGGTGGCCGCTTCGTGCGGCATGCTTGAATTTCCAATGAATTATATTAAGGTAATTTTTCATCATTACTTGATAACAGAAAATAAATTCCAACATAAATTAAATGCGGTGTAATGCTAATTACAACTTATGTAACTCTCGTTGGTTGGGAGCGAAAACAGGTAACGAATATCTCCGTCAATTCGACTCTTGGCCAGGTCAACTTGCCCCTAGGGCTCACATGAGGGAGGGAGCACTTCCCGTTTCCGGTGCCAATTAAAGAACCAAGCCTCATGTGTGTTTTCCTAGACACCAATTGTCTCATGTCCTGTTTATTCATTACCAAAATCAAATCCCAACCACTCAGGTTCTCATAAAATGTTGTATGAAATATTCTGAATTTTCCTAGCACTTTTCATAATTTACGCTAATTTCAAGCAATTTTCAGAATTGCTTGTGTAATAGAAAATAATTTACCACATATTAAACATGACCAACATCTAGAAAATAAAACCTGTGGTTTGGAGCTTCCAATAATTTTCAAAAATTTTCGGAAGTCCACATATCCAGATATCCAATTTTCTAGTTTAATAACAATTTTCTAAATTCATTTACTGATTTCTAGATTTATTGAAAACAGAGGGGCTTTCTGGGCATCCGGGGTATGTGATGGCTTCGTGCCCACGTACTGTTGCTTCGTGATAGGGCTTCGTGCCGATGTACTATAGCGATCTGTAGCTTCATGCTACGATCTGCGAAAGTTGTTGTGAACTTGTAGCTTCGTGCCACGTTGAAGAACACGGTACTTAGATGCGTAGATTAGATGCATACTCGTAGCTTCATGCCACGATTAGATGCATTCATATTATGTACTAGAGAAACACCGCGAACTCGTAGCTTCGTGCCACGATTAGATGCATTCATACTATGTACTAGAGAAACACCGCGAACTCGTAGCTTCGTGCCACGATTAGATGCATTCATACTATGTACTAGAGAAACAGCGCGAACTCGTAGCTTTGTGCCACATAGATGCGCGTAAAGAATTGAACGAGCTATTAGATTCAATCTTCTGTTTCTCACCTTTCCAATCTATTCTTCGGTAGGCTATCGCGTAGGATAGAGTCGCGTAGGACTTTTTCTTTCGGCAATCCGAGTGGATGCCGGCTTGATGGCGAATTGATTGCAGATCGGATCGGGCGATCAATCGCCGGTAGTAGTCGTTCGTCGTTGTCGACGATCCTTCACTTCTTGTTTTTTTTGTCACCTTTCAATCTTTCTCCGGTAGAGCTTCGTGCTGATAACGTGTTAGACAACCTCGCTATCGAATAGTCCGGGGTTGCCTAATAGATCTTGTCGGGGATTGGACTATTTTCTATAAGGACCATTCTGCCCCGACGGCCGAGCAACTCCCAACCATGAGCTCGGATGCGATACCCGAGCGCGAGCCCCAAGCATTCTCAAGCTGTCGGGGATTGACTATCTGATAAAAGACCGTTGTACCCCCAGAAGATCCTGAAGCTACCGACCATACAGCACCAGCAGAAGATGCTCAGAAAACCATCCGAGCAACATAACTCCCGAGCATGTGTGTCTACCCATTCGCCTATGACCATACCGGACGATCACGAGCAACCATGCTCGTGAAGGCCACGTCGTTACCCGGGTGGATGGTCGGGGACCCGGTCATGCCATTAGAAAGAAAGATGGCAATCAATCCACCACAAATTCAAATTAATTGCGCAGATCAAGGGCCCCGGATCGTGGGCACTACGGTTATGGAAACGTGGCGTAAATCTAGGGGGTGGTTACCTTGTGTACAGCGTGAGGCTCAGATTTAATCCCCGAAAACACACGTGAAAGGGGATCCTGGTGAGATCCATGTACTTGTATCCATCATTTCAATAGAGAAAACGCCACCCAGGCGATCGGATGTAGGGCTATTATCTCGATCATGAGAGGCCTGAACCAGGATAAAATCCTTGTGTTCTGTCTGTTCTAACGGACCATCTTCCGCGTCTTCGATGCTACAACCTTTGGCGTAAAGGGGCTTTGGTTGATCCCTCGTTCAACAAGTAAGCTCGGCGAGAGCCCGTTCTCCAATCGCCGATACCAAGGCGCCGTCAGTGGGGATCGGCGTATTCTTTGCCAAAGGAATCAAGACGTCATCTTCCACATCGATGACCGACATCTTGCACAACTTATGATAAGGTAAGATGCGTAAAAGAAAAGTTTGTTACATCAAGCAAGCGAGTGCTTAGGCGAGTCGTTTGTTTTGTGCCGGCAAGTTCTTCGCTCGGCGCAAATTTCATCCTCTTGCCCGAAAGGCTTTTCGCTTCGAATCTGCCCGAGTAAATTTTTAGCTCGGACGTGTGTTTCTTCACATCGGACGGGCATTGCACTCGGAATTGATCTTGTTATATCTCGAAAATCGCTCTTATTCCTCCGAGCACGTGTTTCGCTCGGAGGCGGCCGGTGTTCGCGCCGAAGCGGGCAGCTGCCTTCGGGCGCGAGTCTCTCCTCCGAGCACGCGTTTCGGCTCGGGGACTAGTCGTGTTCGCGCCGGGCACGTGCCGCTCGGCGCGAAGTCTCTCCCTCCGAAACGCAGCGTTTCGCTCGGGGACTAGTCGTGTTCGCGCCGAGCACGTGCCGCTCGGCGCGAAGTCTCTCCCTCCGAGCACGCTGCGTTTTGCTCGGGGACTGCTTCGTGATTATTCATGTTCGCGCCGAGCACGTGCCGCTCGGGCGCGAAGTCTCTCCCTCCGAGCACGCGTTTCGCTCGGGGACTAGTCGTGTTCGCGCCCGAGCACGTGCCGGCTCGAGCGCGATTCTCTCCTCCGAGCACGCGTTTCGCTCGAGGGATCGTTTCTGTTCGCCACGCGTACTTTGCTCGGGCGCGAGTCTCTCCTCCGAGCACGCAGCGTTTGGCTCGGGGACTAGTCGTGTTCCGCGAGCACGTGCCCGGCGCGATTCTCTCCCTCCGAGCAGCGTTTGGCTGGATCGTTTCTGTTCAGCGCCGGCACGTGCCGGCTCGGCGCGAGTCTCTCCTCCGAGCAGCGCGTTTCGCTCGGGGACTAGTCGTGTTCGCGCCGAGCACGCGTGCCGGCTCGGCGTGATTCTCTCCCCTCCGAGCACGCGTTTCGCTGGGACTGTTCTGTTCCGCCGGGCACGCGTGCCGGCTCGGCGCGATTCTCTCCCTCCGAGCACGCGTTTCGCTCGGAGATCTGTTCGCGCCGGGCACGTGCCCGGCTCGGGCGCGAAGTCTCTCCCTCCGAGCACGCGTTTCGCTGTGGACTAGTCGTGTTCGCGTCGAGCACGTGCCGGCTCGGGCGCGAAGTCTCTCCCTCCGAGCGCGTTTCGCTGGGACTGTTTCGTGATTATTCATGTTCCGCGCCGAAAGCACGTGCCGGCTCGGGCGCGAAGTCTCTCCTTCCGAGCACGCTGCTTTCGCTGGGATCGTTTCTGTTCGCCGGGCACGTAGCTCGGGCGCGAGTCTCTCTTCCGAGCACGCTGCGTTTCGCTGGGATCGTTCCTATTCAGCCGGCACGCGTGCCGGCTCGGCGCGAAGTCTCTCCTTCCGAGCACGCGTTTCGCTCGGGGACTGTTCCTGTTCCGCGCCGAGCACGTACTTCGCTCGGGCGCGAGTCTCTCCCTCCGAGCACGCGTTACGCTCGGAGACGGTTTGTGTTCTGCGCCGAGCATGCTCGGCGTTTGAGCACAGGTCCTCACAGTTTATTTCCCTGGGCGCTTTGGTCCATGTCCAGATCGCGGCTCGAGCCTGGCTCGTCGCCGATTCCTCGAGCATTAGACCCATGCTCGATGTGGCAATGTGAGTCCGCTCGCAATCCGCTAGTAGCCTAGGCGTCGATCCATGCCTAGTTCCTGTGCATCGATCCATGCATGGGATGCGGCGGCATGTGTTTTTTCACGATGCTGCTAGTTACATTTCCTGGGCGCCTGGTCCATGTCCGGGAATCGCGGCTCGAGCACTGGCTCGTCTGTCGATTCCTCGAGCATTAGACCCATGCTCGGGATGTGGCAATGTGAGTCCGCTCGCACCGCTAGTAGCCTAGGCGTCGATCCATGCCTAGTTCCCTGTGCATCCGATCCATGCATGGGATGCGGCGACATGTGTTTTTTCCACGATCTGCTAGTTACCTTTCCCCTGTGCATCTTATCCATGCATGGGATGCGGCAGCATGTGTTTTTTCACAGTCTGCTAGTTACCTTTTCCCTGGGCATCTGATCCATACTCGGGACGAGGTTCAATCGCGTTTTATTTTCCCTCTCGGTGCAGCTTGTGCCGACCTTTTTCCCCGAGCATGATTCGCTCGGGATGTGATAGCGTGGGCCTGCCTCATCTGTCAAATCTTTTTCCTGGTCATTTCATGCCCGAGATCTTTGAGGTAGGTGCTTCACCATCAAGAATTCAATCCCTCCTTGGACTTCTCAGTCTCAAGGAGATAACCCATCTCACTTGAGCCTCGGGGACTAGCTGTCGGGGATTGGACTATTTTCTATAAGGACCATTCTGCCCCGACGGCCGAGCAACTCCCAACCATGAGCTCGGATGCGATACCCGAGCGCGAGCCCCAAGCATTCTCAAGCTGTCGGGGATTGACTATCTGATAAAAGACCGTTGTACCCCCAGAAGATCCTGAAGCTACCGACCATACAGCACCAGCAGAAGATGCTCGGAAAACCATCCGAGCAACATAACTCCCGAGCATGTGTGTCTACCCATTCGCCTATGACCATACCGGACGATCACGAGCAACCATGCTCGTGAAGGCCACGTCGTTACCCGGGTGGATGGTCGGGGACCCGGTCATGCCACTAGAAAGAAAGATGGCAATCAATCCACCACAAATTCAAATTAATTGCGCAGATCAAGGGCCCCGGATCGTGGGCACTACGGTTATGGAAACGTGGCGTAAATCTAGGGGGTGGTTACCTTGTGTACAGCGTGAGGCTCTGTATTTAATCCCCCCGAAAACACACGTGAAAGGGGGATCCCGGGGTGAGATCCATGTACTTGTATCCATCATTTCAATAGAGAAAAACGCCACCAGGCGACTGGATGTAGGGCTATTATCTCGATCATGAGAGGCCTGAACCAGGATAAAATCCTTGTGTTCCTGTCTGTTCTAACGGACCATCTTCCGCGTCTTCGATGCTACAACCTTTGGCTGAAAGGGGCTTTGGTTGATCCCTCGTTCAACAAGTAAGCTCGGCGAGAGCCCGTTCTCCAATCGTCGACAGATCTAAACTGGAGAATAGAGAGAGAGGGAGAGAGACACAATATGAGGAGGAACTGCTCTGCTTTATTATTCTCATTGCTTGTGTACAATGGGGTGACCCCCTGCCTCCTATATATAGCGGTTCTGCTTAGAGATAAGGAAGAGTCCATATAGGATACGTCAATTGGTTTCCTAACAATGCGTTCCAAACGGTGCATAGTTAACTTACACTGGCAATGCACCTTCAACTACCTCCGATCTTCATTGATTAAAAAAAAATCCAATCTTTGCAAGAATATCATCAACCATCTCAAAACCTCACAGCAAAACGCTATCACTTCAAAAAAAAATTTAGCAAAATTCATCTTCGTCTTTGCATATGGATTGATCTGATGATCTGAATAGCTTGCAGATATATTCATTTACATGTAGTTTGATCTGTATTTAATTACCTAGAATATCTGATACAAGGAGGAGGGAAGGCTGCTTACAATAGAATTAAGGGATTTATTCAACTCCATATAAATTGAATGGAATTCCTTCCTTCCGAACGGGTCCCAGACTCCCAAATGGGCAACAAATGAAGTGAGGCTTTGGGACACCAACAGCCCTGGTCTAATCCAGTTGCCACCAGTTCTGGTCTAAATTGCGTTGGTACGAAATCGTCCGCGTCGTCTAGGTCGTCTTCCTCGTCTCCAGCCGCGCTCCACCTCTCCTGCCATGGAACACCTCGCGTCCCCGCTGCACGGGTGAGTTTCTATCGTTTCCATTCATGTCGTCATGTGTTCTCGAGGCTCCTTAGCTTCTTCCCTCAAGCAATTGGATCCAAGGGGCAATCAAGAAGGACATTGAGCTCTTCTTCTCCATCCCAGACCAGTGAGAGCTCCTCCTATTATTCTTGCCCAAAGCATCACCTCGATCTCCTCTATCTTTTCCCCCACGCCAAGGCACCACCGTGGAGCTTGGCCGTCGCAGCTATCATCTTTCCCAACACTGGTCGTCGTCGTTGCCCCGTCGCCTCTGACCACCTCCTGCTTTGCACCTCAAGCCATCCCAATCCAATCCCCACCACACCAGCAGCATCTCTGTGACCCTCTGAATCCCCCCATGCTAACCTTGCCGGAGAGCCGCTGGAATCATGTTGGTGCTGAGTATAGGTGTAAACGGGTCGGGTACGGGCGGGTAGTCGGTTATCCCATATTTTACCCTATTATTTTTTCTCCGGGTACGGGTACGGATACGGGTAGTAAAAATCGGGCAGGGTACGGGTAACGGGTAGCATTTTCTACGAACGGGTAGAAATCGGGTTTCGGGTACTGTGCGGACGGGTATAATCAGGGTTTTTAATTTCGTTTCGGGACTATTTTTCGAGCAGCCACCGGTACCGAAATTCGTCGAAATTCGCTAAAAATCGAACTGTTTCGGAATTCAAATGTATTTGAAAATTGGTCAAATAGCCAAACAAATTTCGGTCGAAAAGCTCGAAATTCAGTCGAAAAGCATCGAATTTCGACGATGGGTTAAAAATGAGAAAAATTGCAAATAAAATGCTGTAAAATTTGTAAAAATCAATTCACATAATTAACACTTGTCACATATCAATACAAGTCCAAAAATAGGCATTCACATAATTAAAACATTAAAATATACCATAGCAAGATAACATTAGATAATATTAACACATTAAATATACCATAGCAATACACGTATTTTTTTTAATATTGGATAACAGTAATATATTAAAAATACCATACCTTTGCTATACTTTAAATAATGGAAAGTTTTCACATATCAATACAAGAAAAATTTCAATATTAGATAACATTAACACATTAAATATACCATAGCAATACAAGTAAGTTTTTAATATTGGATAACATTAATACATTAAAAAATACCATACCTTTGCTATACTTTAAATAATTGAAAGTTGTCACATATCAATACAAGAAAAATTTTCAATATTAGATAATATTAACACATTAAATATACCATAGCAATGCAAGTAAGTTTTTAATATTGGGTAACATTAATATATTAAAAAATACCATACCTTTGCTATACTTTAAATAATTGAAAGTTGTCAAATATCAATACAAGAAAAATTTTCAATATTAGATAACATTAATATATTAAAATATACTTCAACAAATATTGTTACTAAATATAATTGAATAAATATTACTACTAAATATATTTTAACAAATATTGCTACTTAACATAATTGAAGAATTATTGCTACTTGACATAGTTTGACAGATATTGCTACTAAAAATACTTCTAATTTCTTTTTCTTTTTTGCCTTTTCTATTTATCTATATTTTGAATGGCTCAAAAATGTCTTTAATTTTATTTTATTTTTCAAAAAATATTCACACTAGAGGTCATAAATATATTAATACTAATTATAAGAAAATTTTGGATAAATTTTGTCAATTTTTTGAATTTTTTGAATTTTTTTAAATTTGAATTTGAATTTGGACGAAAAACCGAACGAAAACTGATTTCGATCCCTAGCGGTAATGTCGAATTTCGCGATTTTCGAGCGAAATTCGTCTTAAACGTTAACTCTGGGTATAATACAGACAACAGGTACTTCATCGGGTAGTGCACGAAATACCTAGAATCAAAACATGCGATAAAAACAATCCAACCATCACACTAGTACATCACATAATACAATAGATAATACCGTATAGTCTAACAAACATACATAATCCAACAAAGAGTTCAAATAGTACATAATCAAACACATGGAGTTCAATAAACACACAAAGTCCAATACATAAAATGAAATTCGCACACATAGTTCAACACATAGAGTTAAATTATACAAAAACAAATTTCTTCATACATATATCAAGATCTCAAGTCTCAACATCGTCATTCATCCCCGTAGCATTCAGATCTTCAATTAAGGTTGCTATTTTATTCTTCGAATCTGGAATGGGTCAACAGGAATTAATTACAACTTTTAAATTACAAAGTACATAAAAGAATATTACAGTACAATTGCAAAAGAGTACAAACATGAAAACAAAAGCTTCGATGATCTGGATTTTCCTAGTTTAATCTGCATCAGAAAAATTAACCATGCATTAGATTAGAGCATCGACAATGGATTAAATTAATTTAAGTTAAGTTAGAATTGCCATCAGTCTGTTAGATTAATTATCGCACATAGAGCACCCGATATTGTCCGGGGGGCAACTCGGCACTTCTTGCGATTAAAACCGCCTCATCCGGCGTAATGCAAATCAAGGTCGTCGCCATGACGTCATCCAACCTGTAAAATTGTTGATACACAAATCATCACAGACCAAAGAGAACAGTCACCCATAGGATATAGTATCAGTTCATCATTTACCATGTAAATAAATCAATAGAAAAGCACTGTCAGTATACTATACCTAAGCATTCAAAGATCATCAAGTATTTTCTAGTATCAACTCCTTCATCATCTACTAAGTTCGTCCATTCCACATCAATCTTAGTGCAATTGATCTTCAGTTAATCATTCAAGCACATCACATATTAGGGACGGGAGATCAATGAGATTACTAGGCCTTTGTAACGCACGCGAATTCAAGAAACAAACACGCGAGGTACAGGCGGCGGTTGAATGCGCTGGCCCAAAAATAGTTGAACCAAATCCTGACTCACCAGCATGCTGATGTGCACCACGTACAATGAATGATCGATCGCGCTCATATCTATATCGCATCTGCAGAAGATGCAAGTACAGACAGACAGAGAGAGAGACTACAGTGTCAATTCTCAGTCCGGCCGGCTGGCCGGCCGGTCAGCGTACGAGGGAGGCATAGACGACGATGGATTGCTGCTGCACTGTCCTGGGTGATATAGATATAACACAGGATTGATGAGAGCCGTCAGAGAACTGATGAACCGGACAGACGACGTGCCCGGCTTCAGTATGTCTGCCTGCCCGGTGCCTGCGGATGTTTTGTGGTCGACCGGTCCATCCGCGAGTCGTCTCCTGCAGTCGTCCCCTCTTGCTGCTGCCGGCCGGCCGGCCGGCCAGTAGTGCATGCGCGCATGCATATAATTTCTCCCTCTCTGTGCCGCCGTTGTGGCATAATTATATCCAGATACTCGGATTGTGATAATTATTCGGGTACCCGAATCAAAATCTAACCTATTCGGATACTACCTGTACCTGTACCGTACACGGTGGGTAGTGTAAAATAGTTTTCCATTAGAATAATTTTATGTCCGAGTACGGGTACGGATGGGGCGTTACCCGACCTATTTACACCCTGGTGCTGAGGAAGGCTGTCGTTTACTCTGTTTTGCTTTCGTACATGCTGCTATGCCACCTCGAGCTGTCCCAGCCCAAGGCCCAAGCCAACCACGGCAATAGCACCGCAATGACCCACTGAAGCTCCCGCGCCGTCACCCTCGCTGGAGAAGTCGCCAGACCTGCCACCGCCATGACCAAGCTCTGCCTGAGCACCTGTACACCGATGCTAGCCAACACTGTGCCCCTCCAGCCCAACATATTGTTAGTGTTAATCTTGTTCGTTAGAATAGTTGTACACGTTAGAATGTGTACATGCATGTGTTTGTTTTTGTTTTCTGTTATCTAGTCGCATGCATGAGTGAGTTTGCAACCTGGTCATTGGATAGTAGTTAGCAGTGCAAGTGCATGCAGGAGCAGTTGGATGCCAACGTGAGGGCGCATGGTGCAGATCTAGACGTTGGGTGCATGCGTGATCCGAGTCCTCAGGAGTGCAGCGGCGCATTTTCTTCGGATCCAACGCCAGGTCGTGGCCGGGAGAACGAGCCCGCGTCGTGCGCATCTGGTTCCGTGCAGCCTGCACATGCATGTGTGTCTATATAATCTTGTACATGGATGATCAAGATAGAGAATAGCTAGAAAACCAAAAAAACGGCGCTAACTCAAGTCCGTTGTAATCTTGAGTCGGTAGGCGTCTCCAAATGTGTGATCCTTGTATTCTCAAAGAGCTAAGTGTAAGAATATATAAGCGTGCGTGCGTGTTTTTGGTGTATCTCTTGTTCTTATGTCCACGAGTTCGTGCTTGATCTTAGGCTAGTTCCAACACATATCACCAAAATGGGATCCCTATACCTCCCGTGATGCTCATCGTGCCAATCGTTCGTTGGAAAACAGCCTCCTCCGCCACCAACGCCGCTCGACACCTCACGTGCTAAGTGGCGAAACCACCCAAACCGAGTGCTACGCAAGCAAAATTAACCACCACCCAAAACAGCCATTAGGGTTAAGTAATCTGGTTTTGCAACATCATTCCGTTAAATGGCTGGTGTTTTGTGTGTCAGGGAGTTGAGTGGCGCAGCACCAACATACTTCAAGGGGTCATATGCAGTGGCAGAACTAGAACTCCTGGTTCCTGAACTTGTGATGGGTCTGGTAGCTGGTGATTTGGCTCTGTCTCCCCTCTAATGGAAGTTCCCTTTGATCTATACAACTGGAACAGCATGTTGTTTATTTAGCAGACCAATCAATAAACGAAGCAAACAAATCAACAGAACGCTCAGCCTCCACTGAAGCAAGTCTGCAGGGAATCTGGCCATGTGGCTGTAAAAAACTAGCAGCCCAAACACACCGTAACTCTGTGAACACTGCCGCCGCTTCCAGCTTCCCTCGAACAACCAAGGCATAGTGTTCCTACACAGTTTTTAAGGACGGTAACTTTCATCCATCCATCTAGACCATTGGACTGATCCGTCTAAACAATAGAAAATTGGTAGGGTATTTTGCCTATGGTACTCCCGAAAAGATCTGAACCACCACTTTTTGATCTAAAGATCCACGTGCAATCACCAAAATTGCAGTCAAAGAGGGACTGCATGGATCGCTTTCCACAAGAAAGACACACCTTATATGGCTGGGGTTTTGATAAGTTTCACCCGGATGTTTTCTTTAGCAACTATCATCTAAATTTTGGGCCATTGGATTTGCTTTCAGATCAATGCGCACACCCCCTGAATTAGAGATGGGTTGATCCTATAGATGTGTGTTTTGATCGTACGGTCCAAAATTTGGATGATTTTTATGACAAAAACATCTGGATGATGCCTATACACATATGGCTGTATATGTGTGATTCTCGTATGCCAGCGGTGAGCCTCACATGTGATAATATTTTTCAATTTATATACCATTACGATGGTAACAAAACTTAATTTACACGTAAAAGCTTTGCTCGTCATTCATTGCATTAAAGAAGAAAGAAGTCTAACTAACACAAGAACCTGCATGCACGAATCTTACGTGTGATCGATCTCACCTAAGAACCTGCATGGATCTGATATCTGCATGTACCTGTAGTTTATTTTTCGATCATGGCCAAAAGTAATAGGCCAGTTTATTTGTTATACGCACACATATACTTTTAATCAACGGCCGGAGGACATCAGGACAGCGCGGAGAAGTAATCCCCGGAGCTGTTCGGCACCGTGGGCGGCTCGAAGCTGCCGTAGGATGTGTTCGGCGTCATCACGTTCGTCGACGTCGAGGTGCCATTGCCCATGCTGGCGTAGCTGCCGCTCGTCTCCTCGATGTCGCTCAGCTCCAAGTGAGCTCCCCCTTCCTGCTGCCAGTTGAACATTGGCTTGAACGGCGGCACCTCCGGCGGCGGCGCCAACTTGGACACGATCTGCAGTACCTGCGGCATGGTCGGTCGGTCCCCGGGGTTCGGGCTGCTGCACGCCAGGCCGAGGAGCAGGAGCCGTTTGGCCTCGTCGGCGTCGAACCCATCGGTGCCCAGGTTCTGGTCCACGGCCCCGAGCAGCGCCCCCTGGCCGTGCAGCCGCCACACCCAGTCCGACAGGTGCGGGCAGCTCGGGTCGCCGAGCAGTGCGCAGCGGCCGGTGATGGCCTCGAGCACGAGCACGCCGAAGGAGAATACGTCCGTCTGGCGCGTGGCCTTGTGTTGGATGGGGTACTCGGGCGAGATGTACCCGCGCGTGCCGGCGACGCCGATGTCGGTGAAGGAGTTCCTGTCAAACTCGATAACGCGCGCGAGGCCGAAGTCGCCGAGGCGCGCGCGTAAGGACGCGTCGAGCAGGACGTTGCTCGCCTTGATGTCGCGGTGGAGCACCATGCGGTCGTACTCGTGGTGTACGTAGTGGAGGCCTGACGCGACGTCGGCGACTATGTTGTAGCGGCTGTCCCAGCTGAGCACCGGCTGCTGCTCGTCGACGCCGCGGCGGAAGAGGTGCTGGTCGAGGCTGCCGTTAGGCATGTACTCGTACACCAGCAGCAACTGCCCTTTCTTGTAGCACCAACCTATAACAAAACGCAAACGACACGTTCAGAACCAACACATCAGCCGACCACATCACTACAGTTATCCATGTCCAAATGAAATGACAACTCTTATTGATGTCTTCGAAGTCACGAAAGTTTTTTTTTCGAGAGAGAAAGACACTCGGTCAATTAATAATCTATCTGTCTATTGTATTGTTAAAGCAGAGATAAAAAAAAAGCTAAGGAGTGTATAGGCATCATCCAGATGTTTTGTCTCGAAAAACATCCATACTTAGGACCGTACGATCAAAACACACATCTGTATGATATATCAACCCACACCTCGAATTCAGGGGGGCGTGCATCGATCTGAAAGCAAATTCAATGGCCAGGAATTTGGATGATGATTGCTAAAGAAAACATGCGGATGAAACTTATCAAAACCCAAAAAGCTTTACATTTCCTTTCAAGGGCTAGAATTCTCATGTTAATCATAGAAAAAAGAGCAAAGATCTAGCCATCCATATGTGAAACCCAAGTTACAACAATTTAAGTTAAAAGAAAGAGATCATCTCAAGTATAATTGTCGACGATTGGAGAGCAGGCCCCCGCCGAGCTTACTTGTTGGTGGAGGGACCAACTGCGACCCCTTCTCACGTGATGGGATACTCAGAGGAGTGACTCACTGGACTTCAACGGGCAGGGACACTGTAGTTTACCCTGGTTCGGGCCTCTCAAGAAGGAGATAATAGCCCTACTCCAGCTCGTGTATATCTTTGTGCCGAAAAAGTCGTCTGTCCCCTTCATGGTGGGGATGCTTTTATAGCTTACAAAGGGGTGTGCTTGTTCAAACCCACTAACTTCACGTCCGACCAGGTCCAACGTGGTAACTAACGGATCCTACATTCCTGCCACGTTCCCGCGGAGATCGCAACGAACTAGCGGAGGTTACGCAGCGGGTGGTTACCGACCTCGGGATCACGTCAGGTCGGCTACCGTCTAACTCCGAACTCGGCCACTTCGGCCCGAGCACGAGCTATCGGTCCACCAGGTCATGCGACCTCCTAAAAGGTCCTGGCTAGGCCGTTCCTTGGAACAACCTCCTCGTGACCAGGCCGGGAACGACCTCGTGCTGCTCGTGGCGCCTGGCTAGGTCGTCCCGGGGGACGGCCTTCCGGTGGTTCGGGCAGCAGTGAGCCCGCGCCCCTCGTGGCACCCGAGGTAATTTCGTGGGGTCTACCCGACCCCCCGACAGCTAGCCCCCGAGGTTCGAGTGGAAGAAGGCCTTAGGAAAAGACCTTCCTCTCGGGCCTACCGTCTCCCGAGCCAGCCAGGTTGGTCGCGGCGAACAGCTGCCCCGACCTCCGAGCTATTAGTCCGCCCCGGGAGACGAGCTCGGTCCCGCCGTGCCTTGGGCGTGCGAACTAGTTCCCATCCTACCGACGGTTCCTTCCCTTGGAAGCTTCATTCGGTCAGTACGAACCGCTCCCCCTCGGGAACCGTCGCCTGGCCAGACAGCTTCGGTTTGCGTGTCCACGCGTCGCTCCCTGTGTGGTGGACGTCTCAACTGCCCCCTGTGCCTTTAGGGCTTCCTCGACCACAACGGCGGGAACCTCTTCGTTCTCTCGTTTGGTTTTTAAACCCCAGAAGAGGAGCCCTAGATTCACTTGTCCTTTCAATCGATTAGCGTGCCCCATACTTCTTCACTTCAGCACTCGTCTTTCTCCTTGATCGCCTTCTCTATTCCCATGGCAAAGTTCGGCGTGAGCAAGCTTGATAGGCGCAAGCTGGAGATCCTTGAGCGGCGAAATACCTCGACGTCGGCTCATGGAGAGCCGCCGGTGCCGAGGAGAGCCCACAGCCGGAGGAAGGAGAGATCGTCTCCACCGAGCTCTATGCCATGAACGGGCTTCGAACGCCCGAAAGTGAGTTCGTCGAGGCCGTACTCGCCTTCTGCGAGTGCGAGATCGTGCACCTCCACCCAAATTCCATCCTCATCATGGCCATCTTCGCCCATCTCTGTGAAGGGTTCGTGGGCGTCGAGCCTACTCCTAGCCTCTTTCTTCACTTCTACACCCTCTCGCGCACCGGCACCCCCTCGCAGGCCGGCTGCCTTTACTTCCGCCTCCGACCTACCCGCCCGTACGAGTACCCGAGCTTCACGCTCAAGGACTCCGTGTCGGGGTGGGCCGACTCTTGGTTCTATCTGAGGAAGGCCGAGGGCGGCTCGCTTTCCTACTCCGGCGCCAAGGGTCGTGCCGTTGAGACCCCCCGTCCCCCCGTACAGCCCGAGGAGGAGAAGGTGCTCATGCTGATCAATGAGCTTACTTGCTCGGGGCTGTCCGGCCGGGATGTTGCCCGGGACTACGTCAGGAACCGGGTGTCGCCCCTCAGGCGGAGGGTGCACCCCTTCTTCAAGGTTGAAGGGTGGCAGGACATCACCCGGGAATCACGCTCAGGTACATTACCGCCTTGGATTTTTACTTTAAAATAAGGGACATTCGAGCTCACCGTCCTTCCTTGTCTGGTAGCAGCTCCGCCGGAGGACTGGGTGGATATGAGGGTGTCCGAGATGTTCGGCACTCCCAAGGCCAAGGAAATCCTAGAGGGCCGCCAGATCCCGAACAACGTCCTTAACCGGACCGAGGCGGTAAGTCCCTATCCCGGACCCTTTCCGAAGGTCTGTTCAGGCCGGGTTTCTTCCGAAATTTCCCGACTTATTCGAACCCACCTGCGCAGGAGAAGGTCGCCCTCGAGGTCGCTGTGGCCCAACTGGCGTCGCGGCCGGCGGGACGAGGTCGAAAGACCAAAGAACAGGCGGGTCGTAAGCGCCGCGCCCGATCTCCGTCGGCCACGCCGTCCCCGCCTAGGCGCACACGCAGGCACCCCGGTCCGGGCGACCGCTCACCCCGCCGTCACTTGGAGTATGCCGATCGGCAGGAGGTGAGCGAACTGAAACTGTGGATGGATGAGTACACCAGGGATAACCCCGAGCTGATGGCTCGTTTGCGTCAGCTTGCCGCGCGGGCGAAGAAGGAGGCCGCGGCTGGTCCAGCGCGGAAGGAGGCACTGGAGAGCCAGATCGCGGTTCTTCAGGCAGAGCTCGCGCGGGTGAGCTCGAGCTCGGCCCCTCTGGATGACGAGGAGGAGAAGGACGAGCTGGACCCCGTCCCCCTGGTCCCGAGGTCCCGCAGGTCGTCCGCTGCGCCCCAACCACGCCCAACGCCGACCATCACCGAGGCCGACTTGGGAGAGGTCGACCCTTCCGTTGCCAGGGCCGACAAGGCACGTGAGGACATGGCTGCCCTCCTCGATCGCGCTCGAGGCCAGCTGAAAGATGCCGAACGAGGTCAGCCTCTTATCCCTATCTCGTTCGTCTCACTCCCCCCCGGCACCACACTAACCCCACATCGTCTGTAGTGGGTGTGGCAGCTGGTGCGGAGTTATGGGATTTTGGAGCAATGGCTGACGATATTCTTGACCTCGTGCTAGAGAGGGAGCTTGCCCGTCTTCTTGCCGAGGCCGTTGTGGGCGACGAGGCCGAGGTGGGAACTGAGGCCATGGAGGCCCATCTCCCACGGGCCGCTGGTGGTGCGGATGCCGAGGTAGAGGAGCCTGCTGCCCCGGAGATCCGGGCCCTAGAGCTCGTCTCTCCTGAGGAGGAGACGCGGAGGAAGATTGCGGCTGCCGACGCTCGGGCCGCGGCGGAGGGCATCCCCCACATCATAATTCAAGACGACGACGAGGAGGAGGACGGTGGTGCCGAGCATGCCGCTGAAGCTCCTCGCGAGGACTCCGCCGGTGTGAGCGACATCATCAGCGCCACGCTCCAAGAGATCGCCGAGATCTCTCCCCGATCCCGCGATGCTCCGCCGGACATCAACGTCGGCCCGGGATCAGGGAACCCTAACCCGAACGGGGGCTCGCCGGGCGAGGAAGAGCCGGCCACCCCGTTCGCCATGGGGATGAGCCCGATCATGTCAGGTGGTCCGGGCCAACTTCCAGCCCGAGGGGAGCCGCTGTGCGCCGAGGCCGCTTTGGCCGAGATCGACCTCACGGCTGCCGACCCGGCGACTCCGGTCGATCTCGTGCCCGAAGACGCCGCCACGGCCCAACTTCAGGCACCCGACCTCCCGGCCCCGACCGCGCCTCGGCCGATCTCGTCTTGGAAGACGCCGCCATGGCCCAACCTCAGGCACCCGACCTCCCGGCCGCCGACCCAGTGCCTCCGGTCGACCTTGCGCCCGGAGACGTCGCCATGGTCCAGGCTTGCGAGGAGGCAGGGCCTACCGGGGAGGGAGCTCCCCCGGCCGTAGACCTCGTGCTCCGGGCGGAGGACCCCATGAGCCCGGATGCCGAGGAGGAGGAGCCCCCGAGCGCAACTCCTGCTCAGGAGGAAGAGGAGCGGGAGGTGATCCTTGCTCTCGAGGCCGTCCCTCTGCAGGAGATGGGGGTCGATCCTCAGGGGCAAGGTCTCCCGCCCCCAGGGGACGGGGGAGCTCGAGCTCAAGACCCTGCGCTCGACCAAGGAGAAGGAGCTCAAGCCCCCGCCCAGGGAGTAAAAAGCGGGACGGAGGACCCCGCCGAGCTGTTCCAGGAGGGGCTGGAGGCTCGGCTTTGTTGGGTAAGTCTCCTAACACTTATGTGTTTTTGTCCCAAAAATCCGACTGCGACCCGAGATGCCTTGTTGCGTAGGTGTTGGAGACCACCATGAAGGACTTCCATGCCGCGACCGTGCCGCCAGAAGTTGTCGCGAAGCACCATGCCGAGCAAGACGCTAGGATCGCGGAGCTCGAGCGCCTGGTCGCCGAGCTGAGGTCTTCTGAGGCCGAGATTCGGCAGAAGATGGAGGAGTCCGCGCTCTTCCTCAAGGAGCACCTCGAACAGAGTGAACAGGCGAGGTCGGGGCTCGAGGCGACGGTGGCGTCCCTGCGTGACTCGCGGCGCCGAGCAGACGATCGACCAGAACGGAGGAGTCCAAACGGCTTCGATCAGCGGCAAGCGAGGGTCGTGAAGCTTGTCGGCGGGTGCTTGACCTCGAGTCCGAGCTTGAGTCCGTGCGGGACGAGCTCGTCGCTCTGCAGGACGAGAAGCGTGCCGGCCTCCTGTAACTCGTTCCTTCTGTAATTCATTCCTGCAAAAGACTTTAGCGAAAAAGCTGCCAAGTTGGGCACAATATGATCGTGTTTGATAGATGTCTTTTATTTTTCTCTGTTTTGTCTCCTCGGGCGACAACGATATGCCCTATCCCGTTGCTTCCTATTCGACGGAGTTCGATAGTCACGCGATCTAGCGAATGATCGTACTAGGGAGTGACTACCTCGTGCGAAAGCTCCTCTAGGTCGTAGCCACGAAGCTCCTCTAGGTCGTAGCCACGCGGTATCCCTATAGCCCCCGCCGCCAACGGAGGTCGTGGGCGTAGGCTGCAAACACGACCTTATTGACGGAATAGAGCCCTGCGGGGACCGTGTGACTTTATACGGTGCGTCTACGCCGCTCACCGGCCGACCTGAGCTAGGAACCGTCCGAGGGGTGTTCATGCGACCCTTTGTCTGCGGCGGAGGCCTGCCGTGAAAAGATGGTCGTCTTACGAGAAGAAAGCCCTCGGGGTCCAGCTCTGGTGGTCCGATGTTAGGCGGTAGGATGCTCGTCCGTTTGCGCCCTGACGTCCGAGCCCGCTCTTTGATACCGGATCGAGTTTGATCACGGCACTTCGCGGGAGGTTTAAAGAGAGAAAGAGAAAGCGAGAGAGAACGAGGGAGACCGGGAGGCCAAGTGTCAAATTTTTATTTAAAGGAGTAAAGTTGGTTTAGTTAGATATGGAACTTACGCAGTTGGTCGATGTTCCAAGTGCTAGCTAGTTCTCGACCATCTTCCATCGCGAGGCGGACAGCCCCCGGGCGTGCTGTTGAGACGACCGTGTAAGGACCTTCCCATCTTGGCGTTAGCTTGTTGGCTTTTGACAGGTCTTGGACCCGTCGCAGAACGAGATCGCCGACGTGCAAGGTCCTTGGTCGTATCGATTTAGCGGCGTGCCTGCGGAGAGCTTGCAGGTAAACCGCGGATCGCAACAGAACCCGTTCACGAGTTGCTTCCGCGAGGTCGAGGTCGAGGAGGCGCTCGCCTTCTGTGTCGATGCTATCGGCTAGGTTCACCCTTGGGGATCCTAGGACAACCTCGGCGGGTAGGACGGCTTCCGCGCCATATACGAGCTGAAAGGGGGTCTCACCCGTAGCTCGGCTCGTCGTGGTGCAGACCGACCAGAGGACGGGAGGTAGCTCGTCCACCCAGGCCTGACCATGCCGATCGAGGCTCTTGAAGACTCTCTTCTTGATTCCTTGGACGATCTGCCCGTTCGCGCGCTCGGCCGCCCCATTGCTCTGCGGGTGGGCCACGGATGCGAAGCATATCTTGGTCCCGACCTCATCGCAATAAGCCTGAAACACCTCGCTTGTGAACTGAGTGCCGTTGTCCGTGATGAGGCGACTCGGAACGCCAAAGCGGGTTACGACATTATTGCGGAAGAACCTTTTAGCCGCCTATGCCGAGATGGTTGATATAGGCTTGGCCTCGATCCATTTAGTGAAGGTGTCGATTGCGATGAACAGGTATGTACAACCCCTCCTTCCCCTGGGAAATGGACCGAGTATGTTGATGCCCCAAACCGAGAACGGCCAGGTTAGGGGCATGGTCTGCAGTGCGTATGCCGGCTGATGGACTTTCCGGGCATGGAACTGGCAAGGTCGGCAAGCGGTCACTATTGAGCGCGCGTCGGCCAGGGCCGTCGGCCAGTAGTAACCCAACCGGAAGGCTTTGCTCACCAAGGTCCTAAAGGACGAGTGAGCTCCACACATCCCGTCATGGATATCTTTGAGGAGATATTTGCCTTCCTCTTGGGTGATGCACTTGGAGAGGACGCCAAGCGCGCCTTTGCGGTATAAGAGGCCCTCGACCATTTTATAGGCTGAGGAGCGTCTTACTAGCCGGGATTTCTCGGCTTCCTCCTCGGGCAGTGTCCCGTGCACGAGGTATTGGATGAATGGCGTCATCCAACTCGCACCCTGCTCGAGGAAGGAGACGGTACCACCCGTCTCAGTTGCCTCCTCTTCGGTGGGTATGGAGGGCTTATAGAGGTGCTCGACGAGCACCCCCGCCGGGGCGGGAAACTGGGCGGAACCGACCTTCGATAGATGGTCGGCCAGGGTATTGTCCTTCCTGGGGATGTATAGTACTTCGAGATTTCTGAAGTACTTTTCCATCTTCCTTACTTCAACCAGGTAAAGCGCCATTGAGTCATCGGAGCACTGATACTCCTTGTTAACCTGGTTGACAACCACCGCGAGTCGCCCTTCGCGATTAGTTGTTGGACTCGGCGTCTGCGCTCAAGTCCGGCTAGCAGACCCTCATATTCTGCTGCGTTGTTCGTTGCGCCGAAATGTAGTTGGAGGGCGTACTGGATCCGCTCCCCCTGGGGGGATTCGAGGACCACTCCAGCCCCCGAGCAATTGTAAGCTCGGGATCCGTCGAAGTGCATGACCCAGCGACCGTGCTCGGTCTGGTCGGGTTCGGACTTAGAAGGGGTCGGATTTGTCCATTCGGCTAGGAAGTCCGCTAGGACCTGGGATTTGATCTACGTCCTGGCCGAGAATTCGATCTCGAATTCGGCGAGCTCCATGGCCCACTTCGCGATCCGTCCGCTTGCGTCCTGATTCCCTAGAATCTCTCTAAGCGGGAAGTTGGTCGGGACTCGAATTTTGTAGGCCTGGAAGTAGTGTCTTAACTTCTTCGAGGCCACGAGGAGCGCATAAAGGAGCTTCTGGACCTCGGGGTAACGCTCCTTTGGTCCGTGTAGGACTTCGCTGATGTAGTAGATCGGGCGCTGCACCCCGTCCCGTTCTACAGTTATGACGGCGCTTACCGCCTGGGGTGTGGCGGCCAGGTAGAGCAAGAGAACCTCTCCCATTCTCGGCGTGGTCAAGACCGGGGGTCTTGACAAATATAGCTTTAATTCTTCGAAAGAGCGGTCTGCTTCCTCTGTCCAAGCGAAACCGTCGTGCTTCCGGAGCGCCTTGAAGAAAGGCAGGCCGCGTTCCCCGAGCCGCGAGATGAAGCGACTTAGGGCCGCCATCCTTCCGGTCAGGGACTGAACCTCCCGCGTGCAAGCGGGTGGCCGCATGTTCTCGATGGCCTCTATCTTCTCAGGGTTGGCCCCGATTCCTTGTGGACCGATCATGTAGCCGAGTACTTTGCCAGCCTTGACCCCGAACACACATTTTTCAGGGTTCAACTTTATTCGATGCTTATTGAGGTTATGAAAGGTCTCCTCTAGATCGGGTACATGACCCGAGGCCATCTTGCTCTTGACGACTATGTCGTCTACATATACTTCCAGGTTCCGACCTATTTGGTCCGAGAAGGTTTTCTGCATGAGGCGCTGGAAGGTCGCTCCAGCGTTCCTTAGACCGAAGGACATGGTCGTGTAGCAGAATGTGCCAAACGGCGTGATGAAGGAAGTTTTCTCCTCGTCGTCGGGCGATATGCCGATCTGGTGATAGCCTGAGTAGGCGTCCAGAAAGCTCATCGCCTCGGAGCCGGCCGTTGCGTCGACCAACCGGGTCTATCCGAGGTAGCGGGAAATTGTCTTTTGGGCATGCGGCATTCAGTCCTGTGTGATCGACACACATGCGCCACTTGCCCCCCTTTTTCTTCACGATAACTGGGTTGGCCAACCAATCAGAATGGTCGACCTCCCGTATGAAACCAGCTTTGAGGAGCTTGTCCAGTTCCTCTCTGATGATGGCTTGCTTCTCAGGAGAAGCGCTGAGCTCTGCCGCATAGGCTTTTGTCGAGCCGAATCATAGCTTTGTGCTCGACGACCTCCCTTGGGACTCCGGGCATGTCGGACGGTTCCCAGGCGAACGTGTCCGCGCTTCTCCGGAGGAAGGTCACGAGCTCGAGTTCCTATTTAGGGTCCAGGGAAGCCCCCACGTGTACGACCTTGCCTGGCTCTGCGTCGTACAGCGGGATGGCCTTAGTTTCTCCCCCGGCCTGGAGGGTAGCCCTGGGCCGGGAACTCCTCGGCTCTTGGTCGGGTCCGCGCTGGGGCAGCTGCCCGACCATGTCTAGAGCCTTCTCGTCGCAGTTTAGGGCCGCCTTCGGACTTCCCTTCACTGAGATCACGCCGCCGGGGCCGGGAACCTTCAGGCATTGGTACCCGTGATGCGTGGCGGCCATGAATTTGGCGAGCGCTGGTCGGCCCAGGATGGCGTTGTAGGCCGACTCGAAATCGACCACCTCGAAGGTGATTAATTCCGTTCGGAAGTTGCTCGGGCTTCCGAAGGTTACGGGCAGGACGATCTGCCCGAGCGGCTTGGCCGAGGTGCCGGGGACTATCCCGTAGAAAGGGACTACGACGCTCTTGATCTTGGACCGAGGAATTTGCATCTCGTCCAGGACCCTGGCCGATATCAGGTCCAGGGAACTCCCGCAATCCACAAGCACTCGTCCTACCGCGGTATTGCAGATCGTCGGGCTAACGACCATCGGGAGCCTCTGGGGTTTCGTCATCCCCAGGGGGCAGTCGTCTTTGGAGAAGGTGATGGGCAGCTCGGACCACTTGAGCTGTTGAGCAGGAGAGCTTCCCTGGGTGACGCGAGTACCTCGCGTCACGGCCTCCTTCAGCTCCGTCGAGACCCATAGGCGGCGGAGCCCCGAATATCACGGCGATGTGGTTTCTCGGCTCCTGGTACTCCATGTCTCAGATCTTCCTCCTCGGCGGGCTTCTTGCCCTTGGCGTCTCCTTCTTGCTCGGGAGCGTGGGCATGAGACCCTTGCCATCAGTAGAATTGCTCCAGCGGGAGGCCCATGTTCTGCAATTCCGCGGTCGTGCCGTCTTTGGTGGAGCGGGCAAAAATAGGCGCTAAGCCCGTCGCCCAGTCGCCGCGGTCTTGGTCGTCCCGGTTTTGCTCACTGTTCCGCTGAACCGGTCGGCCTTTTCCTTTCGCGGCTCCTCCTTTATACGATTGCGAGGTCGGCCGTTGTCGTTGTCGTTCGATGGCCGCCACCATGTCAGAGACGGAGGGTTTTTTCTTCTTTTTGATTTTTTTCTCGATCGAGCTCACGCTCTTTCGGTTTGACGCCCCTTCGAGTCCGGGCTGAGGGGGCAGCTTTCCTTCGTCCAGCAGCTTCTTCCATTGGACTGCCTCGTCCGCGTTGGCATAACGGTCGGCCATGCGGAACAGCTCGTTGGCCGTGATGTCCGGGTGAATTTCGAGGTCCTGAGTAAAGCGGACGTCTCGGACCCCAAACTTGAAAGCCCGGACAACCGCCTCATCCGAGATGCTTGGGATGGAATTGCGTATTTGCATGAAGCGCTGGACGAACTGGCGCAAGGTCTCGCCCTCCGTCTGTATCAGACGCTCGAGGTCGCGCTCCTTCCCCGGGCGGACGTAGCAGCTCTGGAAGTTGGCCCGGAGGGTGCCGCTCAGCTGTGCCCAGGACCGGATCGAGTTTTCCTTCTGGTTGAATAGCCACGTCCGAGCCGGCCCGGCCCAAAGACTCAGGCGTAAAGTTAGCCATGACCCTTTCATCACCTCCGGCGGCTAGAATGGCCGTGGTGTAGATCGAGAGAAACTCGTCGGGGTTCTGAGTCCCATCGAATCTCTCGATGTGACCCGGCTTGAACCTTATTGGCCAGGTCACACGTCGTAGC
The DNA here is from genome assembly GCA_036346355.1 of Rhipidocladum racemiflorum. NCBI lineage: Eukaryota > Viridiplantae > Streptophyta > Magnoliopsida > Poales > Poaceae > Rhipidocladum > Rhipidocladum racemiflorum. Next base: position 78,140,739 of record CM070583.1, on the reverse strand, counting down.
GACGTCGCGAACGCCCTGCACCCGAAAACGGGACTGTCGGGACGGTCATTGCGAGCGCGGCGGTCGGGGCGATGCCCACCGGCCGAGCCCGAGGTTAGTGGGCCCAGGCGAGAGAATATCTCCCTATGCCTGTAGGATGGAGAGTGGCCCGAAGAGGAATGTTCGGCCCGGTTCTGCCCGTGACTCGCATTCCGTTGGTCCCGAGGGAGCCCCCGGGAATTGCTCCGGGTGCCCTCCCGAGCCCGGTCGCGTTCGCGCCGGTCACTCCGGGTACGGCTGCGCGAGTCGTCGGGGTGGAGGCGCTCGGACGCCTGGCGGCGGCGTTCCCAGGAATTGCTCTGGGCGTCCCTTTCTCGGGAGGCTTCCGCCGCTTTTATGTCTGTGGCAATTTCCTCGAGGTCGTCGGCCACAGCCGCACCCATGGCTTCTAGGTCGACCTGCTCAGGAAACTCTCTGAGGTTGCGCACCACCGTGGCCAAGGCTTGAAGGCGTTCCCCGCTCGGGGGAACGCGGGGTGACGAGCTCGTTAAATCGTCGCCACGGCTCCGGAGTCCCGTCTGGCGTGGAAATTCTCACGAACTTCGCCCTGGTCTTGTTGGTCGGGCCACCACGGACTTCTGCCGTAAGGCGGCGATGTCCGATTCAGAGATGCTTGCAGGTGCTCCTTGGCCGCTTCGTAGCGGTGAAGACGCGTTTCGGCCGGGGACTTGCTCCCGATATTTCCATCCTCCTCTGCAACGAAGATGTTACGGGATTGGACGGATCGCGAGGGTGACATCACGGTGTCTCCCCGTGACGCGGTCCCCTGGTCGAGCTCGAAAAGTTCGGGGATGTCCAGACCATCGTAGAGCCCGTCATACTCGCTGCGTCAGAGAGGCGTCAGCTGGGAGCGAAAGAACTGCTCCGGTGCGGCGGTTTCCATGGAGAAGCTCCGGGAACCGTCATGATTCTCAAGGCCAGCAACGTCGGCGGCCCCATTGTCGAAGAACTGCTTGTCTTCTTCCTCGATTCCGGGGGCGCCGAGGCCCTGGCGATTTTGGGAACTTGTCATCCTCCGGGATTCCTCACGAAAGGGAAAGTCGGTCCCCACGGACGGCGCCAGCTGTCGACGATTGGGAAGCAGGCCCCCGCCGAGCTTACTTGTTGGTGGAGGGACCAACTGCGACCCCTTCTCACGTGATGGGATACTCAGAGGAGTGACTCACTGGACTTCAACGGGCAGGGACACTGTAGTTTACCCTGGTTCGGGCCTCTCAAGAAGGAGATAATAGCCCTACTCCAGCTCGTGTATATCTTTGTGCAGAAAAAGTTGTCTGTCCCCTTCATGGTGGGGATGCTTTTATAGCTTACAAAGGGGTGTGCTTGTTCAAACCCACTAACTTCACGTCCGACCAGGTCCAACGTGGTAACTAACGGATCCTACATTCCTGCCACGTTCCCGCGGAGATCGCAACGAACTAGCGGAGGTTACGCAGCGGGTGGTTACCGACCTCGGGATCACGTCAGGTCGGCTACCGTCTAACTCCGAACTCGGCCACTTCGGCCCGAGCACGAGCTATCGGTCCACCAGGTCATGCGACCTCCTAAAAGGTCCTGGCTAGGCCGTTCCTTGGAACAACCTCCTCGTGACCAGGCCGGGAACGACCTCGTGCTGCTCGTGGCGCCTGGCTAGGTCGTCCCGGGGGACGGCCTTCCGGTGGTTCGGGCAGCAGTGAGCCCGCGCCCCTCGTGGCACCCGAGGTAATTTCGTGGGGTCTACCCGACCCCCCGACAATAATAATAAATAAATAAATTTTAGAATATTATTAAGGCAGAGGCAAAAGAAGCCATGCACCACATCCGTTCTCAAGAATTAGAAATTCCACATTAATCGGCTTATGTTAAAGGAAAGAGCCTATCGTGCCGTGCCGGTCCGGCTCGCCTTTAGCGAGCCCAGGCACTGTCCATTTGTGCTTTGTGCCTGCTTCGTACCATGCCGGCCCAGCCCCAGCCCGTTTACATATTGCAATGAGAGAAAAGGAGATAAAGACACACGATGCTCGATCTCTTTCAGTTCTCTCTCGCACATTGCTCCCTCTCGCAGCTCTCTCTCTCTCTCGCGCGCGCGTCCATCTTTCTCAATCTCTCTCGCCTGTTGCTCTCTCTCTCGGCTCTCTCCCTCCCTCTCGACCATCTCTCTCAATCTCTCTCTCGCCTGTTGCCTCCCTCTCTCTCGCTCATTGGCCGACGAGAGAACGAAAGATGATCATCTGTAGAAAGCCCAATATTACTTTTTTTTCTCCAAAAAGATCATGGATGCGCGGGGACACGACAGTCGCGGGAGGGTGCGCTACACCACGGTCGCAGGAGGTGAGCGGCCACGGGGCCCACAACGGCCAAGGCGGCGCGAGCCCGGGTAAGGAGGCGCGCCAGCACGGTATAAGAAGCGTTCGCGCGGGCCACAACGTCGGGAGCGAGCGGCGGAGGGGCCGAGGCGAGCTCGGCAACGGCAGCGACATGGCATAGGTAACCCCCATGTGGCCCTGCTCCTCTCTCCTACTTCCCTGTCGCGGCCGGTGTGCTCGTGCCTCCGCCGTGCCGGGCCGGCACGGGCCCGACCCAAACTGTCGTGCCGCCTATCGTGCCCTGGTCCCAGGCCTGGCACGACCCGTGCTACAGTGTCGTGCCAGCATGACACGGCCCACCCCCCATGTCGTGCCGTATTTTGGACCGGGCTGGACCACCGTGCCTTGGGCCGGCCTAAGTACCTACCTCTGGTCCACGTTTTTATGCTGTTAAAACGTGTTATTCTCACTGAAATTTTCAATTCTAGTATATTTTCTTAAGATGTATTTTTATTTAAAAAATGTATTTTAGTTTCGAATTTTTCTTAGCTTTCCCAATGTTTCTTAACTTTTTATTAACAGTAATATATAATAGTCCCAAAATACTGCAACAATATATTATTAGTTTAATGCACTTAAATTGTCTTTAGTACAAAAATAAATTGTAACAAATCTAGTCGTGCAATTTGGGCTGGCCATCCGGCTAGTTCGGCGCACATTGATGCTGAATAGAAAATTCATATAGCGTGATAATTACTCCATTCGGTCTTCAAAAAGCTAACGTTTTCGACATCGACACGATCTTTAAAAAATATTTTTATCAATAACTTGTATTATAATATATTTATAAAATTCAATAAAATTATAATATTATGAAAGTACTTCTCGAGACAAGTCTACACATATATTTTTCTTGTATCTAATTTAAATATTTAAAAATATATCGACAATTAAAGTTTTGAAAGTTTGACCATCACTATATCCAAAACATTAGCTTTTTGAAAATCGGAGGGAGTATATTGCTAGGATAGTTGAATGGAATAAAAGTTTCGTGTAAGAGAAGAAAAAAGCTAAGTTGTTGGCACGTAAACCATTGCACACAGGGACGGAAGTAGGTATTATTACTCGGTGTCACAGGACACTGGATCAAAAAAATAGTGTATGTTAGTCTATATTAAAAAAAATTAGTGTATATTAGTCTATATATATAGTATATGTGAATCCTCTTGATATAAATCTTGTGACACCGGGAGGCAAATAACAAGCAAATAGTAAGAATAATAAGTTGTTATCATATATATGATGAAGTGGTGCATCCCGATAATTTTTTCTCTAGTTCCGCTCGTGATTGCACAAACGCATTAGGGTCAGAGTAAAATACTGCTCTCTAGCTCTCCATTGCTCCCGACTAAAATTCAAGTGAAGTTGGTTATTCACACTAAGATTGTTTAAGCAACTACAAGCCCATGAGGCCTTAACTAAATTAGAAAAGGACTAGGAGTTAGGACTAAACCATTTCGTCATAGTCAAGTATCGGTTGGTGAACAATGATCAACTAACTCCTGATCAAGCATATTGGTGGCTCTCAAGTACGAACCATAATTAATTATAGATTCTAACGAACATACTGAAAGTATGAGATGATATACATCAGAGAGGTGTTTCTATTTATGTTTTTTTTAAAATTATACGCATATTAAAGTATAAATAAAGAATAGATGATATCTCTTTGTTTGTTTTAAGATTGGGAGTGTATAAGCACTGTTTGGCGTACCAATGAGAGGGACGATATTTTTGTGGCGCAGCCGGTTGATGATTTTGACCTCCGTGACGAAGTCGTCGACGCACTTGGCGTCACCCCGGGTGAACATCTTCACCGCCACGTCCATTGCCTCCGGCCGGCAGTCCTCGGCGGGGAACATCCCCTTGTACACCACGCCGTACCCTCCTTTCCCCAGCCGCAGCTGCTCGTCGAAGTTCTTGGTCGCCATTCTCAGCTTCTCGTACTCGAACTCCCTCGGCATCCCGGGGAGGTTGCTCAGCGCGTGCTCCAGCCGCTCCTGCGGCCTCCTCGCCATCGACCGCCTCGCCCGCGACCTTCGGATCAGGAAGAAGGCGGCAACGGCGACAATGGCGGCAGCAGGCACGAAGACGGCGACGAGGATTTTCCACACCTTGCTCTTCTTCTCGGGGAAGGTCCCGATTGCCAGGGTCCAGTCCAGGATGCAGTTGAGCTCGAAGGTGGCTCCGGTGGACGCCGAGAAGCCGAGGTACGACGTCTCGGGGACGTGCTTGCTCAGGTCCAATGGCGCGTCCAGGACGGGAGAGGCGGGTTTTGGCCTGCCCTTGAGGGCCATGTACACCGATATGTGCCGGGCCACGCCGTCGTACTCGATCCAGACGGTGTAGTTGGCGGCCGTCTCATTGTTTGTTGCTATCCTGATGTTGAAGTCGGAGAGGCTGGCCGTCGTGTTGGACACGACGACGGTGCCGATGTCGAGGCCGACGTGGTTGTCGTCCGGATCGTAGCTCTGTTTGAACGTGTCGAATTCGATCGCCACGAATTTGTTCTTGGCCGGGTTCTCTTCTAACGTCGCGTTGGTGAGGCCGAGGTAGCCGCCGTCGCTGCCCGGAGGCGGCCCGTCCAACGACGGCGCGATGAGGAAGGCGAGGCCCTCGCCGGGTAGCGCTTGGACGTCGTAGAAGACGTTCATGGAGAAGGTGCTGTTGAACGACACGACACGGACAAGCTGAGCCTGGCCGGTGCCGTTGCCGCCGGAAGCCGCCGCGGCCGGGCTCTCACCGCCGTCGAGACGACGCCACAGGATGAAGGGCTGGTCGAGGAGCACGGAGCCGGACTTGTTGACGAGGTAGCCTTTGTTATTGAAGGTGTCCGGCGTGAGCTGGAGCGCTCCGTTGTTGCTGATGGTGGCGTCCTTGAGCAGCTTCAAGGTGCCATTCCAATCGCTCCGTGGGAACGAAGCGTACGCGTAGTTCTTGACCCGAAGCCGCTCCTGCGGAGACGGCGGCTGCACCTGCGCGCGGCACACGACGACGCAGAGGAAGCACACGAGGCAGCTGATGACGCGCAGCAGAGAGGCGCCACCACCACGTCCACCACAGGCAAACGCCATGCGCGCGCGCGTCGTAACGGAGGCTGGAGAAGTGCAGCTGAAAAGGAGGCTAGAAAAGTGCAGCTGAAAAGGCCAGCGCGTAGGGGATAAACCCACACCCGCTTTATATATATGTTGCTTGGGGCTGATTTGGCGACTTGCACGGGCGGCGTTGCTGTGTGAGTTGGCTGCAGCGAGGGTACACCCTATTTGGTACAGGGATGAAAACGGTTCTAGATTCTTGATAGAAACGTTTCAGGTAGGATTTTGTTAATCGGGTGGAACGGGGTTGAGATCGATTCGGCCACAGAGTGGAAAAAGAAGAAACAATCCGAGGAGAATCGTTCCAAGCTTTAGCCCGGTTGGTTAGGTTTCTTCCAGAATCTAGTAGAAATAGCTCGGTTCCAAGTTGCCAAACGGGGCCTAAATTCCTCTTGCCGATGAAGGAATCGTGCAGCATAAGTGTGTAGCTACTGCTCTTTGGTTATAAATTGTTATCGTTTTAGATTAAGTGCAATCAAATTTTCAAAATTATCATTGTCAATATATTTTTAAAATTTTAAATTTGATACATAAAAATCATATATGTATATTTGTATTAAAAAGTACTTTCATAATATTATAATTTTATTGAGTTTTATAAATATATTATAATAGAAATTAGTTGTCAAAGTTGTATTTTAGAGACCGTGTCGATATGTAAAATGATAACTATTTATGACCAGGGGGAGTAGAATATGGTAGCATGGTCCGGCCTAACTGTAGAATTTCCTAGCTTTTTTTTCTGTATGTTCACCTCACAGAGAACTACTCCCATTTTCGAGACAAATATTTTAAAAAATATAAACAGCTAAAGTTTTAAAAGTTTAACTGTATTTATATCCAAAACGACAATTATTTTCAACCAGAGGAGTGTAAACTAGTGATCGATTGTGGTAAAATCAATAGGGGTGGGCAATTTTTAATCGAAACCGAATCGAACCGAATCAAATTAATCGAAAATTTTGATTTTTTTTTTCTGTTTTTGGTTCGGTTTTTATTTTGTCGCTATTCGGTTGACGGTTTTTGGTTCGGTTTGTGGTTTTCGGAAACCGAACTAACCGAATACCGAATCACAAGCCAAATTCCCCACTTTCCTCGCCAGGCGCTAGCTGCTGCCCGCTGGTTGCTAGATTGAATCGCCCCAGCCCCAATCCATGGCCTCTCCCTCCCTCAGCCCTCGCCTCCGCCAATCGCCCTCTCCCTCTCCCCACACATGGCCGGCCGGCCTGTACCTCTCCCCACGAGGCTGCGAGCGGCTCCCTCCCTTCTCGCGCCGCTGCCGCTGGCGTTGAGTTCGCGCGGATGGATGGTTCAGGCGTAGCCACTCCACGCTCCTCACGTCCCACCCCGAGCCCCCGACGACCCAAGGCCCGCGCTGGCACCGATGTCTTCGTCTTACGCTAAGGAGGACGGCGTGGATGCGCGGAAGGGGAAGGCAACCAGGGTGGGCATGGGTTCGGCTTTTTATTTTATTCGGTTTGATTCGGTTTACAGTTCCTAACAAATCGACATATTTTTACACCAAATTAACCGAATGCTCACCGATAAGGATCAAGGTTTGGCATGCACGTTCACATCACATAGAGCTATAAAGTTGTGAGGTGGTGTTAGCTAGGATCAAGGTTTGGCATGCACGGTCAATGTATGATTTTCCTATTCCTCACCTGCTAAATGCATGGGTCGCCGTCGTGCGTGACATCTGGCCTGTGACGACAGAACCCCCCGGAGCCACGTTGATCAGGTCACGGATCCCATACATATGCCTTCAGTTTCAGTTTTGAACCTTTGTTCATGACTTGCGCAGTCGAGGTCATCTTTTTAAACTCAGATGCGTATATGGTGTAAACCCTGTTCGAAATGAGATAATGCCCAAATGCATGCAATATCCTAGCTTTTCAATCCTTTCAATCGTTCGATCATGAGATGCTAGTGAGTGATGCTACCGTTCCAATCCATTCATCGAACGGGATTCATGCCAAACATTCATATCGAGTGCTAGCTTAGACCATAAGTTCTCACTAATCTATTTTAAGAGCTGCCCTCGACTCATACGTTCCTTTCTTCTCTCTAAGAAGAGTGTAAATTCGTGACTTCTTCTTGCACAACAACTAGTATTTAACATGTTAGATAATTCCATAATCATGCAACTAATTTCTAAATTTTCTTTCAACTGAAAAGGGATTTTTTGTTTTTAAAAAACGGAGTGTATCTATGAATCATGCAACTAATTTAGGGATAAAAAATTATACAAAATTTTGGACGGTGGATTTCCACCCAACGATCAAGCAACTCCTCCCAATCCCTTAAAAAGAGATGCGACCTAGCTGGCTGCTCCCACCTTCGTTGAGTACGCCACCCGCCTTCATCCACAACACTGGACACACTGCTGCCCTGCCGCCTCACCGGCATCATGCCGACCTCCACCGCCCTCCCCCAAGCTCGTGATCGATAGCGTCCTAACCGTCGGTTCTCTCATGCCCTAGCCTCCCTCTAAATTCAGGCTGTCGACGATTGGGGAATAGGCCCCCGCCGAGCTTACTTGTTGGTGGAGGGACCAACTGTGACCCCTTCTTGCGTGAGGGATTACTCAAGGAACGGCTCACCAGATTTCAACGAGCGTGGACACAGCAGTTTACCCTGGTTCGGGCCTCTCAGGGAAGAGATAATAGCCCTACTCCAGCTCTTGTATACTCTTGCAACGTATCTGAGTGTATGTCTCTTGTCTTACAGTCTGTGTCCTATCCCCCTCATGATGGGGACGCTTTTATAGCTTACAAAGGATTGAACTCCATCGGCCCCACTATCCCACGTTTGGACCTCGTTCAAACGTGGCAACCGGTGGATCCTACAACTTCGCCACGCTCCCGCGGGGAACGTAACGGGCTAGCGGAAGTTACGCTCGGGCGGTTACTCCCACTCCCGCCGACCTCGAGATCACGTCAGGTCGGCCGATAGCCGGCACCGAGCTCGTACATCTTACCCGAACTCGAGCCGGAATCGGCGAATACGTGGCATCCCAGGTCCCGTCCGAACCCGAGCTCGGAACAGGCCGAAATACGTAGCCTTCCAGGTTCTAACTAACCCGTCCAGGGTAACGACCTCCTGGTGGCTCGGGCGGGAGCGAGCTTGGTCGTTGGTGGCACCCGAGGTAATTTATGGGAATTACCCGACCCCCCGACAGCTAGCCCCCGAGGTTCAAGTGGGAAAAAGGTCTAAGGAAGGCCTTCCCCTTGGGCCTACCGTTCTACGAGCATATCGGTTCTGCCGCGGCGAACAACTGCCGCGACCAACGAGCTATTAACCTTCTCCGGGAACGAGCTTGTCGCTCCAGCTCATCGCGTTTCGAGCGAACAGAAGTGGGCCCCTCTCAACGGTTCCTTCTCCCGGAAGCCTCATTCGGGAAGTTCGAACCGTCTTCTCTGGCAGGACGGTTTCGATTTGCGTGCCCACGTGTCATTTCCCGGATGGCGAATGCCTTAACTGCCCTCTGTGCCTCTAGGGTTTCCTCGATCATAACGGCGGGAAGTCCCTTTACTTTCCCGTTCCCTGGAGGAGTTTTTAAAACACTCGAAGAGAATCTTTTAGACTCACTTGGCCATTTTGCGATTGCTGCGCCCCATACTCTTCTGCTTCGGCGCTCATCCTCCTCTTTGATCGTCTTCCTCATCCTCATGGCAAAGTTCGGCGTCAGCAAGCTCGACGGGCGCAAGCTGGAGATCCTTGAGCGGGCGAAGTACCTCGACGCCGGCACATGGAGAGCCGCTGGCGCCGAGGAGAGCCCGCAGCCGGAGGAGGGGGAGATCGTCTCCACCGAGCTCTACGCCATGAACGGGCTCCGGACGCCCGAAAGCGAGTTCGTCGAGGCCGTACTCGCCTTCTGCGAGTGCGAGATCGTTCACCTCCACCCCAACTCTATTCTCATCATGGCCATCTTCTCCCATCTATGTGAAGGGTTCGTGGGCGTCGAGCCCACTCCCAGCCTCTTTTTCCACTTCTACACCCTCTCGCGTACCGGCACGCCTTCGCAGGCCGGCTGCCTCTACTTCCGCCTTCGACCCACCCGCCCATACGAGTATCCGAGCTTCACGCTCAAGGACTCGGTGTCGGGGTGGGCCGACTCTTGGTTCTACCTGAGGAAAGCAGAGGGCGGCTCGCTTTCCTACTCCGGTGCCAGAGGTCGCGCCGTCGAGACACCCCGACCGCCCGTGGAGCCCGAGGAGGAGAAGGTCCTCATGCTAATCAACGAGCTCACGTGCTTGGGGCTGACCGGCCGGGACGTTACCCGGGACTACGTCAGGAACCGGATATCACCCCTTAGGAGGAGGGAGCATCCCTTCTTCAAGGTCGAGGGGTGGCAGGACATCACCCGCGAGTCGCGTTCAGGTATGTCATCACCCCCGATCTTCTTTTCAGAGCAGAGGATGCCCGTTCTCACGACCTCTTCTTTGGCTGGTACGCAGCTCCGCCAGAGGACTGGGTGGACGCGAGGGTGTCCGAGATGTTCGGCACCCCTAAAGGCAAGGAAATCATTGAGGGCCGCCAGATCCCGAACAACGTCCTTAACCGGACCGAGGCGGTAAGTCTCTGATTCGGACTTCTTTCGGAGCTTTTGTCCGGACAGGTTTTTCCGGGGGCCTTCCGACCTCATTCGAGTTTTCTTTTTTTTTTTTAACAGGAGAAGGTTGCCCTCGAAGTCGCCGTGACCCGGTGGGATCGCAGCTTGGCGGGGACGGGTCGAAAGACCAAGGGACAGGCGGGTCGCAAGCACCGCGCTCGATCTCCGTCGACCACGCCGTCCCCGCCTAGGCGCACACGCAGGCGTCCCGGCCCGGACGACCGCTCACCCCGCCAGCACTTGGAGTATGCAGACCGGCAGGAGGTGAGTGAACTATTATTGTGGATGGACGAGTACACCAGGGACAACCCAGCCGATGGCTCGTTTGCGCCCGGCTGCCGCGGCGAAGAAGGAGGCTGCCGGGTCCGGGCGCGAAGGTTGAACTGGAGGGCGGATCGCAGCCCTTCAGCGTGAGCTTGCGCGCGGGTGAGCTCGAGCCCGGCTCCGGGGACGCGAGGAGGAGAAGGGACGAGCCGACCCCGCCCCTTGGTCCCGAGGTCCCGCAGTCGGCCTGCTGCGCCAACCGCGCCCGGCCGACCATCTCCGAGGCCGGCTTGGGGGAGGCCGACCCCTCGGTCACCAGGGCCGACAAGGTGCGCGAGGACATGGCCGCCCTCCTTGTCCGCGCCCGAGCTCAGCAAGCAGACGCCGAGCGAGGTCAGTCTCCTATTCCCCTCTCGTCTGTCTCTTTCCCCTCCGGCACCACACTAACCCCACATCGTCTATAGTGGGGGTGGCGGCTGGTGCGGAGTTATGGGATTTCGAAGCAATGGCTGACGATGTTCTTGACCTCGTGCTAGAGAGGGAGCTTGCCCGGGCTGCCGAGGCCGTCATGGGCGACGAGGCCGAAGTGGGGCCGAGGTCATGAGGCCCAATCCCCACTGGCTGCCGGTGGCGGCACGACGTCGAGGTGGGGAGTCACGCCGCGAGCCCCGGACTGAGGTCGTGTCTCCCGAAGAGGAGGCACGGAGGAAGATCGCGGCTGCCGATGCCCGAGCCGCGACGGAGGGCATCCCCCACATCATAGTTGTGGAGGATGACGGCTCGGGGGAGTCTGATGGTGGTGAGCAGGCCGCTGAAACTCCCCGCGAGGACTCTGCCGGCGCCAGCGACATCATCACCGCTACTCTTCAGGAGATCACCGAGGTCTCTCCCCGGGCTCACGACGTCATGCCGGGTCCCAGCGCCGGCCCGGCGTCAGGGGACCCCAATCCGATCGGGAGCCCGTCCGGCGAGGAAGAGACGGCTAGCCTGCTGGTCGGGGAGACGAGCCCGGCCATCGCAGGCGGGCCGGGGGAGCTTCCAGACGAAGGGGATCTGCCGGGCACCGAGGCCACTCCAATCGAGACCGACCTCCCAGCCGCCGACCCGGTGCCCCCAGTCAACCCCGCGTCCGGAGATGCTGCCGCAGTCCAGGGCCTGGATGTCGAGGAGGTGGAGCCCCCGGGCGCAACTTCTGCCCGGGAGGAAGAAGAGCGGAAGGTGATCCTCGCTCTCGAGGCCGTCCCTCTCCAGGAGGCGGAGGTTGTCCCCCAGGGCAAAGGTCCTTCGCCTTCGGGGGACGGGGGAGCTCGGGCTCAAGCCTCCGTGCCCGATCAAGGAGAAGGGACCAAGGCGGGGATCCCTTGCACGCCCGAGCAGGCGGAGGACCCGCCGAGTTGTTCCATCAGGGGCTGGAGGCTCGGCTTTGTTGGGTAAGTACTCCTGACTCTTATGTGCTTTTACCAAAACTTCGATCACGACCTGAAAACGCCCTGCTGCGCAGGTGCTGGAGTCCACCATGAAGGACTTCCATGCCGCGGCCGTGCCGCCGAAGTTGTCGCGAAGCACCAAGCCGAGCAGACGCCAAGATCGCGGAGCTCGAGCGCCGGGTTGCCGGTGACATCTTCGAGGCCGAGATCCGGCGGAAGGTGGAGGAGTCCGTCGTGAGCTCAGGAGCGCCTCGGCCGGGCGAGCAAGCAAGGTCGAACTGGAAGCCACGGTGGCGACCTTACGCGACGCTGCTCGAAGCGCCGAAAGGACAATCGACCAGCAACGGGAGGAGTCCAGGCGGCTTCGACAGGCGGCAAGCGAAGGTCGTGAAGCTCGCCGGCGGGTGCTCGACCTTGAGTCCGAGCTCGACTCGGTCGGGGCGAGCTCGTCGCTCTGCAGGGCGAGAAGCGTCTGGCCTCCTGTAATTTTCTTCTTCTGTCTTTACCTATAAAAACTTAAGGAGAAACCTTGATTGAATATAGAAAGAGCCTTATTTTTAATGGACGTCTTTTGTTTTTCTCCGAGATAACAACGATTTGTTTCGTGCCGTGGTTCCTTACTCGGTGGAGTTCGGCCTTACGCGACTTAGCAGTCAATCGTACGAGGGAGTGACTACTTGGCGCGAAAGTTGCACGAGGTCGTGGCCACATGGTACCCCTATGGCCCCCCGCCGCCAACGGAGGTCGTGGGCGTAGACTGCGAGCACGACCTCGTTGGCGGAGTAGAGTTCTGCGGAGACCGTGTGGCCCTTAGGGTACGGTGCGTTGACGCCGCCCACCGGCCGACCTGAGCTCGGAACCGTTCAGAAGGGTGTCCTGTGCGAATCTTTACTTGCGGCGGAGGTCTACCGCGAAAAATGATGGTCGTCTTACGAGGAAGGAGGCCCTCGAGGTCGAGCTCTTGTCGTACGGTGTTTTGCCCCAACGACCGACCTGCCCCTGACACTTTTGTCTGGGTCGAGCTTAATCGTAGAATTTTGCGGAGGTAAAGGGGAAAGAGAGAGAGAAAGAATGGGAGGGTAAGGTGACAAAGTTTATTAAAAAGGTAAAAGCGGGTGTGGTTAGACATGGAACTTACGCAGTTGGTCGATGTTCCAAGTACTCGCTAGTTCTCGACCATCTTCCATTGCGAGGCGGACAGCCCCCGGGCGTGCTGTTGAGACGACCATGTAAGGACCTTCCCATCTTGGCGTTAGCTTGTTGGCTTTTGACAGGTCTTGGACCCGTCGCAGAACGAGATCGCCGACGTGCAAGGTCCTTGGTCGTACCGATTTAGCGGCGTGCCTGCGAAGAGCTTGCAGGTAAACCGCGGATCGCAACAGAACCCGTTCACGAGTCGCCTCCGCGAGGTCGAGGTCGAGAAGGCGCTCACCTTCTGCGTCGATGCTATCGGCCAAGTTCACCCTTGGGGATCCTAGGACAACCTCGGCGGGTAGGACGGCTTCCGCGCCATATACGGTGAAAGGGGTCTCCCCGTAGCTCGGCTTCGTCGTGGTGCGGTGACCCGAAGGACGGGGGTAGCTCGTCCACCCAGGCTGACCATGCCGACGAGGCTCTTGAAGACTCTCTTCTTGATTCCTTGGACGATCTGCCCGTTCGCGCGCTCGGCGCCCCATTGCTCGTGGGTGGGCCACGGATGCGAAGCATATCTTGGTCCCGACCTCCTCGCAATAAGCCTGAAACACCTCGCTTGTGAACTGAGTGCCGTTGTCGGTAATGAGGCGACTCGGGCACGCCAAAGCGGGTTACTACATTATTACGGAAGAACCTTTTAGCCGCTGTCTTGAGATGGTTGATATAGGCTCGGCCTCGATCCATTTAGTGAAGGTGTCGATTGCGACGAGCAGTATTTACAACCCCTCCTTCCCTGGGAAATGGACCGAGTATGTCGATGCCCCAAACCGAAACGGCCAGGTTAGCGGCATGGTCTCAGAGCGCGTATGCTTGGTGATGGACCTTCCGAGCATGGAACTGGCAAGATCGGCAGGAGGTCACTATTGAGCGTGCGTCGGCCAGGGCCGTCGGCCAATAGTAACCCAATCGGAAGGCTTTGCTCACCAAGGTCCTAAAGGACGAGTGAGCTCCGCACATCCCATCATGGATATCCTTGAGGAGATATTTGCCTTCCTCTTGGGTGATGCACTTGGAGAGGACGCCAAGCGCGCCTTTGCGGTATAAGAGGCCCTCGACCATTTTATAGGTCGAGGAGCGTCTCACTAGCCGGGATTTCGGCTTCCTCCTCGAGCGGTGTCCGTGCACGGCGTATTGGATGAATGGCGTCATCCAATTCTCATCCTCTGCTCGAGGAAGGAGACGGCACCACCGTCTCGGTTGCCTCCTCCCAGGGTATGGAGGGCTTATAGAGGTGCTCGATGAGCACCACGGAAGCGAAACTGGGCGGAACCGACCTTCGATAGATGGTCGGCCAGGGCATTGTCCTTCCTGGGGATGTATAGTACTTTGAAGTTTCTGAAGTACTTTTCCATCTTCCTTACTTCAGCCAGGTAAAGCGCCATTGAGTCATCGAACATCGATACTCCTTGTTAACCTGGTTGACGACCGGTGCGAGTCGCCCTTCGCGATTAGTCGTTGGACTCGGCGCTTTGCATGCCCGAAGTCTTGGCTAGCGCACCTTCAGATTCTGCTGCGTTGTTTGTTGCGCCCGAAATGCGCTTGGAGGGCGATCGATCCGTTCCCCTGAGGATTCGAGACCACTCCGGCCCCAGAGCAATCGTAAGCTCGGGATCCGTCGAAGTGCATGACCCGGCCGTGCTCGGCCGGTTGGGTTCGGATTCGGACGGGGCGGGGTTTGTCCATTCGGCTAGGAAGTCCGCTAGGACCTGAGATTTGATCGCGGTTCTGGCCGAGAATTCGATCTCGAATTCGGCGAGCTCCATGGCCCATTTCGCGATCCGCCCGCTTGCGTCCTGATTCCTGAGAATTTCTCTCAGCGGGAAGTTGGTCGGGACTTGGATTTTGTGTGCCTGGAAGTAGTGTCTTAATTTCTTCGAGGCCACGAGGAGCGTATAAAGGAGCTTCTGGACCTCGGGGTAACGCTCCTTTGGTCCGTGCAGCACCTCGCTGATGTAGTAGATCGGGGCGCTGTACCCCGTCCCGTTCTACTGTGATGACGGCGCTTACCGCATGGGGTGTGGCGGCCGGTAAAGCAAGAGGACCTCTCCTACTCTTGGCGTGGTCAAGGACCGGGGTCTCGACAAATATAGTTTAAGCTCTTTGAAAGAGCGTGCAGCTTCATCTGTCCAAGTGAAATCGTCGTAGCTTCGGGCGCCTTGAAGAAAGGTAGGCCACGTTCCGAGCCGCGAGATGAAACGACTTAAGGCCGCCATTCTCGGTCGTGGACTGGACCTCCGAGTGCAAGTCGGTGGTCGCATGTTCTCGATGGCTTCTATCTTCTCTGGGTTGGCCCGATTCCTTGCGGGCCGATCATGTATCCGAGCACCTTGCGGCTTTGACCCGAACACACATTTTTCAGGGTTTAACTTTATTCGATGCTTATTGAGGTTATGAAAAGTCTCCTCTAGATCGGATACATGGTCCGAGGCCATCTTGCTCTTGACGACTATGTCGTCTACATACACTTCCAGGTTCCGACCTATTTGGTTCGAGAAGGTTTTCTGCATGAGGCGCTGGAAGGTCGCTCCAGCGTTCCTTAGACCGAAGGACATGGTCGTGTAGCAGAATGTGCCAAACGGTGTGATGAAGGAAGTTTTCTCCTCGTCGTCGGGCGATATGCCGATCTGGTGATAGCCTGAGTAGGCGCCCGTAAAGCTCATCGCCTCGGAGCCGGCCGTTGCGTCGACCAACCGGTCTATCCGGAGGTAGCGGAAATTGTCTTTCGGGCATGCGGCATTCAGCCCTGTGTGATCGACACACATGCGCCACTTGCCCCCTTTCTTCATCACGATAACTGGGTTGGCCAACCAATCGGAATGGTCGACCTCCCGAATGAAACCGGCTTTGAGGAGCTTGTCCAGTTCCTCTCTGATGATGGCTTGCTTCTCTGGGAGAAGCGCTGAGCTCTGCCGCCGCAGGCTTTGTCGAGCCGAATCGCTAGCTTTGTGCTCGACGACCTCCCTTGGGACTCCGGGCATGTCGGACGGTTCCCAGGCGAACGTGTCCGCGCTTCTCCGGAGGAAGGTCACGAGCTCGAGTTCCTATTTAGGATCTAGGGAAGCCCCCACGTGTACGACCTTGTCTGGCTTTGCGTCGCACAACGGGA
Source organism: Rhipidocladum racemiflorum (assembly GCA_036346355.1). Taxonomy (NCBI): domain Eukaryota; kingdom Viridiplantae; phylum Streptophyta; class Magnoliopsida; order Poales; family Poaceae; genus Rhipidocladum; species Rhipidocladum racemiflorum. Next base: position 78,124,654 of record CM070583.1, on the reverse strand, counting down.
TGGCCTTGGTTTCTCCTCCAGCTTGGAGGCTAGCCTTGGGCCGGGAACTCCTCGGCTCTTGCTCGGGCCCGCGTTGGGGCAGTTGACCGATCATGTCTAACGCCCTCTCGTCGCAGTTTAGAGCTGCTTTGGGCTTCCCTTGACCGTGATCACGCCCGGCGAGGCGGGGACCTTCAAGCATTGGTACCGTGATGAGTGGCGGCCATGAATTTGGCGGCGCCGTCGGCCCAAGATGGCGTTATGGCCGACTGAAATCGACCACTTCGAACGTGATTAGCTCCGTTCGGAAGTTGCTCGGATTGCCGAACGTTACTGGCAGGACGATCTGGCCGAGTGGCCTGACCGACGTTCCGGGTACTATCCCGTAGAACGGGACCACCATGCTTTTGATCTTGGAGCGAGGGATCTGCATCTCGTCCAAGACCTTGGCAGATATCAGGTCTAGGGAGCTCCCGCAATCCACAAGGACCCGACCCACTGCGGTGTTGCGGTCGTTGGGCTAACGACCGTCGGAAGCCTTTGGGGTTTCGTCATCCCCAGAGGGCAGTCGTCCTTGGAGAAGGTGATCGGCAGCTCGGACCACTTGAGCTGCTGAACAGGAGGCTTCCCCTGAGTGACACGGAGTACCTCGCGCGTGGCCTCCTTTAACTCCCGACGCGACCCATAGGCGGCGGAGCCCCCGAATATCACGGCGATGTGGTTTCTCGGCTCTTGGTATTCCATGTCGGTATCTTGCTCCTCGGCGGGCTTCTTGCCCTTGACATCTCCTTCCATCTCGGGGAGCGTGGGCATGGGACCCTTACCGTTGTAGAACTGCTCCAGGCGGGAGGCCCACGTTCTGCAATTCCGAAGGTCATGCCCATGCGCCTGGTGGAGCGGGCAGAAATAGGCACTAGCCCGTCCGCGTTGGTCGCCGCGTTCTTGGTCGTCCCGGTTCTGCTCGTTGTTCCGCTGAACCGGTCGACCCTTTTCCTTTCGGCTCCCCCTATACGATCGCGAGGTCGGTCGTTGTCTTTCGATAGCTGCCACCATGTCGGGGGCGAGGATTTTTCTTCTTTTGATTTTTTTCTCGATCGAGCTTACGCTCTTTCGGCAGCGCCCCTCGAGCAGGTGAGGGGCAGCTTTCCTCGTCCAGCGGCTTCTTCCATTGGGCGGCCTGCGTCGCGTTGGCATAACGGTCGACCATGCGGAGCAGCTCGTTGGTGTGATGTCCGGTGAATTTCGAGGTCCTGAGTAAAGCGTCGTCTCGGACCCCGAACTTGAAAGCCCGACGACCGCCTCATCCGAGATGCTTGGGATGGAATTGCGCACTTGCATGAAGCGCTGACGAAGGCGCGCGAGGTCTCGCCCTCGTCTGCATGTCAGACGCTCAAGGTCGCGCTCTTTCCCGAGGCGGACGTAGCGACTCTGGAAGTTAGCTCGGAGAGTCTTTGCTCAGTGGGCCTAGGACCGGATCGAGTCTTCCTTCGGTTGAATAGCCACGTCAGAGCCGCCCGCCCAGGATCAGGCGAAAGTTAGCCATAACCCTTTCATCACCCCCGGCAGCTAAAATGGCCGTGGTGTAGATCGAGAGAAACTCGTCGGGGTTCTGAGTCCCATCGAATCTCTCGATGTGACCTGGCTTGAACCTTGTCGGCCAGGTCACACGTCGTAGCGACGCCGAACGCATGCACCAAAACGGATCTGTCGGGATCGGTCACACGAGCCGGGCGGCCGGGGCGATCCCCACCACCGAGCCCGAGGTTAGTGGGCCCAGCGAGAGAATATCTCCCTACGCTGTAGGATGGAGAGTGGCCCGATGAGGAATGTTCGGCCGGTTACGCCTGGCTCATTCCGCTGGTCCCGAGGAGCCCCCCGGGAATTGCTCCGGTGCCCTCCCGAGCCCGGCCAAGGCTCGCGCCATCCACTCAGTGCGGCGTGAGTCGTCAGGGTGGCGGCGCTCGGACGCCCGACGGCGGCGTTCCCAGGAATTGCTCTGGGCGTCCCTTTCCCGGGAGGCCTCCGCCGCCTTTATGTCTGTGGTGATTTCCTCGAGGTCGTCGGCCACGGCCGCGCCCATGGCTTCTAGGTCGACCTGCTCAGGAAACTCTCTGAGGTTGCGTACCACCGTGGCCAGGGCTTGAAGGCGTTCCCCGCTCGGGGGAACGCGGGGTGACGAGCTCGTTAAATGCGTCGCCGCGAACTCCGAGTCCCGTGACGCTGCGGAAATTCTCACGAACTCGGCCCTGGTCTTATCGGTCAGGCCACCTCGGACTTCCGGCGTAAGCGGCGTCCGATTCAGGGATGCCTGCAGTGCTCCTTGGCCTCTTCGTGAGCGGTGAAGACGCGCTTGGTAGGATTTGCTCGACATTACCATCCTCCTCCGCAACGAACACGTTACGGGATAGGACGCAACGCGAGCGGGACATCACGCTGTCTCCCCGAGAAGCGGTCCCCAGGTCGAGCTCGAAAGGTCGGGGATGTCCGGACCATCGTAGAGCCCGTCATACTCGCCGTCCGAGAGGGCGCCGAGCCGAGCGAAAGAATCGCTCCGGCAGACGGCTTCAGGGAAAAGCTCCGGAACCGTCATGATTCTTAATGCCGGCGTCGCCGCCGGCCCCATTGTCGAAGAATCGCTTGTCCTCTTCCCGATCTCGGGGCGTAGGCCCGGTGGTTCAGGATTCTCGACATTCTTCGATTCCTCACGAAAGGGAAAGTCGGTCCCCACGGACGGCGCCACCGGTATCGACGATTGGGGAACGAGGCCCGCCGAGCTTACTTGTTGGTGGAGGGACCAACTGTGACCCCTTCTTGCGTGAGGGATTACTCAAGGAACGGCTCACCAGATTTCAACGAGCGTGGACACAGCAGTTTACCCTGGTTCGGGCCTCTCAGGGAAGAGATAATAGCCCTACTCCAGCTCTTGTATACTCTTGCAACGTATCTGAGTGTATGTCTCTTGTCTTACAGTCTGTGTCCTATCCCCCTCATGATGGGGACGCTTTTATAGCTTACAAAGGATTGAACTCCATCGGCCCCACTATCCCACGTTTGGACCTCGTTCAAACGTGGCAACCGGTGGATCCTACAACTTTGCCACGCTCCCGCGGGGAACGTAACGGGCTAGCGGAAGTTACGCTCGGGCGGTTACTCCCACTCCCGCCGACCTCGAGATCACGTCAGGTCGGCCGATAGCCGGCACCGAGCTCGTACATCTTACCCGAACTCGAGCCCGGAATCGACTGGAATACGTGGCATCCCAGGTCCCTCCCGAGCCCGAGCTCGGAACAGGCCGAAATACGTAGCCTTCCAGGTTCTAACTAACCCGTCCAGGGTAACGACCTCCTGGTGGCTCGGGCGGGAGCGAGCTTGGTCGTTGGTGGCACCCGAGGTAATTTATGGGAATTACCCGACCCCCCGACACAGGCCTTGATGAATTCCAAACCCTAACCCTAAAGAAGCTCGTCGGGGCCTCCTCCACGGAGACGGATGTGGGCGGGCGCATGAATCGTAATGCAAATCGCAATGTTAGAAATTCGATCGATACCCCAAAAAATCATTCGAGAGACTTCTAGCAATTCCAATTAAAAAAGGTAGACAATTGTTCCATTTATTTACTTGAAAATTTCTTGTGCTTCAAGCTATATGTTAAATGACTCAAAGTAAGCTACTCTATACGCAATTTTTTTTTGAAAGGGCAAGAGCGTTGCCATTCATTTCAGAAGAGAAAAAATAACAATAACCTATGAAGAGAAAATTACAAAGATACAGACCAACACCAGCACACTACTGTGCCGACCACGAGCGGACCACTCCCACATACACCACCATCCTGACCCAAAATTGGAGGGTTTGACGCCAAGTAAACCGCAGACACACGACTCTAGTGATGACACACGACCAACGAGCTCGCCATGAGGCAAGGACACGCGACCCTCCTAGAGCGCATCCGCTAGCCAGAGCGCCACAACCGCAACCACAACCTCAAAGTGCCGACATGAACTCGTCGTCCTCCTTCTTCCCCTCGCCGTCCTCCACTGCCTCCTTTAGATAGTGGAGGAGATGGGGCTCTGCGACTAGTTGTCATCCTTCTTCCCCTCGTCATCCCCCACACTCGACGTCCTCCTTCTTCCCCTCGTCGTCCTTGCTGCAAGGTCTCCGCCTCCTGGCCCTCAGCGCACCGCACCTCCACACGGCCAGCCTCACTACTTCGCTGAGGCCTACGCCTTGCTCGCCGTACCCCCAATCCACTACACGGTCCGTCACCTGCTGGCCCTCAATGAGCCGCGCCATGCCGCCTGCTAGCCCTCAAACGTGCCACGCCTGCTGGCCCTCAATGCGCCCCATAGTCCGCCTCCAGGGCCTGCACCCCGCTCGCCGCACCCCCATTCCGCTGCACGACTCGCCGCCTATTGGCCCTCAACGCACCACACCACCATGCGGCCATCCGCACAGCCACCGCCAAGGTCTACGCCCCGCTCGCCGCGCCCCAGCTCCAGCAGGCATTGCCGGTCAAGACCTCATGCCAACACCACCATGCGGACACCCTCGACGCGCCTGCTTCGACCATCCATGTGGCGAGCTCTACCTGCTAGCCCTCAACGCGGCCATCGCCGCCGCTCCTGCTGCGACCACCAAGCCACCTCAGCCACGGTAGAATGATCGGATCGACAAGGAGAAGAGCTGACTCGATCTGAGCCAAGTGGAGGAGGTGGAGCTCGGTCGGATCTGGAGTAGTTACGAGCAGGAGGAAACACCAACTCATAGATCTCACATCGTAACACGTTGATCTTGTGCCCTGGCTAGCACCCTCGGCGTTTGTCATGGAGCTTCACCACCGGCCAATTTGAACCATCTCTGCCGCTTGGCGCGGGGAATGCTGCGGGAGGTCTCGTCTTTCTTGCCGGCCGGCCAGCGGCGGCGACGGTGGTGAGGGGGATGAAGAGGTGGGAAGCGCTCTAGGTTCAAAAACGACGTCGCCTCCGGAGTTGCAAGCCTTGCAGCGCCTCCAAAGGCAGTCTTAGTTTAACCACTGTCAAGCAAGCAAAAGATTTTGAAAAAGCCTATACGCAAATATAACTGGTGCAAGATATCGTTGTTGGAATTGAGACTCAAAATCTTTGAGACAACTCTCTCTTTTATTCTCTCTTATTATTCTCGCTTGCTTCTTGCTTACAAACCTCAACCCTACCTCTATATTTATACTAAAAACTATAGCCTTAAGGAACGGAATAGGATTCCAGTTCCTTGTCCTAATCCACCTCCTTGTCCTACTCGGACTCTTAATCATAAACTTCCTAAACAAACTTTCCTATTACAAGATTAGTTCCAACATTCACCCCCCTAATCTTGTAACACTGACTCTTGCTCATAATTATTCACGCTAATTTTTTCTTACGACAATGGCTTCACACCATCACTGTTGACTTCTCACAATCATCTCTTGGTAGTTTCACACCACCGTTCCCAGCAGCTTCACACCGCTATCTTCGTATATAGCGGCCTCTCACCACTTTTGTCGTCGGTTTCACACCGATTTCACCTTGCAGTGGCATCACACCACCATCGCTGTCGTAGCGGTCTCGCACCGTCGTCGTTGTCGGCGTCACACCAACTTCTCCTTGTAACGGTATCACACCGTTGTTGCCGTCGGCGTCGCACCAACTTCTCCTTGTGATGGCATCACACCATCATTGCCGTCGGCGTCGCACCGACTTCTCCTTGTGATGGCATCACACCATCATTGCCGTCGGCCGCGCGACTCTCCCTCACAATGGTCTTACACTGCCGCCTCCACAGACACGGCCTCACACCGTGGTTTGTGGCCTCCATCATGTTTGCACCATCACCGTAGCCTCTTGCTGCTAACCCGATCAATGTCACCATGTCGCTAGTGCCACTACTCACAGCAACACTGCTCGACGAATCATCTCCGTACAACATCATCTTTGGCATCTTCCAAAATTTTCTTTCTCTCTTTTATCCTTTTTCTCTCTAATCTCCTTGTTTTTTTTTCTTGCAACACTCTGTTCGTTTGCTTGTTCCTCCACAACCGCATGGGACAATTGCTTCGCCTTTTGCTTTAGCACGCGGCTCACGAGTCACGACTCATGACCCACGTAACTTGCTCTTCTTGGCGTTGCTCCGTATATTGGTTGCTCGCTCTTTGTACACGTCTGTTTCAGACTCGACGAGTTCTGCTGTTTCGTCGATTTGAGCGTAGCAGTCACCGAGACTTTTTCCTCTGCTTGTCGACTAGTTCTCTTCGCGGGAACACACGACTCCGATTTTTTCTTTGCCTGCACAACTGCCGAACAGCCTCTGGACACTTTACTGCAACCACCAGAGCACCTGGCTGCCTTTGCTTCCTTGCGTACGCGTCGCTCTTCACGTACGTGATGACTCGGATTGGCCGCTGCTTCTTTAGTGCTGCCCCTCGGGAGTCTCCTCCTCCCGGGGGCAACGGATCAATCCAAAACCTTAAGCTCTGATACCAATTGTTGGAATTGAGACTCAAAATCTTTGAGACAACTCTCTCTTTTATTCTCTCTTATTATTCTCGCTTGCTTCTTGCTTACAAACCTCAACCCTACCTCTATATTTATACTAAAAACTATAGCCTTAAGGAACGGAATAGGATTCCAGTTCCTTGTCCTAATCCACCTCCTTGTCCTACTCGGACTCTTAATCATAAACTTCCTAAACAAACTTTCCTATTACAAGATTAGTTCCAACAATCGTTGGAACAGTACCTGCATATAAAATCAGCACTTGCACGTCTAGGAACAATTTTCCTCGACTTTTTTTTATTCTGTTTTAATGTTTTCCTGCTTCGAGATGTTGCATTAACCTTTTTGGGATTAAGTGGTAAGAATTGCAATGGTGACGACCGCATGCTCTTATAATTAATGTTATCACAATTATTAATGTTTTGATTTCCACACTTGGAATAAACAAGAAACCATTTCTATATTTATTGAGCAGTGCTTTTATGCTTTTTCTTCTAGTGCAAGTTGTAAGTAATCATCATTTACCCTTCATTCATGCTTTAATAATTATGCAACTTTTAAAAGGAAGAGCATAGAAGCACTTTTCATATTTATTTTCGACCGAAGAGGGATTTTCCAACTCGCTGATCGGCCAGTGAATAATTCAACCAATTCTTTTCTCTCAACGCTTATTGACAGTATTACAGCATACAAGGCATTGCCAAATAACAAGTCTGATCGACATTGCATCGTGTTTACCAATCTTTAGAAGAGATATGATTGCTATCTTCAATTTCACAATAATCAATTGATATGGTAATCCTCGCTGTTCTATTCTAGACTCTGTGTAAGCCTTCCGAACTATCGTCTCAGCACCTGCTTGGGACTTTCTCTGTCCTTGAGATTTGTCCGAGATTGTCTAGTCTTGAGTATTTAAACAATCCCTTCATACTAATCCTTTGTTTTACTCTTTGGCCAATCCCTTATGATGCATTATGAAGTTTCCTCTGAAATGTAGAGAGAATATATGTCTTGTCTGCTGATAATGTCCAACTTCTTTATATTGAAATACATAGTGTATCACGCGGCGCGCTTCTTTGTTTTACTCTTGTCTGCTGGTGCTTTTGGAGGCAGCCGAGCACTGGTTCCGTTGTTTAACTTGTTATTCTTGCTAGAGAGCTGTTTCCCTGAAGACCTGTTGAACATGTCAGGCTTCGCATCCTACGCAGGTGGCCCGGGGGGAAAAGGAATCTGTGCGTCACCAGCGCGTAAGATATAGGCATCATGCAACGAGTTCGTAGACGAGCTCTCAGTCGCGTGGGACCGTACTGCGCTAATGGATTCAATACGTAAGTTGCGAATCCGTCGTTTGATTCGATTCGCAAAAAGGTGTATTTTGGGCATTCGGAACAAATTTGCGTTTTGAAGTTCCAAAATCCACGAGGCTAGTTTGTATTGGTCCATGATGCTGTAGAGGCTCCATTGCCGCGACGAAAATCGGATTTGGACCCTTTTTGAGTCGAAATCCATTTTCGCGTCTTTTTCGGGGTTCGTGAAGTCAAAAAGCGAGAAATTGAGCAAACGAGCTCGAAACTTGGCGAAACCTGTGTGAATGGGTCCCTAGTGTCCTTAGGAACCTATTCATGCCTTCACGTCGAAGTTCCGAACTCATTTGCGCAAATTTCCGCTTTTTGCAAAACCTTCTCTTGGAAATCTGGCACTACCGCCGTTGTGAGTCCGGTAGTACCGCCCGAGCGGTAGTACCGGGAATACAACGCTGGTAGCAAAAATCCAGAGAGCTCCCTTTTCGTTCTCTGGAGGCCGGCACTACCGGGCCGTGAGGCCGGTACTGCCACCTGAGAGGCAGTACCGGGAATAACGAGCCGGTAGTTAATTTCCAGAAGACATCCCGTTTTGATCCCCGACGAGCGGCACTACCGGGCTGCTGATGCGGTACTGCCGTCCTGAGCGGTACTACCGCACATTAGCCGCCGGTACTACCGGATTTAGGGAAAATTTATATTTTCTTCGCCCGTTGAGTCCTCGTTTTCTCGAATTTATATTGGGTCTTTCCTTTTCCCAATTGATCCGATGTTGTAGACTTTTGCCTTCCATTAGTCGTTGACTTGAGGGAACTGCGGTTAACCTTGTCGGTGGTTGTTCCCTAGAGTGAGCTGCATTTGGCCTCTGGAGCCGCGATGCTACCGGTGTTTGGGGCCGGTACTACCTCTCTATTGGTAGTATTGTGTGCCACACTCCGATAGCTATTTTCCAGAGTGCGCTAATTGTGGCCTTTAGAACCCCGACACTACCGAGGGTTTGGGGCCGATACTGCTGCACGTGCGGTGGTGCTGTGAGCAACACTCCGGTAGTTGTTTTCTCGAGGCGCCCCATGTTGTTTCTCAGCCGTCGACATTATCGTCCTGAGAGTACGGTACTACTGGAAGTTGGCGGTACTGCCGTAAGGTCGGTACTGCTGATTAAATGGTACTACTGGGAATTGTGTGTCGATATTGCCGGCGTGAGCTGATAAGTGTAAACCCTTTTCGAGTTCTTTCGATCCTAGCTTTCCGGATTTCAATTTGTTCTTATAATTGGTTCTTAATCGCTTTGTTTTGATTCGTTGTTAATTGTTCTTATCGCTTTTCCTTAGGCGTTGACGATTCGATAGACGACGATTCTGACTTCGCTCCTGAGTCGGACATTGTTAAAGAGCAAACAGGCAAGCACCTCCTTCGACCATCTTGATCCTATATTTGCAAAGTCTATTTTGAATTGCCAAAACTATTATGCATGCGTGTATATTCAGTAAAGATGCTAGTTGTGGGAAAACTTGGTAGTTAGACCATCTTAATTGATTTGTGAACCCTGTTGAACCATAGGCTAGAAACCTAGACATGAAAATAAATATCATATGGGTAATAACGAGAAGTATCTGCATATGCTTAGTTTCGTTGTAGAATGTATTGTATGATGTTACGACTCAATCAATTGCAATTATTCTTGGAAACTTGTCGGTTTGGTTGGATTTGGTCCATGGTTCAGAGTTGGGTATTGGTTTAGGAAATGGTTGGATTGGTGTGGTTGGAAAATGAAAAAGGAGTATTTAGACACGGGCGAGATGTTTGGTGATTGGTGGTTCGGAATTTGGTTTGGTTTGGTTTGGTTTGGATCGGATGGACGATATGGTATTTGGAATGGATCACAAGCCAGGGGCTTGTTTGGAATGGTTATGGATTGGATTGCAAGCCTGAGGCTTGCTGTGGTTGGTTCCTTGCTATGGGGAGGTTGCGGACTAGTGTGTGCTCAATCGGGCCGCTGGTACCGATCCTCTATGGCTATAGCAAGTGGTATGGAAGATCTCGTCTGGGTCGGGTGAACTTGATGCTATTACTGGGTCAAACAGTGCAGCCACATGTGTCAGTATGGGATGGCCTTGACCTAGTACATTGGAAAGAATTTGGGTCTTGCATCATTAGTAGGCGGGAGAGTATGGACACACCTGCCGTGTCGGTGTGTTCTAGGGACTCCCTCATCGAGGCATTGAGGGGGAGTTTGCCCAATGCAACGGTAATGCCTTCTATGGGGAGGTTATGGGCTAGTGGGAGCCCGTAGGGACCACTAGTGGCCAGCCTCTATGGACCGTAGCAAGGGATGCACATTACCGAGCTGGTGCAAGGTTTAAATCCTAACCTATTGAAAGGTTTCATCACAGTATAGCAAAACGGGTACATTGAGTATCTCGTGGCATAGTTGACATGATTGCAGAACGTGTCATGTGGGTAAAGTGTACAATCTCTGCAGAGATATATATAAACTAATCGATGCTCGTGCCCACGTGCCAACTGGTTAAGACCAATCCGAGCTTCTCGCAAATATGTGTCTAGTGCTAGTTCCTTGGATCAATAGCCTAACGCCCACATAAGTCACAACGAGATGCATCTAATCACATACACAGTTGTAATGGACATAAGAATAATTAGTTTTATTACAACTACATAAAATACAGGCAGTTCATAGCCTACTACCAACCACGGCTCACAGCCGACCGGCTTAATACAACAAAATCAAGTAGTAGCGGAAATAACCAGCAATTATAGCAACGGCCACGGTGTGCCACCCAAAACTCAAAAGTAACCGACTGGGGTGAAGACCCAGTTAACCGTCAAACACATTGTCAGGACCCAGTTCATAGAACCAGTCGTCCGGGATGCCTTCATCTTCTTCTCCACCATCTTCTACTCATGTTTGCAAAAAGTAAACGGCGAGTACACGTATGTACTCACAAGACTTTACTGTATTCAAGTACAATATAATGCAGGCTACGACAATGAAACAAGTTTCTACACTAGTTTCAACTTGCATGAAGCAGGATTTATTTGCAATAGAATAGTACTTTCAAAACCATTCGGAATTTACAAGAGCAATTGTAAAGAAAGTAATTGCAATATGAATAACAAGTAATCCATAGTCCATAACCCATATTCTATCCAACAGGAATACCACATCCATCCATCAGACCAATTTAATGATTCATCCCACCGATGAACCGATTCACCAATCCATTATCCTTACCAATCCACATATCAATTCTTCCATACCGATTCCACTCCACCAAGCCATTTCCATTCCGCCAAACCATTTCCTCGTACCAAACCATTTTTCCAAAATATTTTCCCCAAACCATTTCCAAAAAAACCAAAGCCAAAAGTCTACACTTGACAATATTTTTCATGCTGCTCTTGACTGTGAGCATAGCTAATCAATTAGATTTATTCTCTATAGAGATTGCATACTTTACCCACGTGACACACTCTAGCAATCATGTCAACCATGACACGCGATACTCATCGTATCCGTTTTACTAGATTGTGACGAAACCGTTCCACTTGCTAGAGTCTAACCTTACATCAGCCCCGGTGATGTGCGTCCCTTGCTATCAGTGGGAGTACATCCCGTACACACAGTACTCACGATGGTTCACACCCCATCGCACTCTCCTAGACCGGGTGGAAGTACAACCCGTACACACAGTACTCACGAAGGTTCACACCCCATCGCGCTCTTCCAATCCCGCTCACACACAGTTCCGACGATGGTTTACACTCCATCGTGTCCATTACTCCATAGAAAGGCATACACCGTTGTATTGAAATACTCCGACCCCAATGCCTCAGTGAGGGAAAGGTTCCAAATCCTAGAGAAATTTTGAAAATTTCGACCGAGATTTTGGACCCCCGAGATTCTAAATCTCGATTGAATAAAAAAAATTAAATTTTTTTGAACAAATTCAAATCTCGACGAGATCTCGGTGGTCTCGGCCGAAATCTCGGGTAATTAGATCGGATTTCATTTTTTGTCGGTGGGTTTTGATTGGATTTGAGGTCAAGACTATCCACAAAAAATTTCAAAAATTTTGTACGTGTTTTTGACCATTTTTTAAAAGTTCAAAAATTGACCTTGAGATAATCAATCTGTTGTGCATGATAGGATGTGTGCCCAATGAAAATCGACAACATTTGTGATGTTGACAATAACTATAAGGACCCACAGTTGTGTGCTACTCTTGCTTCTAATATCTACATGCACTTGCATGAGGTTGAGGTGACGCATTGTTTTACTCTATATCTTTGTTTCTGCCATAATTATTTTACTTCCTCATCAAGCAGTGAACATAAGTAACTGTTCTAATTGCAATGTTTAGAGTAAACTCACTTTTCATGTATTGCATTCAGGAGTATAGATGATCATGTGTGCGCATGTCATTTCTGAGACTGTTGTTTCTTTATTGGTGCTTTAGTAGTAAACAAATTGTATGTTCAAATCGATCTGAAAGATATGCAAACCTTGCACAAAGTGAACTACTAATATATTGAATCTTATATGTGAGATGCTAATTAGGTTAGGTTGGTTTTATCTCATCCACTTGCACTAATTCTTTAGGACCAAAATAAAATCATGTTTAGTGTAATATGTAATATGTAAACCACATGTCCTAATGAGGTATTATCTATATATCTGCTATCTAGTGTATTTGTATGTATGTTCTATGGGTGAGGTGAAGGCTTGCCCTTGAGCCAAAATTTCTAATTTTAGAGTCTTTTCTGTTAAAATATTATCTTTGTTGCATTATAATATATAGGAACATATAGAAAACTTTCTAAATGACTTGAACTTCATTTGTCACATTTGAAAAATCAAAAACAGATTTTACGTAAGGCTTTTATCATGACATTACCACTGTTAAATTTTTTAAAAATTCCTCATGCTTGATCATCATTTCAAATTTCTATGGGAACATTAGTGATGTGTCAAGACCGTCCAAAAAAATTTTCAATTTTTTTTATGTGTTTTGGACCATTTTTCGGTCAGTTCAATGTGGGCCGAAATCTCGATGATTTTGGCTGAAATCTCAGTGATTTCGGCCGAGATCTCGGATTTCCTGATTGAAAAAGAACCGGATTGAAATTTGGCTTTTGTATTTCATCCAAATTTTGTTCGAAATTTCTGAATCTCGCCGAGATTTCGGATTTCGGCCACCTCCGATATTTGTACCTAAAAAAAATTGAAACCTTGGGTGAGGGAGCACCTAGAACAACACCAGTACCTTTGAAGTGTGTCCATACTACTTTGGCCTTCCAAAATGCCAGACTAAACCCCAACTCCTGTACTGAGTTAAGCCTATCCCATACTAGCACATGTGTTGCACATTGCGACTCAGTTGATAACATCAAGTTCGATCCTTAGGGTGACTTAGGCAAGACCTTCACTCATCCGCCTGGTCTAAATCACACTTTTCCTTTCTTCTTTCCATTTTTACCAAAATAACCACTTTTCACCGAACCCACCATTTTAACCAAAACCACCGTTTCGAACCCAATTTGTATGCAAGTGAGATTTTGATTGAATTGTACCACTGATCTGACAATTCCATTTCTACTACTTGGCTAGGCACATGCATGTACTATTCATATATTCCGTTCGACATTTATTGTAATGTCTAACCATATCCTAGAGTTTAGCAAGGTTCTCATGTCCAAAGTGATTAAGGAAATCCATCGGTCTCGGATATAGTTACCAATTACCCTACAATGTAGCAAATTTACTAAAAGTACACGCATGCATAATAATTTGACAAATCGAAATAGACTTTGCAAATATGGGATCAATATGATTAAAGGGGGTGCTTGCATGTTTTCTCTTCGTTGAATGTGTCTTCGGGATTGTAGTCTGGGTTGTCACCAACGGGGTCTGACACGTTAACGTCTAAGCGATCGAGAGACAAAAGAAACAACGAAAGCGAATCAAACCAGGCAAAGGAAACAAATAAGAAAGCGAATTGAAATCTAAACAGAAAATAGGGTAATCTAGCGTAGATATCGACAACATGCGCGTCTAAACATGTAACCACTCTAAAACAAGAAACCAACGACAAAAGGGATAATCTGGTTCTAGAAGCCATTGGATGCCCGGTAGTACCGACGTGCAAGCCGTGGTACTATCGGCCAATCCAGTAATACTGACCTTCACCCGGCGGTACTGCCGACCTCCGGCAGTACCGGACCCTAAGCCCGGTAGTGCCGACGGCCGGGGACAAAAATGGGACTCTTTGGAAAATAACTACCGACATTGCACGGGCGATACTACCGACCTTCAACGGCGGTAGTGCCGGACCTGCAGGGCCAAGGGGGCGCCCATTGGAAAATAATTACTGACATTGTACCTATGGTACTATTGCTCAAGCGGTACTACCTGGGGTTTCAACGGCGGTAGTGCCGGCCTTCCAGACCTAGATTTTGCAAAAAAAAAAAAGGCGAGGGAGGGGGGGATTTTGCGCAAACGAGTTTGGAACTTCGCGATGGTCACATGGTTAGGTTCCTAGCGACACTAGGGACCCATTCACGCTAGCCTCGTCAAGTTTTGAGCTCGTTTGACCCAGTTTCCACCTTTTAGAACTCGAGAACCCTAATTACTACCAAAATTCGATATTCGACCCGAATCGAGTTCAAACTAGATGCTTTTTGTGAGAACCGAACTTTAGCGGCATCAGAAGTATTCTAAAGTCTATTTCTTGACCTATTGGAGATAGGGTTTCCAAAGGAAACTCAAAGACTCAAGAAAATGACTTTTAAGCGAATAAATCCGACAAAAGGCTAACTAGGGATATCTAGGGTTAAACCAAAAAGAAGAACAAGAGGGAAAATAGAAAAACTAGGGTTTTGAGCTCAAAACCAGATGGATTGAATAGGGGTTGAATCTACCGGTCTTGAGGCTTGTTTAGGGCTTAGTGAAGCTGCTCCACACCTTGTAGCTTGATCTCCTAGCCCTACGTGTGCTCAAATCGGTCAGAGAGGGAGAGGAGAGGGAGAACTCGAAAGAGAGTGAGGGAGATTGAGAGGGAGAGAGAGGGCCAGAGAGTGAGAGAGCAAGTGAGGCAAAGAGAGGAGGTTGGGAGAGGCTTAAGAGGCGAGGGAGAAGCCTCTAGAACTGGGGACTCGGTTAACGGGCAGCTCGGGCGGCGGTATGGGTGCCATTGCCCTGCCCTGACTGCTTGACCGACAATATCGGCCTCAGGCCGCCTGTAATATCGCTGCCCGACAGTACCGCCCTTTGGCCGACGGTAGCTCCAGATTTACTGCAAATCCTCCTATTTCTTCGCGTATTGCATTGAAGTTTGGAATTTGTTTGGAGGGTTCTTAGGATAGGTTTAGGGACTCCAAAGGAAAGCTCTAGGTTTAAGGTTGCTAGGAGTTTCGACCTAGATCGAGACTTCGGGTTTCAGGCTAAAATCGATTGAAACAACTCGAACGATTAAACCACGGTGCAAACAAATCCAAATTAAGAACCAAATGCAACTCAAAGCATGATTAAGCACTTAATTACCTTAATTACAAACTCAGGGCGTTACATACACAACCACTATCGAAGCAGAATGGCTTCGTGAGCTCTTGATGGACTTATCGGTAGTCGATAAACCAATACCGGCTATCCTCATGAACTGTGATAATCAAATGGTTATCATGAAAGTGAATAGTACAAAGGATAATATAAAGTCCTCAAGGCACGTAAAAAGACGATTGAAATCTGTCAGAAAATTGAGAAACTCCAGAGTGATAGCTTTGGGCAGATCCATTTATGAAGGGCCTATCATGAAACGTGGTAGATAGTACATCTTGGGAGTTGGGAATGAGACCTACCAAATAGTTAACCACAATGGTAACCCAAACTATGTGATCAGAGATCCCGTGAATTAAACAAGCTGTTGGATTAACTGAAGAAGAGTACATTCTACATCCTACTCCATGAAAGATGCCATACCCTTAAAATCTGTGAGGCAAGTTGACTACGGCCTTAATGTGTTATGTTGGTTTTTAAAATAAATAAAGATGTTATCCCATAGAGCATTCTTGAAAGAACATACCTATATGAGTCCGACTGTTGGTCGCAGTCTGTGAGACGTGGGTACTCTCTAAGAAACTCATGAAGAGGCCAAGGAGTATGACTTATACGCTCCACCTGAAGGGTAGATTGTCGGCAACCTAGTACAGTCAGGGCCTTAAATGAAACTTGTCTGCGCAAAACTTGCAATTCAAGGCATAGTCCATTATTAAAGTTGATTACATCTCTAACCATAGACCAAAACTGCCTTACACAAGGGTAATTAAGTGATTTAATTCCAGGAATAAACATCTCAAGCATGGGTTTCCAATATGATAAGCTTTATTAAAAACTCAGTCTTAACAATGGACAAATTAACTCTCAACATCCTGCATTACATATGCCTTTTGATCAGCACAACATCTGATGCTTTCTAAGCTTCATCAGTCATAATGTGGTTGACATGATCTTTTACTGGCGCTTGCAGCATGGCTTCATCTTGAACTGCTTCACAATTCTCTTTCTGGCGCAAATGTCTCAGTAGATGGAGGATTAGGATTGAAGTGAACAGGTACAACACCTTTTCTCCTAAGACAACTATTGGCAAAGTGTCCCGGTTAATTGCAACGAAAGCAACGCTTGACTGACATCTATTGGCATCCTCCTGATGTAGCATTGGTATTGGTAGGGGTAGAGCTGAGATCGACGCAATTCGCAGTGATCACTTTCTTCTGAGGGCAATTATTAGCAAGATGTCCTGGCTGATGACAAGCAAAGCAAATTCTAGACAGTAAGCTTCCTCCTTGAGAACTTTTCACTGGGTTGGTGTTATGAAAATTTTGATTATCGGGGCGAAGCACAGGTGAAGGTGTCTTGAACAAAATCTGAGCAGTATGGCAACTGAGTTATTGAGGGGCACTCCTCATTCGCTGTTGCGGTGGTCCTTCTTAACAAACTTTTTGATGCTTGCAGTTGTCCTCCAATTCCTTGCGCTCATCTATTGGGTCAAGGTTCTTGTTAACCAATTCCTCTTGCTTTAACTGACTCTTTGAGCAAGTTGCTTCCATGATATTACCACTCACTTTTGGTGTTATACTCTTTACTGAAGTAATTTCTGGAATGATCATGGCTTCAGAAAATGCTTGATCTTTCTGTGGGCATTCCTTAACAAAATGACCTAACTCACCACAGCTGTAGCATGAATGTTTGGGTCGTCGTGCCGGGTTGATGGGGGCATTCTCTAGCCCAGTGACCTCGTTTATCATACAAGAAACAGTTCCATAGTGACCAAGTGTCACTGATTTCCTGAGGTAGATGGATAGGGTTGACATGTTTCTTCTTCATTTCTTCACGTGACTCAGCAAGTGCGGATGATAATCCTTCTCTTTTTGCTAACTCTTAAGCAACGACAGCTCAAAAATTCTCTCGCTGATGCCGAGTCACAATGGTCACTATTGGATCCAGGGAACATTGAGCTGGGCAATGATCCCGACCTTCACAAAGATAGCATGTGATGTTGTTCAGGGGACATTCTCTAGGTAAATGGCTTCCTTCACAGCTGGAACAATTGTTTGCATGTTTATCAGCAATGTGTCCTATCTCTCCACATCAAATGCATGCACAATCTTCAAACTTGTCTGGATGACAACACTTCAAAGAACAACATCTCGGTATGGTATTGGGTGCAGGGGTTGTACACATCTCTGAACTTGCGGTAGTCACACTATCATCTGACGACGCAACAAACTGACGAAGGGCGGTGGCAAACTCCAACCAAGTGATTTCTTGTGGTGTCTTGTGGGCAGCACGATGGTTCTTCCACCACTCCAAGGCAACTCCTACCAACTGGCGGCTAGCATACAGAACCATCTTGTCTCCTTTACACTGAGCGAGGAGTAACTTCTTCTCAATTACACGCTGCCAATCCTCTGCCTCCATAGGCGAAGCATTCCCAGCGAAGATAGGCGGGCGAGTCTTCATAAACTCCGAAAGTCTTGAATATGAAGGAGGATCTTGAATAGATGCAGGCATCCCATCGGCATGAAACTGCAGTTTGACCAAATTCTGCATCTGTTGCATCATCACCTACATGAGCTGAGTTTGGGCGGTTACAAACTAATCCAAGTGCTGAATTATCACCGTTGGTACAATGGACAGCTGATGGTCACAATCTGCGTTGTCACTAACACTAGTAGTAGCAACTGTTCTGACTTGAACTGCCTCGGAATCACTGCTATAGTTGGTCCTTTCCATCTGTTGACCACTCCAAGGTTTAGGCAAGAGGGAAAAGCAAAGCTAAGGTTCAAGAATCCTAGTGCAAGGAGAACAGATTTAACCCAAAAACTTAAGCAGGCATTATTAATATCTTGGTATGGTTGCTTATCCAAGCCTAAAAGCTATGCAACACATACTGCACACTCAGCAGTCAAGGAAGAACCAAATTCCTAAGCACACAATAATCTAGCGTCTAAAAGAGTGACACTCTTATCTTAGGAGACACGACTCTCACACACGAGTCTCCACAGGCTACTAAAGCATTGGTTCTTCTAGCCTCTGGAACACTTCATCAATCCACTTCTCTTTGAGCTCGATGATTCCTTACTTCATGATCTTCAGCAGGTTCGCCTCGGCCAGTGAGCCGCCCGGCCCCCAAAACTACCGGCCTCCAATTCTCCGGACTCCAGTGCCGGACTAGCTGTATGCTATCATCGTGATGTATCCACTAATCCACACCGGTTTGGCGCTTCCAAAGAAGCGGATAGTAGAAGAGCAATGCACCAACAGTGAGCACTGCATGGTATTGATGCATGTAATTTAGGCGAGGACCGAGACGTCGCGGACTCAGCCGCCAGCTCGCATAAAGCATAATCTCAATACGTGTTGTAAGTCGACTAGCCGAGACGTCGCGGGTCCGTCGGGAACTCGGGCGTTGGCACCGGGCGTTGCCGCGTTGGGTCTTCTTGTGCGCGGAGTTGGCGAAGTTGGTCACGGAGCCACACGAATACGAACACGACCGCCGACCGCTGCACCGGTGAGCACGAGTCTCTCGTGAATTTTATTTGTGTCTTCAATGTTCAATCTTCATGTTCTGATGTTCATGATCTCTTATTCTCTCCTCGTAAATGAGTAAATCGTAATGGCAAATTGGTATAATGGTATTTGGTAATGGATCTCATGGCTCTTGCATGCATGATGCATCAATGCATGCCGATTACAGGTTTGCCATCGTTGTCTTGTTGATTGATCGGCGGATTACAGATTTACACACGCAGTTAGCTTAAGGCTTGACGCTTGCATAGCCACGGTAATGGATCTCTTACATGCATGATGTATTGATGTATTTTATTATTTTTTTATACCTAATACCTTCACATTTAGATAAATCTGTTAATGTATTCTTTCACATTAATCTACAAAATGTTTGAGGTAAATAATCTCACTTTTGTACTTCCATTTATTTATCGGTAACAATTTCTATAATACAACGAATATTGTCTTTTCAGTTGTTACATGGTAGTATAAAAATATTTGATGCTTATGTTAGGGGGCCTCCGTTTATAATTTCGCCCTGGGCCCCAAAAACCTCAGGACCGGCCCTGTCTTCAGGGTTGGCAGCGACACCCAGTACTTTCTCCTTAAGTGTGAAATATCGTTAACTATTCAAAATGACTCAGGTAAGATTTCCATTTAAACCGGCGGAAAGGATAGAAATTTTAGCAAAAGGGGAAAGAATAGAAGAATAAGATAAGTTAAGAACTTATTATTCTTTCAAGTTAAATTTTCTCTTTAGAAAATAATTTTGAAGCTCCTAAAGACAGCCAATCTATCTAAGGTCAAGACTTACAGTCATTATGGCTCCGATACCACCTCTGTCGAGACCCGAATACGCAAATCCGGA
Source organism: Rhipidocladum racemiflorum (assembly GCA_036346355.1). Lineage (NCBI taxonomy): Eukaryota > Viridiplantae > Streptophyta > Magnoliopsida > Poales > Poaceae > Rhipidocladum > Rhipidocladum racemiflorum. Next base: position 78,104,911 of record CM070583.1, on the reverse strand, counting down.
CCCTCTGTGTATTCAGCACTAGTCCAGAATCACGCTAGTGCACACAGTCTCAACATAGATGAATATCACAATCATACACAGTGGAAATAATAAAAATAACTTAATTATAGAATATAAACTATTGAACGACCTTAAGGTCAACCTTACACTTGTGAGGCCTTGATGGCTTCAACTCCAAATAAACAGCAGCGGAACGAAGAACGTCGGTGAATCCCATCAATATGCCACAGGCAACTGACAAGGTTCAACTCCTAGATATTCGTCTCTTCACGGAACTCCATCTTCGAAGGTGTAGACTTCAGTTCAACTGGTGATTGTTTGTTGCATGGGGTGAGTACATAAAGCACGCAGCAAGTCATGCACAGAATGCAAGTCTAAAAACTACATGCATGGCTTATTCCAAGTGACAGGCTGAATGGTTATTTTGCGGAAGAGCAACATTCACAAATAAGCACAATAGATTGTGAAGCAGTAAAACAAATAACAATAGTAATAGATTTCACAGCTGTTTCACAAGTAAAACATACCACATCCTTAACCAGTTATCACTTTTCCACAGGCAACCTGCCTCCAAGCCCAAGTTCAATTTTATGAAAAGCTAACCCTTGACTGTAATCCTCGAGCATTGTCCAACCGTGGGCACGGCTATTCGAATAGGTTTGACACTCTGCAAAGGTTATACACTTTACCAATAAGATATAATCAACTCACCACGTCAGCCGTGAATCGCCATACAAGAGTATGCGAATGAGCGATCATAACAAAGTCTTTACAATGATCCTTCTAGACCCAGTACTGCTCGCTGAGGTTTCAACACTGAAGTGACTGGTTACCACACTCAGGGCCCCCCTCTTGCATCATGTGAGTCTACCCGCAAACCCCGAACCCACACCACCACGACAGTACCGAAATCTAGACATCACAAATTAATCAGCTAGGTCAGTCCCATTCCAGACTTGGGGTTGTATGTTAGACTCAGTTCAAATTATTGCAAGGTTAAGTCCTTAAAGTGACTAGGGCAAGACTTCCATCAATACTCTCAAAGAAATCCATCTCACCATCACTATTCCATTAGTCAATATTGACATTTGTATTTCCAAAATGATGTCACTGACCCGTTGCAATTCTAAGCAAACTAATACGTTCTATCTAACCCATGTTGGCAATTTATTAGCTACCAACTATTAATCAACAAACCTATGGTGACAAAAGAATCATGGCATACAAATAGTGACAAGGTGGCAATAACAAATAGGTTGATTATCCAATCCCAAATTAATTGAAATCAGTTTAACTTAAACTAGTATGCAATAATTTGAAACAACTGTGAAATTTATTAATATTGTTATTTGTTTTACTGTTTTACAATCTATTTTGAATATTTGTGAATGTTGTTTATTACAAAATAGCCACTTAGCCATTCAATTGGAATAAGCCATGCATATAGTTATTAGACTTGCATTCTGTGCATGACTTGCTGAGTGCTTTATGTACTCACCCCTTGCAACAAACAATCACCAGTTGAAGAGAAATCTACAACTTTGAAGAGGAAGGAGTTATATGAAGAGGCGAATATCTAGGAGTTGAACCTTGTCAGTTGCATGTGGCGTATTGATGGGATTCACCGATGTTCTTCGTTCCGCTGCTGCTTATTTGGAGTTAAAGTCGTCAAGGCTTCGCAAATGTAAGGTTGACCTTAAGGTCGTTCAATAGTTTATATTTTATATGCACTAGCATGATCCTAGACTAGTGCTGAATACACAGAGGGTCCGGATTTGTATATTCGGACCCTGACAGTACCACATTATTAGTGGAGGTGGAAGGAGACCAACTTATAAGGGAGGGTTCTCTCCACCTTGCTAGAGCATGACAAGAGAGAAGAGAACATACGCGTGCGCTCGCCACGCTACGCGGCACGCATACAAAGCACACGTACGCGACATACGCGTGAATGGTGCAGCAAAATCGAGTTCGATGGCTTGCGTAGGCGCAGTTCTCTTTTGTGGCTTTTGTAGCATGGGACTTAGTGGCGGATTTTACGCATGCGTGTACAAATCCGTAACCAACTCGTATTGTGCTCGAATTTTACGCGTGCGCGTACGAATCTGTAATCAACTCGTATTGTGACCGGATATTCTCTCTCTGTGTGTTATATATACATGAGCAGAGATCATATCTAAAAAGCTCAAACCTTTTTCCTTCCGCGAGTACTGCACTGCTTCTTCTTCCCCATCCCTTCACTGGCGTGCACCAACTGTTGGGAGAGCAAGTCTCCGAAACGTCTGTTCTTGAGATTCTACACCAGGAGAGGACGAATCACATTTTTAGGAAGCGTCTTCACACGGCTACTCACTGATTTCTTCATCAACGATCGGCTTTGACTACATCGCCTGCTGATCTTCATCGATATCTACTGCCGGTTCAGCCACGTCTTCGCTTCAACTCAGTAACACACCCAAACCATATCTAATCTGTTTATATCTATTGTTATATCTTCAATTGTAGTCATAATTTATTTTTGAAATAAATGCATGGTTAGTATTCTTAATATTCTAACAACAAGTACCGATGAAGCCTCTAAGGGGTTGTTTGGTTGCCTGCATATACAGAGATTTGTATCCACATATACAGAATCTCGTTTTTTTCTCGTGTTTGGTTGCCTGTATCTGGTTTTGAGTCTAGCTCTGTAGATGCAAGATTCTCTCCGTAGCCTGGCTCTCTAGAAACGCACAGATCGGCTGCTTCCCCGCGTGCAGGTGCGAGGCGCCTCGTGTTCTACACTGGAGAGGCGCCATGATTAGGCATAGTGCCATCTTTTTTTTCTCTTTTTTGCAAATATCTTTTAATTAGTATCTCCGATCACCGAATTTATTTCATCTATGTGTTCCTGACATTTTTTCGAACAAAACTAGACCATACTTGCCATATATATTTCGAAAGATTAAATTTTTTGTTTTTCAATTTATTGATTTTCTATAATTTATTTTAAAATGTTTTATTTTTGTTTTAAAATTTATTGATTTCCTATTATTATTTTGAATTTGTTTCATCCCTCTCTTGAATTTGTTCATCCCACTTCTATTACAATGTAGCTAACCAAACAACATCTCTACGCAATCTGTTCAATCTCATACAGCCAACCAAATAACATCTTCTTACATCAATTTAGCCTAGCTCCCATCAACCTAGGTCAGCTCTTAGAATCTGGCTGGGCTGAGAAGGCAACAAGACAGTCTGCCCCTAAGATCCTCGTTCGCACGCTCATGCAGTCACTGGTTCTCTGCCCTAGCCAACAAACACCATGAAAGCCACCGCTTGCCGCCGCCGAGGTCCTCTTACTCATCTTCGACCACGCTCCACCTCTACTGCCATGGAACACCCCGTGTTCCCGTCGCGTGGGTGAGTTCCGTTCGGTTCTGTTCGTGCCATCATGTGTTCCGAGACTCACCGGTGTTTTCCCTCAAGCAACTGGATCCAAGACGCAATCATAAATGAGATCGAGCTCTTCTTCTAAGTCGCAATTCGTGCGACGCTGTCGTCGATTTCTTCCCCACCAGTGAGATCTCTTCCAATTATTCTTGTCCAAAGCATCACCTCAACCTCCTCTATCTTTTCCCCCACGTCAATGCAACACCATGGAGCTTCGCCGTCACAGCATCCTCCTCCTTTGCACCTCATCTTTCCCAATACTAGTCGTCGCCGCCCCCATCGCCTCTGAGTCTCTGACAACCTCCTCCTTTGCGCCTCAAGCCATCCCAGTCCTAAAATTTTCCCAAAATTTTCCTGGGTGTCTTGTTCCAACAAATCCAACCATACCGACAGCATCTCCATGCCCTTTGAATCTCCCCATGCCGCTAACCTCGCCGGAGAGCCACCAGAATCATGTCGGCGCCGAGGAAGGTTGTGCCGTCGTGCAAGTCGCTATGCAACTTCGAGGCTTCGAGCCATCCCAGCCCAAGCCGACCACACTGGTAGCATCGCAAAAGCTTGTAACACCCCAAAATTTTGCTTTTCTTGAATTCATGTGTGATTTGGCACTTTGGTGAATTTTTAGAATTTTCTGGAATTTATTTGGATTTATTTGGAATTTATTTGAATTTATTCCATTTTGAAATAATTAAAGAATTGAACTTTGCAAATAAAATTTTGTTGGAAATATTTTATTTGAGTCCAAAATGATCCAAAATATTTTCCAGAATTTTTCTGGAATTTTTTCTGAGTCTTTTGCTATTTTTAATGATTTAATTGAATTTCTGAGAATTTAATTGGATTAATTAAATGCGAGTGGGTTTTACTGTTCCTCCGACCGGACCCGAGTTCGAGTCAGACTCGAGTCCGACCAGCGCCAGTTGATCCAGCCGAACCCGCTCGGCCGAACCCAACCCGCGTGACCGTTGGATCTTGATCCAACGGCCACGATTGAGCCACGTCACCCGAGCCCGAGTCCGACCGAGCCCGGCCCGGCTGAGTCGAGACCGAACCCAAACCCACGCACCGTTGGATCTCGATCCAACGGCTGTGCGCGTGCCACGTCACCCTCTCCGTGTCGCCGTCGGACTCCGCCGCCGCAACGGAGTGGGCCTCGGTTTCCGCGCGTTTCACGGACGCCGAGGGCCCTATTTAATGCGCCGCCACCCGTGCCGTGACGCCGACTTCCGTGCGCACCCGTAACCCTAACTCACCTCGCCTGAGCCGCCGTGGTTGCGCGGCTAGAGCTCGCCGGAGTAAGGAGAAGGAGCCGCCGCGGTTTTCGTCGAATCCAGCCGTCGTCCGCCGTCCTCTGTCGCCGTTGACCCTAGAACCGGAACCGTGAGATCAAGTCGCGTCGGTGAGCACCACTCACATCGCCGGAGCGCGCCCGAAACGCCGTCGGCTAGGTCGTCGTCCCTCGCCGGTGACCAGCGCCGCTCGCCATCGCCGGACCCCGAGCTCCCTCAGCTGTCGGATCTTCATCCAAGGGCCCAGATTGCGCCACGTCATCCCACGGTGAGAACCACATGCGATTCCCAGATCCATTCTCAACCGTTGGATCTAGATCCAACGGTCCAGATCAAACGCGTTAACCCAAACGCGTGAGTCCAAATCTAATCTGGGCCGTTGATTTTCAAATCAACGGCCGAGATTGCGCCACGTGATGGGGAGCCTGACCGCCGCGATCAGCGCACCCGTGCGTGTGACGCTGACACGCCGGGCACGCGTGTCAGCGACGCGACCAAACCGCACCATGACGTCACGCTGATGTCATGGTGGGCCCGCACGTCAGCGGCCGTGTAGTAACGTCAGCGATGACGTCACCAGTGGGTCCCACCTGTCAGGACTGTGGGCTGAGCCCCGCTGACGTCAGCAATGACGTCACCCGAGGGGACCCACCTGTCAGCGACACGTGGAGCCGTGGACCGAGTCCACGGTGGACCGAGCCGAACCGTGGGCTAAGCCCATGGACCGGCTGACGTCAGCCGTCCAATCAGAGGCTGCCACGTGTCTTCGCTGACGCAATAATTAATTTCCGAAAAAGAAAATGATTTATTATTTCGAAATAATGATTTCAGATTTTGTTTCAAACTTCAAACGCTTATAACTTTTGCGTTTCAACTCCGATTTGAGTGATTCAAATTTCTAAATTTGTATAAAATTGAGATCTACCAAATTCTGAATTTTATTTAATTTTTGGACTAAAGTTTTCCTCTGTAATATTATTTAATTGATTATTTAAACTTCAAAATGCTATAACTTTTGCATTTAAACTCCGAATTTGACGATTCCAATTTCTAAAAATTCATAAAATTATGTTCTCTCTGTTTATGAACTTTATTTGGATGTTTGGATACTTTTTGTCTACTGTTTTATTCATTTGTTGCTATTTGCACGCGTTACGAGTAGACGTTGAAGTGCCGGAAGGATTCGAAGGAGAAGTATTGACTCAGGATCCAACTCAAGACCAAGAACAAGTACTTTTTGAAGGCAAGTTGTGCTTTGACCATATTGATCCCATTTTGAAACCTATTTTGATTTAATGTATTGCATGCCAGTTCAAATAGAAAATGCTTTACTTAATTATGGGAAATTAGATAAATGCCAAATTGCTGTATGACACCTTGACTATTTAAATATGTGCCATGACCCCCTTGTCACCCTAGTTGTGGATTACTAGTTGGACATTACTAAATTGCCAACATGGGTTTGTAGATCGTTGTAGTATATGGCTTAGACTCACGCTCGTGCTCATGACATGATTTTGGACAATCAAATGTTAATATTGACTAAATGATATATTGAACCTGTTTTGGGAAGGTATCATGTGATGTTGATGGCACGTGGTGAATGGTAATCAACTGGGGTTTGATAAATAGCTTTTGGCCGGCATGTGGCAAGAATGATCAGTGGGCCGGTTGTGGCAGGAAAGCGTTGGTTTGGTTCTTCGGGTAGTCTTGCCCTGGTCACCCTAAGGACTTAACCTTGCAAGCCTTTGAACTGAGTCAATCTTGCAACCACATGTCTGTAATGGGACGGACCTAGTTGATTAAGTTGCTAATAACGTACCTGTGGGACCTCAGGTTGTCAACTACACCCTTTGTGTAAGTTGTACGGGGGAGCGTACCGGGGCTGCGGCCAGGTACCCATCTAACGGTTGATTGGCCTAAACTTCGCCTTCGCTAAGGGAAGGGTTAGTGTGCAATAACCGGGGAGGCTCACTTGTATTGTTAGAAGTTTCCGAAAGACTTTGTTACGGGAACTCGCCTTTGTGGTGTTTGACTGTATCTTGTGGGTAAAGTGCATAACCTCTGCAGAGTGTAAAATCTATTCGAATAGCCGTGTCCGCGGTATTGGACATCGCTCGGGAATTACAGTAAGGGTTAGATTTTCTTGAAAATAACTTGGACTTGAAAGGTTGGGTTTGGTTAAATAATGATGTTGATGGAAATGTGGTTTAGGAATGGGAAGGATGTTGATTAAACTCCTGGAAAAGTTATTGATGCTATACTTGTTTCTATTGCTTTCGAATCTACTTATGCTACTTGTCAAATGCTGTTTTACTGCAAATATACCCTGAGCTATTCCTTTGTATTAAGCCATGCATGTAGTATATTAGCTGCATTCTGTGCATGACTTGCTGAGTACCAAGTACTCACCCTTGCCACAATACAACACCAGTTGAAGAGGAGACTACACCAGCTTTGGAGGAGGAGCTCCAAGAGGAACCGTCTACTTAGTGAGCGAGCCCAGTCAGTTGCCCGTGGTATACTGGATGGCGCCACGAAGTTATCCTATTTTTCCGCTGCTATTATTTCTCTCTTAATAAGTTTCGACCTGCGTGGCGTATATTTGTAACTTGACCATAAGGTCGAGCAACCAGTTTGACTATCTAATTAAAGTACTTTATTAGTATCGAGTGGTATGATTGTGATATTTACCGATGTTAAGACTGTGTGCACTAGCGCGTTCCTGGACTAGTGCTGAATACACAGAGGGTCCGGATTTGCAGATTCGGGTCCCGACAGAGGTGGTATTAGAGCCATACTGACCGTAGGCTCAACCCTAGCTAGAATGGTCGTAGAGAGGTTAAAACCTATTTTCTAAAGGTTAAAAGTTCGTCAAGATAAGAAATGACATCTCGACTTATTCCCTTCTCTCTTTTCTTGTCTCTTGCTAAATTTTTCTTTACCTTGTCACGATTTAAAAATTTCAAGTTCTTACGTGAGCACTCTTGTGATAGATGGAGGGAGAGTTCAACTACGTCGATCTGGAGGTTGGTCACGCCGCAGAACTTTGGCGTATGCTACAGACTCTAAGAGATTTTGAGAAGCCGCAATACCAAGTGGACGTGATCAGACAAGTAGGATTGATCAAGGCTTGTGACGTAAAGATTGTGGTACCTGCTAGGAAGAAGGGCCCGGGCAATCGCCCAATACACTGCACTACCAGGAGGTCTACAATGCAGATGGGTATCCAAGAGGCGACGCGACGAGCAATGCGGCACATTACCCGTATCTACGCCAGAGAATTGGAGAGCACGGTGTTCCGACATCATCCGCGCAGCAATAACCTTCTTGACCCGAAGACGATTCAGGATGAGAATGCCATGGTCACACAGTTGGCACGACTTGTTGTCGCCCAGGAGGATGTACTCGATGATACAGGCAAGGAGCTACAAAAGGCCCGCAAGGAGATCACTGCAAAGAAGAACAGATGGCGGGAAGCTCAAGAGTATGTGTCTCACCTTCTGCAAAGGATTGGAGAGTTAGAGACGGCATTGTACGCACTGCAGCCGAGCCAAGACTCGAGCCGCACAAGCCGCATACGGAGGATCCGAGCTTGAGGAGGACATCGCTTCTTCGACTACCACAGATGACACGATTCTTTGGACATGGCGATCGTTTCGCGCCTATGCCGCAGCGTCCGTACCCAGGCCGTGGAGGTTTTCTCGATGAGTGAGCGTAGGTTCTATAGTGAGACTCCTTCTCCGAGTCGCGTCATAGAATAAAGAGTCACCCTTTAGGCGTTAGACTCCAGTGTTAGTTCGATTTGGATTTTCATTGCTTGCTGAGTGTGCAGTATGTGTTGCAAGGCCCCTAGGCATTGTAAGCAACCATACCAAGTTACTATTGATTAAAATAATAAAGTTGGACTTCAAGTTACACCTTTCGCCCCGCATAAGTTTCATATTACTTGTCTATTCTTGTTTCCCTCTCATCTCTAAAACCTAGAGCAAACCACAGATGGTGAACACTCGTGGAAACCTTGGAGGCAATGGAAGTGGTTCTCGCCCAGCAGAAAACCCCAATGATGGAGCACCAGCACCGCCAGTTGATATGCAGAATTTCGGAGCTTTTCTTGCCGCTCAGACTCAGTTAATGCATGCCATGATGCAATAGATGCAGCACGTCACTGCTCAAGCCACTGCTAATCAGGTCAATCAGGGGCAACGCCAGAACACAAGACTATCAGAGTTCATGAGGACTCATCCACCCACTTTCTCCGGGAATGCTAACCCGTTGGAAGCCGATGACTGGTTAAGGTCAATTGAGAGGAAGCTACGCATTGCTCAATGCATGGGAAATGAGAAGGTACTCTACGCTTCTCATCAGTTGGAAGGAACAAATTGAATGGTGGGAGAACTTCTGTGCCACGCAAGAGAACCCTCAGGACATCACTTGGGAAGAGTTCACAGCTGCATTCCGTCAGTATCACGTGCCTGAAGGAATCATGGACCTCAAGAAGGAGGAGTTCAGAGCACTGAAGCAAGGTAATCAGCCGGTGGCCGAATACCTGAACAAGTTCACACAGCTTGCACGTTACGCACCTGAAGACGTAGCGACAGATAAAGCCAGATAGTCTCGTTTCATGAAGGGAATTAACTCAGGATTGCAGGTGGGATTGATCACCCACACCTTTCCAGATTTCCAGGAGCTTGTGAATAAAGCGCTTATTCTTGAGGACAAGCGCAAGGAACTGGATGAGAACAGGAAGCGCAGGATGCAGCATCAGGGATCGCGTCAGGGAGCGCAGCAACGTTTGAGGGTTGCGTCAAATCAGTTTTTCAGATTCCAGCCACAGAATGCAACAAGGACACCGTCAGCAGCACCAAGACCCGTCAATCGTAACTATCGCATTCTCAAATTTCAAAGTAAACGCCGCTTGTGCGATCAACAAGGAACAAGTGAGACGCTGCTACAATTGCAACGAGCCAGGCACTTTGCCAACAGCTTGTCCTAAGAAAACAGCGGAGTGACCCGATTCGCTTCAATGGGATCCACACCGGCTAGGACGCCAAAGACCAAGAGCAAAGCACCCCAGGCCGTGGTGAGAGGCCGAGTCAACCATGTCACCGCAGATGCACTTCAATGCCACGGATGTAAATCTTGGGTAAGTTACTTGTTAACTCAGTACCTGCAACAGTTTTGTTTGATTCTGGAGCTTCGCATTCGTTTGTTTCACAAGGCTTTGCTGCTAAATTGGTAGAGATGAAGAAGCAACTCGAAGAGCTAATGGAGAAAGGATTTAGCAGACTGAGTTCGTATCTTGACAAACTTTTATCTTTTAGAAAATAGGTTTTATCCTCACTACGACCTTTCTAGCTAGGGTTGAGCCTACGGTCAGTATGGCTCTGATACCACCTCTGTCGGGACCCGAATTTGCAAATCCGGACCCTCTGTGTATTCAGCACTAGTCCAGGAACGCGCTAGTGCACACAGTCTTAACATCGGTAAATATCACAATCATACCACTTGATACTAATAAAGTACTTTAATTAAATAGTCAAACTGGTTGCTCGACCTTATGGTCAAGTTACAATATATCGCCTCGCAGGCTAAAACTTATTAAGAGAGAAATAATAGCAAATGAAAATAAGATAACATCGTGGCGCCATCCAAGATAACACAGGCAATCGACCGGCTCGCTCCCTAAGTAGACGGTTCCTCGTGGAACTCCTCCTCCAAAGTGGTGTAGTCTCCTCTTCAACTGGTGTTGTATTGTGGCAAGGGTGAGTACTTGGTACTCGGCCAAGTCATGCCTGCAGAATGCAAGCTAATAGACTATATGCATGGCTTGATACAAAGGAATAGCTCAAGGTATATTTGCGATGTGACATTTGACAAGTAGCATAAGTAGATTCAAAGCGGTAGAAACAAGTATAGCATAAATAACTTTTCAAGGAGTTTAATAAACATCTTTCCCATCCTAATCCACAATTCCATCAACATCATTATTAATCCAACCCAACCTTTCAAGTCCAAGTTATTTTTGAGAAAATCTAACCCTTGACTGTAATTCCCGAGCGATGTCCAATACCATGGACACGGCTATTCGAATAGATTTTTCACTCTGCAGAGGTTATGCGGTTTACCCACAAGATACGATCAAACACCACAAAGGCGAGTTCCGTAACAAAGTCTTTCGGAAACTTCTAACAATACAAGTGAGCCTCCCCGGTTATTGCACACTAACCCTTCCCTTAGCGAAGGCGAAGTTTAGGCCAATCAACCGTTAGATGGGTACCTGGCCGCAGCCCCGGTACGCTCCCCCATACAACTTACACAAAGGGTGTAGTTGACCTCCTGAGGTCCCACAGGTACGTTATTAGCAACTTAATCAACTAGGTCCGTCCCATTACAGACATGTGGTTGCACGTTAGACCCAGTTCAAAGGCTTGCAAGGTTAAGTCCTTAGGGTGACCACGGCAAGACTACCCGAAGAACCAAATCATCCTTCCCAATGCCACAACTGGCCCACCTGAATATTCTTGCCACATGCCCCGGTCGAAAACTATTTATCAACCCCAGTTGATTACCATGCACCACGTGCCATCAACATCACATGATACTTTTCCAAAACAGGTTCAATATATCATTAAGTCAATATTAACATTTGATTGTACAAATTCATGTCATGAGCACGAAAGTGTGCTCTAAGCAAGATACTACAACGATCTACAAACCCATGTTGGCAATTTAGTAATGTCCAACTAGTAATCCACACTAGGGTGACAAGGGGGTCATGGCACATACTTAAGTAATCAAGGTGTCATACAGCAATTTGGCATTTATCTAATTTCCCATATTTAAATAAAGTATTTTCTAATTGAACTAGCATGCAATAAGTTAAATCAAAATAGATTTCAAAATAGGATCAACATGGTCAAAGCACAACTTGCCTTCAAAAAGTACTTGTTCTTGGTCTTGAGTTGGATCCTGAGTCAATACTTCTCCTTCAAATCCTTCCTAAGACTTCAACGTCTACTCGTAAAGCGTGCAAATAGCAATACACGAATAAACAATAGGCAAAAAGTGTCCAAACATTCAAATAAAATCCATAAACAGAGAGAACATAATTTTATGAATTTTTAGAAACTGGAATCGTCAAATTCGGAGTTAAAATGCAAAAGTTATAGCATTTTGAAGTTTAAATAATCAATTAAATAATATTATAGAGGAAAACTTTAGTCCAAAAATTAAATAAAATTCATAATTAGGTAGATCTTAATTTTATACAAATTTAGAAATTTGAATCACTCAAATCGGAGTTGAAACGCAAAAGTTATAAGCGTTTGAAGTTTGAATCAAAATCTGAAATCATTATTTTGAATTAATAAATCATTTTCTTTTTCGAAAATTAATTATTGCGTCGGCGAGACACGTGGCAGCCTCGATTGGGCGGTGGCGTCACCGGTCCATGGACTCAAATTTCACGGTTCGGCTCGGTCCACCATGGACTCGGTCCACGGCTCTACGTGTCGGCAGCGGTGGGACCACTCGGGTAGCGTCGCTGCGGCGTCGGCGGGCTCAGCCCAGTCTTTGGACAGGTGGGTCCCATTGTGACGTCATGTGTGACATCAGCGCGCTGCTGGGACAGCCGCTGACATGCGGGCCCGCCATGACGTCAGCGCACGTCATGGTGCAGTGTGGCTGGGCCGCTGACATATACAACTCTGCTAACTTATCCCCCGAGTAGGTTGTCTTCACAGGAATAAAATGGACGACCTTGGTCAAGCGACCCACTATAACTCATATGGAGTCATAACCTCCTTGAGTCTTAGGCAAACCGGTAATGAAATCCATTCCGATTTCCTCCCACTTTCACTCAGGTATTTTCAGCGGTTGCAACAATCCTGCTGGTCTCTGATGCATTGCTTTGACTCTCTGGCATACGTCGCACAATGCAACATGCTCGGCGACTTTACGCTTCATGCTCGGCCACCAGAATCTCTCCTTCAAGCCTTGATACATCTTGGCACTTCCAGGATGAATTGAATACTTGGAGTCATGGGCTTCCTCCAAAATCAGCTGTTTTATTTCCTTCTTGTCGGGCACACAAATCAGATCCTTCATCCATAACGTGCCCTGCTCATCTAGCTTGAAGTCCTTTGCCTTGCCTTCCTCCATTTTGGACTTAATCCTGCGGATCTTGTCATCACCCTTCTGTCCTTCCCGTATCTGATCTTCTAGGGTGGGCTTCACTTCCAATGCTGCCATAAACCCTTCTGGTATGACTTCAATCTGCATTCTCTGGAAATCCTCACATAGCTCATCCTGACTTGTGGCCAGCAACATACTCACAGTATGGCTTTTCCGGCTCAGAGCATCGGCAACTACGTTTGCCTTTCCTGGATGGTAATGGATTCCAACATTGTAGTCCTTGATCAACTCTAGACATCTCCTCTGCCTCATGTTCAAGTCTGATTGGGTGAAGATGTACTTAAGACTCTTATGGTCCGTGTATACTTCACATCTGTTCCCGATCAGATAGTGACGCTATATCTTCAAGGCATGCACTACGGCAGCTAACTCTAGGTCATGTGTCGGGTAATTCTCCTCATGCGGCCTCAACTGCCTTGATGCATAAGCAACAACCTTTCTGTTCTGCATCAGCACACATCCAAGTCCTTGACGCGATGCATCACAATAAATATCAAAGCTTTGATTGACGTCCGGTAGGACTAACACCGGCGCTGATGTCAATCGTTCCTTCAGTTCTTGAAAACCTTTTTCGCACTCTGGCGTCCATGCAAACTTCTTCTCCTTTTTCAGCAATTGCGTGAGAGGTTTCGCAATTGTCGAAAAGCCTTCAATGAAACGGCGATAGTAACCTGCCATTCCAAGAAAACTCCGGATCTGGGTCACAGTCTTCGGCTGCTCCCAATGTAACACAGCTTCTACTTTGCTTGGATCAACGGCGACTCCTTCTGCGGTCATTACATGTCCGAGGAATTCCACCTTGTCCTTCCAAAAATCACACTTACTGAACTTGGCGAAGAGTTGCTGTTCCCTCAGCTTTTCCAAAACTCGCCTCAAGTGTTCGGCATGTTCATCCTCTGTCTTGGAGTAGATTAGGATATCATCTATGAATACGACAACAAACTTGTCCAAATATTCCATGAACACCTTATTCATCATATTCATGAAATATGCTGGCGCATTCGTCAGACCAAAGGACATAACTGTAAACTCGTAATGTCCATATCTTGACGAGAATGTGGTCTTCGGAATATCCTCTGTTCGGATCTTCAGTTGATGGTATCCCGATCTTAGATCAATCTTCGAGAAAACTCCGGCTCCTCTCAGCTGATCAAACAAATCATCGATCCTGGGTAGCGGGTATTTGTTCTTCACAGTAACTTCATTGAGTGCACGGTAATCAATGCACATCCTGAAACTCCCGTCCTTCTTCTTGACGAACAAAACTGGTGCTCCCCACGGCGACGAACTCGGTCTGATAAATCCTTTCTCCATTAACTCTTCAAGTTGCTTTTTCATCTCTACCAATTCTTCGGTGGACATCCGATAAGGTCTCTTTGCTATCGGTCTTTGCATCGTGTACAAGCTCTATCACAAACTCTATATCCCTGTCCGGTGGCATACCAGGTAGATCTTCAGGAAAAACATCTGGGTACTCATTCACTACCGAGACATCTTCTATGCTGATTGCCTTGGTGCTGTTAACCATCATCTGTCCATCTCTAACTGCAGTGGCTTGAAATTCCACTTTCTTTCCACACGGGCTCTCAACTGAGATAGTCCTTCGTCCACAATCCAATACGTCCTTGTGCTTGGATAACCAATCCATTCCCAAAATAACATCTAAGGTCTGGGTCTCCAAAATAATAAGGTTCGCTAGGAACTCTATCCCATCTACTAGTATTCTCACCCCAGAACATCCTACTTTCGTTCGGAGTTCGAAACCAGGGGTTTGAACTACAAGCATGCATTTAAGCCTTGCAATCTCCAAATCATTTTTAGCAGCAAAGCCTTGTGAAACAAACGAATGCGAAGCTCCAGAATCAAACAAAATCAAGCAGGTACGAGTTAACAAGTAACTTACCCAAGACAACATCCGTAGCATTCTGCAGTGCATCTGCGGTGACATGGTTGACTCGGCCTCTCACCACGATGCAGGGTGTGGCTCCTGGTCTTTGGCGTCCTAGCTGGGTGGATCCTAGATTGAAGCGGATCGGGTTACTCCTGCTGTCTTCTTTGGACAATTGTTGGCAAAGTGTCCTGGCTCGTTGCGCGATTGTAGCAGCGTCTCACTGTTCCTTCTTGTTTGCACAGAGTGGCGTTTCGGTGGTGGGTCTGATAGTTCTGATTGACGGGTCTTGGTGCTAGTGACGATGTCCTGGTTGCATTCTGTGGCTGGAATCTGAAAAATTGATTTGGTGCAACTCTCAGACGCTGTTGCGTTCCCTGTCGTGATCCCTGCTGTTGCATCCTGCGCTTCCTGTTCTCATCCAGTTCCTTGCGCTTGTCATCAAGAATAAGCGCCTTATTCACCAACTCTTGGAAATCTGGAAAGGTGTGGGTGATCAATCCCACCTGCAATCCTGAGTTAAGTCCCTTCATGAAACGAGACTGTCTGGCTTTATCTGTCGCTACATCCTCATGTGCGTAGCGAGCAAGCTGTGTGAACTTGTTCAGGTATTCGACCACTGGCTGATTACCTTGCTTCAGTGCTCTGATCTCCTCCTTCGTGAGATCCATTATTCCTTCATGCACATGATACTGACGAAATGCAGCTGTGAACTCTTCCCAAGTGATGTCCTGAGGGTTCTCTTGCGTGGCACAGAAGTTCTCCCACCATTCGGCGGCTGTTCCTTCCAACTGATGAGAAGCGTAGAGTACCTTCTCATTTCCCAAGCATTGAGCGATGTGTAACTTCCTCTCAATTGACCTTAACCAATCATCAGCCTCCAATGGATTGGCATTCCCAGAGAAAGTGGGTGGGTGAGTCCTCATAAACTCTGACAGTCTTGTATTCTGGCGTTGTCCCTGATTGACTTGATTAGCAGCGGCCTGGCAAAGGACGTTTTGCATCTGTTGCATCATAGCATGCATCAACTGAGTCTGAGCAGCAAGAAATGCTCCAAAATTCTGCATATCCAGTGGCGGTGCTGGTGCTCCATCATTGGGGTTTTCTGCTGGGCGAGAACCACTCTCATTGCCTCCAAGGTTTCCACGAGTGTTCACCATCTGTCGATTTGCTCTAGGTTTTAGAGATGAGAGGGAAACAAGAATAGACAAGTAATATGGAACTTATGCGGGGCAAAAGGTGTAACTTTAAGGTCCAACTTTATTACTTTAATCAATAGTAACTTGGTATGGTTGCTTACAATGCCTAGGGGCCTTGTAACACATACTGCACACTCAGCAAGCAATGAAAATCCAATCGAACTAACACTGGAGTCTAACGCCTAAAGGGTGACTCTTTATTTTATGACGCGACTCGGTGAAGGAGTCTCACTATAGAACCTACGCTCACTCATCGAGAAAACCTCCACGGCCTGGGTACGGACGCTGCGGCATAGGCGCGAAACGATTGCCATGTCCAGCAAATGTGTCATCTGTGGTTGTCGAAGAAGCAGTGTCTTCCTCAAGCTCCGGCTCTTCCGGGTCTGGCTCGTGCAACTCGAGCATTGGCTCCGGCTCTGGTGCGTACAATGCCGTCTCTAACTCTCCAATCCTTTGCAGAAGGTGTGACACATACTCTTGAGCTTCCCGCCATCTGTTCTTCTCTGTCGTGATCTCCTTGCGGGCCTTCTGTAGCTCCTTGCTTGTATCATCGAGTACATCCTCCTGGGCGACAACAAGTCGTGCCAACTGTGTAACCATGGCATTCTCATCCTGAATCGTCTTCGGGTCAAGAAGGTTATTGCTGCGCGGGTGATATCGGAACACCGTGCTCTCCAATTCTCTGACGTAGATGCGGGTAATGTGTCGCATCGCTCGTCGTGACACTTCTTGGATACCCATCTGCATTGTAGACCTCCTGGCAGTGCAGTGTATAGGGCGATTGCCTGGGCCCTTCTTCCTAGCAGGCACCACAATCTTTACGTCACAAGCCTTGATCAATCCTGCTTGTCTGATCACTTCCACTTGGTATTGCGGCTTCTCAAAATCTCCGAGAGTCTGTAGCATACGCCAAAGTTCTGCGGCGTGACCAATCTCCAGGTCGACGTAGTTGAACTCTCCTTCCATCTGTCACAAGAGTGCTCACATAAGAACTCGGAATTTTTAGATCGTGACAAGGTAAGGAAAAATTCAGCAAAAGAGACAAGAAAAGAGAGAAGGGGATAAGTCGAGATATCATTTCTTATCTTGACAAACTTTTATCTTTTAGAAAATAGGTTTTATCCTCACTACGACCTTTCTAGCTAGGGTTGAGCCTACGGTCAGTATGGCTCTGATACCACCTCTGTCGGGACCCGAATTTGCAAATCCGGACCCTCTGTGTATTCAGCACTAGTCCAGGAACGCGCTAGTGCACACAGTCTTAACATCGGTAAATATCACAATCATACCACTCGATACTAATAAAGTACTTTAATTAAATAGTCAAACTGGTTGCTCGACTTATGGTCAAGTTACAAATATACGCCTCGCAGGGCGAAACTTATTAAGAGAGAAATAATAGCAGCGGAAAATAAGATAACATCGTGGCGCCATCCAGTATACCACAGGCAACTGACTGGGCTCGCTCCCTAAGTAGACGGTTCCTCGTGGAACTCCTCCTCCAAAGCTGGTGTAGTCTCCTCTTCAACTGGTGTTGTATTGTGGCAATGGTGAGTACTTGGTACTCAGCAAGTCATGCACAGAATGCAAGCTAATAGACTATATGCATGGCTTGATACAAAGGAATAGCTCAAGGTATATTTGCAGTAAACAGCATTTGACAAGTAGCATAAGTAGATTCGAAAGCAGTAGAAACAAGTATAGCATAAATAACTTTTCAAGGAGTTTAATAAACATCTTTCCCATCCTAATCCACAATTCCATCAACATCATTATTAATCCAACCCAACCTTTCAAGTCCAAGTTATTTTTGAGAAAATCTAACCCTTGACTGTAATTCCCGAGCGATGTCCAATACCGCGGACACGGCTATTTGAATAGATTTTTCACTCTGCAGAGGTTATGCAGTTTACCCACAAGATACAGTCAAACACCACAAAGGCGAGTTCCCGTAACAAAGTCTTTCGGAAACTTCTAACAATACAAGTGAGCCTCCCCGGTTATTGCACACTAACCCTTCCCTTAGCGAAGGCGAAGTTTAGGCCAATCAACCGTTAGATGGGTACCTGGCCGCAGCCCCGGTACGCTCCCCCATACAACTTACACAAAGGGTGTAGTTGACCTCCTGAGGTCCCACAGGTACGTTATTAGCAACTTAATTGTCGGTGTTTCGTGCACCGGCAATACGATTTTATGGTCGGATGGGGTCGCGCGCTCCCTCTCCCCGAATGGTCGACTCGTGGAGTCAGAAGATGTATACTGGTTCGGGCCGAATGTCCCTACTCCAGTTCGTGCGGTGTGAATGTATTGATCTTTTGGAGACAGGAAGGGTGTGCAGCGAGGCGGACGGTCCGTCCGATCCCCTTGAGGTTTTCGCTAGGGAGTCGAGGCTACCTCGGAGACTGTTTTCCCTTTTCTCCGCGCCCCTCCCTCTCGGGCCCTGCCTCTCCTTATATAGACGGAGGAGGCAGTTTACACGGGAGTTGTGAAGACTACGAGGAGAGGTCCGTGCATGTCTTGAGGTCAGTTTCTGTCTTGTCAGGCCAACCCCTGCACTGTCCCGAGGTAGGGTTGGTGGCTCTGTGTGGCTGATCTTGCGTAATCTTTGTCGAGGGTGGCGTGTTGCGTGGTGCTCTTGTCAGCCTTGGTGACTTTAATGGCGCTTGACTTTGCTTAGGCCTCGAGTGGGCGTACTCCTCATGCGGTGTGCCAAAGCGGCGGGCCGGGGTTTGACTTCTTGGTGGCTCTTCCGACAACCTTGGGAAGGAGCCGCCTACCTGCGGATGTCGAGGGGCCAGCTGCGCAAGGCAAAGCGAGATCGCGTGGGCCCTGGCTGACTTGTGCGTGGGCGGAGCTTGAGCCGATACTAGGCGGCCGTGTGCCGACCGCTTGGAACCGTAGTCCGCCGACCGTCCAGGTCGGCCCCGCATGTGTCGGGCTCGTTCTTTGCGGCCCAAGTACCTTTCGGTGGTGCCGACTTCGTCGTGATAGGTCAGCCCGTTAGTGCTTCCGGTGATGGGGGTACCATGGTATGGGTACTCGTCAAGAGCCTCGAGCCCCGGAGGCGGGTCGGAGAGCCGCTTCGGGGGTTTAACTGGCGGCGATAACCGTCGACCGGTCGGTGTGGCTGCACAGAGCCGCGCCGGCCTAGAAAGAGCCCGGTGCGGCGCTCCCGTGGTGAGCCCCGAGCGGGTCGAGGAGCCGGTCGGGGTTTACCCGATCGAAAAGTGGCCACGGACCCGAGGTCGCGACGCCTTTGGTCGGGGCCGCTTGTCGGTCAAGCCCGATCAAAGAGCCGGTCTTGTATGGCACTCCGTGAAGCGAGTTTTGAGCCCCCGAGCGGGTCGGGAGCCGGTCGAGGGTTTACCCGGCCAGCGGTGGTAAGTCGACCGGAGGTCGGCGGTGTCAGGTCGGCGGACGCTTGGGAGTCGCGCCCGGCTGAAAGAGCCGGCGTGGCGCCAGGTGGTGTCAGCCCCGAGCGGTCGAGGGAGCCGGCCGGGGTTTCCTGGTCGAAAAGTGGCGCGGATCCGAGGGACGGCGACGCTTTGGTCGGGGCCGCTTGTCGGTCAAGCCGTCAAAGAGCTCCGGTCTTGTGAGCGCACCGATGAGCGTAACTTGAGCCCCGGCGGGTCGAGGAGCGGTCGAGGTTTTACCGGTCGGATCTCGCGAGGCCACGGTGTACGTGGGTCCTTAGAATCAGGTGAGCGGACGCGCGTTTACCTTCGTCGGTTTGAACGCCGTGCTCGTGCGAGCTACTATCGGGTGATCCGAGTGGAACCTTGGCGATCCCCCTCGAGGGGGTTCGTTTCCAAGCGGACGTAGCTCCCGGCGTGGGCGTCCGACCCGCTGGGGGGCGTTCCATAAAAACCTTTCCTTACTCGATCCCGTGTCGGATCGCCAGTCGTCCGCCGACCCGAGGCGCGGTGGCCGCTACTCATCGATGAGTTCAGCGGGAGAGTGTGAGGTATGGTCTCGGGCGAGTCACAAATGATTGGTTCGTCCGCCACCCAGCTGAGGCCCTCACGAGGCTCGCTGCGACTCGCCCCTCGCTCTTTTTACGTCTTTGAGGCGGCTTCGTTCCACTGGCCGATTCGCCTTCGTAACCCACAGACGGGTGCCGGGCCTCGGTGCGAGCCTATAGGCGGCTTACTCTCCCGAGGCCGGCGCCCATGGCCGCTTATACCTTTCCAGCGGGCGCCTGGCCCATCGTAATCAAGGCGAGGCTCGCGATCTTTGTCGTGGCGCTTGTGCGCGAGGCGGCCATCCTGTCGGAGTAGTTAATGCGCAGTGGGATTTAAATGGACTGCGGCACGTTACCGGGGAAACGGACGAGGCGGCAGGCGGACGGTTTGCGACCGCGTTGATTCGCGCGAGGAGGCGTCGATTTCGGCGCGGAGGCGCGTCTGTTCGCCGAGCCTTATAAAGGAAGCGAGTGGGTGGCGTGGTAGGCGCCAAGCCTTCCGTTCGTCAGGCGCTTCTGCAAAAGGAAAAAGGGAGGAAGAAACGAGGGAAGAAGAGGAGTCTCTGCTCCCGCTGCCGCCCCTGCTTTCCTTCGCGCAATTGGAGATGTCGCTGTACCGCATTCGGCCGTGGCGGTCGCTATCTCGATGCAGAGAGGAAGGAGTTCCTTCCTCCGCGGCCTGAGTCCGGCTGGCGAGTTCCGCCGACCGGGGCCGGGGACCCCGAACTTGGGGACGGCGAGATAGTCTCGTTGGCGTCCTTCTACGAACGGGGCTTCGGACTTCCACTCCACCCGTTCGTCCGGGGGTTGCTGCACTATTACGGGGGGGAGGTTCATCATCTGAACCCGAATGGAGTCCTCCACATTGCGGTCTTCATGACGCTGTGTGAGGCCTTCCTGGGGATCGAACCCACCGGGGCTCTGGCGCCACTTCTTCTTCGCGAGGTCGTCATCGGACACCAGCCTCCTCGGAGCTCTGATGATTCAACTGCGCAACCACCGCAAGCCGTTCTACGTCGACTTGAAGCTGCCGACGTCCAACCGGGGGTGGCATAGCGAGTGGTTCTATGTCCGGAACCTCAGCAACAGTGCCCCGGCCTTCAGTGGGAATCTTCCGAAGTCGCATCCTTGTTGGACCTGGGGCCCTGACAAGAAGGACCGGAAGAAGGTGGACGCGATCCTTGAGAAGCTCGCGGACCTGAAGCGGCGGGGCCTGACAGGCAAGGTGGTCCTCAGCACGTTCATGGAGAGGCGCATCCAACCCTTCAAGGACGGTTCGCCCCATGTTTGAGTACATGGGGCCGACCGACCTCGCAAGGTCGCTTCGGGCGGGAGCTTCCTCGCCGGAGATCCTCGCGTGTCGCGATCTCCATCACGGAGACACCGAACCCGGCGAGGCGCCGCGCTGCTTCTCGGCAGAATCCGCAGGTAATGCGCCTCGACGGCTCTGCTCGCTTTGCTTTGCTCTGCTCCTCGCCTCCTTACTCCGAAAGCGTGCTCGTAGGGGCTCGGTGGACGATCTCCCGCCCTTGCTGCCGGGGAAAAGGAGTTGAGGGCGGCCGTGCGCTGGAAAGGAGAAACAGGGCGCCGCCACTGCTAGCGGAAAAAGAGGCCACCAAGACGCGGAAGAGGAAAGAGCGCGCGACCGAGCCACAGCGTGGCGAGGTCTCGGAGGAGACCTCGGAAGAGACCTCGAGTGAGGTGACGAGGAGTCGTTGTCGAGCGGGGAGAAGTTGCCGGGGCGGTCTCGCGACGCGACGCTGGTCCTAGTCGCTGGGGCCGGCGACCGCGGCTCCCGAAGAGACCGCGCGAGGTTTTATCCTGCGAAGCGCTGGTCCCGGCCGCCCTCGCGAGGTCCGGCAAAGAGGGCACGTCAAGTGCCGTTGTTCGCTCCTCCCGTAAGCGACTTGCGCAATTCCTCCGTGTCTTGACTTCTTCCGCAATTCTGGCCGACCGGCCAGACGCAGGGGCCTCACTATCTTGGGAGGGCGCCGAGCCTCACCGGTGGTGAATCGCTTCTCCGGCCTGTCAAGGGGCGCGTGGTGGTTGTCGGGAGGGATCGTTGAGATGCGCCTCGCGGTAGGGCCCGTTGGCGAGGACGCTGCCCAGAGGGGACGATCTGGCCGGGCCGCCGGATGTGGCCAGCGCGTAAGTTCGCCGTCGGCGTGCTTCGCCGCGCCGTCGACCTGAGGCCGGCGGAGTTTCGCCGGTCCTGCCTTCCCCGTCTTGCCGCCGTGGAGGTCAGCGAGCCCGCTGTCGAAGCATCGATTCGCTGCTTGCAACGCCGGCGGGACGAATCTGCCACCCCCCGCCGCCGCCGCCGCCAGTCCGAAAGTGTCGCCGATGGGCGACAACCGATCGCCGCAGCGCCGTCAGGCGGGGAAATCAAGTCGTATGCCGCCGATCGCCATACGACTTGGCCCGTCTGACCGCCAGGGGCCCCAGACGCTCGACGCGACGCAGAACGTGCGGATTGGGACGCTCTGGAGGATGACATGGGAAGGATCCACGCCGAACTTACCCTTGTCGTTGACGCCGCGTCAGGCGAGGAAGTCCATTCGAGGAGTCCCGCCGCCAGGACCGGGTAAGTTTGACGGGATTTTTCTTGTGCATCCTCTTGACCGGGAAAGAGGCCCGACGCGGTACTGCGGCGCTTGACATCCCGAGCGGTGGGCAAGTCAAGGTTCCTCCGGCACTTGCACAGCCGGGGGAGTGCCATAGGGCAGGAGCTGCTCGACGCTCGGAGGGCGCTTGCCGCTGAGCAAGGAAGGGCTGCCTCGGCGGGTCGGTAGGGGGAGGTCAGCGAAGCCTTGCGGGAGGCTCAGCGTCGGAGTCGTTGGCCACCGAGGAGAGAGGGCCGGTCGTCCCTGGCCCGGATCGGCGGCCAAGACTTCCGCGTCAGTCTGGCGTCCGCGCCCGGCGGAGGCCGCCCTCTATCGGGAGGAATGCGAAGTCGACCGCCAGGAGGCCGATCAGCTTCGCGCCGAAGGGATCTCGCCGGGGTGAGCTCGTGGCGATGAAGGAGCTTGCCGACGCGCTACGGCCGACCGGGAAGCGCGTGCCAAGGCCGAGGAACCGCGCCAAGGAGGCTTCCGTGGTGGTAGCTTAGTCTTCCGGGTCACCGCGCGGCGTCCCCTCGACGTTGTTTTCGCCCTCAGATCTCGAAAAACCTTACCGACGCTACCGAGTCGCGAAGGGCGGCGATGGAGGCACGAGACGCGCGGTCGAGTCACGCGACTTCGGCCCTTTTGAGTAAGCGGTGGCGGAGACGGGACGCGGCCGACGGCCCGGTGACGATCCTCCACGTGGGCGTCCCAGCTGCGGATCATTGTTCGGCTTACTCGCCCCAGCGCCATCCCCGCCATGCTTGGGTGGATCCTCGGCCGAGGCGTCGGTGCGAAGCGGCGGTGCTTGGCGCTTCTTCTGGTCAACACCGTCTCTTATTACGACGTCGTCGACCTTGAGGCGGCCGGAGCGCTGCCGACCGGGCGATGAAGAGGTTGACGCTGCGTTCATGGCCCGGTCGATCCGTGTGCCCAAGAGATTGCCGGCCAATCTCGCCGCCAAATTCTCCGTCGAAAGGAGGAGGATTAGTTTTTCTTCCGCTTGCTTTTTGGCAATGTATGTGATGAGCAATTGCCCTAGTCGAGCTTCGGCCGGGCTGTTTTTAAGTTACTCTGCCGTCATCCGTGTTTCTTTTATGAATTTGGGCAATTTATCAACCGTAGCTACGGGGTCCACAGGGGTGCCTCTGAGCGTGGCGTTGCACGAGTTCATGCGAAGAGGACATGGGGGAGGCGAGCCGCTCGAGCGATTGCTTGGTGAAGGAGGTGTTGGAGTCGAACCACCTCCTTCAAGCTTTGGCGGGTTGAAATCTAACCTAAGTGGGGTGCTCCGACCGCTCGTAGTGTTTCTTGCTCGGGGCTTGTTTCCTCCGCATGAGTGCTACTGGCCGTACGCGGGGCGAGTAAGTAGTACTTTGAGCCGAGGAAATAGTCGCGAGGTAAATAGCTCGGTCGATCGGTCGCGGCTTAGGTTAGCGACCGCGCGTTTTAAATGATGGTCGGGTTGGGCGGTAAGTAAGTCGTAGCATTCGCCAACCTATATCGAAAAGCTCCATCCGACGCCGCTCGGCCCTTCGCTCAGGTAGCCTCCTTTTGCACAAAGTGCTACTTGAACCGCTGGGCGTGGGCCGAGCATTTTGGTTTTGAGGAGGTTACTTTAGGAGGGGAGCTCGGTCGGAGTAGTAACCAGGTTATCGATTTAAGTCGCCCGGCCCAGGGTCATGCTGACCCCGAGTGGTGCGCGTAGGGAGGGGTGCGATCGCCACGCAGCGCGCGAGTTCGTGGTGGGTGTGCGATTTTTTTCCGAAAGGAAATTTACGCTTTCGGAGATAAGGGTGGATTAACTCGCCTTGAGGACCGCGCTGATTTTGGAGCTGACGCTGGGCGCTTCGTCTTCTGCGCCGTCAGCGTGACCCGCCGTCTTCGCCTCTCGTATTGCCTTGGCGACTTAGGCGCTTATCTTCGCGCCGCGGTTATAAAGGAGAGGCGCCAAGGCGCTGTTGCTCCATGCGCCATGGCGGACCACAATGCTCGCCAGCGAGAGGTGGTTGCCCATCGTGCCTGGTTGCGAGGTGGCGGATGCCGGCCGCGTATTCGTGAGGACGTCTGGCGAAGTCGGCGTCCCTCGTGCTCGGCGTTCTCGGCCGAGAAGTGAGGGCGCCACTATTGGCGGTGGTAGAGGCACGCCGTCGGAGCTCTGGCAGGCGCGCACCAAGATCGCAATGGGCGGTTCGCTCTTGGTTGGGGCGATGTTCCTCCATAAATAAATAAAGTGTTCGGGTTTCCCTTTTCGCTTTCGCTCCTTCTCTTTTTGTGTTGAGATCTAGCCCTCGTTCTTTTCGCAGACGTGATCGAAGGAGGACAGCTTCGACCTCTGCTTTTGGGGCGGGGTCGCAGTGCTCATGATCAACAAAACGAGAGAGGTTCGAGAGAGAAAAACCACTTGGTCGCCGTCCGATCGCTGCAGCTTTCTCTCGAGTGTTTTTAAGTATGGTACAAAAGAGAGGAGAGAGGCCGACTATGGATAGAACCTTCTCGCCTTCTCTATGTTCCAGCGTTTGTCACGAGATTCCCTTCTGTCTTTGAGGTGGAAAGTGCCGGTCGGAGGACTTCCGCGATGGTGAAAGGGCCCTCCCAAGGTGGGGAGAGCTTGTGCCTGGCCCTTCGCGGATCGACTTCATGTGAGCACTAAGTCGCCGATTCAACGAGCGGCCATGACCGCTTACCGTGGTAGCGACAACAGTCAAATATCACGATACTTTGCCGATCAGAGATCGCGACATCTCGAAGCTTCGCCGAGTTGGTCGAGGTTATCTTGTTGTTCCTCGACCGCCGTGCGTTGTTGTAGTTACGCACCCCAGTGCGCCCGTACTCAAGGTCGGTCGGGAGGACAGCTTCGCCCGAACACCAAGAAAAAGGAGTGAACCCTTGGCCGACCGGGGTTGGCGTGGTTCGCAGACTCCAAAGCACGCGGCGGTAGCTCAGCGAGCCCATCGTCCCGCGAATTTCTTCAGTCGGCTGAAGATTCGCGGCTTGAGTCCTTGGAGGATCATGCCGTTGGCTCGCTCGGCCTGTCCGTTGGCTCGGGGGTGTGCTACTGCCGCCCAGTCGACTCGGATGTTGAAGTTGTCGCAGAACTCGAGGAACGCCCGTCCCGTGAATCAAGGCCCCGCTGTCGGTGATGATGGAGTTGGGCACCCCAAACCGGTAGACAATGTCGCGGAAGAAACTTGCCGCTCCGATGTGATCTTTTGCAATGGCTTTGCTTCAATCCACTTTGTGAACTTGTCTCTGGCGACAAGCAAGTGAGTGAAGCCCCCGCGCCTTTCGAAGGGTCCGACTGTGTCGAGTCCCCAAACCGCGAAGGGCCATGTGATGGGGATCGTCTGCAGGGCTTGCGCAGAAGATGCGTCTGCCTGGCGAAGAATTGGCATCCTTCGCAGTGCGGACAACTGGGTCGCATCGCTACGGTCGGCCAAGAGAAACCTTGTCAAGGCCTTTCCTACCAGGATCAAGCGGCGCGGCATGGTGCCCGCACACCCCGTCATGGATGTCCCGCGTAAGGTGCTTCCTTGGTCGCCGGACGCACTTCGAAGGATTCCGGACGGCTCCTTCTTGTAGAGGGCGCCCTCGATCGTGACGAATGACTTAGCCCGCCGAAGCGCAGGCGCCGAGCCTCGGTGGTATCGGCGGAAGCGACCCGCTTGTCAATCGATCGACAAGCGGTCGCTTCCAGCGATTTCGATGCTCGGGGCGCCTAAGTCCGACCCAGGCGGGGGCATCTCGGCCAAGATCGATGGGGCCACCCGCCTTTGAAGTCGGGCGCGCCAAAGATTCGGATCCAACCGGATTGATGGGTCGAGGTCGGAGACGAAGATTCTCGGGGAACCGCCCTTCCGGAGGCGAGGTTGGCGAGGAGTCGGCTTCACCGTTATAAGCGTCGGTAGCTATGATGGAGCTCGAAACCCTTGAACTTTTCCTCAAGCTTGCGGACCTCCAGCGATGGCGGCCATCCGAGCGTCGCGGGGCTCGGTGGCTTTCATCACTTGATCGACGACCAGCCTTGGAGTCGCCGCGAACGTTGAGACGTCGTGCGCCCAGTGTCGGGCGGCGATTCGCAGTCGTTGACGAGGGCTTCGTGCATCGCGACATTGTTGGTGGCGTCGAAGAGTAGTCGTATGGCGTCGGAGTTTGTTGCCGAGTGGGAGATGATGACGACCCTCGCGCCAAACCCGTTCTTGGTGTAAGACCCATCGAAGTACATCGCCCAAGATTCGGTCTTCGACCGCAGTGGACTTGCGCCTCGGTCCACTCGGCGACAAAGTCCGCCAAGACTGACTTGATCGCCGTCCTGGGGACGTCACGATATGTCGAGGCCGCTGAGCTCGAGAGCCCATTTGGCGATTCTTCCAGAGCGTCGCGGTTGTGGGCGACTTCTCCGAGCGAGGAGGTTACCACGGAGATGGGGTGCCGATCGAAGTAATGGGCAAGCTTCCTCTTGGCGATGAGCACCGAGTATAGCAACTTCGTACTGGGATATCGGACCTTTGTATCGGAGAGCACCTCGCCGACGGTAGACCGGCCTTTGCACCTTGAGAACGCGGCCTTCCTCCGCTGCTCCACAACAAGTGCCGCTACCGACGACCGAGTCGTGGCGGCGATGTAGAGGAGCAAAGGCTCTCGCTCGGCGACCAGGACCGGAGGTGAGGTCAGAAAGGCTTTTAGTCGACTAAAGGCTTCCTGAGCTTCGTTGGTCCAGGAAAAGCGGTCGGACTTCTTCATCAGCTTGTAGAGTGGCATCCCTCGTTCGCCGAGGCGGGATACAAAGCGACTTAGTGCCGCGAGGCATCCCATCAGCCTTTGAACTCCCTTCAGATCGTTGATTGGCCCCATCCTTGCGATAGCGGAGATCTTATCTCGGTTGGCTTCGATGCCGCGCTCGGAGACGATGAATCCCAGCAACTTGCCCTTGGGGACCCCGAAGACGCACTTCTGGTTGAGCTTTATGCGAATCGCCTGAGGTTCGTGAAAGTCTCCTCCAGGTCGGTGATGAGGTCATCGGCCCTCCCGGTCTTGACAACGATGTAAATCGCCGACGAGGCTTGACAAACACGGCCAATTTGGTCCGAAACACGCTGCATACATCCGGTACGTGGCGCTGCGTTTTTAGACCAAAAGGCATCGTGGCGTAACGAGATGAGCCATACGGGTGATGAAGGAGGTCGCGAGCTGATCGGACTCCTTCATCACAATCTGGTGATAGCCCGAGTAGGCATCCAAAGGAAAGGGACTCACACCGGCGCGGAGTCCACGACCTGTCGATGCAGGCAATGGGAATGGATCTTTCTGACAGGCCTTGTTGAGGCTCGTGTAGTCAACGCACATTCTCCATTGCCCCGACTTTTTCTTTACAAGGACGGGATTGGCGAGCCACTCGGGTGACGCACCTCCTTACAAAACCGCGCCAAAAGTTTGGCGATCTCTTCCCAATGGCCCGCCGCTTCTCTTCGTCGAACGGCGCAGCGCCGGGCGATCGGTCCGGATCCGGCCGAATGTTCAGGAGTGCTCGGCGACCTCCTTCGACTCCTGGCATGTCCGAGGGTCTCAAGCGAAGACATCTCGGTTTGCTTGGAGGAAGTCGACGAGCGCGCCTTCCTATTTGGTGGTGAGGGCGCCCGATCCGCACGGTCTTGGCGGGATCTCGGGATCAACAAATGACCTCCTTCGTGTCCTCCGCGGACTTGAAAGAGCTAGTCCCCGACTTGCCGGAGTCGGGGTGGATCCGGCCTTATCCTCGAGCCGGGCGAGCTCGAAGCGAGGACCGCCGAGGCCAGCTAGTACCGCTTCGGGCCGCAGCTGTAGGCGAGCTGGAAAGATGTGGCCACGATGATGACTCCTTGCGGCCCTGGCATCTTCGACTTGAGGTAGGTGTAATTGGGGACCGCCATGAACTTCGTAGCATGGTCGTCCCAAAATGGCGTGGTAGGAGCCGGGAAGTCCACAACCTCGAAAGTGAGGTTTTCGGTGCGAAGTTGTCCGGCTCCCAAAGGTGACGGGCAGGCCGACTTGCCCGAGGGGGTGGGCCTGTTGGCCTGGTACGACGCCATGGAAGGGCGCCTTGCTCTCGGCCGGAGGGCGAGCGAGGGACCCCAGGCATCCAAGGTCTCAATATACATGATGTTGAGATCGCCGCCGTCCATGAGTACCTTGGTCAGCGCCGTCCCCACGATGGGGTCGACGACGAGCGGATAGCGCCCCGGTGCGGGATGTGGTCGGGTGGTCGGTCCGGCCGAAGGCGATCGGGCACTCCGACCACCTCAAGTAGGTGGGCACGCGGGAGTAGCCGTGTGGACCTCTCGGTGGGCGAAGCGCCGCTTGTCGGCAGCACTCGCCCCTCAGAAGATCATGAGACAGCCGCCGAGTTGCGGAACTCGTCGGCTGGCTCATCGCTTTTGTCCGGCTGTCGGGCGCCGTCGCGCTTCTTCCTTACCCCGCGACGCCGTGGGGTTTCCGAGAGAAACCGCTTGTGACTTCGCAGTCCCGATACTTGTGCTTGACGATAGTCGTGGGTTCGCACGGACTATCCATCGCCTTCTCGAATCGGTCGGCGTCTGCCGAGCCTGGCCGCTAAGTCGGTCGGCCGGCGGCGACTATTCGGCCTTCCTGCTTCCCCTTCCGCTTTCTTTTGTCCTGGCGGTCGGAGGGCGCGCCCCGAGGCTGGTCTTGTGGGCCGCCTTCCTTTCGAAGATGGCCCCCACGGCCTCCGCCGAGGCGTGGTTGGTGGCGATGTCAAGGAGCTCCTTGGTGGTCCGGCTTCGCGACAAACCCAACTTGTGGACCGAGCCTCGCGACGTGGTGCCGTAGATGAACGCCGACGACGCCGGGCGTCCGCGGATGTCGGGGAGCTCATTGCACCGCTGGGAGAAGCGGCGGATGTAGTCCCTGAGGGTCTCCTACCGCCGCTTGCAGCTTTCAGTCCCAGGAGTTGCCGATGCGTTTGTATGTGCCTGAAATTTCCGGACTAAAAGGTTCGCCAGGTCGGCCCACCGCCGATGGTATCTGCGGGCAGTACTCGAGCCATGCTCGAGCCGAGTCCGCAAGATAGATGGGGAGGTACTGGATAACGAAGGAGTCGTCTGTCGCTTCCCCGCCGACAGCGAGCCATTAGTCCTTCTAACCGCACATCGCTGGTAGCCCCGTGTACTTGGCTATGTTGGCTCGGGCCCGAATCGACCGAAGTCGTTGCGGATACGGGCGGTGAACGACGCGCCCGTGACCATCGAATCCTGGGTCGATGGTCGCGTCGCCGCTATCGGCGACCGCGAGGGTGCCGCGTCGGTAGCTCTCTTCGCGCCGAGGGTGGTGCGGAGATCATACTTGTCCCCCAGGCGATGGCGCACCGGGGTGTACGATGCCTGGGGGAGTTCGTGGGGCGGGGCCGTCTTGGCTGGGCTCCGCCGGCCCTGTGAGGGGGAGTGGCCCAGGCGGCCCGAAGTGGCGCCCGCTCACGGAACTAGAACCTTGGGCGTGTCAACGACAAGACGCTCTACCACCGGGTTCTGGTAGGTGGCCTTGGCTTCAGGCTGCTGGCTCGGGCAGCCTCGGAGCATTGCCGCAGCGGCAATGTTCTGGTTGGAGTGAGGGAAGAACGGAAGGCCGTTCGCTTCCTCAGCCAATTGCTGATGCACCTGACGCGCGCGGGCGCGCGCGCCGGAGGCTGGTGGTGGGCTAGGCTGACGCGCTTCGGCCTGCAG
Organism: Rhipidocladum racemiflorum; assembly: GCA_036346355.1. Classification (NCBI taxonomy): domain Eukaryota; kingdom Viridiplantae; phylum Streptophyta; class Magnoliopsida; order Poales; family Poaceae; genus Rhipidocladum; species Rhipidocladum racemiflorum. Next base: position 78,074,631 of record CM070583.1, on the reverse strand, counting down.
CCTTATCGAGCTCGGGCCTTCGGCTTCTAGCTCTCATCGCTGCCGCCGAGGTCAGCGCCAGTGTGTCAGTCGTCTTCCGCCGGATTCTTTCCCGCCGCTTCGTCGCGGAGGAGGGTCCCGATGGTAGCGGGGGTGGAGGATGGCTCCGCCGCACCCGTCATATTGCACTCGCGCGCGAGGCCCTTCGAGGGGCACACGCTTGCTCGGAGCTAGAGCCGTGGCTAGAGGAATCCGTCAGGTCGTGGAGGGAAGCCGGCCAGAATCGGCCATGGCCACGAAGTTGTGAGCTCGTGGAGGGTGGTTCCGCCGCTGGCCATGCGTATCTTGATGTTGCGAGCAACGCCGGCCAAGACGCCGCCCCGCCCGCTTGGGCGCTGGGCCTCGAGGTCGAGGTTGCTGAGGACGCCGGCCGATCGATCCAGGCTTGCGAGGGCGTTCGGTCCCGGACAGCAGCAGGACGAGGACAAGCTCCCAGCGTGGTGACGATGAAATCGAGGGCGCTGGCGGATCCACTTCGATCACGGCGAAACGTAGTGCGGAGGAAGCCATCGAGGAGGAGAATGGGAATCCGAAGATGAAGATGTCGGTGAAGACGCGCGAGCCCCTACTGGCGGCGCCAACGGTGTTTCGTGCACCGCAATACGATTTTATGGTCGGATGGGGTCGCGCGCTCCCTCTCCCGAATGGTCGACTCGTGGAGTCGAAGATGTATCTTGGTTCGGGCCGAATGTCCCTACTCGATTAGGCGGTGTGAATGTATTGATCTTTTGGAGACAGACAGGGGTGTACAGGCGAGGCGGACGGCCTGTCCGATCCCCTTGAGGTTTTCGCTAGGAGTCGAGGCTACCTCGAGATTTTCCCTTTTCTCCGCGCCCCTCCTCTCGGGCCCCGCCTCCTTATATAGACGGAGGAGGCGAGTTGTGAAGACTACGAGGAGAGGGGTCTGCATGTCTTGAGGTCTGGTTTCGCCTTGTCCGGCCAACCCTGCCTGTCGGGTAGGGTTGGTGGCTCTGCGTCTGATCTTGCGTAATCTTGTCGGTGGCGTGTTGCGTGGTGCTCTTGTCAGCCTTGGTGACTTTAATGGCGCTTGACTTTGCTTAGGCCTCGGGAGTGGGCGTACTCCTGCCGGTGTGCCAGGCGACGGACGGGGTTTGACTTCTTCGGTGGCTCTTCGACAACCTTGGGAAGGAGCCGCCTACTGGCACGGATGTCGGACGCCAGCTGCGCACAAGGCAGCTGCCTGACACTGGCGTGGGCCCTGCTGACTTGTGCGTGGGCGGAGCTTGAGCTTCGATACTAGGCGGCCGGCGTGTGCCGACCGCTTGGAACCAGAGTCCGCCGACCGTCCGGGGTCGGCCCCGCACAGGTCGGGACTCGTTCTTTGCGGCCCAAGTACCTTTCGGTGGTGCCGGACTTCCGTCGTGATAGGTCAGCCCGTTCGTGCTTCCGGGCTGATGGGGGTACCCATGGTATGGGTACTCGTCATTAATCAACTAGGTCCGTCCCATTACAGACATGTGGTTGCACGTTAGACCCAGTTCAAAGGCTTGCAAGGTTAAGTCCTTAGGGTGACCACGGCAAGACTACCCGAAGAACCAAATCATCCTTCCCAATGCCACAACTGGCCCACCTGAATATTCTTGCCACATGCCCCGGTCGAAAACTATTTATCAACCCCAGTTGATTACCATGCACCACGTGCCATCAACATCACATGATACTTTTCCAAAACAGGTTCAATATATCATTAAGTCAATATTAACATTTGATTGTCCAAATTCATGTCATGAGCACGTAGCAGGTCTAAGCAGTATACTACAACGATCTACAAACCCATGTTGGCAATTTAGTAATGTCCAACTAGTAATCCACACTAGGGTGACAAGGGGGTCATGGCACATACTTAAGTAATCAAGGTGTCATACAGCAATTTGGCATTTATCTAATTTCCCATATTTAAATAAAGTATTTTCTAATTGAACTAGCATGCAATAAGTTAAATCAAAATTGTCGACGATTGGAGAACGGGCTCCCGTCGAGCTTACTTGTTGAATGGGGGATCAACAGAGCCCCGTCGTACGGATCGAAGAGGGCGTTCGAGCGACGCGAGGTCGGGAGAAGAAGAAAAAAGGGGGACACGGCGTTTTTATCCTGGTTCGGGCCTCTCACCGTCGAGATAATAGCCCTATTCCAGTGTATTGTGTTCTATCTTGGTGTCCCTCCTATTCTGAGATCTTCGTGGGGTTTAAATACTACGACTAGAGGTACATAGAAGGTAACTACCTCCTGGGATTATGGCGCGCAATCGTACCTACGATCTAACGCCCTTGACCCGGCGTTATTTGAATTTCTGTATGATTTCCCTTGATCTCCGGCTGATTGGTTGCCACCTTCCTTCCTCGCGGCATTGGCCAGGGCACTCCGACCAAAACACCCGAGCAGGTCGCGGCCTCTACGAGCATGCTTGCTCGTGGGGGTGTGTTTGGTGCTTCATGAGCGAAGGTGCGAATGCGCATGCTTTCGGAGGAGAAGGAGGGATGCTCGCTTCGTTCTCCGAGCATCTTCTTTTAGTGTTGCTTGGTCGGCGGGTTTAGCTTTTCACGGGGTACCGTGGTCTTTTGCCGGATAGCCAATCCCGACGGCTAGCCCCGAGGTTCAAGTGGGACCCCTCGGGCTTCCCCTTGAGCCTAAGAAGACTTGAGGGGGGATTGAATTTCCTTTGGTCGTGGCTCACGACCATTTTTCGTCGGGAGACGAACGTCTTTACCCGCCGCGTGCTTGCTCCGCGTGGGCGCGTCGTTTGGTTGTTCTGAGGTTCCTTCTCTGAGAATCCTCCTTGCAGCAGACGGCGGTTTTCGGCAGCGCTTTCTCGGCCAGTGTCGCTACGTGATAGGCGGCGATTTCAACCTGCCCCTTCGCTGTCTTTTTAACCCTTTCTACCGGGAGAGGTCGGAGTCACGTTGTCCCTTTGCTCGTCTTCGGCCAAAAATCTTCCACAAGCCCTAGCGCCCAAGAACCCTTTTCGTTCCCCTTCCTTCTTCGGCCATGGCGCGTTTCAAGGTTAGCCAGATGACCCGAAGGAGGCTCCAGGTGCTCACGGACGAGGGGTACGTCGACCCAGGCTCGGGTCGAGTGCCCGGGGATGATGCGGCGCCGGCACCGCGGGAGACGGAGATCGTCTCCTGCGAGTTGTACGCCATCAACGGGCTTCGTCTGCCCGAGAGCGACTTCCTCGCCTCCGTGCTTGCCTTCTGCGGGTGCGAGATCTCTCATCTCCACCCCAACTCTATCCTTTCTCTCGCAATCTTCTCCCATCTTTGCGAGGCTTACGTGGGTGTAATGCCCACGGCTAGCCTCTTCTTTCACTTCTATTCCCCTTCCGCCGCCGTAGGGATGGCTCCGCCGCTGCGTTTATCTTCGCCCTCGGCCCAACCGACCATACGAGTACCCCTTCGTTGCTCACGAAGGACTCGGTGTCGGGTTGGGCCGACCTCTGTTCTACCGTAAGAAGGCGGAGGGTCCCGATTGGTCTATCTTGGGGAGGGCGCTCCGCCCATCGAGACGGCGCGCCGCGCTTGGGTAACACGAGGAAGAGCGGGTGCTCGGGGCGATCGGTGAGCTTGCCTGTGATGGGGCTCACTGGTCGGGATATCGCCCGGGACTTCACCTTCAATCGGGTGTCCCCCACGGCGCCGCGAGCATCCCTTCTTCGAGGTGACCGGGTGGCATGACTTCACCGCGAGGACAACGCAGTATGTTCCTCGACCTCTTTCCCGAGCATCGCTTTACAGTGATCGGTGCTATGCATATATATATATATATATCTTTTGTCTTAGTCTTTGGTTGCGGCCAGACTCAGGGGCAATTTGGGTTGAGAGAGGGTCGCCGAGATGTTCGGGCGCCAAGGAGAAGGAGCTGACGCCCAATCGTCAGGTCCCCAAGAACATCTTTGATCGTGGCGACGCGGTAAGTATATCTTTCTGCTTCCGCTCGGGGGCATGTTTTCCGAGCTCATTCCTCCCGATTGTTTGCAGGAGAAGGTCGCCCTTGAGCTTGCGGTGTCGAAGGCCGCTACGCCAAGAAGCCAAGACACCCGGCCAGGGCTCGCAAGAAGGGCGAGTCGAGGCCGCCAGGCATCCGCCTCGCCTCCCCGCGCCAAGCGGTCGAGGCGCCGAGCTTCGACCAGGACCCCCACGCCGCACCTTGAGTACGCCGACCGTCGGGAGGTAAGCGAACTCCGAATTTGGTTTGACGACTTCAAACGGAGGAGGCCGGAGCTGATGAGCCGACTGGAACAGCTCGCCGAGCAGGCGAGGAAGGCCGAGGAGGAGGCCAGGTCCCTCCCGACCAAGGAGCGGCTGGAGAGGCAGATCAAGGCCCTCTAGGACCAGCTTACTCGGGTGGTCGATGACCCCGAGGAGGAGGAAGAAGAGGAGGCCACCTACGCTCTGGTCAGAAGGAGCAGGAGGTCGACTTCTCAAACAGCCTCGACGCTGGAAGAGGTCGACATGGACGACGTCGACCCGGCGATGGCACGTGCCAGTGACGCCGCGGAGAGCGCTGCCGTGGTCGTGGCCGAGGCCTACGAGGCCGCCGCGGGCAGGTCGCCCGTGGCCCGAAGCGAGGAGGCCGAGGAGGATGGCGCTGCTCGCCGGGCAGAAGGTAGGTTCCTACTTCATTCTCTCATTCTGTTCTTGTCTTGCGATTTTCTTCGGGCTAACCCCACCCTGTTTGGCGTGGGCGTGATAGCTCGGATGTCGTTTTTGGACTTCCGCCAGATGGCTGAGGAGATTATCGACTCTGCAGTTGACGCCGAGCTCGACCGCGTTGTCGACCAAGTGATGGCCGAGATGGGGGAGGAGCCGGCGCCGGCTACGGACCCAGCAGAGCCCGAGCTTCCCTCGGCGGGACCCGTGCTTTCTTCAGCGGACGCGGAACCTATTCCGGCCGCGGAGGAGCAGGAGCCGCAGGGGATTGAGGACCAAGACGCCCTGGCCTTGGTCCCTTGCGAAGAGACGACTGCGGGCGAGGCTCAGGCGCCTAGCCCCGAGGAAGGGACCTTGGTCGCCGCCGACCAACAGCCCTTGGCCGTGAGCCAAGGAGAGGAGGAGGTCGTCCCCGACCTAACTCCTTCGGCCTTGGGGCACCAGGCGTCCCCGGCCACGGAGGTGCAAGGGGCGGAGGTGATCGTCCTTGATCAAACGCCTCGGCCATGAGCATCGGTCGCCTCCGACCATGGAGGGACAAGAGGCGGAGGTGGTCGTTAACGACCAACTGCCTCGGCCGTGAGCAAGTGGTGGCGCTTCGTGGTTGGCGTCTGACCCGAGCGCGATGACCGACCAGGGGGAAGGTGGCCACGAGCCGCTTGCCGTGGAAGGGGATCAGCCTCGGGGCGACCCGGGGTTGGTCGAAGGTGGTGACGCCGTTGCTCTCCTGAGAGCACCGGGTGCTCAGGAGGAGCAAGACCGACGGCCCGGCCGGGATGACTTGGTCAATCCCTTCTTTCGGCGCGCGACCGACCGCCACGCCGGAGACAAGGCCGGTCGGTAGGGCTCTTCCGTAAGTTTCATGTTCCTTCTTTTTTCCTGTGATCGACCTTCTGGGAGTTTGCTCAGCTTTTTCCCTTCTCTTTTCTCTTTCTGCCCGAAGTTTGCCGCGAAGGCTATGGAGGATATCGACGCTACCTCGGTCTCCGCAGAAGAGTACTGGTCGTACCACCGCGAGCAAGACGCCAAGATCGCCCGATCTTGAGCGTCGGGTCTCCGAGGTGCGCGAGGCCGACTGAAGCCGGTGGAATCGGCGAGGAGCCTCATCGCCGGACTCGGGACCAGCTCTTCCAGAGCGAGATCGCCAAGAGCACTTCAGAGCGTGGCGCGCCGAGCTTGACGAGGAGCTGGGAAGTTGGCTGGAGGTCTCGACTGCGCGCCGAACTCCAACGAGCTCGGGGAGCGAAGAGGCCCAGCTCAAGGAGGTGCAGCGCCTTCGGGACAGCGCGGCTGAAGGTCGTGCCGCTCGGCGGAAAGTTTTGGACTTGGAGGCGGAGGTCGACTCCCTTAAGGAGGAACTTGCTGCCCTTCAGGTCGAGCGTAGGACTTAGCTCTTTTTTATTTTAAGCTCGTGTAAACCCTGTAAAAAAAACAACATTTCGGATTAAATGAGCAAACTCGCAGGTGTTTGGTCCTTGCCTGTTTTTCTCGAGTTCGCCTTCAATATTTGCTTATATGATCCCGATTCTGCAGAAAAAGAAAATAAGTCCCTGCATAAGAGCATATAGCATAGATACGAGCAAAGGATCCTTGGTAAGAAGGGACGGAACGTTCCTATCATACGGAGCCCCTGCCATGGACAAAGGTCGTGCCCTTACTGTTGCGAGCACGAGTTTGTTCATGGGAAAATTTAAGGGTCGCTTTGGTCGTGACGATTTTTTGAATGATATAAGTAGGTCGGTTGCGTCGAGAAGAAATGCGAGCACAGAGTAGACGAACTTTAAACCAACATCACGTAGAGCTACCATACCCGAATGGTCACTGAACCGGGCTTAGAGTGGATGCTCGCGCCCGACCACGCATACAAAGGAAAAGCTCTTGTGGAAAGTGAACGATTGGCGAGCATCCGTAGGGGCCAAGGGAAATGGTGCGCACATACTTGTCGGATAAGTTAAATGCAATGCTGCTAGACGACGATGCTCGCTCGACAAAGCGAGGACGAAACACGAGAAGGAGGGGAACGTTTTATTAGAAAGAACGCAAGGCGCGAGATAGGAGTACTCGTCTAAACGTAGAATTTCTGTGATTGATCGATGTTCCAGGTCTTTGGTGAGCTCCTCGACCATCCGGCATCGCGAGGCGAAACAGCCCGGGCGTCTTTGTAGACGCGACCGCAGTAGGGTCCTTCCCACCTTGGGGTTAGCTTGTTGGCCTTCGACAGGTCTTGAACTCTTCGTAAGACCATGTCGCCGACTTGCGAGACCCTAGGTCGGACTGTCTTGGCCGCGTGCCTCACGAAGAGCTCATAGGTAAACCGCAGACCGGAGCAACGCCCGTTCGCGTGTCGCTTCGACGAGGTCCAGGTCGACGAGGCGCTCAACTTCTTGATCGACGGAATCGATCAGTTGCACCCTTGGGGAACCCAAAGACGATTTCCGGCAGTGTAATGGCCTCCGCACCGTAGACGAAGTCGGAAGGCGTTTCGCTGTGGCTCGACCGGTCGTGGTGCGGACAGACCAAAGAACGGGCGGAAGCTCATCCACCCACCTTTGCTTGTCTTTGGTTGAGGGTCTTAAAGACCCTCTTTTATGCCCTGGACTAGCTGCCCATTTGCTCGCTTCTACGCTCCGTTACTCTGTGGATGCGCCACGGAAGCGAAACAGACCTTGGTCCCGACCTCCTCGCAGTAACTTTGGAACAGTTCGCTGGTGAACTGGGTCCCGTTGTCTATGATAAGACGGTTGGGTATCCCGAACCGAGTTACCACATTACTGCGGAGGAATCTCTTGGCCGCCTGGGCCGAGATGGTCGAGACGGGCTCGGCCTCTATCCACTTAGTGAAAGTGTCGATGGCCACGAGCAAATACTTGCAGCCTTTCTGACCTCGGGGGAAGGGTCCAAGGACATCGAGCCCCCAGGTTGAGAACGGCCACGAGAGTGGTATGGTTTGCAGAGCATATGCCGGTTGACGGACTTTTCGAGCATGAAACTGGCATGCCCGGCAGGTCGTTACGATTGACCGTGCGTCCGTCAAGGCCGTCGGCCAGTAGTATCCTAGTCGGAAGGCCTTGCTCACAAGCGTCCTGAAAGACGAGTGAGCTCCGCACATTCCTTCATGGATATCACGAAGAAGGTACTGGCCTTCCTCCTGAGAGACGCATTTGGAAAGGATCCCTAATGCGCCTTTCCGGTATAGGTCGTCTTCGATCAGTCTGTACTGAGAAGATCGCCTTATTAGCCGGGAACGCTCGGCTTCTTCCTCGGGCAATGTCCCATGCGCAAGATATTGGATGAATGGCGTCATCCAATTTGCACTTTGCTCGAGGAAGGAGACCCTACCGCCGGTCTCTGGTGCCTCCTCTTCAGAGGGAATGGAGGGCTTATGTAGGTGCTCGACAAGCACCCCCACGGAGCGGTGGTGCGAGAGGAACCGACCTTAGACATTTGGTCGGCCAGGGAATTATCCTTCCTGGGGATGTAGATTACTTCGAAATTCTTGAAGTATTTCTCCATCTTCCTTACTTCAGCCAGGTACAGCGCCATTGAGGTATCGGAACACTGATACTCCTTGTTGACCTGGTTTACGACCAACTGTGAATCGCCCTTCACAATGAGCCGTTGGACTCCTAGCGATTTGCATGCCCGAAGTCCGGCCAAAAGGCCTTCGTATTCCGCCGCGTTGTTAGTTGCAGCGAAATGTAGTCGGATGGCGTACTGTAGCTGTTCTCCATCTGGGGAGACCAAGATGACGCCAGCCCCCGAGCGCTCGTATGCTCGGGATCCATCGAAATACAGAGTCCAGGAGTTTTCCCTTGAATCATTGGTTCCGCTGGCTGGTGGAGCCGGAGTCGACCATTCCGCCACGAAATCAGCCAAGACTTGTGATTTTATCGCCGTGCGGGCTAAGAACACCAGCTCGAACTCGGCGAGCTCCATTGCCCACTTGGCTATGCGACCATTGGCGTCCTGATTTTTCAGGATCTCCCTGAGTGGGAAGCCGGTCGGCACCACGATCTTGTGCGCTTGAAAGTAGTGACGCAACTTCCGGGAGGCCATCGATGAATGAGTACAGAGTTTGGACCTCGGTAACGCTCCTTTGGTCCATGAAGTACTTCACGACGTAATAGATAGGTCATTGGTACCATCTCTCTCTACTGCCAACACCGAGCTTACCGCTTGCGGGGTTGCCGCCAGGTATAATAGCAATTCTTCCCTGGCCGTAGGTGTGACGAGGACGGGCGGTTGGGAGAGGTACTGTTTTAGCTCTTTGAACGCGCGATCGCCTTCCTCCGCCCACGTGAAGCCATCATGCTTGCGGAGGGCTTTGAAGAAAGGTAGTCCTCGCTTCCCCAGTAGGAGACGAACCGGCTTAAGGCGGCCATTCTTCCGGTCAGAGCTTGTACTTCCTTTACGCATGTGGGCGACCTCATGTTCTCAATGGCTTCGATTTTCTCCGGGTTAGCCCCAACGCCATTTGGCCCGACCATATAGCCGAGCACCTTGCCAGCCTTTACGCCGAATACGCATTTCTCTGGATTTAGCTTTATTCGATGCTTATTGAGGTTACAAAAGTTTCTTCCAAGTCGAGAACGTGACCGAAGTACTCTTGCTTTTGACAACTATGTCGCCGACATAGACCTCCAAATTTCGACCTATTTGGTCCTGCGTGAAAGTCTTCGCATGAGGCGTTGAAAGGTCGCTCCCGCATTTCTCGCACCGAAAGACATGGTCGTATAGCGTAAGGTACCGAACGGGGTGATGAAGGAAGTCTTCTCCTCGTCTTCGCGCGACAGTCGATCGATGATAGCCTGAATAGGCGTCTAGGAAGCTCATGGTTCAGGACCACTGCCGTCGCGTCCACCAATTGGTCTATGCGAGGCAACGGGTAGTTGTCTTTTGGGCACGCTGCGTTCAAACCCGTGTGGTCGACGCACATGCGCCACTTGCCTCCTTTCTTCCTGACCAGAACTGGATTGGCCAGCCACTCGGAGTGCTCGATCTCTCTGATGAAGCCCGCTTTTAGGAGTTTATCAAGTTCCTCCCGGATGATTGCCTGCTTTTCCGGGAAAAGCGTCTAAGTTTCGTCTCACCGGTTTTTGTCGGTGAACCGCTAGCCTTTGTGCTCGACCACCTCCCTTGGGACCCCGGGCATGTCGGATGGTTCCCAGGCGAACACATCCGACCTTGCCCGGAGGAAGGTGACGAGCTCGAGTTCCTATTTGGGATCTAAGGAAGATCCCAAATGAATGACCTTGGCCGGTTCCGACTCGTTGAGCGGAACAGCCTTGGTCTCTCCTCCAGGCTGGAGGGCAAGTTTAGGCCGGGATGCTTCGGCTCTTGGTCGGGACCGCGAGTGGGTAATCGACCGACCATATCTAAGGCTCTTTAAATCGCAATTGAGTGCGGCCTTGTGGTTCCCTTTGATGGTTATAACTCCGTTCGGTCAGGAATCTTCAGCATCGATCTGCGTGGTGAGGCGGCCATGAACTTGGCCAAGGCCGGCTGCCGAGGATGGCGTTGTAGGCCGACTCAAAGTCCACCACCTCGAAGGTGATTAGCTCCGTTCTGAAGTTACTTGGGCCGCCAAAACTTACGGGCAGGACGACCTGCCCCAGAGGTTTGATCGAGGTGCCCGGAACTATCCCGAAGAAGGGCACGGCCACACTCTTGATTTTGGAACGAGGAATCTGCATCTCGTCCAAAACCTTGGCTGAAATAAGGTCCAAAGAGCTCCGGAGTCTATGAGGACCCGGCCGACGACAGTATTGCCGATGGTGGGGTTCACGACCATCGGAAGCCTCTGGGGTTTGGTCATCCCAAGGGGACAATCGTCCTTGGAGAAGGTCGTGATACCTCAGGCCATTTCAATTTCTTTGCCGGAGGCTTACCCTGGGTAACATGGTGCACTTCCCTTGCGGCCTCCTTTAAGTCCCGGCGGGACTTGTAGGCGGAGGAGCCCCCGAAGATGACCGCTATGTGATTCCTTGGTTCTTGGTATTCCATGTCATCCTCACTTTCCTCGTGGGCTGTTTTCCTTTGTCATTTTCACCTGCTCTGAAGCGTTGGCATGGGCCCCTGCCAATAAAGCTGCTCCAGCGGTAGGTCCACGTCCGGCAATTCCGTGGAGTCGTGCCGTGCGCTGGTGGAGCGGACGATGAGGTCGCCCGTCGGTCCGCTTGGTCGCCTCGTCGGTCCGGCTTGGTCGCCTCGTCCTCGAGGCCTGTGTGGTTGTCCTCTTCCCGAAGGCGTTAAGCCCCGTGGCCGCGCGGGTTGCTCGGGTTGTTGTTGTTCCACCGCGGCTACCATGGTGGCGAGGGTCGCTTTTTCTTCTTTTCTTGATCTTCTTGTCTCACAATTCGAGCCCTTTTGCTAGCCGAGGTCTCTAGGCCAGGTTGAGGCGCAGCCTTCCCTTCGCCCAAAGATCTTCTTCCATTGGGCGGCCTCATCTGCGTTGGCGTGTCGATCGGCCATTCGGAAGAGCTCGTTCGCCGTTAGATCCGGTGGATCTCCAGGTCTGCGTGAAGCGCCGCCTCGCACTCGAACTTGAAAGCCGGACGACCGCCTCGTCCGATATGTTCGGGATCGAGTTCGACCTGGATAAACCTCTCGACGAATTATCGCAGGTTTCCTGTCCGTCTGTATCAAGCGCTCCAGTGTCGCGCTCCTTTCTGGCGGATGTAACAGCTCCGAAATTTGCTCGAGCGCGCGCCGAGCTGCCCCAGGACCGTATGGAGCCTTCCTTCGATTAAAAGACACGCACGAGCGGCTCCGCCCGTAACCGTCGGCAGTAATTTGCCATCACCTCATCGCCTCGGCGCAAGGATGGCGGTGGTATATATTGAGAGAAATTCGTCCGGTTCGGGTCCCGTTGAACCTTCGATATGGCGGGCTTGAATCTGTTCGGCCATGCGACGTTCGGAGGGAGCTCGTGAAGGCCTGGCAATCGGCTCGGGATTTCGCGGTGAAATCCCTGGTCATAGCGGCCTCCACGCTGGTCTTCCACCCAACGCCCCGTCGCGGTGAGTCGGAGAAAACCTCATGCGACGATCGTCTTGGCGACCGGCAGTCGTGGAAGCGTTGAGCGCTAAATGTCTGGCGATTATCACGGATATCGCTCGGGGTCGCTCTGTGGCCCATTCCGGGGCCTTTCCGGATCAGGTTAGCGATCTGGGGCGATCTCCGAACATGGCTCCGAGATTCACCTCTGTGCGAGCGCACGGGGGAGCGTTTGTGATGGTCCCGGGAAACACTCCGGGCATCCCGGTCACGAGGAGGATCCGAGACTTTTAGCTCGGCGGCAAGCCTTTCCAAATCTTCGGCTACGACCACGCCCCACGGCCTCTAAGTCTGCTTGCTCGGGAAACTACGCAGTCACGCTGCACGGCCGCCAAGGCTCAGAATCGTTCCGTTCCGGTGAACTGGCGGTGGCGAGCTTTGGCGACGCTCCGGGGCGCGATCGGGAGTTCGGTACCCACAAGAGTTCCTTTCCGTGGAAGCGCGCCCCCCCTTTGCCTGGCGGCGAATGCTCGCGAGGGTCTTTCCCAAGGACGCCTCCAGGTGGAGTCTGGCCGCCTCGTAGGGGTCGTGCTTGGCAGCGTCCGAGGATCCTTCTCCGGGCTCCGCACGGCTTCCGGCCACGTTGACCCGACGAGAGCGGGATGAGAGCGATGGGGACATCATTGTATCCCCTTGAGATGCGCGATCTCGGCCGAGCTCTAGGTCGTCCGGTATGTCGGCCGTCGTAGAGCTCATCACAGTCATCCTCGGGGTCCCCGAGGGTAATGTCTGGGGGATGGAGGCCCTGCCCTCGCATTCCCGTGTCCGGGGAAGGGCTCCCAGACTCAGTGTGACCGATAGGATCGGTCACCCTGGCCGCGTCGTCGGCGGCGTAGTATACGTCGTCATCTTCAACGTGATCGAAAACACAAAGGTCCCGAGTGTCTCCGAGTTCGGCATCCTCGAGGATCTTGATCCGCACGGAATCAAACTATCGTCCCCACCGACGGCGCCCGGTATCGGCGATTGGAGAACGGGCTCCCGTCGAGCTTACTTGTTGAATGGGGATCAACAGAGCCCGTCGTCTGGATCGAAGAGGGCGTTCGGCGACGCGAGGTCGGGAGAAGAAGAAAAAGGGGACACGGCGTTTTTATCCTGGTTGGGCCTCTCACCGTCGAGATAATAGCCCTACTCCGGTGTATTGTGTTCTATCTTGGTGTCCCTCCTATTCTGAGATCTTGAGGGGTTTAAATACTACGACTAGAGGTACATAGAAGGTAACTACCTCCTGGGATTGCGCCACGCAATCGTATTTACGATCTCTTGCCCTTGACCGGGCGTTATTTGAATTTCGGTATGATTTCCCTTGATCTCCGGCTGATTGGTTGCCACCTTCCTTCCTCGCGGCATTGGCCGGCACTCAGACCAAAACACCCGAAAGGCGGTCGCGGCCTCTACGAGCATGCTTGCTCGTGGGGGGGGGTGTGTTTGGTGCTTCTGCGAGCGAAGGTGCGAATGCGCATGCTCGGAGGAGAAGGAGGGATGCTCGTTTCGTTCTCCCGAGCATCTTCTTTTAGTGTTGCTTGGTCGGCGGGTTTAGCTTTTCACGGGGGGTACCGTGGTCTTTTGCCAGATAGCCAATCCCCGACAAAAATAGATTTCAAAATAGGATCAACATGGTCAAAGCACAACTTGCCTTCAAAAAGTACTTGTTCTTGGTCTTGAGTTGGATCCTGAGTCAATACTTCTCCTTCAAATCCTTCCGGCACTTCAACGTCTACTCGTAAAGCGTGCAAATAGCAATACACGAATAAACAATAGGCAAAAAGTGTCCAAACATTCAAATAAAATCCATAAACAGAGAGAACATAATTTTATGAATTTTTAGAAACTGGAATCGTCAAATTCGGAGTTAAAATGCAAAAGTTATAGCATTTTGAAGTTTAAATAATCAATTAAATAATATTATAGAGGAAAACTTTAGTCCAAAAATTAAATAAAATTCATAATTAGGTAGATCTTAATTTTATACAAATTTAGAAATTTGAATCACTCAAATCGGAGTTGAAACGCAAAAGTTATAAGCGTTTGAAGTTTGAATCAAAATCTGAAATCATTATTTCGAATTAATAAATCATTTTCTTTTTCGAAAATTAATTATTGCGTCAGCGAGGACACGTGGCAGCCTCTCGATTGGGCCGGTGGCGTCGGCCGTCCATGGACTCGGTCCACGGTTCGGCTCGGTCCACCATGGACTCGGTCCACGGCTCTACGTGTCGCTGCCAGGTGGGACCACTCGGGTGACGTCCATCGGCGTCACGGGCTCGACCACGGTCTTTGGCAGTGGGTCCCATTGTGACGTCATGTGTGACATCAGCGCGCTGCTGGGACAGCCGCTGACATGCGGGCCCGCCATGACGTCAGCGCACGTCATGGTGCAGTGTGGCTGGGCCGCTGACATATACAACTCTGCTAACTTATCCCCCGAGTAGGTTGTCTTCACAGGAATAAAATGGACGACCTTGGTCAAGCGACCCACTATAACTCAACCATCAACATTCATAAATCAATTTCATAACTAATAATCCCCATCAACACTAATATTCAGCTATGCTCCATATACATTCCATACTAGTGGTTCCATCCAAAAGGTCTTCCAAGCAGTCTTTTCCCTTATTTTAAGAATATTTTTCCAAAAACATTTACATTGGTGGATTACTATACTAGGGCGACAAAGGATCATGGATAACAATATCAAGGAGGTAGGAACAACAGGTATAACTAATACCCTAACGTTAACATCATCCCTTTAATATAAATAGCGATGCAATTTATAAAATATGGTAAAACATTTATAAATTGTAGGATCAACATGCGTCAAGGAGACTTGCCTTCTGTCGCGACGGAGGTGTCGAACTCGGAAAACTCGGCGGCGGAATCGGCGGTCGCGGCGGGATCGTCGACTACACGCAAATCGAGGCAATAAATAAATAAAAGAAAATAAATAAAATCTAAAAATTACAAAAATAGTACTGGCAGGTATAGGGTTATTTTAGATGAATTTAGAAATTTGAATCACTCGATTCGGAGTTACGACGGAAGAGAACGAGCGTTTCGAACCTCCCGCCGGACTAGGAAAAGAAATGGCTGCCAGCGTAGCTCTGGCAATCAAATTGAAAATCTGATTTTACGGGAGGTAGAGGACACCAAGAGGGAGCTCCAGTAAAAATTTCAGGCCGAACGGAGGTCGGGAGTGACCGGGAGAGCTCACTGAAGTTTCGGAAAGAACGGCTTCTATAGGGAGATCCGTATGTCGGATTGGAGAACTTCCAATTGGGTTGTGTAGGGAATGAGGAGAGTGTTCTGGGGTTCAAATTGTAGGACAATTGGACTAGCGGATCATCGGGAAAAGCTCGCCGAAATTATGACTGGAAGCGCGCGCGGCGGCGCTCCGGGCGACATGCGGTGCCGGCGACGCATAGGTGCGTGCGGGCTGGCCGGCTAGGAGCGGCGCGAGGCCGGGTGGTGGGTGCGGCGAGGAAGCCGGTCGGCCGGGTGGTGGGCCGGCTCGGCGGCGCGGCAGGAGCTTCGGCCCGGCCGGCCATGGCGCACGGCGTCGGCTCGGCTCGGCTCGGGCACGGGCGCGGGCGGCCGAGGACCGGGAAAGGAGCGGCACAACACGAGGAACATGATGCTCACCCCGGTTCGGCCGGAGGATCGCCGGAACGGCGGCGGTCATGGACGAGTTCGGCCGGCGGCCATGAATAGTGATCCCAAATAATAGAAAAAATTTCGGAACACGCAACGACAAAAAGGAAGTAAGCACCGCGTAGGTCTCGACGAGACAAATTCAATGGTGTGGTCGGATTCACGAGGAACTCACCGGATTGAGAGTAATCGAAGAAAAACCGAGCTCCCAAAGAAGATTTCAACGGCGAAATTCGTAGTCGTCCTACAATGAAAAGTGAAATTAGTTGAGGGCTTTTGCTCGGGGCACCGACGCGAACACAACGACACAATCGGATTGGAGTTTGGCTTACCGGAACAAAAGATATGACGAAGAACGCGAAGAACACGAAAAACGTGTCCCAGCGCTGGTTTTCTTGAGATCCCGGCCAAATGGAGAGGAGTGGCAGTGGGAGGGTGTGAGCACTGGAAAGAGGGCTCCGAGATGAAGAGCTGAGAGGTGGAAGCTCGTCGTTTCGTGGAGAAACGGATGAGATATGGAGGAAAGAGTGATTTTTGGTTTTTGCTTACCTGTTCAAATTCCGGCAAGATTGAAGGCGCAAGATCATGAGGAATGGAATCTCCTCGTCCTCCTCTTTCCAACGCAACCGGCCGTTCGCGAATTGGAGGTTTGTAGCAAAAGTTATGGGTGTTTAAAGGAGAGAGGCTATGGAAGGAGGAATGAGGAGCTTCTCTGGACAACAAACTCACGAGGGAGAAGAATGTGAACAGTGTCATGATGCTACAGTACCGTACGCTACAGTGCCTCGGCGCTACAGTACGCGTGCTGCAGTATCCACCACATGTCAGCGCCTGGTTGGACGGAATAAGCGAAGGGTTACGCGCGAGAGATAAAATAGCAAAAATGGTCTAAAAATTCCAAAAAATATTAGGGAATATTTGGAACCCAATAAAATTGGTTTCGCCGAATTGGGATGAAATTTGTGGAATTAAATATTCGGACGCGGATCGCAGGCATTAAACAAAAGCCGCGCGAGATAAAATAGGAACGGAGGTCCAAAAATCCGGGGAATGATTCCTAAAATCATTTTGGAATATTTGAAACACAATTGAAGTGGTTTGGGGATTTTTGGAGCACTTTTGGACTCGGGTGAAATTTCGGGTACCGGCGGGAACCGAAAATCCGATTTTTCGACCGGGAGGGAATTGAATCCCGAGTTTGGATAGAAACGGATGCCAGGTTAATATAAACACCAATGAAACTCCAACTTTTGAATTTACTTTATTTAAATTTGATTTTTCTCCAGAAAACGAAAACTAGGGTGTTACACCCTTGTAATGTAAGTTCCCTTAATCTGGTCTAATCAACTGAAACAGCATGTTGTTCATTTCTAGCAGACCAGTCAATACACGAAGCAAACAAATCAACAGAACGCTCAGTCTCCACTCCACTGGAACAAGTCTGCAGGGAATCTCTGGCCATTTGGCTGTAAAAAAAAACTAGCAGCCCAAACACTCTTTGTGAACCCCCTACCGCTGCTTCCAGCTTCCCTCGAACAACCAAGAGACGCCGTATGTGTGATTCTCGTATGCATGTCAGCCCCATATGTGATAATATTTTTCAATTTATATACCATTACGATGGTAACAAACTTAATTTACACGTAAAAGCTTTGCTCATCATTGCATTAAAGAAGAAAGAAGTCTAACACAAGAACCTGCACGAATCTAATTAATATAAGTGTGATCGATCTCACCTAAGAACCTGCATGGATCTTAGTAGAGGTGGGCGTCGTGCCGTGCCGTGCCGGCCCGGTTCGGACCCATTGTGCTTCGGGTCGAAACCGTGTCGTGCCACGACGGCTCATCGGGCCCACCGTGCCGGGCCGTGCGGGCCCAACTCACCTTTGGCGAGCCTAAGCCAGACCCATTTGCGCTTCGTGCCGTGCCGGCCCAAGCCCGACCCATTTTTACTATTGTAACGAACAAAGAAATAAAAACAAATCACTACTACTAAACTACCTATTTTAATTACATAATAGACTAATCACATCAACAAAATATCAAACATAAATGCAATGCTTGAAGATGCCTTGAATCAACAATATCTGCCAACTTTTAGGCCTTAATCCGTGATTTCGTGTCCGTTCGTGCCGTGCCGGCACGGATCCAACCCAAACTGCCGTGCCGTGTCGTGCCTGTTTCCCGGGCCCAGCACGGCCCGTGCCACAGTTGCGTGTCGTGCTTTGCACCGTGCCATCCTATCGTGCTTCGGGCCAGCCCAAAAGAGCCCGGCCCAAGTGCCCACCTCTAGATCTGAGATATATCTACATGTATTTTCATTTCCTGTAGTTTATTTTTCGATCATGGCCAAAAGTAATAGGCCAGTTTATTTGTTATACGCACACATATACTTCATCCACGGCCGGAGGACATCGCGGGGAAGTAATCCCCGGAGCTGTTCGGCACCGTGGACGGCTGGAAGCTGCCGTAGGATGTGTTCGGCGTCGTCGCGTTCGTCGAGGTGCCATTGCCCGTGCCGGCGTAGCTGCCGCTCGTCTCCTCGATGTCTCTCAGCTCGAAGTGCGCTCCCCCTTCCGGCTGCCAGTTGAACATTGGCTTGAACGGCGGCACCTCCGGCGGCGGCGCCAACTTGGACACGATCTGCAGCACCTGCGGCATGGTCGGTCGGTCCCCGGGGTTCGGGCTGCTGCACGCCAGGCCGAGGAGCAGCAGCCGTTTGGCCTCGTCGGCGTCGAACCCATCGGTGCCCAGGTTCTGGTCCACCGCCCCGAGCAGCACCCCCCGGCCGTGCAGCCGCCACACCCAGTCCGACAGCAGCGGGCAGCTCGGGTCGCCGAGCAGTGCGCAGCGGCCGGTGACGGCCTCGAGCACGAGCGCGCCGAAGGAGAATACGTCCGTCTGGCGCGTGGCCTTGTGTCCGTAGCAGTACTCGGGCGACATGTACCCGCGCGTGCCGCCGACGCCGTGGTCGGTGAAGGAGTTCCGGTCGAACTCGATGAGGCGCGCGAGGCCGAAGTCGCCGAGGCGCGCGCGTAAGGACGCGTCGAGAAGGACGTTGCTCGCCTTGATGTCGCGGTGGAGCACCATGCGGCCGTACTCGTGGTGTACGTAGTGGAGGCCTGACGCGACGTCGGCGACTATGTTGTAGCGGTTGTCCCAGCTGAGCACCGGCTGCTGCTCGTCGACGCCGCGGCGGAAGAGGTGCTGGTCCAGGCTGCCGTTAGGCATGTACTCGTACACCAGCAGCAACTGCCCTTTCTTGTAGCACCAACCTAAACGCAAACGACACGTTGATCAGAACCAACACATCAGCCCACCACATCACTACAGTAGTTTATCCATGTCCACATGAAATGACTACTCTTATTGTTGTCTTCGAAGTCACGAAAGTTTTTTTTCCGAGAGAGAGACACTCGGTCTGATTAATAATCTATCTGTCTATTATATTATTAAAGCAGAGATTACTTTCAAGGGCTAGAATTCTCATGTTAATCAGAGAAAAAAAGAGCGAAGATCTAGCCATCCATTTGTCAAACCCAAATTACAACAGCTTAGATTAAAAGAAAGAGACTATCTTAAGTATAATAAAACATAAATAAATTTTAGAATAAAATTATATTATTAAGGCAGAGGCAAAAGAAGCCATGCACCATATTCGCTCTCAAGAATTAGAAATTCCACGTTAATCGGCTTATGTTAAAAGAAAGAGTCAATCTCAAGTACAATTAAAAATAATTAAAATTCAAAATAAATGTATATTATTAAAGTAGAGGCAAAAAAGCAACTATGCTCGCTTGCAAGGGCTAGAAATTCCCATGTTAACCAGAGAATAACGAGCAAGATCTAGCTTCTGGTGAAAATTTTCAAGGGCTAGAAATTACCATGTTAATTAGTGAAAAAAAAATATCAACCATCGATTTTGGTGGGTCTAGATTCTAATGGTGCAAATTAAACAAAAAATATGTTTGAATATTATGATGATTTACAAATATAACCCAAAATTTAAGTTTGAAATTGTAGTGTACACCTAAATAATCTAATATATCCAAGAATATAATCCATATAAGTAAACAAAAACTTCATGTGTAACTCATTTCTCTCAAGAAATAGAAAGACGCGGGTTATTAATACCACCCAAGACTACATTGGCCTCATCTAGCCATTCGTAACATGCAAACCTTGAGCTATCTATTTGTGGCCTACGGATTTTTCTTTGATAAGTTTCATCCGGATGTTTTCTTTAGCAATCATCATCCAAATTTCTGGCCATTGGATTTGCTTTCAGATCGATGCACGCCCCCCCTAAATTCGAGGTGGGTTTACGGATGTGTGTTTTGATCATACGGTCCAAAGTTTAGATGTTTTCTAGGACAAAAACATCCGAATGATACCTATACACTCCCGGTCTTAGAAATGGCATTCACAGATACGGCAAAAAAAATCGAAGTAGCCAAACCCACGAAGAGACCAACATATTATTGGAAGATTAATTATTTCATTGATGTTTATGCATGCAATGGACGAATGCAATACGGAGTCTGTCTTTAGTTTGATGAAAGCATAAAATAAATAGGTATCATCCGAATATTTTTGTTTTAGCTAACATCTAAATTTTGGACCGTTGCATGGATACCTCATCCGGATATCACGGGCCGTTAGATCAAATCATAGAATCAGATGTAATCGATACTCCCGAATCTCAACAATGATCCGATGATCCTAGATTTAGGTGATTTTAGCAATAAAAACATTCCGATAAAGTTTATCAAATCCCAAACAAATAATGGCGATGGAGCATAGCAATGCTGGATGTGATGGCCCTTAATGTCATTGTAATTTTCTTACCGCGACCTAAGAAGCCTTGAAAAACTGAGTCACCGTTTTCACCTAAAAGCATATACACTACCACGTTTTTATGCTGTCACAACGTGTTATTCTCACTGAACTTTTCAATTCTAGTATATTTTCTTAAGATGTATTTTTATTTAAAAAATGTATTTTAGCTTCGAACTTTTCTTAGCATTCCCAATGTTTCTAAAGCACCTAAAAATTATTAACAGTAATATATAATAGTCCCAAAACACTGCAACAATATATTGTTAGTTTTATGCACTTAAATTGTCTTTAGTACAAAAATAAATTGAAACAAATCTAGGCGCGCAAATTGAGCTGGCCATCCAGCTAGTTCAGCATACATTGATGCCGAATAGAAGAATCAAATAGCTTGATAATTACTCCCTCCGGTCTGCAAAAATCTAACATTTTGGATATTGACACGGTCTTCAAAACATAACTTTGATCATTAATTTTTATTATAGTATTTTATAAAACTATAAAACTCGATAAAATTACAATATTATGAAAGTACTTCTCGAGACAAGTTACACATATAATTTTCATGTACCTAATATAAATATTTAAAAATATATCGATAAACAAAGTTTCATAAGTTTGATCATTACTATGTTCAAAATATCAGCGATTTGAAGATCGAAGTGAGTATATTGCTAGGATAGTTGAATGGGATTAAAGATTCGTGTAACAGAAGAAAATGCTAAGTTGTTGGCACGTAAACGATTGCACAAACGCATTAGGATCGGAGTAAAATACTGCTCTCTAGCTCTCCATTGCTGCCGACTAGCTACTTGTCAACATATTAAAATACAAGTGAAGTTAGTTATTCACACTAAAATTGTTTAAGCAACTACAAGCCCATAAGGCCGTAGCCCATAACGCATTAGGATTAGGAGTTAGGATCAACAACTCCTGATCAAGCATATTGGTGGCTGTCAAGTATGAACCATAATTAATTATAGATTCTAACGAACGTACTGAAAGTATGAGATGATGTATATTAAGCATTTTTGGCGTACCAATGAGAGGGACGATATTTTTGTGGCGCAGCCGGTTGATGATTTTGACCTCCGTGACGAAGTCGTCGACGCACTTGGCGTCACCCCGGGTGAACATCTTCACCGCCACGTCCATTGCCTCCGGCCGGCAGTCCTCGGCGGGGAACATCCCCTTGTACACCACGCCGTACCCTCCTTTCCCCAGCCGCAGCTGCTCGTCGAAGTTCTTGGTCGCCTTTCTCAGCTTCTCGTACTCGAACTCCCTCGGCATCCCGGGGAGGTTGGTCAGCGCGTGCTCCAGCCGCTCCTGCGGCCTCCTCGCCATCGCCCGCCTGGCCCGCGACCTTCGGATCAGGAAGAAGGCGGCAACGGCGACGATGACGGCAGCAGGCACGAAGACGGCGACGAGGATTTTCCACACCTTGCTCTTCTTCTCGGGGAAGGTCTCGATTACCAGGGTCCAGTCCAGGATGCAGTTGAGCTCGAAGGTGGCTCCGGTGGACGCCGAGAAGCCGAGGTACGACGTCTCGGGGACGTGCTTGCTCAGGTCCAATGGCGCGTCCAGGACGGGAGAGGCGGGCTTTGGCCTGCCCTTGAGGGCCATGTACACCGATATGTGCCGGGCCACGCCGTCGTACTCGATCCAGACGGTGTAGTTGGCGGCCGTCTCATTGTTTGTTGCTATCCTGATGTTGAAGTCGGAGAGGCTGGCCGTCGTGTTGGACACGACGACGGTGCCGATGTCGAGGCCGACGTGGTTGTCGTCCGGATCGTAGCTCTGTTTGAACGTGTCGAATTCGATCGCCACGAATTTGTTCTTGGCCGGGTTCTCTTCCAACGTCGCGTTGGTGAGGCCGAGGTAGCCGCCGTCGCTGCCCGGAGGCGGCCCGTCCAGCGACGGCGCGATGAGGAAGGCGAGGCCCTCGCCGGGTAGCGCTTGGACGTCGTACAAGACGTTCATGGAGAAGGTGCTGTTGAACGACACGACACGGACAAGCTGAGCCTGGCCGGTGCCGTTGCCGCCGGAAGCCGCTGCGGCCGGGCTCTCACCGCCGTCGAGACGACGCCACAGGATGAAGGGCTGGTCGAGGAGCACGGAGCCGGACTTGTTGACGAGGTAGCCTTTGTTGTTGAAGTAGGCGTCCGGCGTGAGCTGCAGCGCTCCGTTGTTGCTGATGCTGGCGTCCTTGAGCAGCTTCAAGGTGCCATTCCAATCGCTCCGTGGGAACGAAGCGTACGCGTAGTTCTTGACCCGAAGCCGCTCCTGCGGAGACGGCGGCTGCACCTGCGCGCGGCACACGACGACGCAGAGGAAGCACACGAGGCAGCTGATGACGCGCAGCAGAGAGGCGCCACCACCACGTCCACCACAGGCAAACGCCATGCGCGTCGTAATGGAGGCTGGAGAAGTGCAGCTGAAAAGGAGGCTAGAAAAGTGCAGCTGAAAAGGCGAGTTGGTGCTGTGGCGAGGGAACACCCTGTTACGATTCTAGATTCTAATAGAAATAAAAATGGATCTAGATTTTTGATAGAAACGTTTTAAGTAGGATTCTGTGAATCGGGTGGAATGGGGTTGAGACCGATTCGACCACAGAGTGGAAAAAGAAGAAACGATCCAACGAGAATCGTTCCAAGCTTTAGCGTGTTTGGTTGGGTTTCTTCCATAATCTAGTAGAAACAACTCAGTTCCAAGTTACCAAACGGGGCCTAAATTCCTCTTGCCGATGAAGGAATCGTGCAACATAAGTGTGTAGCTACTGCTCTCTGGTTATAAATAGTTATCGTTTTAGATTAAATGCAATCAAATTATCAAAATTATAACTGTCAATATATTTTTAAAATTTTAAATTAGATACATAAAAATCATATATGTATATTTGTATTAAAAAATACTTTTATAATATTATAATTTTATTGAGTTTTATAAATATATTATAATAGAAATTAGTTGTCAAAATTGTACTTTAGAGACCGTGTCGATATCCAAAATGATATCTATTTATGACCGGAGGGAGTAGAATATGATAGCATGGTCCGGCTTAATTATAGAATTTCCCAACTTTTTTCTATATGTTCACCTCACAGAGAATTACTCCTATTTTCGAGACAAATATTTAAAAAATTATAGACAGCTAAAGTTTTAAAAGTTTAACTGTATTTATATCCAAAACGACAATTATTTTAAACCGGAGGAGTGTAAACTAGTGATCGATTGTGGTAGGATCAATAGGGGTGGGCAATTTTTAATCGAAACCGAAAACCGAATCGAATTAACCGAAAAAATTGATTTTTTTTTTCTATTTTTGGTTCAATTTTTATTTTGTCACTATTCGGTTGACGGTTTTTGGTTCGGTTTGTGGTTTTCGGAAACCAAACTAACCGAATACCGAATCACAAGCCAAATTCCCCACTTTCCTCGCCAGGCGCTAGCTGCTGCCCGCTGGTCGCTAGATTGAATCGCCCCAGCCCCAATCCGTGGCCTCTCCCTCCCTCAGCCCTCGCCTCTGCCAATCGCCCTCTCCCTCTCCCCACACATGGTCGGCCGGCCTGTACCTCTCCCCACTAGGCCGTGAGCGGCTCCCTCCGTCCCTTCCCGCACCGCCGCCGCTGGCGTTGAGTTCGCGCGGATGGATGGTTCAGGCGTAGCCACTCCACGCGCCTCACGTCCCACCCCCGAGCCCCCGACGACCCAGGGTCTGCACTGGCACCGATGTCTTAGTCGTACGCTAAGGAGGACAGCGTGGATGCGGAGAAGGAGAAGGCAATCAGGGTGGGCACGGGTTTGGTTTTTTATTTTATTCGATTTGATTCGGTTTACAGTTCCCATCAAATCGAAATATTTTTAAATCGAAAAAAACGAACCAAATTAACCGAATGCCCACTCATAAGGATCAAGGTTTGGTATGCACGTTCACATCACAGAGAGCTATAAAGTTGTGAGGTGGTGGTAGGATCAAGGTTTGGCATGCACGGTCAATGTATGATTTTCCTATTCCTCACCTGCTAAATGCATGGGTCGCCGTCGTGCGTGACATCCGGCCTGTGACGACAGAACCCCCGGAGCCACGTTGACCAGGTCACGGATCCCATATATATGCCTTCACGGATCCCATATATATGATTTTCCAATCCATTCATCGAACGGGATTCATGCCAAACATTCATATCGAGTGCTAGCTTAGACCATAAGTTCTCACTAATCTATTTTAAGAGCAGCCCTCAACTCATATGTTCCTTTCTTCTCTCTAAGAAGAGTGTAAATTCGTGACTTCTTCTTGCACAACAACTAGTATTTAACATGTTAAATAATTCCATAATCGGTATTTCTAAATTTGCTTTCAACTGAAAAGGGATTTTTTGTTTTAAAAAAATGGAGTGTATCTATGAATCATGCAACTAATTTAGGGATAAAAAATTATACAAAATTTTGGACGTTGGATTTCTATCCAACGATCGAGCAACTCCTCCCAATCCCTTAAAAAGAGATGCGACCTAGCTGGCTGCTTCCACCTTCCCCGAGTACGCCACCCGCCTTCATCCACAACACTGGACACACCGCTGCCCTGCCACCTCACTGGCATCATGCCGACCTCCACCGCCCTCCCCCAAGCCAGTGGTCGATGGCGTCCTAACTGTCGGTTCTCCCACTGCCCTAGTCTCCCTCTAAATTCGAGCCTTGGTGAATCCCAAACCCTAACCCGGGTGAACCCTGACCCTAAAGAAGCTCGTCGGGGCCTCGACGGAGACGGATGTGGGCGGGCGCATGAATCATAATGCAAATCGAAATGTTAGAAATTCGATCGATACCCCCAAAAAATCATTCGAGAGACTTCTAGCAATTCCGTTTAAAAAAGGTAGACAATTGTTCCATTTATTTACTTGAAAATTTCTTGTGCTTCAAGCTATATGTTAGATGACTCAAAGTAAGCTACTCTATACACAATTTTTGATTTGAAAGGGCAAGAACGTTGCCATTCATTTCAGAAGGGAAAAAATAACAATAACCTTTGAAGAGAAAATTATAAAGATACGGACCAACACCAGCACACTACTGTGCCGACCACGAGCGGACCACTCCCACATACACAACCATCCTGACCCAAAACTGGAGGGTTTGACGCCAAGTAAACCGCGGACACGACTCTAGTGACGACACACCACCAACGAGCTCGCCACGAGGCAAGGACACGCGACCCTCCTAGAGCGCATCCTCTAGTCAGAGCGCCGCAACCGCAACCACAACCTCAAAGTGCCGACATGAACTCGTCGTCCTCCTTCTTCCCCTTGCCGTCCTCCACTGCCTCCTTTAGATAGTGGAGGAGATGGGGCTCTGCAACAAGTTGTCCTCCTTCTTCCCCTCATCATCCCCCACACTCGACGTCCTCCTTTCCCTCGTCGTCCTTGCTGCAAGGTCTCCGCTTGCTAGCCCTCAGTGCACCATGCCTCCACACGGCTAGCCTCACCACATCGTTGAGGCCTACGCCTTGCTCACCATACCCCCAATCCACTGCACGGTCCGTCACCTGCTGGCCCTCAATGAGCCGCGCCATGCCGCCTGCTAGCCCTCAAACATGCCATGCTTGCTGGCCCTCAATGCGCCACACAGTCCGTCTCCAAGGCCTGCACCCCGCTCGCCGCACCCCCATTCCGCTGCATAACTCGCCGCCTGTTGGCCCTCAATGCACCACACCACCACGCGGCCATCCGCACCGCCACCGCCGAGGTCTACGCCCCGCTCGCCGCGCCCCAGCTCCAGCAGGCATTGCCGGTCAAGACCTCGTGCCAACACCACCACGCGGACACCCTCGCCGCGTCTGCTTCGACCATCCATGCGGCGAGCTCTACCTGCTAGCCCTCAACGCGGCCATCCTCGCCGCTCTTGCTGCGACCACCAAGCCACCTCAGCCACCAGCGGGAATGACTGGATCTGACAAGGAGAAGAGCTGACTCGATCTGAGCCAAGTGGAGGAGGTGGAGCTCGGTCGGATCTGGAGTAGTTCTGAGCAGGAGGAAACACCAACTCATAGATCTGTCACTGTAACACGTTGATCTTGTGCCCTGGCTAGCACCCTCGGCGTTTGTCATGGAGCTTCACCACCAGCAGCTGAACCATCTCTGCCGCTTGGCGCAGGGAATGCTGCGGGAGGTCTCGTCTTTGCCGGCGGCCAGCCGGCGGCCAGCGACGGTGGTGAGGGGGATGAAGAGGTGGGAAGCGCTCTAGGTTCAAAAACGACGTCGCCTCCGGAGTTGCAAGCCTTGCAGCGCCTCCAAAGGCAGTCTCAGTTTAACCACTGTCAAGCAAGCAAAAGATTTTGAAAAAGCCTATACGCAAATATAACTGGTGCAAGATATCGTTGGAACAGTACTGCATATAAAATCAGCACTTGCACGTCTAGGAACAATTTTCCTCGACTTTTTTTTATTCTGTTTTAATGTTTTCCTGCTTCGAGATGTTGCATTAACCTTTTTGGGATTAAGTGGTAAGAATTGCAATGGTGACGACCGCATGCTCTTATAATTAATGTTATCACAATTATTAATGTTTTGATTTCCACACTTGGAATAAACAAGAAACCATTTCTATATTTATTGAGCAGTGCTTCTATGCTTTTTCTTCTAGTGCAAGTTGTAAGTAATCATCATCTACCCTTCATTCATGCTTTAATAATTATGCAACTTTTAAAAGGAAGAGCATAGAAGCACTTCTCATATTTATTTTCGACCGAAGAGGGATTTTCCAACTCGCTGATCGGCCAGTGAATAATTCAACCAATTCTTTTCTCTCAACGCTTATTGACAGTATTACAGCATACAAGGCATTGCCAAATAACAAGTCTGATCGACATTGCATCGTGTTTACCAATCTTTAGAAGAGATATGATTGCTATCTTCAATTTCACAATAATCAATTGATATGGTAATCCTCGCTGTTCTATTCTAGACTCTGTGTAAGCCTTCCGAACTATCGTCTCAGCACCTGCTTGGGACTTTCTCTGTCCTTGAGATTTGTCCGAGATTGTCTAGTCTTGAGTATTTAAACAATCCCTTCATACTAATCCTTTGTTTTACTCTTTGGCCAATCCCTTATGATGCATTATGAAGTTTCCTCTGAAATGTAGAGAGAATATATGTCTTGTCTGCTGATAATGTCCAATTTCTTTATGTTGAAATACATACCCTGTTCTTAACAGTCGCTTAATTACTTGTTCATACAGGTATCTCGCATCAATTTAGCGAAAGATTTAGCTAAACTGGCGTTATTACCACACAACTTTTTATAAATTTTTAGGGGTACAAAGGGGACGTACATAATCCATGCACAACACAGGAAAAAATGCTGAAATATACAAAACAAAAATATCAAATAGTAGAAATATACAACAGGAAAAGAATATAGCAAAAATAGCACGCCGGCCGCCATGTCACACCACGAGGGAGCTGGTTGGTTCATGCGCGCGCGGGGGGGGGGGGGCGACGTGCGGCAGCCAAGCTACCAGTGCAACGTGGCCGGCGCAAGGGGGCCCACTTAGCTGCCGCCGTGCGGTGTGGCGGACGCCGTACTATTTTTGCTATATTCTTTTTCTGTTGTATATTTCTACTATTTTGTATTTTTGTTTTGTATATTTCAGCATTTTTCCGCACAACACGACACTCATACAACACATGCATGCGCGTTCCCTATACATGCAAACGAATTAATTTTATTAAACTTGCATGCGTGTGTACCTATTTTTTATTGTTGGTGAGCGTCTGCGTCGTGGTTGGGCGAGATGCTCGACTATGCACTCTAGCAACTGAGCTACCCTAGGTCCTCCAAATTTTTTTATTTAAAAAAGGAGCAGTGTTCATTGGGTGAAGTGTATTGGCAGGAGTATCATTCAGTACGTTTTTTCTCTCTCTTTTTTTTCCCCCCTTTTTGGCGGATTAATTTGTGGCGAAGTGAAGCTCTCAATTGTACTGAATTGAAAAGGAGTAAATTGGTCACCTATTTAAAAAAAAAACTTGGTCCATATCTAGTCAAGTAGCCCATGTGTCCAATTTGTTAGTGATTGGCACAAACAAGGAACTTGCAAACTACATCAAAATCCTCACCTAATCGCAAAGTACATGGTCTATGGTCGTCTATGTCGTTATGTTACAGTTTGATAACATGTTAGCAGCCATAATTCAGACCCCTCAACGCGTTCCCGGGTACCAAACAACTCATGGGTACCAGTAGGACGACAAGAGGACTGCCAGTACGAACAGCATAAACAGGACTGAAAGGAACACAACATTTGGATATCTGCACCTGTCTTTTTACCAGAATTCATGTGCCACTTTTTTTTAATCTTAGTTTCAGTCATCTACGTCTAAAGATGACGCACATGTTCAACAGGTCTTCAGGGAAACAGCTCGAATAACAAGTTAACAACGGGCGAAGCAGGTGCTGGGTTAGTATCAGTTCTTCTTGGCGTCTACTGCAGCACTATGTGTCTATGTCATTATAACAGTTTTATAACAGTTTGGAAACATGTTAGCAACCATAATTTAGACCCCTCGACGCGTTCCTGGGTACCTAACAACTCACGGGTACCAGTAGAAACAGGTCTTCAGGGAAACAGCTCTCCTGCAAGAATAACAAGTTGACAACGGAACCAACCAGTGCTCGGCTGCCTCCAAAAGCACCAGATTTTTTATGAAGCGCGCCGCGTGATACACTGCTGCTCCTACATTTTTGTGGCGCATCGTGCTGCTTCGTATATGCATAGCTGCGCCCAAGTGTTGCGGCGCCGTGGTGAGCTGAAAAAACGTTGGAGCTGTTCAGGTCACTAGGGCACCATAGGGTGGCAGTTTATCCATGTATTTGGATACCCGACTCAGTAAGGATGGGTACAAATAGCACTTGAGATCTATGGATTTTTAAATTTTGTTACCCGATTAGATCATATAATAGACAAGAGTGTCGGGTAGAACACCAGACGCGACGTCGCAAATCATAATCTCCCCTCCGTCAACCCTTCTCTGTACAACGTTGATTTCTTGACCTGCCACTCTATTCAATGTTTTGACGTGATGGGCAGATTGGGCCACGTCTGGGTCCATGTCCATGCTCTTGGTTCTGATCATGGGATAATGTGTTGAACATTTCCCTGAATACTAGCATGATGTTGTGTACTAGGCCTATAAACGCCGCGCACGCTACGCATGTGAACAAAAAATAATTTTGTGCTTTTTTTCGAAGTAAAAATAGACCTAGATGTATTTCCAAAAATTTTGGAGGCTCGAGAAATATTAGAGATCGTGCTGAAAAAAAAGTACATATATTTCTGTTGATGAAAAAAAAATTCCAGGGAAAACGAAAAAAAGACCTGGATGTAAAAACCAGGGACCTGTTTGTTATATTTTTAGATCTCACCGCTATCCCGAAAAAGTAGAAAAGGGCTCTTTCGTGATTCGTATTTAACAGGAGGTTTTTTCCGTAAAGTAACGAGCGAGGGATCCAAACGCGATTCGGAAAAGTTTTTCTTGCCCTAATAAAAAATCACGAAGGGCCTCTTTCGTAATTCGAAAGAACCTATCCGTAATTTGAAAGAATGGAAGGACTTCTTCGCAAAAGCGCAGGGAGGGCATGTGGGCGGCCTCCCAGGCCAAGAAGTCTCCAGATTGTAATTACAGGGAATATATGCAACTTCAATTCAGTTGCTTTCTAACATTCCAATCCTCGCCGAAAGTCACTTGGATGTACATTTTTCCGATATACATGTGCCACCTCATATCCGGTTCTCCATTTTTCGGTTATGCATGCGCCAGCTCATACCCGGTTCTCCAAAAACCGGATATTGAATTTTAAATTCGAAAATACGCCAAATCCGGTTTTTGAAAATCCGAATACGCAATATCCGGTTTTTGAATTTTCGGGTATTGAAACCGGTTTTTCAGGTACCGGGTATGATTGGTTTTTCCTATAAAAACGCAAAAGTGTTGTATCATTTATGAATACGGGTCAAATCTTGTATGAAATACGAAAATTTCCATGCTATCATGGTACACTTTTGGATGACCGGCCTGCATGCTAGTACGCTACATTGTTACTAGTATAATTACTAATTCTCTTGTTCTACATGGAACAAAACAAGAATAAAATGGCAGGAGATGTTCTGTATTCACGGGTGGCAGCAAGTTGGGAAGTCGGTCGCTGGTCAACTTTACTGACTGGGTTGTGTTTGCTGTTTAGCACCACTCCTCCAGGCTCCAAGCTTTTGAGGTCTTCACCTTCAGTTGTTCGATAGCACATGCTCCAAATCCGACTTGCTGCACCGTTTCCTTGCCTTCCTCTCAGCATCTATTCTGGATTTCCGAAAGTTCGCAATACGATGGAGATTAAGGCTTCAAATCAAAATGCTGGATTCAGGATCGTTTGGAATGCAAGAACTTCATAAAAATTTTACAAAAGTTTCATATAAAATAGTTCAATTCTCGCGTCCCAAAGTGACCCTTCAACTTGGATGGAGTTGCAATTTTGAGGGAGAATGCAGATCAAGCTTTTCAACTGCATAATACGAAGTCTTCCAAGAAAAAACTGCATTATTCGGAAAGGTCTTAGAATTATCTGGTCTGCACATGCCGCAGCCATCAGCTTCGTACCAACTCGAGTTGTTCAGCTCATTGCACTTTCTTTTCCCCGAAAAAAAGAGAGATCAGTTAATCCACTTACAATGTGAACTGTGCAAGACCGGGAGAATCATCAGATGGAAAAGATAAAAGCTGGAGGCATTGCACAATGACAAGCACTTTGTCAGGCATGACAAGACCAGGCAGCTAGCACACACGCAACCTTTGTTTTGCTTTTCACAAATTAGGAGCAAAATGCTAGTACCATCATGAACCATGGAACACATCCCATCAAGGCGAATGGGAGAGATGATTTAGCGAGATGGGGAAAGTGAAGGATGACCGATGGGTTCGGGATCAGAGCTGGAAAGAGAAAGGGGGAACAGCT
The DNA here is from genome assembly GCA_036346355.1 of Rhipidocladum racemiflorum. Taxonomy (NCBI): domain Eukaryota; kingdom Viridiplantae; phylum Streptophyta; class Magnoliopsida; order Poales; family Poaceae; genus Rhipidocladum; species Rhipidocladum racemiflorum. The sequence continues at coordinate 78,043,384 of CM070583.1, read as the reverse complement.
TCATCTTCTTGGCTGTGACTGTCCCAACTGGATTACATTCAGTTTGTTGTTGGTGTCGGTGTCCACAGCCCTCTACTTTGCTAGAGCATGATAAGAGAGAAGAGGACACGCACGCACACGCTCGCCACGCCAGGCGCGCGTACGCGATATGCGCGTGAATGGTGAAGTAAAATCTAGTCCGATGGCTTGTGCAGGCGCAATTCCTTTTTGCAGTTTTTGCAGCGTGGGGCTTAGTGGCGGATTTGACGCATGCGCGTACAAATCCGTAACCGACTCGTATCGTGCTCGGATATTCTCTCTCTCTCTCTCTCTCTCTCTCTCTCTGTGTGTGTGTGTGTTTTATATACGCGAGCAGAGATCATATCTTAAAAGCTACTTCTTCTTTCCCGTCCCTTCACCAGTGTGCACCTACTATTGGGAGAGCGGTCCTTTGAAACATCTGTCCTTTAGATCCTATACCAAGAGAGGACAAATCACGTTTTTGGGAAGCATCTTCACGCGACTACTCGCTAGTTTCTTCATCAACGGTCGGCTTCGATTACATCGCCTACTGATCTTCATCGACATCTACTACCGATTCGGCTACATCTTCACTTCAACTCACTAACACACCCGAACCATGTCTAGTCTATTTATATCCACCGTTACATCTTCAATTATAGTCATAATTTATTTTTGGAATCTGTCGGGGATTGGGTGATTCCCTTAATTACCATAATGCCACGATGGCCGAGCTCGTCCCGGTCCCGTGCACCTCGGAGGTCGTCCCCGAAGGTGACCTAAGAAGGGTCGAGCGCCGCTGCTTGACTTGCCCGTCCGGTTCAGGCTCGTTGCTCGGCTAGTGCCCGAGCATGTTGCTCGGCCACACCCGCTCGGGCTGGTGTCGAATCAGCTCGGCCCGACCTCGAGCTCTGGCTGCGTGGTCGGGGGTTAAGACTAACGGTCAAGGCGATAATCATGCCACTTCGGAGGGTCGTTGCGCCCAGGACGCGGGTGTGGCGGAGAAGTAGGATTCGGTTGCGACCACGTTGGACACGGTCAGACGTGCACGGAGTGGGCCGTAACCGACCCGATACCCTTGTAAATTATAAATACCTCCCGAACATTAGAGAGAGAGGAGGAGAGACGCACTGAGACAGATACGCACGCAATATACACCACGTTGGAGTAGGGTTATTATCTCCTTGGTGAGAGGCCCGAACCAGGATAAATCCATGTGTCATTCTTTGAGTGTACTTGATTTGGCGAGACCGGGCATCCTTCGAAAGCAACCCTTCATGCAAGAAGGGGACGGAGTTGATCCCCCAATCAACTAAGTAAGCTCGGCGGGGGCCCACTCCCCAATCGTCGACAGCTGGCGCTGTCCTTGGGGATCGACAGTTCCTTTCGTGAAGAATCCCCGAAGATGCCGAACTCTCAGGACCACCAGGATCTCTGCACCTTCGGAGATGTTGGGGATGAAGATATGTACTACGCCCGGTATGATATCGTTAATGTCATCGACTCCGACCGAAGGTCATCACCGAGCACAGGAGCTTTTCCCCAATGGCCGCCGCACAAGAGCAGTTCTTTCGCTCTCAGCGCGATGCCCTCTCGGATGATGAGTATGATGGGCTCTATGATGGCTTGGATATCCCGGATCATCTCAAGCCCGATCAAGAGACCATGTCTCGGGGGGACACTGCGATGTCGTCCTCGCGGTCCCGCAACGTCCACATGGTAGGAGGAGATGGAGGTCCCGAGGACGAACCCTCGGGAGATACCCGCCTCCAACGCTATGAAGCGGCCAAAAATCACCTGGAAGCATCCTTAAACCGGACGCTGGCAAGTATACGCCGACAGGTCTGCGGCAGCCCGGGCGTGAGGACCGAGGCCAATGCTCGCGAGAGTTCTCGCGGACCCCAGAACTCAGGCGCCACCGGCCCAGCTCGTCACCCCTCGCTCTCCCGAGCGGGGAGCGTCTTCGAGCATTAGCCACGGTCATGCGAAACCTCAGAGAGTTTCCTGAGCAGGTGGATTTGGAGGCCATGGGAGCCGTCGTGGCAGACGATCTCCAAAAAATCATCGCCGACATGAAGATGGCAGAGGCATCACGCGAAAAGAAAACTCGGAGCGCTTCCCGAGATCAGTACCGCCGCGACCCCATCCGTTCGCACCTCGGTGACTCTCGTAGCCATGCCCGGGATGACCGGCGTGAACGTGATCGGTATCGCGAGGATGCTCAGAGCCGTTCCTGGACAACCCCGCGAGACCACCGGGATGCTCGGCGCAATCAGAGCCTGACGAAATACTCTTCTTCAGGCCACTCCCCCTCTCATCGACCCAAGGAAGTTTTCTCTCGCCTGGGTCCGAGGGTCGGGGAGTCAAGCAGTAACGACCGTTATGACCCCCATGACCGGAGCGAGCGCCATGACAGCCCCATCTTCGGATGTCGGGCATTCGCGGCACCCCTTTGGCGAGTGGCATGGCCGAGCAAGTTCAAACCCGGCCACATTGAAAGATTCAACGGGACTCAGAACCCCGATGAGTTTCTTTCGATCTACACCACCACCATTCTAGCCGCCGACGGGGACGAGGGAGTCATGGCTAACTTTCTGCCCACGGTACTGGATGGCCCAGCTCGGACCTGGCTCTTCAACCAAAAGGAGGGTTCCATCCGATCTTGGGGCCAACTGAGTAGCGCCCTCTGGGAGAACTTCCAGAGCTGCTACATCCGTCCGGGGAAGGAGCGCGACCTCGAGCGCCTGATCCAGACAGAAGGCGAAACCCTGTGCCAGTTCGTCCAGCGGTTCATGCAAGTACGGAACTCCATCCCGAGTATCTCAGACGAAGCCGTGGTCCGAGCATTTAAGTTTGGGGTCCGAGACGTTCGTTTCACATAGGATCTCGATATCCATCCGGACATCATGACCAACGAGCTGTTCCGTATGGCCGACCGGTACGCCAACGCCGATGAGGCGGTCTAGTGGAAGAAGATGCTGGACAAGGGTAAGCTCCCGCCTCAACCCGGTTTGGAAGGCTCTACGAGCAGGAAGAGTGTGAGCTCGGTCGAAAAGAAGATCAAGAAGAAGAAGAAAAAGCCCTCCGCTCCAAACGTGGTCGCGGCTATCGAGCAACGTCGGCAACCTACCTCGCAGGCGCGCAAAAGTTCGGGCGCAAAGGGGAAGGGCCGACCGCCCCAACGTTGCGACAGCCAAGGTCGAGACGACCAGGAACGCGGTGACCAACGCGGCCGACCGAGGAACCACTTTTGCTCGCTCCATCAGGCGTACGGGCACGACCTCCGCAATTACCGGGCGTGGACTTTCCGCATGGAACAGTTCTACAACAGTAAGGGCCCCATGCCCACGCTCCCGGAGCATGGAGAAGGAAGCAAGGGCAAGCAGCCCGCCGACGAGGACGAGGACAAGGAATTCCAAGAACCTCAAAATCACATCGCTGTGATTTTCGGTGATCCTGTCACGAACTCAAGAAGGGCATCATGTCACTCAGGGCAAGCCCCCCATCCAATAGCTCAAGTGGTCCGAGCTACCCCTCACTTTTTCCAAGGACGAATGTCCCTTGGGAATGACAAAACCTTAGAGAATCCCGATGGTCGTGAGCCCCACAATCAGCAACACCGTTGTAGGATGGGTGCTCGTCGACTGCGGGAGCTCCTTGGATCTCATATCCGCCAGGGTCCTGGACGAGATGCAAATCCCCTGTTCCAAGATCAAAAGCATTGTAGTCCCATTTTACGGGATAGTTCTGGGTACCTCGATCAAGCCGCTCGGCCAGATCATCCTGCCCGTGACGTTTGGCACCCCGAGCAACTTCCGAACGGAATTGATCACGTTCAAAGTGGTCGATTCTGAGTCAGCCTACAATGCCATTCTCGGTCAGCCGGCCCTCACTAAGTTCATGGCCGTCACGCACCACGGGTACCAGTGCCTGAAGGTACCGGGACCCAGGGGCGTGATCTCGGTAAAGGGAAGCAAGAAAGCGGCCTTGAATTGCGATGAAAGGGTGCTCGACATGGTCGGGCAGCTGCCCCAACGCAGGCCAGAACAAGAGTTGAAGAATTCCCGGCCAAAGACTACCCTCCAACCTGGAGGAGAGACCAAAGTAGTTCCCTTGCGCGATGCAAAACCAGATAAGGTCATGCACTTGGGAACGTCTCTGGACCCCAAATAGGAACTCGAGCTTCTGACCTTCCTCCGAAAGAACGGGGACGTGTTCGCCTGGGAATCGTCCGACATGCCCGGAGTTCCAAGGGAGATCATTGAGCATAGGCTAGCGGTTCGGCCTGATAAGAAGCCTGTGCGTCAGAAGCTCAGGCGCTTCTCCCCGAAAAAATAAGCTATTATCCGGGAAGAGCTGGATAAGCTCCTCAAGGCCGGGTTCATACGAGAAGTCGACCATTCCGAATGGCTAGCTAATCTGGTTATCGTGAAGAAAAAGGAGGGCAAATGGAGCATGTGTGTCGACCATACAGGGCTGAACGCCGCATGCCCCAAAGATAATTTCCCGCTACCTCGAATAGACCAGTTGGTCGACGTGACAGCGGAGTCCCAGGTGATGAGCTTTTTGGACGCCTATTCGGGCTACCATCAGATCGGCATATCACTTGAAGATGAGGAAAAAACCTCCTTCATCACGCCGTTCGGTACCTTTTGCTACATGATCATGTCTTTCGATCTTAGGAACGCCGAAGCAACTTTTCAGCGCCTTATGCAGAAGCCCTTCTCAGACCAAATAGGCCGAAACCTGGAGGTCTATGTAGATGACATAGTAGTCAAGAGCAAGCTCGCCTCGGGTCATGTCCCCGACCTAGAAGAGACCTTCTGTAACCTCAACAAACATCGAATAAAACTCAATCCAAAGAAATGTGTGTTCGGTGTGAGGGCAGGGAAAGTGCTCGGCTACATGATCGGACCACAAGGCATCGGGGCAAACCCGGAAAAATCGAAGCCATCGAGAGTATGCGACCACCTACGTGTGTACGGGAGGTCCAGTCTCTAACCGGAAGGATGGCGGCTCTTGGCCGCTTCATTTCCCGGCTCGGCGAGCGTGGGTTGCCTTTCTTCAAGGCACTTCGTAAGAACGATGGTTTCGTTTGGACGGAGGAACCGGACAAATCCTTCAAAGAGCTGAAGCGATACCTGTTGAAACCTCCGGTCCTGACCACTCCGAGACCGGGGGAAGTCTTGCTACTGTACCTGGCCTCTACGCCCCAGGCGGTAAGCGCTGTGTTAACGGTGGAAAGGGACGGGGTGCAATAGCCGATCTATTACATTAGCGAGGTCTTACACGGGCCTAAAGAACGTTACCCAAAGGTTCAAAAACTCTTGTATTCGCTGCTCGTAGCCTCCAGGAAGTTACGACACTATTTTCAAGCCCACAAAATTCAGGTTCCAACTAACTTTCCACTCAGGGAGATCTTGGGAAACCAAGATGCCAGTGGTCGAATAGCGAAGTGGGCCATGGAGCTCGCCTAGTTTGAGATTGAATTCTCAGCTCGCACCGCGATCAAATCCCAGGTATTGGCTGATTTCCTGGCGAAGTGGACGAATCCCACCCCGCCCGAGACCGATCTCGGCCAACTCGGGCAAGGTCGCTGGGTCATGTACTTCGACGGGTCCCGAGCCTACGAACGCTCGGGGGCTGGATTTGCCCTAGTATCCCCGTAGGGAGAACAACTCCAGTATGCCCTCCAGCTACATTTCGCCGCGACAAATAACGCGACAGAATACAAAGGCCTCCTGGCCGGGTTACGAGCATGCAAAGTGCTCGAAGTCCAACGGCTCACCGTCAAGGGTGATTCGCAGTTGGTCATCAATCAGGTTAACAAGGAGTATTAGTGTTTCGATGACTCAATGTTGCTTTACCTGGCTAAAGTTAGGAAGATGGAGAAATACTTCAAGAATTTCGAGGTACTCTATATCCCCAGGAAGGAGAATTCCATAGCCGATCATCTTTCGAAGGTCGGTTCCGCTCAACTCCCTACCCCTGCAGGGGTGCTCCTTGAGCACGTAAACAAGCCCTCTATTTCCTCTGAAGAGGAGGCACCCTAGGCGCACGGTAACGTCTCCTTCCTCGAGCACGGTGCGAATTGGATGACGCCATTCATTCAGTATCTCGCACATGGGACACTGCTCTAGGAAGAAGCCGAGCGCTCCTAGCTCACAAGACGGTCCTCACCATACAAGCTGGTCGAGGGCGTCTTATACCGCAAAGGAGCGCTTGAAGTCCTCTCTAGGTGCATCACCCAAGAAGAAGGCCAGTACCTTCTCAGGGACATCCATGAAGGAATGTGCGGAGCTCACTCGTCCTTCAGAATGTTAGTGGGCAAAGCCTTCCGATTGGGTTATTACTGGCCGACAGCCCTAGCAGATGCTCGCTCGATAGTGACCTCCTACTGAGCATGTTAGTTTCATGCCCGCAAGGTCTACCAACCTGCATACGCGCTCCAAACAATCCCGTTGGCATGGCCATTCTCGGTCTGGGGGTCGATATACTCGGACCCTTTCCCCGAGGCCGTAAGGGTTGCAATACTTGCTCGTAGCTATCGACACTTTCACTAAGTGGATCGAGGCCGAGCCCGTGTCGACCATCTCGGCCCAAGCGGCTAAGAGGTTTTTTCGCAACAACGTGGTGACGCGTTTTGGCATACCAAACCGTCTCATCACGGACAACGGCATCCAGTTCACGAGCGAACTGTTTCAAGCCTATTGCGAAGACATCGGGACCAAGCTGTGCTTCGCGTCTGTGGCTCACCCACAGAGCAACGGAGCGGCCGAACGAGCAAACAGGCAAATCGTTCAAGGAATCAAAAAGAGGGTCTTCAAAAACCTCGACCAGCACGGGCAGGCTTGGGTGGATGAGCTCCCTTCCGTCCTATGGTCAGTTCGCACCACGACGAGTCGAACTACGGGGGAAATTCCCTTCCAACTCGTCTACGGTGTAGAGGCCTTCTTGCCCGCTGAAATCGTGTTGGTGTCCCCAAGGGTGCACCTTGTCGACGACCTCGACCAGGAATGAGAGCGTCTACTCGACCTTGACCTCACAGAAGCAACACACGAACGGGCTATAGCAAACTACCGTGCCTTTTGAAAAATGTGTGCCCGTCCTCCATTTGCCTAAGTATCGACCAGCTCGGTTTTGCTCGTTGCTGCTGTTGTTCATTCATTTTTAGGACAGTCGTCGACCACGGGATAAACATAGCGGAAAAATTTTTACACAAGGACTATTTTGCCTAAGGCACGAAGATTATTTTGCCTTAGCATTAAAAAGAGCCAAGATTTTACACAAGGAAAAATTTTACAACTTTGAGAGGGACCGGCGCGCTTCTCGTCCTGGAGCACGGTGAGCTATTCCTTCAAGGTGTCAAGCTCAGCCTCCAAGTCGAGCACCTTCCGCCGAGCTGCGCGCCCCTCGCTCGCCTCCTGACAAAGCCGATTCACCTCCTCCTTGAGCTGCTCGGCCACCTCGTTGGCGTTGAGCGCGGAGCGACGCAACGCCCCCACCGTCTCCTCCAGGACTGCCCTCGCTTTGCTCGAGGCGCTCTTTTAGGACCACGACAGACCCCTCGGCCTTGAGCCGAATCTCCGCTTCCAAAGCCTTTAGCTCGCCCAGCACACGCTCAAGGTCGGCGATCTTCGCGTCTTGCTCGGCAGTATGCTTGGCGAAAACCTCAGGGGGGGTCGCGGCTCTGAAGTCTATCATGGTGACCTCGAGCACCTACACAAAGAGGCCGGTCAAAACGTCCCGACAATCAAACAGAAAACAATGCAATTCATACTTACCCAGCGAAGGCGCTCTCGTAGGCCTTCTTGGAAGAGCTCGACCGGATCCTCCCCGAGAGGATCCGATCGAGCTTCATCCCCACGAGCAGGCGTTGCGCTCAGGGGCTCCTGCTCCTCCACCTCTTGTACCCCGGCATCTTCAGTGCTCGGGAGGCTAGGGAGCTGAGCCGAGGGGTCGACCTCCATCATTGGGGGGTCGACCTCCACCAGGGCAAGACCTCCTGGGGACGCCCTTCCCCCATGATCTCGGGGCCCAGCACTGGGCCTCGGCCCTCGCCTTCGGGCACGTCCTGCTCGCCGGTCGTGCTTGGGCTCGGCACCACGAGCGGCGCGTCCTCCAGCTCAGTTCCCCACGGGAGCTCTTCCCCCGGGGTGGTGTGCCCCGAGCTCGGGAGAGCTTCCCTGCTCGGGGACTGGTCCTGCTCGTGCGCCGGGCTTCGTCCTGGGGCAGCGGGAGGCGGGTCTTCTATTTCGCCGGCTCCGGGATGTCCTTCCCCCGGGGAGGTGCCCCCCGCGCCCGGACTTGCGCCGGCGCTCAGTGGAAGGTCTTGAACTCACGGGGGGTCTCCTGCGATCTCCTGGAGGATCTCGGCGATGATGTCGCTGGCCTCGACCCCCGCAGGATCTTCGGGCTCGGACTCCCCGCTTCGGTCACTGACCTCGACGACGATGTGGGGGATTGTGACACTACGGTATGGTGTGACATTATAAAATGTGAAATTAGAGAATAAAACCTTTTGGCTTGAGGTTTACTCGCGTTTTTGGGCCTTTTGAAGTGTTGTGACACCACGGAGCGTCGTAACCTTATAAAAGGTGCATGATGAGGTCAAAAACATATTGAAATATGATATGGGAGGTTAAAACCATAAGGTATGGAGGTTAATAGCGTTGTCGGGCCGTTTCCGGGGTTTTGGGCCTTCCCGGGGGAGTTTGGGCCTTAAAGAGGGGGTTGTGGGCTTTGGTGGGTTGGAGTGGGAATCCATTTAGGATTAGGAAAGGGGCTTAGGGCTGGTTAAAGGGGGGTTTCCCTGCCCTTTTGGGCGTCCTCCCCCTGCCCTTTGCGCCCCCAATTGCCCTTGCCGCCTCCCACACCTCCCCACCTCCTCCTTGGGCGCCTCCACCTCCCCCAAGCCTCTCCCCTTGCGCCACCACCCTCTCCACCACCTCTCCACCTCCCTTGCTGTGCCTAGGTGAGTTCTTGACCTCACCACCTCAAAGATCCATCCGTTGGAGCGCTCCGCGACGAGGAGATCCGGCGGGATTGGAGCGAGGAAGGAGATCGCGCGAACCGGGAGGAGATCTATTGGGTTTTCGTGCGTCGGGCAAAGGTTTGTCCATGGAAATCCTTGGGGTTGATCTAGGTACTGTTTTAAGGGTGTTTATCAAGTTTTTAGATCAATTGGTGGTGTTGGAATTGAGTAATTTGGATTAGATCTAGATGTTGCCACGTTCTGTTTTTGGGACAGCATGAGCAGTCGACCTAGAGTTTGCGTTTTCGTCAATTTAGATTCCGAATCTGGTCGTATGGACATTGAAGAAGTTGTAGATAATTTCTTTATCTTTCCGTGGATATAAAGAACGTTAAATTCCTCCCAGCCGTTTGAAAGTTATGGCTGTTTTACCGAGCGTGATAAAATCTGTGACGTAATTTGAACAGATCACGGTAATCTGTAGATTAAACAACTTTAGAGTCCGAATCAGTCTTTACATATACCTATAGAAAGTTGGGAAATTTCCTAAGCTACGCGAGGATGTACTCGTTTAATTGATTCGGAGTCCCAGAACTCAAGTTATGCCTTTTGCAAGGCTGCTGTCCCGACGGGACAGAACCTCTGTTTTTAGGTTTTGCGAGTAGTTGGCAATGTCGGGGTAGATGAGGGTTTGCGTACTGTTTTGTGGACATGATTGTGAGCATGTGGTACCTATGTGCAGGTGGTGCGACCTCGGGAGTGCCCTCTACTTCCCGCCAATCCGTTGCCCGTGGTTGAGGCAAGTGTGTTGTGATGGATAGCGATTTGTAGGTTGCTTGTTGAGAATAGATGGAATTGACTACATGATATATGATCACTTGCCATACTTTTATGATTGCCAATGATATGATGAGCATGTTTAATATGTTATGATGCCATGTGTTAATATGTGAGTTAAATATGATGTTGGCATAAATGCATACATGGCATGTTACATGGCTCAGGCGGTGAGAAAGTCATAACTAGTCCGGGAAGGTCGGTGAGAAAGTTATGACTAATCCGGAAAGCCAATGAGTAAGTCCTACATCGTGATTCCATTCACCGCGGTGAACGGAAGCGAGGAGTAGGCACCCTCCATCTTCGGGATGGAAGGGGGGAGAGGGTGCACACCGACGGGTGTGTACTCAACCATACCGGTATGAGTTTCCAAGGAGACATGAGCATTGCATTACATTGCATACATAATGATGATGATATCGTTAAGTGTTCATGAATGAGATGATATATATGATGGGAGATGTTATTGCCATGATATTGTTCTTGTTGTCCATTGCAATATGCTTGCTGAGTTTCGAACTCACGCTTGTGTTTTCTTGTTATTTTAGGTACCATGAGAACGGCATGCGGGGAAGGGAAATAGTCACACGCCCACACGTAGCTTCACCATATTGATTCCACAAGTCATTCTATTAGTTTGATAATAAATTGCGTGTGATGATTATTGCTTTAAGATTTAGCTTTGCTATATGAGAGTTTTATTGTTCGTTTGACCCTTGGAGACATTATGTGTTTGAAACTAGACTTATATTGTTGCTAAGTCGTTAATTATTGCTATTTTTAGTTGTCTCTCATAATCCATACATTGCTATACTGTTGTTGCTCCTTTAATTCATGTTAAAACAAAGGAGATGCTGCCGAAATTTCGGTTTTTAGCATATGTACCTTTGCTGGAATTTATGGTAACTTGTGGTATTTAGATGTTGTTTAGCTTATGTTTGGTAGCATTCAGGCATATTAAATGCTGGGGTGTTACAGGGATCCCCATCGCCGCCGCTCGGGCATCTGCGGCCGCGCATTGCTCGACCCCGGCGTCCGCAACTACGCCCTGCTTGGGCACGATCTCCTCGGACACCACGACTTTGGCGGCCCGAGCAAGTTCCCTCTCTATCACATAATTAAGCAAGTCGTCCGCCATACCTTCGAAGTCCCATACCTCCTTACCAGCTACCACGCCCACTATAGACAGTGTGGGATCAGCATAGCGCCTGAAGAAGGAAAAATAAACTAAGGGGGAAGAGGTAGGAACTTACCTCGCTCAGTCTCCGCCACGGAGGCTCGAGCCCGGGCCAAGCGGTTGGCCATGTCCTCACGGGCCTTGTCGGCCGCCGCCACCGCGGGGTCGACCTCCTCCAAGCCGACCTCCACCAAAGTCGGTGAAGAGCGCGCCTGCGGCGCGCTCGGTAATCTCCGATGCCTCATGGCCAGAGGCACCAGGTCCTCCTCTTCTTCCTCCTCGGGCTCGAGCATCGAGCCTGAACTCACCTGCGCGAGCTCGGCTTGGAGGGCAGCGATTTGCTCCTCCTTCCGCGCGGGTCCTCCTGCCACACCTACTGCTGTGGCTGCTGCTTCCTTATTCGCCCGCTCGGTGAGCTAATGCAAACTCACCATCAACTCCGGGTTTTTCTTAGTATGTTCAATCATCCACAGCCTTAGCTCGCTTACCTCCCTCCAGTCGGTGTACTCTAGGTGCGGGCGAGGCGAGCGTCCGCCCTAGATTGTTCACCTCCTAGAACGCCTGGGGGGAGACGGTGTGGCCAAGGCAGACCTATCACGGCTCCTACGGGTCGCCATCTTCTTCGTCCTGCGACCTCGGTTACCGGCGCCAGGATCCCCCAGCTGCGACTTCAGCTGCGCCACCGCGACTTCGAGGGCGACCTTCTCCTGCCAAACAAGGGACAAGCAGGTTAGAAGCATGCCCGGAAGCTATCCCGAGCGCTATTTCCCTGGGACGGGACATCTTGGGCGTATCTTGCCCGGGACAGAACACCAGAGCCTGACAAAACGAAATCTTACTGCCTCGCTTCGCTCGAACAAGTTGTTCGGGATCTGGCGACCGGCCAAGATCTCGTTGCCCCTGGGGGTGCCGAACATCTCGGCCACCCTCGCGTCCACCCAGTCTTCGGGCGGGGCTGCACGTAGACCAATGAAGAGAGGTAAGCGTGGCTAGCACCAGCTTTGGAAAGAAGTAGCTTGGCGAGGAAGCATACCTGATCGTGATTCCCGAGTGAGGTCTTGCCACCCGGCGATCTCGAAAAAGGGATGTTCCCTCCTCCTAAGGGGTGACACCCGGTTTCGAACGAAATCTTGGGCGATGTCCCGACCAGTGAGCCCCGAGCAGGTGAGCTCACTGATCATCATGAGCACCCGTTCCTCCTCGGGCTGAATCGGAGGTCGGGGTGTCTCAACACGTGGGGCAGCTGCCCCCGTGTAACAGAGGGAGCTCCCCCTATCTTTCTCAGGTAGAACCAAAAGTCGGCCCACCCGAACACCGAGTCCTTGAGTGTGAAGCTCGGATACTCGTATGGGCGGGTGGACCGGAGGCGGAAGTAGAGGTAGCCGGCCGGTGAAGCCGTGCCGGTGCGAGACAAGGAATAGAAGTGAAAGAAGAGGCTGGGCGTGGGCAAGACGTCCACGTACCCTTCGCAGAGATGGGAGAAAATGGAAAAAAATGAGGATAGAGTTGGGGTTGAGATGGGTGACCTCGCATTCACAGTGCGTGAGCACCGACTCGACGAATTCGCTTTCAAGCGTTCGAAGCCCGTTGATGGAGTAGAGCTCGCAGGGGACGATCTCTCCCTCTCGCGGCTGCGGCTCCTCCTCATCGCCTGGATTGCACAAGGTTTGATATTACATTCGCAATAAATTTGCTAGCATGAAACAGTACGGTCCCAACCAGAAGATATTGGGCTAATATCAAGACTTTACTCATATACCTCTAAGGTACCTAAGATCTTGGATTGTTTTTTTCTGAAGAATCAAGACTTAACCATGGGGGAAAATATGGATATTGGCTATCTGTCTTATCCCCACAGTACCAAAATTAAGAATGATTTTATATTTCTCTACGGTGGTACAACCATTTCTTAACGGTTTTTTTAAGCAGACCGTGGTAGCTAATTCTACCAACCACTTAGAGATTATAGCCTCACGTGAGTGTGTTTGGCTAAAGACGTGTAATTAACCATATCCAGAAGTCATGTGGTCTAAATACCGTCGATACCCCTATTATTATCTATGAAGATAATGTTGCTTGTATTGCACAAATGCAAATGTGTTATGTAAAGAGCAATATCACGAAGCATATTGCCCCTAAGTTCTTCTATCCTCACGAACTCCAGAAGAATGGTGAGATAAAAATAATGCAAACTAAGTCGTATGAAAATCTATCAGATTTATTCACAAAATCTTTGCCAAAGTCTACCTTCCAAAGGTACGTCAACAGCATTGGAATGAGGCGATTTAGAGATTTGCAGAGTTCAGGGGGAGTAAATCCTAAACCATAACCCCTTTTGCTCGATCCTGAATATCATAGTTTATATCCTGAAGATTATAAGTTGTGCTCTTTTTTCCTTCGTGAGTTTTCCTGAAGTTTTCTCACATGAAGGTTTTTAATGAGGCAACTAGTGTAACACGGAGTGCGAGTGCAATGTACTCTTTTCTCCATCCCTTTTTTCCACTGGGTTTTCGGAGGAGTTTTTAATGAGACATGTGCATTACGTAGTATTCGCCCAAGGGAAAGTGTTATTGTCGACGATTGGAGAACGGGCTCCCGTCGAGCTTACTTGTTGAATGGGGGATCAACAGAGCCCCGTCGTACGGACCGAGGAAGTCGTTCGAGCGATGCTAGGTCGGGAGAAGAGGGGCGTGGCGTTTATCCTGGTTCGGGCCTCTCACTGCAGAGATAATAGCCCTACTCCAGTGTATTGTATTCTATCGGGGTGGTCCCTTTGACTTGTTACAGATAGGGGGTTTAAATACTACGCCTAGAGATACACAGAAGGTAACTACCCCCTGGAATTACGCCACACAGTCATACTCGCGATTTGCCGCCCTTGATCTGCGCGTTATTTTAATTTCGGGTATGATTTCCCTTGATCTTCGGCTGATTGGTTGTCCCCTTCCTTTCTCGTAGCATTGACCGTGTCCACCGACCAAGTACCTGAGTGTGACGTGATCTTTACGAGCATGCTCGCTCGTGGTCGTCTTTGGAATGGTCATGAGTAAAGGGGCGGATATGTATGCTCGGGAGGTATGATGCTCGTTTCGTACTCCTGAGCATCCTCTGTCGGCATCGTATGGTCGGCGGGCTCATGATCTCCCGGGGGTACCGTGGTCTTTTGCCAGATAGTCAACCCCCGACAGCTAGCCCCCGAGGTTCAAGTGGGGAACCATCGGGCTTCCCCTTTAGCCTAAGAAGACCTGAAGGAGGGATTGAATTTCCTTTGGTCGTGGCCTACGACCATTTTACGTCGGGAGGCGACCTTCTCACCTGTCGCGCATCTATTGTGTAGGGGCGCGACGTTTTGGTTGTTTTTTCCGGTTCCTTCTCCGATAAGCCTCCATGTAACGGTAAAGCAGTTTCTTGGAAAGTGCGCCTTTACCGGGCGGTTTCCTGCCGTACTGGACAGGTGTCGCTATGTGATAGGCGGTGGCTTTTAACCTGCCGCTGCACAGCCTTTTTAACTCCGCTCGCTGGGAAAGGACGGGGCTATTGCGCTCTTTCTCGTCCTCGGCCAGAATTTTCCCAGAGCGTTAGAGCCCAAGAACCTTCTCCCTTCTCCCTTCTCCTTTCGGCCATGGCACGCTTCGGGGTTAGCCAGATGACCCGGAGGAGGCTCCAGGTGCTCACCGACGAGGGGTACGTCGACCCCAGCTCGGGTCGAGTGCCTGGGGGCAACGTGGCGCCGGTACCGCGGGAGGCAGAGATCATCTCCTGCGAGCTGTACGTCGTTAACGGGCTTCGCTTGCCCGAGAGCGAGTTTCTTGTCTCCGTACTCGCCTTTTGCGGGTGCGAGATCTCCCATCTCCACCCTAACTCCATTCTTGTCCTCGCTATCTTCTCCCACCTTTGCGAGGCGTTCGTGGGTGTGATCCCCACCGCCAGTCTTTTCTTCCACTTCTACTCTCCTTTCCGCACCGGCCGGGATGGTCCCGCCGGCTGCGTTTACCTTCGCCTTCGGCCCAACTGACCATATGAGTACCCTCTCGTTACTTTGAAGGACTCGGTGTCGGGTTGGGCCGACCTTTGGTTCTACCAGAAGAAGGCGGAGGGATCCCAGTTGGTCTATACTGGGGAGGCCGCCCTGCCAACTGAGTCGGCGCGCCCGCCCGTGCAGCCTGAGGAGGAGCGGGTGCTCAGGACGATTAGCGAACTCGCCCAAATGGGGCTCACTGGTCGGGACATTGCTCGGGATTTCTCCTTCAACCGGGTGTCCCCCCTGAGGCGCCGTGAGCAACCTTTCTTCGAGGTGACCGGGTGGCATGACCTCACCCGTGAGGACAACGCATGTATGTTCTTTGACCTCTTTTTCGAGCACTGTTGTTTCCTGGTGATTGGCGCTACTTTTTCTTTTAACCCTTGGTCGTGTTGCAGCTCCGAGGATGGACTGGGTTGATGAGAGGGTCGCCGAGATGTTCGGCGCCCCGAAGGAGAAGGAGCTGACGCCCAATCGTCAGATCCCCAAGAACGTTTTTGACCGCAGCGACGCGGTAAGTACTTCTGTTTGCTCCCGCCCGAGGGCATGTTTCCCGAGCTCATTGCTCCCCGTTTCTGTTTGCAGGAGAAGGTCGCCCTCGAGCTCGCCGTGTCGAGCGCCGCGTCGCTGCCGCAAGCCGACACCCCAGCCAGGGGTTCCCGCAAGAGGTCGGCGGGTCGAGGCCGCCAAGCATCCGCCTCGCCTCCTCGCGCCAAGCGGTCGAAGCGCCGGGCTTCGACCAGGGCTCCCTCCGCGCCGCATCTCGAGTACGCCGACCGGAGGGAGGTAAGAGAGCTTCGCACCTGGTATGCTGACTTCAAGCGGAAGAAGCCGGAGCTGATGGGCCGATTGGAATAGCTTGCCGAGCAGGCGAGGAAGGCCGAGGAGGAGGCCAGGTCCCCCCGAGCAAGGAGAAGATGGAGAGGAAGATCAAGGCCCTCCAGGACCAGCTCGCTCAGGTGGTCGAGGACCCTGAGGAGGAGGAAGAGGAGGAAGACGCCTATACTCTGGTTAGAAGGAGCAGGAGGTCGTCTTCCCGATCGGCCTCGGTGCTGGAAGGGGTCGACATGGACGACGTCGACCCGACGATGGCGCGGGCTAGCGACGCTGCAGAAGGGCGCGTCGTGGCGTCGGCCCGAGGCCTCTGAGGCCGCCCAGGCGGCAGACGCCGCGACCCGAAGCGAGGAAACCGAGGAGGAGGGCGCTGCTTGCCGGGCGGAAGGTAAGCCTTGGTTGGTTCCTTTGTTGAATTTCTTTGCTCTTGTTTTGCGATCTTCTTCCAGGCTAACCCCACTCCGCTCGGCGTGGGCGTGATAGCTCGGAAGTTGTCCTTGGACTTCTGTCAGATGGCTGAGGAAATCCTCGACTCTGCAGTTGACGCCGAGCTCGACCGCGTCTTCGACCAAGTGATGGCCGAGGTCGAGGAGGAGTCGGTGCCGGCCGCGCCCTCAGAGGGACCCGAGCTTCCCCCGGCGGATGTGGAACCGACTCCGGCCGCGGGGGAGCAAGACCCGCAAGGGGCCGAGGACCAAGGAGCCTTGGCCTTGGTCCCTTGTGAAGAGGCAAGCGCAAGCGAGGCCTGCACGACGGCCCGAGGGTCGTGGGTCGATCGCTCGACCAACGACCCTCATTGCGAGTCAAAGAGAGGAGGAGTTGGCCGCCGCCGGCCAGCTGCCTCCAGCCGCGGACCAAGGGGCGGAGGTGGTCGTCGTCGACCCGCTGCCTCCGGCCGAGCATCAAGAAGAGGAGGTGGTCATCGTCGACCAGCTGCCTCCGGCCGCGGAGCAGGGAGAGGAGATGGTCGTTGTCGACCAATCATCCCCGGCCGCGGAGCAAGGTGCGGGTGCGCTCGTAGCTGGCGTCCAGCCCCGAGCATACGGCCGAAACAAGAGGATGGCGGCGCGCGAGCCGCCTCGTCGAGGAAGATCAGCCTCGAGGCGACTGAGGTTGGTCGAGGGGAAAATGCCGTTGTTCTCCTCGGGGCACCGGTGCCTGTGAGGGGCAAGATCTTGGCGTGCCGGCTCGGGATCGGGACGATCCCGCGTGGGTCAATCCCTTTTCCGAGTGGCGCAACCGACAGCCTTGCTCCAAGACAAGTTGGTCGGCCGGGCTCTTCTGGTAAGTGCGCCGCTTCTTTCTTTCTCATAAGTCGAACAATCTTCTTGAGGCTCCTTTGACTCTTTCTCTTTCCTTTTTCGCCTGAAGTTCGCTGCGAAGGCCATGGAGGACATCGACGCCTCCTCCGTTCCAGCAGAGGAGTACTGGGCGTACCACCGCGAGCAAGACGCCAAGATCGCTGATCTCGAGCGTCGGGTCTCCAAGGTGTGTGAGGCCGACCTGAAGGAGATGGAGTCGGCGAAGAGCCTCATTGTCGGGCTTCGAGACCAGCTCTTCCAGAGCGAGACGGCGAAGAGTACTTCAGAGCGGAAGTGCGCCGAGCTTGAGGAGGAGCTGGTGAAGCTGCGGCAAGAGGTCCCCGACCTGCGCCACGACCTCTAGCAAGCTCGGGAGCGCGAGGAGACCCAGCTCAAGGAGGCGCAACGTCTCCGGGAAAGCGCGGCCGAAGGTCGCGCGGCCCGGCGGAAGGTCCTGGACACAGGCGGTCGACTCCCTTAAGGAGGAGCTTGCTGCCCTCCAGGCCGAACGTAGGACTTAGCCTTTCTTCTTCTTTTTTCTTAGCTCGCGCCAAACCTGTAAAAAACAATCTTTTGGTTTAATGAGCAAAATTACAAATGTTTAGGACCTTGCCTGTTTTTCCCGACTTTGCTTTCAATGCATGCTTGCTTGGAATCGGTCCTGTAGAGGAAAGATTAAGTCCCCGCACAAGGCAGACAATACGACCACGAGCAGCCAGGTAAAAAGATAGTTCTAGCAAAGAATCTCTAGTTAAAAAAAACTCGGAGAAAAGGATGGAACGTCCCTATCGCACGGAGCCCCCGCCATGGATAAAGGTCGTGCCTCTGATGTTGCGAGCACGAGTTTGTTCATGGGAGAGCTGAGGGAATCTTTGAGCGTAACGTGTTTTTGAATGATCTAAAAGGTCGCTTGAGTCGAGGAAGAGATGCGCGCGAGCATTGTTACGCTCGTAGAGCAGGTGGGCTTAGGCCGACAATACGTAGGGTCACCATACCCGAGTAGGTGCTGAGCCGGGCTTTAGGGAATGCTCGCGACCGACCACATGTACAGCGAAGAGCTACTGTGGAAAGTGATCGGATGGGTGAGCTTCCGACTGGTGCCCAAGAGGAATGGTGTGTACGTATTCGTTGGTTAAGCTCGCCCGTAGCGCTGGTAGTCGACGATGCTCGTTTGATAAAGCAAGGACAAAGTCGGAAGTAGGAAGGAAAATGACTTATCGGGAGAAACGCAAAGGTTGTGAGATAGGGATATGCATCTAAACGTAGAATTTACGTAGTTGGTCGATGTTCCAGGTGCTGGCGAGCTCCCGACCGTCTTCCATCGCGAGGCGAAACGGCCCGGGCGTCTTTGTGGACACGACCGTATAGGGTCCCTCCCACCTTGGGGTCAGCTTGTTGGCTTTTGACAGGTCTTGAATTCTTCGTAAGACTATGTCACCAACTTGCAGGGCCCTTGGTCGAACTGACTTGGCCGCGTGCCTACGAAGGGCTTGTAGGTAAACCGCAGACCGAAGCAGCGCCCGTTCGCGTGTTGCTTCGATGAGGTCTAGGTCGATGAGGCGCTCGACCTCCTAATCGATGGAATCGATCAGTTGCACCCTTGGGGAACCCAGCACAATTTCGGTAGGTAAAATGGCTTCCGCACCATAGACGAGTTGGAAAGGCGTTTCGCCTATGGCCCCACTTGTCGTGGTGCGGACGGACCAAAGAACGGCGGGAAGCTCGTCCATCCACTGCTGTCTGTGCTGGTTGAGGCTTTCGAAAACCCTCTTTTTTATGCCCTGAACTAACTGCCCATTTGCTCGTTCGGCTGCTCCATTGCTCTGTGGATGTGCCATGCAGGCGAAGCGAACCTTGGTCCCGACCTCCTCGCAGTAACTTTGAAACAATTCACTGGTGAATTGGGTCCCATTGTCTGTGATCAGACGGTTGGGTATCCCGAACCGAGTTACTATGTTGCTGCGGAGGAACCTCTTGGCCGCCTGAGCCGAGATGGTTGAAACGGGTTCGGCCTCTATCCACTTGGTGAAAGTGTTGATGGTCACGAGCAAGTATTTGCAGCCTTTTTGACCCCGGGGGAAAGGTCCAAGGACATCGAGCCCCCAGGTCGAGAACGGCCACGAGAGCGGTATGGTTTGCAGGGCATAGGCCGGTTGACGGACTTTGCGAGCATGAAACTGGCATGCCCGGCAGGTCGTTACGATCGACCGTGCATCCGCCAAAGCTGTGGGCCAGTAGTATCCTAGTCGGAAGGCCTTGCTCACAAGCATTCGGAACGACGAGTGAGCTCCGCACATTCCTTCATGGATGTCACGAAGAAGGTACTTGCCTTCCTCCTGAGAGACGCACTTGGAAAGGATTCCTAATGCGCCTTTTCGGTATAGGTCGCCTTCGATCAGTTTGTACTGAGAAGATCGCCTTGTTAGCCGGGAACGCTCGGCTTCTTCCTTGGGCAATGTCCCATGCGCAAGGTATTGGACGAATGGCGTCATCCAATTTGTACTTTGCTCAAGGAAGGAGACCCTACCGTCGGCCTCTGATGCCTCCTCTGCAGAGGGAATGGAGGGCTTGTATAGGTGCTCGACGAGCACCCCCGCCGGAGCGGTAGTTTGAGAGGAACCGACCTTAGACATTTGGTCGGCCAGGGAATTGTCCTTCCTGGGGATGTAGATCACTTCGAAATTCTTAAAGTATTTCTCCATCTTCCTTACTTCGGCCAGGTAAAGCGCCATTGAGGTATCGGAACACTGATACTCCTTGTTAACCTGGTTCACGACCAACTATGAATCGCCCATCACAGTGAGCCGTTGGACTCCTAACGATTTACACGCTCGAAGGCCGGCCAAGAGACCTTCGTATTCCGCCGCGTTGTTGGTCGCGGCGAAATGTAGTTGGATGGCGTATTGGATTTGTTCTCCATCCGGGGAGACCAAAACGACGCCAGCCCCCGAGCGCTCGTATGCTCGGGATCCGTCGAAATACAAGATCCAACGGTTTTCCCTTGATTTGGTGGTCTCGCCGGCTGTTGGTGCTGGGGCCGACCATTATGCCACGAAATCAGCCAGAACTTGCGATTTGATCACCGTACGGGCCGAAAATATTATCTCGAATTCAGCGAGCTCCATGGCTCACTTGGCTATGCGACCACTGGCGTCCTGGTTTTTCAGTATTTCTCTGAGCGGGAAGCTGGTCGGTATCACGAACTTGTGCGCTTGAAAGTAGTGGCGCAGCTTCCTGGAGGCCGTCAGCAATGAGTACAATAGTTTTTGGACCTCGGGGTAACGCTCCTTTGGTCCGTGAAGTACTTCGCTGACATAATAAATAGGTCGTTGGAAACCATCCCTCTCCACTGCTAACACTGCGCTCACCGCCTGCGGGGTTGCCGCCAGGTATAGTAGCAATTCTTCCCCTGTTGCAGGTGTGACGAGGGCGGTGGTTTGGAAATGTCTTGCTTGACTCTTTGAGCAGTGATCGCCTTCCTCCGTCCATGTGAAGCCATCGTGTTTGCGGAGGGCTTTAAAGAAAGGTAGTCCTCGCTCCCCCAGCTGGGAAATGAACCGGCTTAAGGCAGCCATTCTCCCGGTCAGAGCTTGCACTTCCTTCATGCATGTGGGCGGCCTCATATTCTCAATGGCTTCGATTTTCTCTGGGTTTGCCCCAACGCCTTGTGGTCCGACCATGTAGCCGAGCACCTTGCCAGCTTTCACACCGAACACGCATTTTTCAGGATTTAACTTTATTTGATTCTTATTGAGGTTACAAAATGTTTCTTCCAAATCAGCAACGTGACCCGAGACGCTATTGCTTTTTACCACTATGTCGTCAACATAGACCTTCAAGTTTCGACCCACTTGGTCTGCGAAGGTTTTCTGCATGAGGCGCTGAAAAGTTGCTCCCGCATTCGTTAGACCGAAAGACATGGTCGTGTAGCAGAAAGTACCGAATGGGGTGATGAAGGAGGTCTTTTCTTCGTCTTCACGCGACAGGCTGATATGATGATAGCCCGAATAAGCGTCTAAGAAGCTCATGGTTTGTGATCCCGCCGTTGCATCGACCAGCTGGTCTATGCGAGGCAGCGGGTAGTTGTCTTTCGGGCATGCCGCGTTTAGGCCCGTATGGTCGACGCACATGCGCCACTTGCCCCCTTTCTTTCTGACCAAGACCGGATTGGCCAGCCATTCGGAGTGTTCGACTTCCCTAATGAAGCCAGCCTTTAGGAGTTTGTCGAGCTCCTTCCGGATGATCGCCTGCTTTTCCGGGGAAAAGCGCCTAAGTTTTTGTCGCACTGGTTTTTGTCGTCGAATCAAGTAGCTTTGTGCTCGATCACCTCCCTAGGGACCCTGGGCATGTCGGATGGTTCCCAGGCGACGCATCCGAGCTTGCTCGGAGGAAGGTGATGAGCTCGAGTTCCTATTTGGGATCTATGGAAGATCCCAAATGTATGACCTTGGCGGGTTCCGATTCGTTGAGCGGAACCGCCTTGGTCTCTCCTCCAGGTTGGAGGGCAAGTTTAGGCCGGGAGTGCTTCGGCTCTTGGTCGGGGCCGCGAGTGGGTAACTGCCCGACCATATCCAGCGCCCTTTTGTCACAATTCAGTGCGGACTTGTGGTTCCCCTTCACGGTTATGACCCCATTTGGCCCGGGAACTTTCAGGCACTGATATGCGTGATGTGATGCGGCCATGAACTTGGCCAAAGCCGGTCTGCCGAGGATGGTGTTGTAGGCCGATTCGAAGTCTACCACCTCGAAGGTGATTAGCTCCGTTCTGAAGTTACTCGAGCCGCCAAAGGTCACGGGCAGAACGACCTGGCCCAAAGGCTTGATCGAGGTTCCCGGGACTATTCCGAAGAAGGGTACAGCTATGCTTTTGATCTTGGAGCGAGGAATCTGCATCTCGTCCAAAACCTTAGCTGAGATCAAGTCCAAGGAGCTCCCGGAGTCTATAAGGACCCGATCGACGACAGTGTTGCTGATGGTAGGACTCACGACCATCGGAAGCTTCTGTGGTTTGGTCATTCCAAGGGGACAGTCGTCCTTGGAGAAAGTGAGAGACAGCTCGGACCACTTGAGTTGCTGCATTGGAGGCTTACCTTGGGTGACATGGTGTACTTCCCTCGCAGCGTCCTTTAAATCCCGGCGAGATTTATAGGCGGAGGAACCCCCGAAGATAACCGCAATGTGGTTCTGCGGTTCTTGATATTCCATGTCTTCTTCGTTTTCTTCGACGGGTTGTTTGCCTTTGCCATTCTCGCCTTGCTCTGGGAGCAACGGCATGGGACCCATGCCGTTGTAAAACTGTTCCAGGCGGTAGGCCCACGTTCGGCAATTCCGTAGGTCATGCCCGTGTGCCTGGTGGAGCGGACAGTAGAGGTCGCCCCGTCAATCCACTTGGTCGCCTCGATCACGGGGCTGTCTTGGTAGCCCCTTCCTCGAGCATTAAACCCCGGCTGGCGGCTGGGTTTGTTCGGGTCATTGCTCGATCACGGCCACCATGCCCGTCGGGAGCTGTTTTTTCTTCTTCTTCTTGATCTTCTTATCCATGGAGCTCGAGCCCTTTTTGCTAGCGGAGGTTTCACGGCCGAGGTGGTAGCTTCCTCATCTAGCATTTTCTTCCATTGGACAGCCTCATCTATGTTGGCGTATCGGTCGACCATTCGGAAGAGCTCGTTTTGTCGTTAGATCCGGATGGATCTCCGGATCCTGCGTGAAGCGCACATCTCGCACTCGAACTTGAAAGCCCGGACGGCAACCGTCCGATATGTTCGGGATCGAGTTCCGGACTTAGATGAATCTCTCGACGAATCGCCGCAGGTTTCCTCATCATCGTATTAAGCGCTCAAGGTCGCGCTCCTTTCCCGGGCGAATATAACAGCTCTGGAAATTTGCTCGGAGCGCGGCGCTGAGCTGGCCCCAAGATCGTATGGACCCCTCCTTTTGGTTGAAGAGCCATGTACGAGCAGCTCCGTCTAAGACCGTTGGCAGATAATTCGCCATTACCCCTTCATCGCCTCCGGCGGCCACGATGGCGGTGGTATATATCGAGAGGAACTCGTCCGGGTTCTGGGTCCCGTTGAATCTCTCGATGTGGCCGGGCTTGAACCTGTTCGGCCATGCGACACTCCGGAGAGAGCTCGTGAAAGCTTGGCAGCCGAAGCTCGGGGTTTCGCGGCGGGAACCTCGACCATAATGGTCCCCACGTGTGTCTTCCGCCCAACGTCCCGCACGTGGGCCGAGCCGAGAGAAGACTTCGCGCGGAGGTCGTGCTGATGACCGTTCGGTCGTGGAGCGTTCGGAACGCTCGTAGTCCGGACGGTTGTAGGTAGGTCGTCCCGAGGTTGCTCGGGAGCTATTCCGAGGCCTCTCTCGAACCAAGTTTGCGGCCTGGGGCGATCTCCGAGCATGGCTCCGAGATTCATCTATGTGCGAGCGCACGGGGGAGCGTCTGTGATGGTCCCGGGAAACACTCCGGGCATCCCGGTCGTGGGGAGGATCCGAGACTTTCAGCTCGGCGGCAAGCCTCTCCAGATCTTCGGCCACGACCTTGCCCACGGCCTCTAGGTCCACTTATTCGGGGAAGCTGCATAGGTCGCGCACGACCGCCGCCAAGGCCTGCAACCGTTCTCGGTTCTGGTGAACAGGCAGCGGCGAGCTTCGGCGGCGTTCTGGGACGCGATCGGGAGTTCGATACTCGCGAGAGTTTCTTTCTTCGGACACTCGCCTCTCTTTCGCTTGGCGGCGTATGCTCGCAAGGGTCTTTCCCAAAGATGCCTCTAGGTGGAGTCTGGCCGCCTCATAATGGTCGCGTTTAGCGGTGTCCGAGGATCGAACCTCGGGCTCAGCACGGCTCCCAGCCATGTTGACGTGACGAGAGTGGGATGAACATGATGGAGACATCATAGTGTCCCCTTCAGACACAGTCTCTCGGTCGAACTCCAGATCGTCTGGTATATCCAAGCCATCGTAGAGTCCATCATAGTCATCCTCGCGGTCTCCGAGGGTAATGTTTGGAGAACGGAGGACCTGTCCTCGCATTCTAGGGTCCGGGGAAGAGCTCCCGGACTCAGTGTGATCGATAGGATCGATCACATTGGCCACGCCGTCGTCGGCGTAGTACATGTCATCGTCTTCAACGTCGTCGAAGGCGCAGAGATTCCTAGTATCCCCTGAGTTCGGCATCCTCGAGGATCCTGATCCGTACGGGAATCAAACTGTCGTCCCCACGGACGGCGCCAGCTGTCGACGATTGGAGAATGGGCTCCCGTCGAGCTTACTTGTTGAATGGGAGATCAACAGAGCCCCGTCGTACGGACCGAGGAAGTCGTTCGAGCGATGCTAGGTCGGGAGAAGAGGGGCACGGCGTTTATCCTGGTTCGGGCCTCTCACTGCAGAGATAATAGCCCTACTCCAGTGTATCGTATTCTATCGGGGTGGTCCCTTTGACTTGTTACAGATAGGGGGTTTAAATACTACGCCTAGATATACACAGAAGGTAACTACCCCCTGGAATTACGCCACGCAGTCAACCTCGCGATTTGCCGCCCTTGATCTGCGCGTTATTTGAATTTCGGGTATGATTTCCCTTGATCTTCGGCTGATTGGTTGTCCCCTTCCTTTCTCGTAGCATTGACCGAGTCCACCGACCAAGTACCTGAGTGTGACGTGATCTTTACGAGCATGCTCGCTCGTGGTCGTCTTTGGAATGGTCGTGAGTAAAGGGGCGGATATGTATGCTCGAGAGGTATGATGCTCGTTTCGTACTCCCGAGCATCCTCTGTCGGCATCGTATGGTCGGCGGGCTCATGATCTCCCGGGGGTACCGTGGTCTTTTGCCAGATAGTCAATCCCCAACAGTTATGATATGGTTAAAGTCTGTGTCCCTGTATGGAAGTACTCTATTCATTGGTGGGCGAATCCGAATTAATCTTCAGGAGTCTTCCACTATATATACTAGTCATCAACCCGTGTATTACACGGGCTAGTGCATTAAATTTTATTTTTCTGTGTTAATATGAATAGATTAGAGTTGGCCACAGTACATTCACTTTAGTTTTAAAACTTTATAATCTTTTTATTATAAACCTACACATGCTTTCATTACATGATGACAATACCAATGTACTAAAGTAGAGCATATCTATGTATGGAAAGCTTTTGATTTTGTGATGATCTTGAATCATCTTTTTTCCATTTCTATATATCTTTGTTTTTTTTTGGACGAATTCTATGTGTAAAGAAATATTACTTTACTCTCCATTCACACTAAGTTGGATATGCTTTGGTTGGTTTGAAGCGTGAAGCAGCAGAAGTCCTTATCCCTTATTCTTCTCACATAAAGTTCGTCTACAACCCCCCTTCCCCTCTCTCGATTATTGATGTCTGGTTGTGCGAGGCCATGGTGCAAATGAAAGTCGCAGGTAGACATAAGCGGGCAAGCAGCAGCATCTGCGAGTTGGCGGATAGCAGCAAGGTGAAATAGTTGCAGCTGGGCGGAGCGGCAGAGGCACATTTTAGGTGATGGCATTGGATTCACTGGCAATAGATCGACATCTGTTCTTCAGTCTGGATATCCTTGCAGGTTATACTCTCTTGCATAATCAAATTTCATTACATATGGTTGGATCTGTAAGGAATTGGATTCCCCTTTTTCTCAACACAGTCTGTTCCATAATATTTATTTTCTTCCTAGTATGATTCGGCTGAGTCCATTTTCACTATTGTGACGAGCAAAGAAATAAAACACATCACTACTACTAAACTACCTATTTTAATTACATAAGAGACTAATCACATCAACAAAATATCAAACATAAATGCAATGCTTGAAAATGCCCTGAATCAACAATATTTGCCAACTTTTAGATCTTAATCCGTGATTTCGTGCTCGTTCGTGCCGTGCCGGCCCGGCCCCGGCCCAAATGATCGTGCCGGATCGTGCCGCCCATCGTGCCCAGTTCTCAGGCCCGGCACGGCCCGTGCTATAGTTGCGTGCCGGCCCGACCCAGCACGGAACCGTGCCGTGCCAGACTTTGCACCAGGCCATCCCGTCGTGCTTCAGGACGGCCCAAGTGCCCACCTCTAGATTGATGGGTCTGGTAGCTGGTGATTTGGCCCCGTCTCCCTTGTAATGTAAGTTCCCTTAATTTGGTCTAATCAACTGGAACAGCTTGTTGTTCATTTCTAGAAGACCAGTCAATACACGAAGCAAACAAATCAACACAACGCTCAGTCTCCACTCCACCGGAACAAGTCTGCAGGGAATCTGTCCATGTGGCTGTAAAAAAACTAGCAGCCCAAACACACTGTAACTCTGTGAACCCCCTACCGCTGCTTCCAGAACAACCAAGAGACGCCCTTTGTGTGATTTTCGTCTGCATGTCAGCCCCATATGTGATAATATTTTTCAATTTATATACCATTACAATGGTAACAAGCTTAATTTACACGTAAAAGCTTTGCTCATCATTGCATTAAAGAAGAATTAAAGAAGTCTTAACACAAGAACCTGCACGAATCTAATATACGTGTGATGGATCTCACCTAAGAACCTGCATGGATCTGAGATATATCTACATGTATTTTCGTTTCCTGTAGTTTATTTTTCGATCATGGCCAAAAGTAATTAATGGGCTAGTTTATTTGTTATACGCACACATATACATCATCAACGGCCACAGGACAGCGCGGGGAAGTAATCCCCGGAGCTGTTCGGCACCGTGGATGGCTGGAAGCTGCCGTAGGATGTGTTCGGCGTCATCGCGTTCGTCGAGGTGCCATTGCCCGTGCCGGCGTAGCTGCCGCTCGTCTCCTCGATGTCTCTCGGCTCGAAGTGCGCTCCCCCTTCCGGCTGCCAGTTGAACATTGGCTTGAACGGCGGCACCTCCGGCGGCGGCGCCAACTTGGACACGATCTGCAGCACCTGCGGCATGGTCGGTCGGTCCCCGGGGTTCGGGCTGCTGCACGCCAGGCCGAGGAGCAGCAGCCGTTTGGCCTCGTCGGCGTCGAACCCATCGGTGCCCAGGTTCTGGTCCACCGCCCCGAGCAGCACCCCCCGGCCGTGCAGCTGCCACACCCAGTCCGACAGCAGCGGGCAGCTCGGGTCGCCGAGCAGTGCGCAGCGGCCGGTGACGGCCTCGAGCACGAGCGCGCCGAAGGAGAATACGTCCGTCTGGCGCGTGGCCTTGTGTCCGTAGCAGTACTCGGGCGACATGTACCCGCGCGTGCCGCCGACGCCGTGGTCGGTGAAGGAGTTCCGGTCGAACTCGATGAGGCGCGCGAGGCCGAAGTCGCCGAGGCGCGCGCGTAAGGACGCGTCGAGCAGGACGTTGCTCGCCTTGATGTCGCGGTGGAGCACCATGCGGCCGTACTCGTGGTGTACGTAGTGGAGGCCTGACGCGACGTCGGCGACTATGTTGTAGCGGCTGTCCCATTTGAGCACCGGCCGCTGCTCGTCGACGCCGCGGCGGAAGAGGTGCTGGTCCAGGCTGCCGTTAGGCATGTACTCGTACACCAGCAGCAACTGCCCTTTCTTGTAGCACCAACCTATAACAAAACGCAAACGACACGTTGATCAGAACCAACACATGAGCCCACCACATCACTACAGTAGTTTATCCATGTCCACATGAAATGACTACTCTTATTGTTGTCTTCGAAGTCACGAAAGATTTTTTCCGAGAGAGAAAGACACTCGGTCTGATTAATAATCTATCTGCATGTCTATTATTATTAAACCAGAGATTACTTTCAAGGGTTAGAATTCTCATGTTAATCAGAGAAAAAAAGAGCGGAGATCTAGCCATCCATCTGTCAAACCCAAATTACAACAGCTTAGATTAAAAGAAAGAGACTATCTGAAGTATAATAAAACATAAATAAATTTTAGAATAAAATTATATTATTAAGGCAGACGCAAAAGAAGCCATGCACCACATTCGCTCTCAAGAATTAGAAATTCCACGTTAATCGGCTTATGTTAAAAGAAAGAGTCAATCTCAAGTACAATTAAAAATAATTAAAATTCAAATAAATGTATATTATTAAAGTAGAGGCAAAAGAAGCAACTATGCTCGCCTTCAAGGGCTAGAAATTCCCATGTTAACCAGAGAATAAAGAGCAAGATCTAGCTTCCGTTGAAAAATTTCAAGGGCTAGAAATTACCATGTTAATTAGTGAAAAATAAAACAAATATCAACCATCGATTCTGGTGGGTCTAGATTCTAATGGTGCAAATTAAAAAAATATATATGTTTGAATACTATGAGGATTTACAAATATAACCCAAATTTTAAGTTAGAAATTGTAGTGTACACGTAAATAATCTAATATATCCAAGAATATAATCCATATAAGTAAACAAAGACTTCATGTGTAACTCGTCTCTCAAGCCATAGAAAGACGCGGGTTATTAATACCACCCAAGACTACATTGGCCTCATCTAGCCATTCGTAACATGCAAACCTTTAGCTATCTATATGTGCCTATGGGCTTTCTTAGAAATGGCATTCAGATACGACAAAAAAAATCGAGGTAGCCAAACCCACGAAGAGACCAACATATTATTGGACGATTAATTATTTCATTGATGTTTATGCATGCAATGGACGAATGCAATACGAAGTCTGTCTTTAGTTTGATGGAAGCGTAAAACAAATAGGCATCATCTGGATGTTTTTGTTTTAGCTATAACATCTAAATTTTGGACCGTTAGATACCTCACCCGGATATCACGGGCCGTTAGATCAAATCATATAATCAGATGTAACCGATACTTTCGAATCTCAACAATGATCCGATAGTCCTAGATTTATGTGATTTTAGCAATAAAAAATGTATAAAGTTTATTAAATCCCAAACAAATAATGGCGATAGAGCATAGCAATGCTGGATGTGATGGCCCTTAATGTCATTGTAATTTTCTTACCGCGACCTAAGAAGCCTTGAAAAACTGAGTCACCGTTTTCACCTAAAAGCATATACGCTACCACGTTTTTATGCTGTCACAACGTGTTATTCTCACTGAACTTTTCAATTCTAGTATATTTTCTTAAGATGTATTTTTATTTAAAAAATGTATTTTAGCTTCGAACTTTTCTTAGCATTCCCAATGTTTCTAAAGCACCTAAAAATTATTAACAGTAATATATAATAGTCCCAAAACACTGCAACAATATATTATTAGTTTAATGCACTTAAATTGTCTTTAGTACAAAAATAAATTGAAACAAATCTAGTCGAGCAAATTGGGCTGGCCATCGGGCTAGTTCAGCATACATTGATGCCCAATAGAAAATTCATATAGCTTGATAATTACTTCGTTCGGTCTTAAAAAATATAACGTTTTGGATATTAATATGGTCTTCAAAACATAACTTTGATCATTAATTTTTATTATAGTACATTTATAAAACTCAATAAAATTATATTATTACGAAAGTACTTCTCGAGACAGTTGAATGCAATTAAAGATTCGTGTAACAGAAAAAAAAATGCTAAGTTGTTGGCACGTAAACGATTGCACAAACGCATTAGGATCGGAGTAAAATACTGCTCTCTAGCTCTCCATTGCTGCCGACTAGCTACTTGTCAACATATTAAAATACAAGTGAAGTTAGTTATTCACACTAAAATTGTTTAAGCAACTACAAGCCCATAAGGCCGTAGCTAAATTAGAAAAGGATTAGGAGTTAGGACTAAACCATTTCGTCCTAGTCAAGTATCGGTAGGTGAACAATGATCAACAACTCCTGATCAAGCATATTGGTGGCTGTCAAGTATGAACCATAATTAATTATAGATTCTAACGAACGTACTGAAAGTATGAGATGATATACATTAGAGAGGTGTTTCTATTTATATTTTTTTTAAAAGTTGTACGCATATTAAAACATAAATAAAGAATAGATAAGAATTACTATCTCTTTGTTTGTTTTAAGATTTATACAATTTGTATTGAAAAGATAAGCACTGCTTATTTTTTGCGTACCAATGAGAGGGACGATATTTTTGTGGCGCAGCCGGTTGATGATTTTGACCTCCGCGACGAAGTCGTCGACGCACTTGGCGTCACCCCGGGTGAACATCTTCACCGCCACCTCCATTGCCTCCGGCCGGCGGTCCTCGGCGGGGAGCAACCCCTTGTACACCACGCCGTACCCTCCTTTCCCCAGCAGCAGCTGCTCGTCGAAGTTCTTGGTCGCCTTTCTCAGCTTCTCGTACTCGAACTCCCTCGGCATCCCGGGGAGGTTGCTCAGCGTGTGCTCCAGCCGCTCCTGCGGCCTCCTCGCCATCGACTGCCTCGCCCGCGACCTTCGGATCAGGAAGAAGGCGGCAACGGCAACGACGACGGCAGCAGGCACGAAGACGGCGACGAGGATTTTCCACACCTTGCTCTTCTTCTCGGGGAAGGTCTCGATTACCAGGTTCCAGTCCAGGATGCAGTTGAGCTCGAAGGTGGCTCCGGTGGACGCCGAGAAGCCGAGGTACGACGTCTCGGGGACGTGCTTGCTCAGGTCCAATGGAGCGTCCAGGACGGGAGAGGCGGGCTTTGGCCTGCCCTTGACGGCCATGTACACCGATATGTGCCGGGCCACGCCGTCGTACTCGATCCAGACTGTGTAGTTGCGGGCTGTCTCATTGTTTGTTGCTATCCTGATGTTGAAATCGGAAAGGCTTGCCGTTGTGTTGGACACGACGACGGTGCCGATGTCGAGGCCGACGTGGTTGTCGTCCGGGTCGTAGCTCTGTTTGAACGTGTCGAATTCGATCGCCACGAATTTGTTGTTGGCCGGGTTCTCTTCTAACGTCGCGTTGGTGAGGCCGAGGTAGCCGCCGTCGCTGCCCGGAGGCGGCCCGTCCAACGACGGCGCGATGAGGAAGGCGAGGCCCTCGCCGGGTAGCGCTTGGACGTCGTAGAAGACGTTCAAGGAGAAGGTGCTGTTGAACGACACGACACG
This sequence comes from Rhipidocladum racemiflorum, assembly GCA_036346355.1. Taxonomy (NCBI): domain Eukaryota; kingdom Viridiplantae; phylum Streptophyta; class Magnoliopsida; order Poales; family Poaceae; genus Rhipidocladum; species Rhipidocladum racemiflorum. The sequence goes on along the minus strand of CM070583.1, from coordinate 78,012,287 downwards.
GACAGGCTGAGCCTGGCCGGTGCCGTTGCCGCCGGAAGCCGCAGCGGCCGGGCTCTCACCGCCGTCGAGACGACGCCACAGGGTGAAGGGCTGGTGGAGGAGCACGGAGCCGGACTTGTTGACGAGGTAGCCTTTGTTGTTGAAGGTGTCCGGCGTGAGCTGCAGCGCTCCGTTGTTGCTGATGCTGGCGTCCTTGAGCAGTTTCAAGGTGCCATTCCAGTCGCTCCGTGGGAACGAAGCGTACGAGTAGTTCTTGACCCGAAGCCGCTCCTGCGGCGACGGCGGCTGCACCTGCGCGCGGCACACGACGACGCAGAGGAAGCACACGAGGCAGCTGATGACGCGCAGCAGAGAGGCGCCACCACCACGTCCACCACAGGCAAACGCCATGCGCGCGCGCGTCGTAATGGAGGCTGGAGAAGTGCAGCTGAAAAGGAGGCTAGAAAAGTGCAGCTGAAAAGGCGAGCGCGTAGGGGATGAACCCACGGCTGCGGTGTACCCGCTTTATACGGTCTTATTTGGCATTCCATCAGATTTATAGATTTGGTAAAGTTAGATATTTCTAGTTTCACTAAATCCGTGAAGCTGAAGTTATAGATATATTAAGAGTGTTTAGATGAGTCATCTTGTTTACATTTTAGACTAAAAATATAAACTTAATTCACTTTATTTTAGCCTACAAGTTTCAGATCTAAGATGAAGCTGGGATCTGAAACTGCCAAACAGAACCTATATATGTTGCTTGCTGCCGATTTGGCGATTTGCACAGGTGGCGTTGCTGTGTGAGTAGGTGTTGTGGCAAGGGAAGTTGCACAGTAAATTCCTCTTGTCGATCGAGGAATCATGTCGTATAAGTGCGTAGGTACTACTCTCTGGTTATAAATAGTTATCATTTTAGACAGGGCAATCAAACTTTCAAAACTATAATTGTCAATATATTTTTAAATTTTTTAAATTGGATATATGAAAATCATAAATTTATATTGGTATTGGAAGATACTTTTATAATATTATAATTTTATTGAGTTTTGTAAATATATTATAATAAAAATCAGTTGTCAAAGTTGTATTTTAGAGACCGTGTCGATGTCCAAAACGATAAATATTTATGACCGGATAGAGTAGAATATGGTAGCATGGTCTGGCCTAACTGTAGAATTTTTCAGCCTTTTTTTGTACGTTTACATCATAGAGAACTACTCCCATTTTTAGGACAAATATTTAAAATGATATTAACAGCTAAAATTTTAAAAGTTTAAACATTTACAAGCGGAGGGAGTGTAAACTAGTGATCGGTTGTGGTAGGATAAGGTTTCGCATGCACGGTCAATGTACGATTTTTCTATTCCTCACCTGCTAAATGCATGGGTCGCCGTCGTGGGTCGCCGTCGTGCGTGACATCCGGCCTGTGACGACAGAAGCCCCCGGAGCCACGTTGATCAGGTCAAGCTCGGAGCTCAGGAGGCTGGACAGGTGGCTAGCGTCTCCTTTCAGGGATTTCTTCGGCTTTGTTTTATGGAAGATATGCCTTCACGGTCACGGATCCCACATATATAATTTTCCAATCCATTCATCGAACGGGATTCATGCCAAACATTCATATCGAGTGCTAGCTTAGACCATAAGTTCTCACTAATCTGTTTTAAGAGCAGCCCTCAACTCATATGTTCCTTTCTTCTCTCTAAGAAGGGTGTAAATTCATGACTTCTTGCACAACAACTAGTATTTAACATGTTAGATAATTCCATAAACGGTATTTCTAAATTTGCTTTCAACTGAAAAGGGATTTCTGTTTTTTTTTTTGAAAAAAACGGAGTGTATCTATGAATCATGCAACTGATTGAGGGATAAAAAATTATACGAAATTTTAATCCAACGATCAAGCAACTCCTCCCAATCCCTTAAAAAGAGATGTGACCCTAGCCGCGTACTCCCACCTTCCCGAGTACGCCACCCCGCCTTCACCCACAACACTGGACACACCGATGCCCTGCCGCCTCGCCAGCATCATGCCAACCTCCACTGCCCTCCCCCAAGGCTGCGGTCGACGGCGCCCAAACCTTCGGTTCTCCCATTGCCCCAGCCTCCCTCTAAATTCGGGCCTTGGTGAATCCCAAACCCCAATCTGGGTGAACCTCGACCCTAAAGAAGCTCATCGCCTCATCGGGGCCTCGACGAAGAAGGATATGGACGGGCGCATGAATTGTAATGCAAATCGAAATGTTAGAAATTCGATCGATATCCCCAAAATATCATTTGAGTGACTTCTAGCAATGTTGTTTAAAAAAGTGGACAATTGTTCCATTTATTTGCCTGAAAATTTCTTGTGTCAAGCTATATGTCAGATGATTCAAAGTAAGCTACTCTATACTCAATTTTTTTTTAAACTAAGGGCAAGAGCTTTGCCATTTATTTCAGAAGAGAGAAAATAACAGTAACCTCTGAAGAGGAAATTACAAAGATACCGACCAACATTAGCACACTACTGTGCCGACCACAAGCGGACCACTTCCACATACACCACCATCCTGACCCGAAATTGGAGGGTTCGAACCGAGCAAACCGCGAACGTCGCACGACTCCAGCGAGGACACACCACAACCGAGCTCGCCACGAGGCAAGGACACCGCGACCCCCCTAGAGGGCATCCGCTAGCCAGAGCACCACAATCGCAACCGCAAAGTGCTGACATGAACTCGCCGGTCTCCTTCCCCTCATCGTCCTCCACTGCCTCCTTCAGATAGTGGATGAGATGGGTCTCTGCGACTCGTCATCCTCACGCACTCGTCATCTTCCTTCTTCCCCTCATCATCCCCCCACACTCGACGTCCGCCTTGAAAAGATGTGATAATTGCCTAGAGGGGGGTGAATAGGCTATTTAAAATTTCAAACGAAATTAATCACAACGGAAAAGGTATCGGAGTTTTCAGTATAATATCGGAACTTCCGACTAGATCGGAACTTTCGGTATATTATCGGAATGTCCGATTAGAAATGAAATTTGAGAACAAGTAACAACGTCTAGCAATCTACAATCTTCTTCTACTCTAGTTGAATGCAAGTATGAGTGAACGATCTAGACTAGAGTAGCAACAGTAGAGAAGTTCAAATAAAAGGATTACACACAAGTAATTCAAGAGAGATCAAACACAAAAGACAATAGTTTGTTTCCCAGAATTCGGATCCTTGAGGGGATCTTACGTCTCCGTTGAGGAGGCTCACAAAGAGCCGGGTCTCTTCCAACCCTTTCCTCCCAAACCTCGGTCACACTTGAGATTCGGTTTTACTTTTGATTTCTTCCCTTTCGGATGCGAAATTGACCATCACAAACTTCTCACGGCGTCCCACACTCTTCGGGAGCTCGTGAGCGACGCCTAGCCGTCTAGGAGTCCTTCAACCTCTAAGAGTAACAAATGCAACGTAGTGTAATCTTGAAGATGCTCTCTAATGCTCAAGATTAATTAATTCGATTTTGCTCTAGCACAAGAACTCACTTCTATCTCTCACTCTCTAAATGATCACTAAGATCAAAGAGGAGGACTCAAGAATGCTTTAGATTGTGCTCTACAAGCTCACAAGTTCAGCCCAACAAAATGTCTAACCTCTCAAAGGGGGTGGAGGTGGGTATTTATAGACTTCGGCAAAAACTAGCCATTATACCCGCACTCAACCACATATCGAAACTTCCGATGTGTGTAAACTTCCAGAACTTGGCACACTCCGACGGTCGAAAAGACTACGCATCGGAACTTCCAATTTCACGATCGAAACTTCCGAAGCTCACAGAGAGTCACCTCTAAGAAACTTTCTCAAGAAATTTCACCAAGTCCGAATCAGAATATCTGATTCCTATATCGGAACATCCGATATCTCCAGAGGGTTCCCATAATAGAACTTAAAAGCATCGGAACTTCCGAAGCTCATAGAGAGCACCTTTTCTCGTTCTAATACTGATCGGAACGTCCGAACTCGACAGAGAGCACCCTTTGGGATCTCAACACGCATCGGAACTTCCGACTTGAAACCTCAGAAAGTCTGATTTGTTGTAGGGGCTTCAGACTCATGCACAACTATGCATCGGAATGTCTTAACGTATCGGAACTTCCGATCCAAGATCGGAACGTCCGAACTAAACTTCAAAGGAAACCATTCCGGTGCATGTGCAGTGACTTCGTGTCTCTCAAATAAAACTAGCTATCGTTCATCTGAGCATAGAGACTAACTCTAGATTAATTACAATGCATCCCTCTTAATAGTACGGCATTCCTACGATTAAAAAATGTAAAATACATTGAAATAATGCCGCTTTTATTATCGTTTCTTTTTTAGGGTATCCATCGTTCGTAGATGATATCACTTTGGGACTTTTATCTATTCACAAACTCATTGAATGCATTCGTCCCTTTAATCATTTGTCATTAATCATCTAAAACTTCTTTAGGGGTCTAGATGCACTTTCACTTAGGGGTGGAATCGAGCCGAGCTCAGCTCGGCTGAGCTCGTCAGTTTACGAGCCGAGCCGGGCTTGGCTCGCTGTCTGTATCGAGCTAAAAATTGAGCTCGATCGAGCCTCGAGCCGGCTCGTTACGGCTCGTGAGCCGGTCCGGCCTGTCTCCATTCCAAGTCTTCGTACCAAGTCACCAAGTATGTCTCCATTCCATTCTCCAGCTCCTCTAGTCCTCTCCCCAATCTAGGGTTCGGCGGCGGCGCCTCCCCGACAGCCCGACTCTGGGACTCGCCGGCCAGCCAGCGGCCGTCAACTCCGCCCCTCCCTGGATCTACCTCCCCGGCCCTATCGCCTCGCCGGCCTCCCGCAAGCCAGCAAGCAGCCGAGGCGAGATCTCCCAATCCCCAAATCCTACTACGCGAGGCTGTGGCTGCAAAATTGAACTCAGATTCCTCGCGAATTCTGGCGGCGGGATCCTACTGGACGCCTCCATGGACTCCAGTAGCCACGACGGCAGCGGGAGCCGTGGACGCAGCCCACGGTTGGAGCGCCGCAACGCAGCGAAGCACATCGACTACGAGGCGGAGGCGGGGGTGTCGTCCATGTCGTCGTTGGTGTCCTGGTCGTCGTCCTCGTCAGCAGAGCAGTCGATGGGGCTCCGTCCGTCGCGCTCACTCGACCTGGCCGCTAGGGGCGACGGAGGCACGGACTTCCGCATCAGCGGCAACGCGGAGGGGAAAGTTGACGAGCTATGCCGCAGCCTGGGGTTGTCGGGGCCTGAGGAGTTCACCATCCAAGTCGACACACAGTGAGATTGTTGATTGTTGATGCACTGTGAGATTGTTGATTGTTGATGAACTAAACTTACCAGCAATAACGAGCCAACGAGCCGCTCGCGAGCCAGCTCGGGCTCGGCTCGTTAGCTAAGCGAGCCGAATAGTAGGCTCGGGCTCGGCTCACTGCCGCTTCGAGCCGAGCCGAGCCGAGCTTGAGCCGAGCCTCGAGCCTCGAGCTTAATTTCCAGCCCTACTTTCACTCCTTCCCCTCATCGTCCTCGCTACAAGTCTGCGCCTGCTGGCCCTCAGCGCACAGCGCCTCCACGCGGCCAACCTCACCTCCATCGCCGAGGCCTACGCCCCGCTCGCTGTACCCCCAATCCGCTACACGGTCCATCACCTACTAGTCCTCAACGAGCCGCACAATGCCGCCTACTTACCCTCAAACGTGCCACGCCTGCTAGCCCTCAATTCATCGCATAGTCCACCGTCAGGGCCTACACCTTGCTCGCCGCACCCCCATTCTGTTGCATGGTCCGCCACCTATTGGCCCTCAACACACAACGACACCATGTGGCCGTCCTCACCGCCACCGCCGAGGTCTACGCCCCACTCGCTGCGCCCCCAGCTCCAGCAGGCATTGCCGGCCAAGACTTCGCGCTAGCGCCACCACGCAGACACCCTCGCCGCGCCTGCTTCGACCATCCACACCGCGAGATCCACCTGCTAGCCCTCAACACGGCCATCCTCGCCGCTTCTGCTGCGACCACCAAGCCACCTCGCCACCAGCAGGAATGATCGGATCTAACAAGGAGAAGAGCCGATTTGGTCTAAGCCAAGTAGACAGGGGCGAAACTGCATATAGTTACCCGGTGTCACAGGACACCGGATCAAAAAAAATTAGTTTATATTAGTCTATATATTAAAAAAAATTATTGTATATTAGTCTATATATATAGTATATGTGAATCCCTTTGATCTAAATCTTGTGACACTGGGAGCCAAATAACAAGCAAATGGTAAGAATAATAAGTTGTTATCACATATATAATGAAGTGGTAAACCCCGATAATTTTTTCTCAGTTTCGTCTCTGCAAGTAGAGGAGGGGGAGCTCGGTCGGCTCTGGAGTAGTTCTGAGAAGGAGGAAATGCCGGCTCGTAGATCTGCCACTGCCACGCATTGATCTTGCGCCCTGGCTAGCACCCTCAGCGTTTGTCGTGGAGCTTCGCCACCAGCAGCCGAGCCATCTCCGCCGGTCGGTGCAGGGAATGCTATGGAAGGCCTCGTCGTTGCCATCACCCAGCCGGCAACCAGCGGTGGTGGCGAGAGGGATGAGAGGTGGGAAGCGCTCTGGGCTCGCAAATGATGTCGCCTCCGGAGCCACCTTGCAGCCTCCAAAGGAAGTCTCAGTTTAACCACTGTCAAGCAAGCAAAAGATTTCGAAAAAGCCTATACGCAAATTTAACTATCGCAAGGTATCGTTGGAACAGTACCTGCATATAAAATCAACACTTGCACGTCTAAGAGCCCAATCCTGTCCTGCCATGACTAGGAACAATTTTCCTCGACTTTTTTTTTGTTCTGTTTTAATGTTTTCCTGCTTCTAGATGTTGCATTGTCCTTTTTCAAATTTTCCCCCAGTCCACCTGCGTTAGGAACACGAAGCCCGACGTGTTCAACAGGTCTTCATGTGAACAGCTCTCGTGCAAGAACAACAAGTTAACCACGGAACCAGGACTCGGCTGCCTCCACGAGCAACAGCTCTGTGAATCACTTGTGCTCCTCCATTTTTGTGGCGCATCGTGCTGCTTCGATACATGCATAGCTGCGCCCGTGTCGCGGCGCCGTGGCGAGCTGAAAAAACGTTGGAGCTGCCAGTAGGGCACCAACGCCCCCACCTGTTTCCCGCACCGGGGCATGGTGAGCTGACCGCCGGCGCGGCGGGCTTGACGGGGGCCGACGTTGCGGGAGCTGGCCCAAGCGGTGGGCTGCCAAAGCCACGGCAGGAGCAGCTACGCCGAGGCAGTTTGGGCTCCCCATGGGCGGCTGGTTGAGTTGGGCCGTAACATCAGTCGGGCTCTGCTCGGCCCGTTTGGACAGAACTTAGCCGGGCCATTTCGGGCCTTGCAGCACATGGCAGGACACAGCCCAAGCCACCAGCTCTCCAAGTACGCCCCGTTTTTTTCTGGCGCTTGTCTCGATTTTATTTTTCTTTCAAGTTGGTACAAACCAAATCGTAAATACGGCTCCTCCTCGATCGCAGCATATATCTATCATCACATCATAACAGATGATAAGTATCGTCTTCGATCGATAACGTAGCTAACTTTTGTAGTTTCGTTGGGGGCGGAGACTAAAGTTGCAAAAGAAAAAAAAGGGGAGATTGGCATATATGCCACTTTCAATAAGTGGCATCGCTAAAATGCCACTCTGACCCTCATAGACACAGATGATCCCACATATCAACAACAGCGGAGTGGTATTTTTAACGAATCCATTTATTAAGAGTGACATTTTATCAATTTTTCCCGCCACCCTCTCGGGTCTCGGCCCGGGTGGATGTTCGTTTGCCGCACATCCATCCGTCGTTCGTCCTACGGACGGGCGAGGGGGCTCGTGTCCGGTCTCCCGTGTCACCACGCGTCGCCTGCTAGGACCATCCTGTCTGGTCGGAGCTACGCCCAGGCTAGATACCATTGTACCAGCAGCAAGGGCTGTACGTGCCCTCCTTTTATTGCGCTGTCCGATCGTGCAATTATTTAGACCAGTCGATCGTGTAACCAACCCATGTAGATCAGACGCGTGTTGATCGACGACACCCGGACCTTACCCGTCTTGCACCGGTGGAATCCCGATCTCGCGGGAACTGAAGTGGTTTCTGTAAAATTTATGTAAAACGATCATGTGTTTTAAGTATGTATAATAATAAAGAGATTGATTGATTTTTTTTTTCACATCAAATAACTGACTAGCCGCAACTTGTCCTAGTCCATCTCGTACTCAAGAGAGGTGCTTCTATGCTCTTTCTTTTTAAAGTTGTATAAATATTAAAGCATGAATGAAAGGTAGATGAGAATTACTTACCCCTTCGTTTGCTTCAAGATTTGTGCAACTTGTATTAAGACCTCTCCCTCAACTGCTCATCCTCCGAGTCTGCGGGCTGCAAACCGTATCGATACTGATACAGCCGCCGTGATCCAAGGTGGTTCTTCACGTACCAGCTCGCTTTGGTTGCACGTTACTTCCGGAAGTGGGTAGAGAAGGCGGCCACTTTTGCTCCGGAAAGCAACACGGTGCAAACCCTAACATCCTCGTGATGTACTCGCCTGGCATCCACACGCAAGAGCGTGGCCCATCTTGTCAGGCGCACGCGACGCTATCCATGATCGCCAGTCGCCACCATTCAGCCGTGAAGGCAAGAACCAATGGGCCATTCCATCGCTGTTGATCGATCGATCGATCGATGGAAAGAGTATACCATCAATTCGTAGTACGTGAACAGTAAAGCCGGGAGAAGCGGAGCTAGCGCTTTTTTTGTGTGTGTGGGGCCCTCCACGCACCTCTTTTTTTTTTAAAAAAAAATCAATTTGGTTACATCGGTACGAATAAATTTATAATATAGTCTCATTTCTGGTCACAAAAATAGCAGCAAATAGCACGCGTCATCTGTTGCGCTCTCATATGCGACAGCAGCCTTCATCTCGATAGATGAGAAGACTAACGCGACACCCCTTCTCAATAGAAACTAGGACAGCAAACCCGGCGCACACGTAGGAGAAACAGTGAACAACTCGAGAGAAGCAACCGGCGAGCCTCTGCTTTGCCGCACAAGAAAGGAGCACTCACATGCTCTCGTTAAGTCGCCGCAAGACCTGTATGGCGAAGTCAAGGCAGTTGCACACGACGCGGCCGTACCGGTAGCCTTCGCCTCGCCGCCCCATCGCTGTAGCTGGCAACTATTCGCAAGGGTTGGCATCGTGAACGCGGCCAGCAGGTGCCCAACCCAACAGCCATGTAGATTGTGGAAACAAAGGAGGAACGAAAAAGCCGTCGGCCACGCGATAGGCCGTGCATGCGTGCGCCTAGCCTGAAAGTGCCCGAGAAAGGCGGCATCGTTTTCCCTCTTCTGAGTTTGCGCAGACCACGCATGGTTTTGGGTCCTGACAGGTTGGAGCCGTCGCCTGCAAGTTCACCACCGCCACTCGCCAGAATCCGGCCGCCGTATCCGCACGGCGATCCACACACTGCGCGATCCGGAAAAGCGCCAAAGAAAGCATCTCATTAGCGTCAGCAGGGGCCCGGTGCCCATCAGGATAGCGCACAATTGGTAGGCTACAGCTTTTTACGAGGCAGGGTGCCCAAAATGCCAGCCACAAGTTAGTTGCAACACTGTTTACATGGTGGCTATCAGATAATGCCATTTGTCTCATCAGCGAACATATCTATATACCAACCAAATATGCTCCATGGCAAAAAGAAATGTACATATATTATTTTTCTTCCAACTGGATACAAATATGGACAGAATTATCTTCTCTTTCTTTCTGATAGAAGCATACATGAAAAGAATCATTATAGCTGGCATTAACAAGGAAAAAAGTACATACGAAGAAAGGTATCCCAAGTTTCTAGCAAGAAAAGGTACCCCAAGGTTCTAGCAAGACAGGGCCTTAACGAGTTGTGACGGTAGTCCAATAAAACAATAGATTCGGATACACTTGTAAATCTGGCCTCATTTCTATTCAGCTAAATACGCACTATCAAAGATACATCTTTCCATTTAACCCCTGCTACTATCTAAGACAACAGATGATAGTTTCATGCTAAAGCATTGTATTCAATACACAAAAAAACAAAAACAAAAATTGTAAGAGCAAAGATCAAGATAATTAAACACCATCTTGTCATACATGAAACAGCTGATTCACACTTACACCAGCAAAAAACGAAATCAAGGTTACTTACTCATTCAGCCCAGAACTATTGTTGCCTCCATCTCACCTTTTTGGAAGCATGGCTGATACTTTCCTCATCACAAAACTATGTGCCAACTCTGCCCAAGTTCATCTTTCGGCAGGGTTCTCCCAATTCCTTTTTCTTGTTTCTTTAACCCCACTTTAGTGCAGCTACCATCCCCACCCGCCAGAATTTTTTTCCAGGAGGGGTTTATCATAAAATATTACATTATCCCACCCATATCCATGGATAGAGTTCCAAGGAAATGCAGACAGTTAAAAGCTATCAGGTTTCATACCCTCAGTGTCCTCTAAAGTTTATATTGCACCAAAATTCAGCCTCTCCCACTTGAAGGATCTACCAGAATTAAACCGCAGCAAAGCTCTCATGAACACGCACACACAAACACAGACTGCTGCTATGGCGAGCATTGAATGGATATAGGGGCGAGCAAGCAATCCTCGTGAGTGCAAAGGGCGCCTCAGCAGTCTGCCAGACTCCAAAATGGCGCACTGGCTGCAAGATCTTATTTCCAATGCTTGAATCCCAGATGTATTATTCTCACCAACATTCCCTGGACCCACACGAATATCCTCTTTGTTAACCATTATGGTAACCTGGCTGTTCTTCCTGTCCACCAGCTTCTGTGCCACAAGTTCATTGTACGAATTGTTGTTCCTCAGCTTGGCATATGTTTCAGGAGATTGACCATCTTCATCTAGCACCGAGTGCCAACAGCTCAAACCAATCTGCAGTGATTTAAGAAAGAATTATAAGAATATAAACAACGTAAAATAACTTAACACTAGCACAAACTAAACATTACTGTGTTTACCTGTTGAGGATCATCTGTCAGGGCATCAACAATATCCTCTGCATCATCAATGGATGCAGCCAGATGTAATGGAGTCAAACCACCTGGGCCAGTTAAATTTGGAAGGAAGGGGTACAGTCTGGAATTATCAGGGCAAATTACAACAAACTGCACGAGCAAATGCACCATGCATCTGCTTTTCCTTTTCACTGCTCTGTTCAGGAGATGAATCTCTGAGAGCATCTCCAGGGTCTCATGTGATAGTTCATCACTGACCAAACTTCTCTTGGCAAGGATATCCAGTAGTGTTTTAGTAAGAGAGCACCAGTCCCGCTCATTCGAAAACAACAGTAGGTGTTTGAACCGTGCAGTTGAAAAATGAGTCAAACCTGAATCAGAAACTTCAGATTTGGTTGAAGTTGTACAAGCAGCAGCCTTCTGAAAGAGCCAGCCAAGTTCATTAAGAAAGTGCAGAACATGATCCCTTGGCTTCAACCGCCTGGCGTCGTTAACCTGATCATCTGAAGAGACATCAAGAAATTGTGAATCTTCAAGCTCAGCTTCAAGGTTTTTCAATTCCTGACAAACGCTCGAATTTGCAACAATAACAGGGAAACTGTTTCCTCTGAACCTGTTCTCGACCTGCATGTATCAACATTGACAGTTACAATCAGCTTCCTAGAGCTAATAACTAATTTCCATATATCAGCAAAAATGACGGTTTTCGGTTTTAATCAAGATATGGTCGGGCGCAACGGAACGGTAGCGACCGATATTCTCAATCCCTACTTTCATGTTACATTATTAAATACGCAACAGACATTAAAATCACACGAACCTCAATAAAGCAGCGCCCAATAATAAGATGTGGTTCTCCTGGTAAGTCAAAGGTCTCAACACCTGAATCATCATATATGGTACCCGGATACGCTGAGCATAGTACTTCTTTTGATATGTACTTTCCTGTACTGGTACAGTGGATTCTGCATTGATACAGAGTTCGCTGTAAGGTATAAAGAATAAGGATATTTTTGCCAAGCCAACCACTATTTTACAACTAAGAACTTACTGGGTGCCAGGAATCGTTAGATTACGCCCCTTAAGAACAAGGGAGGTCTTTCTCCCACCAACAACAGCAATTGGTGACACAAAGGTCAACTCAGGGGTATTCCATGTTCTCCATGACTTTGATAAGCGGGTCATTCCTGAAAACACACCAAAGGATGTCTTCAGATAAGCAGGAATAGAGAAGAAAATTAACATATAAAAAATGTTAGCTATGTATACCATCTTTGTATGACACCAACTGGGTATCAGTCCGAACTAAAAACCTTCCTTTTCTCCAGAAATCCAAATCAGAACTTTGAACTAATGTGTTTACACGCTGGAGAAGATTTTCTTCAAGCTGCATTTACGTTAGATAGATCCCACATTAGATCACTATGTAGTGATTGTATTGCATAATTTTGCTTTGGCTAGTGTAGTGACCAACTTACTTCATCCCATGCAATAGCTGGCATCGACAGATACATGGATAGTACAAGGCAACCAGGTCGAATGTATCCCTCCATTTCAGTGGGGCTGTGTTTGAGCCAATTTACAATCTGAACAGGAAAGGAGAATTATTTAATTACAAAACAGGTGAAATGGGACAGAATAGGGGTTGCAGTTTATCATGTTAGAACAATCTCATGGTCATACCTCATCACGAAGGTTGCCAGGGATTGTGCCAGGTTCCTTGCCAAAAAGCTTGAATATAATCCTACCAGTACGGTCCTATAAAAATGGCAAATCAAGCAAATATGGGATTAAATGTATGACTAGGATAATAAAAGACACTTGGCTAATTACATAATCCATTGAAATATCAAACTTCTATATAGATTACCTGTCCATCTGAGTTTGAAGTTGATGGTGAATGGTCCGAACAAGAGGTTGAGGCATAACATGACTGATATGCAGGACTTGGTGGCAACCCATTTTCGATTGGCCGCTCTGAATCCTTCAAGAGCTCAAGCGGTGGTGCACACCATGCCCGACTTGTACTAACCTCAACTGTTCCAGCGTCTTCCCCGTAGTCTGCAATATGAGGGTGTCTAATGTCTTCAGCTACTGAACGGATGGGAAAAAACTTGTGGGTTATAGGTGGAGAAGATGATGGAGATCTCTCGTCCAGAGGATTACTACTCTCAGAAGACAAGTACTTATTTGCAGTGTCCATCTTAGGAGGAATGTCCTCCTCGGTGCTACCAAACAGCTGCAGCGACAAGTACGGTTCTCGGTCTGGCTGCTTGTATATTTCAGGTGGATTTTCCTGAGTGCTCTTACTTCTTATCATACCAGCTGCAGGAAAAACTGGGATTGATTTCTCATGGGAGTTTACAACACTAGCTGGTTCTGTTGAATGACTCTTGCTCTTGTTGTTACCACTGCTGTTGCTGCTCCCTTGGGACCGAGATGTATTGGTCTCAGGGGTTGATGCCGCAAGGGCAGTTGATAGACCTGCTAGCAAGTCCATGGTTGGCACAGTTTGCTTGTCATTTCCGTTAGTTGCCTTTTGAACAGAATCTTCTTGTTGCCCATGCGAGGCATTCAAATCAACAACTTCTGATGGAGGAGACTTCGCCACAGAGTTTACATTGCTCATTGAGTTTATTTTACTTATAATTTGGACCAGATTATCTTTATCTGGTATGGGAGGGACACTAGGTAGTTTACCAGCATTGCTACCTGTCATTACATTACAGAGGAGGGAAACAATACTCTGGTTAAAATCACCAATAAGTGAAAGAGCGTATCAAATTCGGTATTGGGTGCTAGTACCTTGCAAGCGCGCAATAACTGTGATCAGATTGACAATATCCTGTGTCCTATTTGATGCATTTTCTTGGTTTCCAGGTAGCAGTAAGTGTGAAGCAACATCTGTTGGCTGTGTTTTTCTTCGCCGCCGATTGTGGCCGGCGAGCCTACGCCTGCAGCTCCTCTTACCCTCGTCAAACTCCGAGAGGGGATGAAATCTAAACGTTTTGACCAGAAGAACCAACTTATTAGTAACTAAGTGCTCTCAGCCTCTACACAAGCATCGACATCACCATTGGATAGAGAACCGTTTCTCCGGCCCAATACACACGCCATAGCGACGGATTGCATCGTAAACATAAATTCCTAAAAGCAGCATCATAACAACGATTCTTGTCATGAAAATTTTGGGGGATGCAGATTGCTATCATTACCTACTACACTGCTGGCAGAAGCGCTGCATCTGGCTTGCAACGAGCGCCTTGGTGGTCTTGCTGTGGATCTCGCAAACCTTGTGCCTCCTATGATAATCCTTGGCGTTCGTCAGATCCGCGCGGCAGTCATCCACCTGGCACATCGGGTAGCTTCCACCTCCGTTTCCACCACTTCCCCCTCCCCCTCCTCCTCCACCAGCACTTCCCGGCGATCCAGACCGGACCCTCTTGCTCGGCCTAACAACCGGCTCCGGACCCGCGACCACTGACGCAGGCGGAGAAGGCGAAGAAGCCACGGTAGCTGCCGGGCTCACATCGATCGCCATCGCTGCCTCCTCCCGCAGGCCCAGCTGAAGGCTCAGCCCACCGCTACCCCCGCCTCCCTGACGCAACGCTTCAGCGGCCTTCGCCGCCGGCTTCTGCTGCTGCTGGCTCTGCCCGCCGCCGAGGAGTATTGCCCCGGAGGACGGCTTCGCGGTGAGCGAGCGGCTGTCCCAGTCCCACATCCTGGGGTTCCAGTCCCCCCCTCCGCCGCCTCCTCCGGCGGCGGCGCCGCCAACCTCTACCGCCGTCCTCGCAGACGGCGCCACAGCGGCGCCGGCTGGCCACGGGTGCCCGCGCTTCTTCGCCGCCGCGGCATGGGGAGGCAGCGGCTGGATCTGGTGCATGAACAGCGGGGGGGCCACCTGCGGCCCCACCTCCCTCTGCATCACTCAAGGCTTCCTCCTGCTCCTACCCTCTTCTCCCCCTGCCCGGCCGCCGCCGCTAAACCCGATCCACCCTTCGGATCTGCACAACCCACCACCACCACCACCACCACCACAACAACAACACGGATCAAATCGATGATCAGCACAGGCCGCACCTGAAAAATCAGGCGACGAACAGCAGCAGAAGATTCGATTCGAGCGGTCAGTTACCTTGGCACACACAGCAGCTCGGCAACAGTCCTCGAAACCAAGCCGCCCACCTCACCCCCAGAAACAGCAGTAGAGCAAGGGAAGCATCCGGAAGAAATGGTCAAATCAGCGACGGGAAGGAGAGAACGTGGCGTGTGAAGGGAGTGGAGGCTGCGGACGAGAAGGAAGGGAGGGAGGGGGTGCGGCGCTGGTCAGCTGGTGGAAGGTATGAAGGGGGGGAGACGGAGACCGAGGGGGGGGGGGGGGGATCGAGCCGAAAGACGAGACGGGGAGAAGGGCAGCAGCGCACGAGGGGGGGTTCGGGTTAGCTTAGCGCGAGCGTGTGTGTAGACTGTAGCGTCCTGCCGCGCCGAGGGCACGGCCTCGCGTGGCAAGGGCGCGTAATTAGCGCGGCGAGGCGGGGGCGAATGGGGGCGCGCGGGGTGGGTGGTGATGCCGTCCCACGCCGCTGGTCGTACGGGCGGGCGTGGGGAGCAGGCGAGCTCGTCACTTTTCGGCGCCGTGGGTAATCATCGACCGCGGAAGCACATGTTATTCTCCGCATTCCCCATCGTAGAAACCACTACTCTCTTCTGGAACTCAGTAAACCACCAAAACTATCGTGGTAAAAGAGCGGTAGCAGCTTCTATGATAAAGAAGTGAGCAATTTTCTATGATTTTTTTCTTAATATAAATTACATATATTTTAAAATAAATGAAAGGGTAAGTAATTCTCATCTATCCTTTGCTCAACTTTAAAAAAGAAGAGCACAAAAGCACATCTCGAAAGGAGTTGGGAAGATAATATGTACTATCTTTTTATGTTTTTACGGTTGGTATAAGATTATTTTTATAATTAAGTCCAAAAGAGTATCAAATTTAAAGGAAAAAAGTTACACATAAAACTAGAAAAGTGAAATTTTGTAGATAGCAATTGTGTTTGATTATCATGTGTCCATAGGTAAAAATCATAATAGAGACGGATATAGTCCTCTCTTTTTTTTCCACATAAATATAGAAGCCTGGGTGAGCTCAGCACCTGCCCACCGCATGTGTAGCTAATATACACATCTCTTCACATGTCTCAACACATTTCCGAGTGTAGCTAATATAATTATCATGTTACAGACAACAATAAATTGCATCAAAGAATGCGATTATCATTTTGTGATCTATGCATGTCTCATATCACATAATCGACCTTAAACACCGTAGGAAACTAACGTAACCAACCAATGACGGACATGCAACGCTCGACACGGTGTTTCATAATGGATGTATCCAATAACATGTTCACCAATACGCTATCCATATAACTGTGTTTATAACACATATTGTTTGTCTACGTAAATAAACAGTCGATACTCCAATCATTAGACGACAATGTCAGCCGGATACAGCGAGTATACCCGTATAAAAAAGAAGCCAGTATATACCCATGGAAAAGGAAAAAAAATCTCGCAGGTACGGATACAGGCGAGCACTGCCTGCACCCGCCGCTCCGCGTTTGCCAGTTGCCACCCCCGTGCCAAGCCCCCGGTGGCACATCGCATCCCATCGCGAATTCGCGATGCGCGCACGCCGCCGCGGATGCGGGCGGGGCGGGCGAGCGCGCACTAACTAGTAAGTAGTAGGAGTACTACCACTGCCGGTACTACCAGCCTGCCACCAGCATTCGTACTCGTACCGCCACGTGCGTATGCATATGGTGCATCTCCCCTGCCCCGGCCACCCCTCTTCTTCTCTTTCCCCGCGCCGGTCCGCAGAATGGGCTCGTACCCTCTGTCCCCGCCAACTGGTACAGTACAGTACCGGTGTACTACTACACGTTGTCTCGTTTCATTATTGTACCGTCCTAAACCTTTCTCGAGATAACAGTTGGATTGAGTTACTGCGAGTATTTATTTAAGCCGAGCAGTTTCGACGAGCCCTGCCTCTCAGGCACCCGGTTCTTATTACGTGGATGGAAAAAAAAGGCAATGCTCTGGTGTACTACTGTAGGACAGGAGTACTGATAGTACTACAGCGTAGCTATCAATGCGGTGTGTTGAAAATTTGACCGGGTGGGATCCAGTTGGCCGGGGAGGAGTCCGTGCCGGCGTGCGTGCGTGCGTGCGTGTAGAGGTGGGCATTGGGCCGGGCTTTTTTGGGCCGGCGACAGATGATGGTAAGACGGTCTGCAAAGACGGCATCGCGATTTGGCCGCCGCCGGCACGCAATCAGAAGACGGGCGCCGCCCGGAACTGCACGACGGCGGCGACGCACGACGATTTGCGGGCCTGCGACGCACGAACGCACGAAATCACGGATTAAGGCTTAAAAGTTGGCGGATATTGTTGATTCAGAGCATCTTCAAGATTCCATTTATGTTTGACATTTTGTTGATGTGATTAGTCTTATGTGATTAAAATAGGTAGTTTAGTAGTAGTGATTTGTTTTATTTCTTTGTTCGTCACAATAGTAAAATGGGTCGGGCTTCAAGACGGCAGAGCGCACGGTTAAATGGGCCGGGCTTGGGCTCGCCAAAGTGAGTCGGCCAGACGGCCAAGACGGCTGCACGATGGGTCGTGTGGCCGCCAAGACGATGGGCCGGCCGGGCACGGCGGCACGACGCCCACCTCTACGTGCGTGCGTACTGATCTGGAGACTGGAGGGGAGGAGGGAACGGTGTGATGTGACCGGGTTTGGTCTCCGTGCTCTGGAAGGGCAGAGCGGGGAGAGAGAGGGGGGGTGGCGTGCGAGGACGACGGCGGGGCCCGGGCGGTGCTTGCTTCTCGCCTCAATTATTTGTCCTTTTGGATTCCTTCCCCCGCCCGGCTTCCCATCAACTCCGCCGGCACACTACGCCGCGTGCTTCCCCCTCTCGCGCATTATTCGTTTCCAACCCTACCTCTAACGTGTTTTTCGCAGCTTCTCACGGCCGCGCGTACGTGCGGGGCGGGCGGGCCCCCGCGCGCGTGTCGCGGCGGCAGTGGCCATGCGATTGCCGGGCTGGCCCAGGAGCCCTCGAGCCCTTGCCTGTGAATGAGACTATTTTTTTTGCCGTCGATTTTTGAGTGATTTTTGAGGATGGACAGTAGAATGGTCGAATCTCTACTATTCTAAAGCAACACTTGGTGGCAGTGATCCATTCTTCTCACGTCATTAATTGCCCTGCTTAATTGCTCTACTTAATTGCCCGGCTTAATTGCCCTACGCAAGAAACGAAGCGTTGCTTTAATTAGTCACCGCAAGTTAAACGGTTGCTAAAGATAGATGTTTGATCTTGTGAAATAATTTTTTTTATTTTTTAATCTTTAATTTTCGTTATCAATTTTGTTTTTCGTAGCAATGCACGGGCATGTAACTAGTAATACTTATATTAAACTTTGTGGAGTTTCGGCTCGCTTTGGAGCGCGCCACGTCAGCCGGAAATCGTTGCTCGTTGATACACCTCAAATAAATTATCACTGTCCATGTTCACATCGAAGAGCGCGGTGCAGTGGTTGATCTCCTCGCTCGGATGCCAGTGGCCACGCTTCAACCCGCGCCATGCCAGTGGTTGATTTTTCTCGTGCTACGCATGATGTCATGCTGAGGAGTCGTTTTTCTTTGCAAAAAGGCATCCGACTTTTTGCAAAATTACATATTAATCTATTTTTACGAGAAGGCTCTCAAAACTTTTGAATTTTCGTTTTCTTTCGCAGAGGCCCGCCGAAATTATGGGCTCCTTCCTGTAATTGCATATTGGTCCATTTTTTGCAAGGAGGCCCCCAAAACTATCAAAATTTATTTTTTTTCCTCGACGATGAAATTACTGTCACCTCTCTAAAATTGTGTATTACTCCATTTATTTGCAGGAAAGGTCTTTTTTTGCGGGGAGGCCCCTAAAGCTTTTGATTTTTCCCCCCTGGTTTCGCCTTTTTGGGAAAAAGAGCTCCGAAAATTTCTGCAATTGTAAAAAAACCCTCAAAAATCAAAAGACACTCGAAAATTTTAAAAATTACGTAAAAGACTTCAAAAAATGAAATTCGCATTTTTTTGCAAGGCACGTGATTTTTACTATCAGGCGCGTGATGGCTGACGCGGTGTGGCTGTGCACACGCTGGCTAGTATTATATATATATATGATGTAATGGGGCACCATGGAGCCCAGCCACAATGATTTTAAATACACGAATTCAAGACAAATACGGGTATATTTTTAAAATTTTCAGTTTTAAAGTATATACCTATCTATAACAATTCAAATGAAATACATACCTTCGAAAAATATACTCGAATTCAGAGATTTGAATTAATTTAGATTGCATGCTTTGCTGATATATATATAGAGAGAGAGGATTGCTAGTGTACTATCGATAGTACAGATCCGCCGTGCTATAGCGCTGTGTTTGCAAAATTTGAAGACGAAGTTATTGATCCAAACCGTGCATTATGTTCATTTCATTGAAATCTTACTACCCACCAAATTTTATATTTTTTGAATTTGTTTCTAATATTTATTTTGTATTTTTCAAAACCAGCTTCATTGAACGCCCCACAACTAATTACATCGTGGATTTTGAAAAATACAAAATAAATATGAGAAAAAATTCAAAAAATATAAAATTTGGTGGGTAGTGAGATTTCAATGAGATGAACATAATGCACGGTTTGGATCAACAATTTCGTTTTCGAATTTTGCAAACACAACGCTATAGCACGGAGAATCTGTACTATTGATAGTACACTAGGAATCCTCTCTCTCTCTCTCTCTATCTATATATATATATATATATATATATATATATAATATATGGGGGCATATTCTGTGCAAACCTCCCTTACCGTGAAAACTCCGTGAAAACCACGTGTAAAAGTTTTGAAAAATTCTCAAAAAATTATCATAGGTAGGGGAGGTGAGGTTCTACAGCCCTGTAAAATTTGAAGACCAAACTCAATCGCATTTGGAAGATATGAAAAAGACAAAGTGCAAAATAAATAGTGCTAAACAGTGAAAAAATACTATTCATACTGAATTTGTCTTTTTTATATCTTCCAAATGCGATTGAGTTTGGTCTTCAAATTTTACAGGGCTGTAGAACCTCACCTCCCCTACCTATGATATTTTTTTGAGAATTTTTCAAAACTTTTACACGTGGTTTTCACGGTAAGGGAGGTTTGCACAGAATATGATATATATATATATATATACTCAACACATAGCTACAATCAAACTATCATTAAAAAAAAAAGAAATTCTAGTTCAAACTTGTTTGAAATAGTTAGTAAATTGGTTAAACTCAACATCATAGAAATTTCAAAAAATTTCAAATGCAAATAAATAGAAAAAATACCCGTTTTGGATCATGCTGTCCAGACACATAACGTCCCAGCTAATTTTAATACATACATACATGTGTGTGTATATAATTCTGGAAGGCAAGTAAGATGGTGTTAAATTCGATATTCCATGTGACCATTTAGATTGTCCATGTGACAAATCGCCAAATATATATTGATGCACACTCCAAGTCCTCTAGGAAATTATGTTAATACGTAAGTACGTTTATGACAGTTTTCCACCTTTCTTTTTCTGGGGCAGGACACCCCTCGCTTTGTAAATTGTAGGTGGATCGCATCTTGCAAATGGAGAGCCCTGTGGAACGTGTCTTGCTAAGGATGTGACATTTTTTTGTCTTGGATGTGACAGATTACATCGTGACGGGAGAAATATTTATATATATTTTCCATCAATATAAGGTATACAAATCTTAAAGTAAACAAAGGGATAAACAAACCCTATCTATTTTTTATTTATACTTTAATAATTATATAATTTTTTTTTAAAAAAAATAGAAGCACCTCTCAAGCGGTTAGGGAAACATCATTTTTTCCCCCCAATAACTCCTAGTATGCTGTTCTATAAAACTTATAATTTTTTGTAGATTATAAAAGTGACTGGATAAGAGTTGCAGCATAAAATGTTTTTTTTTGTATGTGCGGCGGCATTGTCCTGTCGAAGGAACGGGGTGCCGTGCCGTCAAGATCTCTTACAAAGCTGGAGTTTCGAAGGAATTTGTTATGACTTATGACACGATTCAATCCCAACGAGAATCTTGGGCAAACTTCCAAGTTTTGAAAGGGCCTCAGTTGATATTTAGCTCTATAAGGTGGAGAAGGAATTTTTTACGGCGTGCAATGTTCTTGGGCCACAATATAAAAAAGGACAGTGCTGCTAGGACGTCGGTATTATCATTGATGTTATTATACATTGCAATGATAGAAGCTTTCGGAGACCGAGGATTAGAAAAGTACAGGGTTGGACGTGGTCCGTACATATATTTTCCTGGAGGTCTGTTTCTGTGGGCACAAATCCTCAGGCACTGTCTGGGCTAGGTGATTACCAACGACTAATAGTAGTTTTTTTTAAGAAGAGTAGCAGATGTGTACGCAATTAGCGAGACTTATAGTCAGGTTTTTCAAATTTCGGTTTCAGTTTATATCTCGCAGATGATCCAAATCCAAAATCAATGAGGTTTTAGAATTTGGAGTGAAATCTAGACGAAATAAAAAAATGAAGCAAATTTCAAATCCGGTTTTTTTGGATTGGGATTTTTGAGATCTCGGCAAGAAACACTAAAATCTTGACAAAAAAAATTTAAAATCCAATCAAAATACCACGTGTTCACATCACAGACGATTAAAACCGTCTATAAGGTATTGTCTTAGAACTCATGCAGTCAAAACTATCCTCACTTTAATTAACAATGTATTTGTGAAATCGATGCGGGAAAACGTGTTGTGTCTGCAGTCCTTTTATCCGATGGTTCCGTGTAACCATATTACTCATCACAACAATGGCTACCGTAAGATGCGCTTTCCGACTTTCGAAAGAACAGAGCAGATTATTTAGAACTTGACTTGAGCTAAACTAGCATTGGATTGATTCTGTTCTTGGCCACTCAGTCTAAGGCAGGGGAGAGCTCATTGAGCTAGTCAGGGACTCAGGGCCCACCGGCCAAAACCTTTTTCTTAGGTCTAGTTAGAGCATATGGGGAAAAAAAATTAACACCCGACGTCGCCACAGTTTGCTGCAAGTCACTTAGTTTAGATATAGAAGTTAAGCAAATTGTACGATCAAGTTAGTTTAGTGTTAGGTTCCTAACCACAGTTTAGATATACTGGACTTTTTCTATATCAAGCTAAGTGGTGGCTCCAATTTTCTTAGTCACAATTTTAGCAAATTAGACATAGAAGTTAAGCAAATTGTAGCACTCTTACGACATAAACCAAACAGGATCAATTCTCTGTAAGCCTAAACAACTCTTGGAACAGGTAATGAGGGTGAGCCTTGGTCGCCACTAAGAGTAGGGTAGGTATGGAACTTAACGAGTTATTATTAAGTTTTTTTAAATAAATTGATATAGTTCGACGTAAAATTATTTTATCTACTATTTAAATGGTTATTTCAAATTCAAACTAACGAGCTGAGCCAAGCCTTATTAACTTTTCGTTTAAAATGGATTTGTTTCAATTTTGAGCCTATTGAAAACTCTAATAAATTTTTTTTTATTCCAACTGTAATGATTTTTTCCCCCACCCGTGCCTCACCCCTTAAAGCATAACCTGCTACATTTACAAAGGAATTTAAGAGTGAGAAGTTTTAGAACCTAGTTGGAGCACTACAAAGAATTTCCAACAATCCCATATAATCACATTGTTTCCTGGAGAATCAATATATATATATATATATATATGGGAAGCCTTTTATGTACTCTTGGGAGTACGTACTCCCACCTCCAGTATACCACTTAAACGAATGTGTTATACTCATTTATCACTTTCAATATACTCTAATAATAATTTTAAGATACTACAATGCGATATTATTGAAAAAAACTTCATTAGAGCTCTTTATTTTTTGCTGTATATCCTTTTTCATATATAAAAAGATTATATAAACAAATTATGCTACAAAGGGTGGACTTTGATGAAATTTTTCGTGAAACTCACTTTGAAGTATCTTATAATCAGTATTAGAGTATACTCAAAATGATAAAGATGTATAATAACATCATTTAAGCGGTATACTGAGAATGGGAGTACGTACTCACAGTTGTCCTAAACCATTTTCCTATATATATATATATATATATATATATATATATATATATATATATATATATATATATATATATATATAGAGAGAGAGAGAGAGAGAGAGAGAGAGGAAGCCTTTTCTGTACTCTTGGGAGTACATACTCCCACCTTCATTATACTACTTAAACGAATGTGTTATACTCCTTTATCATTTTCAATATACTCAAATAATAATTCTAAGATACTAATGTGATGTTGTTGAAAAAATTCATCTCATCCCTTTATTTTTTTGCTATATACCCTTTTTCATATGTAAAAAGAGTATATAAACAAATTATGCTATAAAGGGTGGACTTTGATGAAATTTTTTGTAGAACTCACTTTAGAGTATCTTATAATCAGTATTAGAGTATACTCAAAATGATAAAGAGGTATAATACCATTGTCGGCGTAGTAGCCAACAGGCACCTCCGAGACTGGTGCTTATGAGGTTCCGACAGGGGGCTTTCGGGGCAATTGCCTCGGAAGGGAAGACGGTGACGATCGGGACACCGGGAGGCTCAGGCTAACGGGAGGACGCAAAAAGTTTTTACCCAGGTTCAGGCCCTCCGAAGAGTAATAGCCCTAGTCCTGCCTTTCTTGGTATTGCTTGGGCTCTTGCTAGAGAGGATGGAAATCTTCCAGTCTTTCGAACCCCCTCTCCCATGCACCCCGGCTCCCTTTTATACTCGGGCTGACGGGGGCGCATGGGAGGCTTACACTGCCAGCCATCATCATTGCACTGCTACGGGCGAATTTAATGCGCCCGTCACTATTCTTAAGTCACATTAATGTCTGCCGCATCTGTCACAATCCTGTCTTGGGCCCCATGTCCACCAACGCCGCCTGCTCACACGGGGTGTGGTGCAGTCTTGACGTCTCCCAAAGCCATGATGCGTCTGGGGAAGGTGCGCCGCCACGCTGCAACTTCCATGCTTCCACATTCAATGCGCACGATTCGCATTTAATGTCCCTGATCTTGACAGATGGCGGCCTGGCTCAGACGCATACGTGTCCGTGGGCGACCACCTTGTTGGTCGCCAGCCTGGCTCAGACGCCACGTGTCCATTGGGCGACCACCTTCCTGGTCGCCCCGGCTCAGACGCACGTGTCACGGGCGACCACCTTATCGTCGCCAAATGCCGCTCAGACGCCACGTGTCCATTGAGGCGACCACCTTACCGGCCACCCGGCCTGGCTCAGACACCACGTGTCATTGGCGACCACCGTATGGGTTTTTTCTCTTGCCGTGGTAGTGGGCCCAAACACGCCCTGGTTGCCACTTGATTCCTTTTTTAGCGCGGGGGAGCGGGTACCTTGGTGTTGATTACGCCGACAGTAGCCCCCGGGCCCACCTAGGAGCGCTTTTTGGTCTTCTGCTCTTCTTCTTCTTTAATTGGCGGCTTGAGAACTGCTCCGGCTCCTGGGTGGGACCCTTCAAAGGTCCGCGCGCCTTGCAAAAAAGATCTTCCGGCTTCTCCGATTCCCGAGCGGTTTGCGCGGTTACTTCCTCCTTGTAACCGCCGCACGTTCCTTGGGATGCGCCCCATTTATGAGGCTCTTAAACTTCCTCTTTTTCGAATCGCCGCGCCTTTTCGGTTTTCCCGCCGGTTCGCCTTCCGCGGCCTTATAAAAGGCCGATCGAAGGGGGAGTAGTTCTTCCCCCTTTCAACTCTCTGCACTCCACCTCTTTCCGACAAGCGTTTGAGCTCCTCGCTTCATCCCCTTTGCGGTTGCGCTTCGAAATCCCTATCCTCCCGATGGCTCCGTTGCTTCCTTCTTCGATCATTGAGGAGGAGAGGGCCGCTAGGTTCTCCCAGAACATCACCGGGGGCACCCTTCGCCTCCGCTACGGATCACAAGCCCCACTGCTTACCTGGGGAAGTGATTTTCTTCGGGTGGCAGCTCCTTGCCGGCCTACTACCGCCGGTTTCTGACTTTTATCTTTCTGTTCTCAACTTCTACGCCATTCATCACATTCACCTTCCTCCCAACTCTGTTATCCTCCTTTCTGCCTTTGCTCACTTCTGCGAGATGTTCGTGGGAGTGCTGCCCAACCTTCTTCTTTTTTCGCTTCTTCTACACCCTCGCGCCAAGGCAGTACTCACGGCTTCCGGAGCTGTCACCGCGACTCGTGGACGGAGCGTTATGCGCGCTATATCCCATTGGACCGCCGGTCCAATTGGAGGGATCGGCGCTGCCAGAGTGGTCAGACGTCGAGGACGACAGCGGCATTGAATCTTTGGAGCTTCCGCCGCCCGGCGGCCA
This sequence comes from Rhipidocladum racemiflorum, assembly GCA_036346355.1. NCBI lineage: Eukaryota > Viridiplantae > Streptophyta > Magnoliopsida > Poales > Poaceae > Rhipidocladum > Rhipidocladum racemiflorum. Next base: position 77,986,790 of record CM070583.1, on the reverse strand, counting down.
AGAACCCCAACTGGGGGCTCCAGTGAGCGATGCGCCCGAAGCTCAGGCGATGCCGCCTGGCGCCGACGATTCGCGGACGGCGGCCTGACGGGGCCATGGTGATCCGGATTTTATTACCCGGAGGGTGCCCTCGCGCCAGCGTCCCGCCACTGGCAAGACATGGGCGTGGGCGATGGGACCCGAGTATCCCGGAGGTAACTCGCTCCGCTCGCCATTCCTTGCTACTGCTTCTCTTACGGCAAAACCCGATTTCTACAGCTTTTCTTTCCTCCTGCGATTTCTTTTCCTTCTCGTGCCGATACCGCCGGAATTTGGCCGATGACGTGATCGACCGTGGATGCTGCAATCGGGCCTATCCGGCCCGATCCGCCGCTTTCCGTGCGGCGCGATCCCACTTTGCCGGCTGTCCCCGGGAAGCGCGCGGCAATAATCCGCGCCTGCTCGATGGACGCCATGAGCTCGCCGTCGTGACACGCCAGCGCCCTTAACGATCCGGATCCTCCTCTCGCAGACGGTCGAGGAGGGCGACCGAAGCGAGGCGCAGCGTCCGGACGACGACGATGGCTCCGCCATCCTTCCAGAGACCCGCCTCCTGGGCCGGGCGGGCTTCACGCCGATCGCGAGGGCTTCCGCGTCGCCGCGGGGCTTCTTCGCTGCGGCATCGGGTTCCTCCGTGGTGGCGGGCTCGTCGATCGGGCGGGGTCGCCCACCTCGCCTGCCGGGGGCGCGACGTTGGACCCTCCGCCGCCAATACCTTTTGTGCCGCCACCGCCACCAGCAGCGGTGGTCCTTCCTCGGCCACCGTCTTCGCCGCCAGCAGTGGCGGGTCTAGCTCCGCCTCCGCCTCCGCCGTCAGCAGTGACGGGTCTACCTCCGCCTCCGCCTCCGCCGTCAGCAGTGACGGGTCTACCTCCGCCTCCGTTGGCTGCGGCGGATCCGCCCGCCTCAGCGGGCTGATCCTCGTTAAAGCGTGCCCCGCTTCCCAAGGCAGCGCCAGTACTCACCGAGATGCAAATACAATAAAAATTTTCGTTAAGATTAATCTCACCGTTATTTCCTCCTTTGTCCAGGGTTCTGCTCCGGATATCCACGCCGCCGGGATTCGCCAAGGTGCCGCCAAGCCGTGGTCGCTGGCCACCGGGTCGCCGAGCCCTGTGGATCGGGCCAGGGGCCGGCGGACGATTCTCAGGTAGCCGCCGCGCGCCGTCAGCCAGGACTAAGGCCCATTCGCCCCGTCCCTACCTCGAACTTCCCACCGCCTCCGTTTCTGCGGACGCCGATGCCTCGGCGGCCCTCGGCGAGCTCTACTCAAAGACGAGCAATCGTCTGGTGACGAGCAGGAAGCGGTTGACGGAGGCGGAGCCGAATCAACCGCCTCCGCAAGGAGGTGGCGGACTCGCACGATCGGGGCGGGCCGAGCCGCACCGCGGAGGGAGCGGAGCGCAGAGCAAAGCACCACCAAGGCTGAGCGTCTCGCCCATGGAGCCGAGGCGAGAGAGCCGACCGCTCACGGAGGTGGAGACATCGGCAGATGCCGCGCCACGCCTTGATCGGACGGTGGCGACCTTGCTCCTTGGGGCCGAGCAACCGGCCCGCGGAGGAGAGGCCACGGCATTACGCCTTTGCCTCTCGCTGCATCAGCGGACTTCCTCACGCGCCGCCGCCGCTTCTTTCCGCTCGGTCCGCCCAGAGGGGCGCGAGCTGCAGCGGCCACGGCAAAGCACGTCTGGCTTCTTGTCGCGCCGGTCGTGACGCTAACTTCAATCCAGCCGTTGTCGCCCAAGGGCTAGAGGGCGACTGGGCGCAGGCGGAGGAGCGAGTTCACGAAGCCTCCGAGCAGGTTGCCGCCCAGCTAGCGATGGAGAATCCTCAGATGGAGGCGGTGGCAGAGGACGTGGCCATGGTGCTGGACGTGGCCCCTCATGCTGAAGATGCGGCGGCAACCGAGGAGGAGGCAGATGACCCGGAGGACCCTCCGGCGCCCCCTCAGTAGCTTTTCTTTTTTTATTGGTGGTGACTTTGCCTGCAAAACATTAGGCAACTGCCATTTCGAATGAAATAGTAATGTAAACTCCCTGCTAAGTTGCCTAAAGACAAGCTTTTGCCGTAATTTTTTCTGGTTCCACACGAACGAGCACATAATCACTTAAAGACTTAAAGTCTTGCGCCATGACCTCGGCCCTCAAACCTCTCGCCTTAGCAAAATTTTGCCTCCTGTAGCCTCTAGGAACAAGCACTTAGTGAGTCGTGGCAGACCTTGGGCTTTTGGCAACGGTGTTGAGACGCCGACTTCTACTGGGACACCCGAGTGTCATGGCCGTCACGGGGTCGTGGCCGAACTTGAACCGCCCGCCTTGATTCGCACGCCGCTCTCACTTAGCGATTCCGTCTTTACTACTGGTATTTGCAAGGCGGCAGGCACCAGGCGAGTGCCTTGGCGCCGCCAAAGATGGGCAAAAGACCAAAGGGAGGGCAGAAAGAACAAAAGCTTCAGATAAAGAAAGTGAATATTTAATTTTAAATATAAGGTCTCCCCCGACCCACGACGGAGGGGAAAACATTCTCCGGCCGGTCGGGGGACAGACCCTACGACTTACAACCGATCAGGGGTAGAACTTGCGCAGATTTTCTATATTCTGGGAATTTGCTAGCTCTTCACCCTCTTCAGTGGCCAGCCTGACCGCCCCGGGACGAGAGACTGAGACCACTTTGAAGGGTCCCTCCCACTGGGGAGACAGTTTATGCGACCCGGCATGCGACTGGATTCTTCGCAAGACCAGGTCGCCCACTGCCAGCGTTCTCTCATTGACCCAAGAGGCGTGGTACCGCCTGAGACTTTGTTGGTATCTTGCGGCGCGCAAAGCCGCTCGATCTCGCGCCTCTTCTAGGAGGTTGACGTCGTCCCGGCGCAGACCCTCCTGCTCCTCTTCTGTGAATGCCGCGACGCGGGGTGATCCCAGCTCTAATTCAGAAGGGAGAAACGACCTGCGCCAGTAGACCAGAAGAAAGGAGTTTCCCAGAGTAGGCTAGGATTGGTCCGAAGCGACCACAACACAGCCGGGAGTTCTTCGTCCACCGGGCGCCACGCTTGTGGAGTCGGTCGAACGCCCGGGTCTTGAGGCCCTTCAATACCAGCGCGTTGGCCCGCTCGACCTGGCCGTTGCCCTTGGGGTGGGCGACCGAGGCAAAGCAGACTTTGGTGCCCATCTCCTCGCAGAAATCCAAGAAAGTCGCGCTGGTGAACTGTGCGCCGTTGTCGGTGATAATGCGGTTGGCGACTCCAAAGCGGGCGAAAATCCCTTGTATGAACTTGACTGCAGCTGCGGCGGTGATGGATCTCACTACCTCGGCTTCCACCCACTTGGTGAACTTGTCGACGGCGACAAACAAGTGGGTGTAGCCCCTCGTGGGTTCAGCGAACGGGCCCAGATATCCAGCACCGCGAAGGGCCAAGAGAGAGCGGGATAGTTTGCGTGGCCTGGCTGGTTGGTGGATCTGCTTGGCATGGAACTGGCACGCTTCGCATCTCCTCACCAGCTCGCAAGCATCCTGGAGGGCGGTTGGCCAATAGAACCCTTGACGGAAAGCCTTTCCCGCCATCGTTCGTCCGGACATATGGCTCCCGTGACACGCCTCGTGGATATCGAGAGCAAACCGCTCCCCTCTTCCCGAGTGATGCACTTCGGAAGAATTCCGTTCCTACCCGGCCAGATAGATCCCCGCCCACCAGGGTATAGCACTTGGCCTTCGTGCTACCTTCTCTGGCCGACGCATCATCGTCGGGGCATTCTTGATCCCTCGTAGGCCAGGATCGGATCCATCCATGTGCCTTCCAGGTCAAGCACAGCGACCACGAGGTGGCCGTCCTGGCATTCGCCCCGCCAAGCGCTTTCCGCCGGAACCACTTTCCTCCAAGGGCGAGGGTGAAGCGGCATCACCATCGTCCCCCACCGTAAACGGGCTGCGATGGACTGGTCGCGAAGCCTTTCTTCAAAGACCCCGACGCAAGACAGAGATCTGGTTGAGGCGAGCCGGGCGAGCCTGCCTCGCCGATGGTTGTCGCGTCGGGGATGTGAGTATACCCCAACCCTTCGAAATGCCTTTCCAACTTCCTCGACCTCCGCCAGTACGCCGCCATGACGGGGTCGACAGAGAAATCTTTCCTTGCACGATTGACGACCGCCAGGAGTCACCCTTTACTTGCAGGCGCCGGACGCCGACGGCGGCGGCCCGCAGCCCAGCCAGCAAGCCCTCATACTCGGCGACGTTGTTAGTGGCCTTGAAGTCGAGGACGACCACGTACTTGAGGAGGTCCCCGGTCGGAGAAACCAGAAGAACCCCAGCCCCCGCGCCTTCAAGCCTGAAGGACCTGTCGAAGAAGAGCGCCCAGGGGAGGACGCGAGGACCTCATCGGCCGGGCTCTACCGAGTCCACTCGACAACGAAGTCCGCCACCTTTGACTCTTTATCGCAAAGATTTAGGAGCGAACTTGACACCGAACTCCCCCAGCTCGACGGACCACTTTGCGATGCGGCCCTCTGCTTCTCGGTTGTGGAGGATTTCACGCAAAGGATATGAGGAGACCACTGTGATCTCCCTCCCTTGAAAATAATGCCGCAACTTTCTCGATGCTACCACCACAAAGATAGACCATCTTCTCGAGCCTGAGGGTACCTTGTTTTGCGTCGTGTAGCATTTTGCTGATGTAGTAGACCGGCCGTTGGACACCTTCCCGTTCCGCCACCAGCGCCGCGCTCACTACAGAAGGGCTAGCCACCACATACAAGCTGATAACGGCTCGCCGAATCGAAGCGACCAGACTGGGGGAAGAGAGGTACTTCTTCAGATCTTCAAATGCTCATTTGAGCTTCGGGGTCCATTCAAATGAGTTGGTCTTCTTCAATAGCTTGAACAATGGTAGACTTTTTTCCCGAGCCGATATGAACCGCCCAGGAGGAGGTTAGCCGGCCACCAAGCATTGCGATTGCTTGAGCCGGGTAGGTGGTCGCATCCGCTCGATCGCTTCTATCTTTTCCTGATTGACTTCGATTCCACTACCGGAGACCAGAAACCGAGCAGCTTTTCCGGATGAAACACCAAACACACACTTCTCGGGATTCAACTTCAGACAAGAGCTTCTAAGGCGAGAAGGTCTCTTCTAGATCCCGAACGAGCTCATCGGCCTTTTGTTTTTACCACCGGATCATCGACATACACTTCCAGATTCTTCCCTATTTGGGGTCGAAACACTATGTGCATGGCCCGCCGATAGGTGGCGCCGGCGTTCTTCAAATTAAAGGCATCCTCGACATAACAAGACACACCGAGGGGAGTCACAAAAGCGATCTTTTCTTCATCTTCCTGCGCCATGTCGATCCGTGGTAGCCGGAGTAGGCGTCGAGGAAGCATAGAGCTCGCACCCGCCGTGGAATCGACGACGATGTCTATCCGCGGCAAGGGTACGGTCCTGGGGCAGGCTTTGTTGAGGTCAAGAAAGTCGATGCACATTCGCCACCTCCCGTTGGACTTCTTTACAAGCACGGGTTGGCGGCCACTCGGGTAGGTGGCCTCCCGCACGATCTTAGCAGACAAAAGTTTTTCCACTTCATCCCGAATGGCATCCTGTCGCTCAGCGCCGCCACGGATCTTTGCCGAACCGGTGCGCTTCCAGGAGCGTTGTTAATCGGTGCTCGATCACCTCCTGGGGACCCGGTCATTTCGAAGGTTCCCAGCGAACACATCCAGGTTAGACCGGAGGAAGGTGACGAGCGCGTCTTCCTATTTGGCGCTGAGGTCAGTGTCAATCTTGACGACCTTGCCCGAGCCATCCTCGCCCACGGGGACCGCCTTCGCCTCACCCAAGGGTCTCAAGGCGGAGCGGGTCTTGGCCGAGGGAAGCCGGTTGTCGCCCTTATCGTCGCGTCTTGGCAGTGGCGCCGGCTAGATCCTGCAGCTGCTTGCTGAGGCGCAGGGCTTCCAGTCTATCCACCTTCACCGTAATTGGACCTCCAGGCCCTGGGATTTTCACTAGCATGTAGGCGTAATGGGCCACTGCCATGAACTTGACCAGGGCCGGGCGGCCGAGCAAGGCATTGTAGGGGAGGTCGAAATCAGCAACCTCAAAATCCACCAGCTCTGTCCGGAAGTTCTCCGAACTTCCGAACGTAACCGGCAACCGGACTTGCCCCAGGGGTAAGAGGCCCACCCCGGGGGCAACTCCGTAAAACAATGGGCGGGCCGCTTCCTCAGACGATTTGGAGCGCCTGCACGCTTCCAACGGATAGCGAGTTGATAGCACCGCCTCCATCAACTAGGACCCGCCCGACTTTGCGTTGCGGACCGTGGGAGACACCACGATTGGGAGATGGCCAGGCCGGAGGTGTTCTCGGGTGGTCGGCCCGGTGAAAGTGATCGGGCCGCTCCGACCACTTCAACGGCCGGCTCGCCGGAGGATGACGTTGTGGCGCACACTGCCTCAGATCTCGCTTGTATCGCGAGTTCGATGAGTAGGTGGCGAGCCACCGTGTATGAACGCCACCGCGCGTCGCTCACTTTCTTTGGAAGGCTAAGCGAGCCGCATCTTCGCCGTCTTCGTCTTCGTGGTCTTTCTTATGGCGCTTCTTGAGCCGCTCGTCGACCAACTTGGACACAACCTGGCGATCCTCCAAGTCGTGTCCGCTTGTCCGATGGATGGGGCAATAGGGCTTGCCACCATCGTTTTTCACTGGCGAAGCGGCGGCGGTCCTGCGATCGCCCGGCCGGCGCTTCGTCCCGTTGGTCCTGATCATCATGACGCCGGGACTTGGGCTCCGGCTCAGCGACCAAGACCTCCCTAACGGTTGCCTCCCGCCGCTTTTTCTTTTTCTTCTTGCGGTCGGAGGACTTCGAGGCGCCAGCATCGCCGGAGTCAGAAGGTCTTGTCGCGCACTTCCGAGCTTCGGCCGCCCTGGCGCACTTGTGCGCCAGGGAGAACAACTCAGATGTGGTTGAGATGACGCGAGTGGCCATCTTTTCCCGCATCTTCTGGTCTCGGACCCCCCTCCAGAAGGCGATAATCACCGACTGCTCAGAAATCCGGGGGATCGTATTGCGGCAGTGGCTGAACTGGCCGGATGAACTCTCTCGAGGACTCCCCTCTTTACGCTCCAGAGCGTGGAGATCGCCTTCCACGCCTGGTTGAGCGTAAGAGCCTGAAAGTTGGCGACAAAAATGTCGCACGCCTCCTCCCACGAGTGTACAGAGCCTCGCGGAGGTTAAGCGACCAAGACCGGGCAGAGCCCGTCAGCGATGTCGGGAGGTAGTTGGCCATCACTTTCTCGGATCCTCCCGCCGCACGCACCACCGTGGTGTAGATCTGCAGGAACTCCTCCGGGTTGGTGGTACCATCATACTTCTCGAAGGAGGCGGGGCGGAACCTCTCCGGCCATGCAGCTTGCCGAAGGCGGAGAGAGAACGCCTGGCATCCGACGTTATAGGGGGGGCAGCGTCGTTCGCCAGCCCCTCGATCCTGAGGAGAGGATGAGGAGTGCGACCCTGCGCTCTCGCTAGAGTCCGAGGGAGGAGCCCCCCGTCTTGCACCCCATGGCGCCGCGGAGGGCACAACGCGGTCATCCACGCTGACGTTGCCTCTCGTCAAGGCGCGATCGAAGGTCTTCGCGGTTCCCCCTGGACTCGGGGGGACCGCGGGAAGAAGCGGAGTCACGTGCCCATCCCCCCGTTACAGAGGGGGTTGCAACCTGGACTCCCTTCCCCCTGTCCCGGCCCTTGGTGCCGGGAGAAATTGTCGTGTGGCGGTGAAAGCCGTAGCGTCGGTTCTTGTGAGCTCCTGTCGCCTCATGCCGGAAGCCCCCGGCTGGGTCGCCGCTTCAACTTGTTGCTGAGCGGCATCCACCAGGTGGACGATATCCCGCAGCCAAGGAGTGGCCGGGGTGTCGTCCCCCAGGGCCACCGGAGGATGATCGAGGAGGAGCCGGGCCGCCTGAAGGCTTCGCGCGGGGGTGTCGTCCCCCAGCGCCAAGCGCCGTTGGACAGGCTGACCCTTAGGCGCGGGAGCCAAGTGCGCCGCTCCCGCGGCGGAGGGGCAGTGGCCCGGCCCTCTCCGAACATTGGGACCGGCCACGGCGCCTTACCTCTGCGGATTGCTGCGCTTGGAATGCGATTCCGCCATGCATAAGCGCCCTACTCTGCCGAACCCCGAATCGAGAGTGAAAAAGAGTAGGCAATCTAACCACCAATAACTCCCTACTGGCGCGCCATCTTTTGGCGTAGTAGCCAACAGCACCTCCGAGACGGTGCTTATGAGGTTCCGACGGGGCTTTCGGGCAATTGCCTCGGAAGGGAAGACGGTGACGATCGGGACACCGGGAGGCTCAGCAACCGGAGGACGCAAAAGTTTTTACCTGTGTTCAGGCCCTCCAAGAGTAATAGCCCTAGTCCCGCTTTCTTGGTATTGCTTGGGCTCTTGCTAGAGAGGATGGAAATCTTCCGATCTTCGAACCCCTCTCCCATGCACCCGGCTCCCTTTTATACTCGGCCGACGGGGCGCATGGGAGGCTTACATCGCCGACCATCATCATTGCCTTTGCTACACGCGAATTTAATGCGCCGCTACTATTCTTAAGTCACATTAATGTCTGCCGCATCTGTCACAATCCTGTCTTGGGCCCCATGTCCACCAACGCCGCCCGTTCCGTCACGGGGTGTGGTGCAGTCTTGACGTCTCCCAAAGCCATGATGCGCCTGGGGAAGGTGCGCCGCCACGCTGCAACTTCCATGCTTCCACATTCAATGCGCACGATTCGCATTTAATGTCCCTGATCTTGACAGATACGGCCTGGCTCAGACGCTTCACGCGGTGGGCGACCACCTTCCTGGTCACTAAGCCTGGCTCAGACGCCACGTGTCTGGGGCGACCACCTTCTGGTCACCTGGCCTGGCTCAGACGCGCCACGTGTCCGGGCGACCACCTTATCGTCACCTAACGGCCGCTCAGACGCCACGTGTCCGGGCGACCACCTTATCGGGTCACCCAAATGCCTGGCTCAGACACCACGTGTCACCGGGCGACCACCGTATGGGTTTTTTCTCTTGCCGTGGTAGTGGGCCCAAACACGCCCTGGCTGCCACTTGATTCCTTTTTTAGCACGGGGGAGCGGGTACCTTGGTGTTGATTACGCCGACAACCATCATTTAAGCGGTATATTGAGAGTGGGAGTACGTATTCCCAGGGGTACAGAACCATTTTCCTATATATATATATATATATATATACACACACACACTAGTAAAGTGCCCGTGCGTTGCAACGGATCCTAAATAGATGATGACACCACAAGTTCTAAACTCTTAAAAATAAAAAAACGAGAATTTAAAACTTGAGCTATCACTTATTTGAGATCCGTTACTGAAGAATCACTAAACAAGGGAATACAATGAAATGCAAATAAGGCTAGACAAATAGCAAGTAGCTACAGAATTCCTTACCTACTGGGCCTTGGGCCCCTACTGTTCTAGCCCAAAAACAGTCTGGCAGACTCACCATCACCACCAACTCATTCTTATAATAGTTAAGATATATATATATATATATATATATATAAAACCAACTAATCTTGGAAAGTACGGCAGACAGGCAGCCGTCCCATCTGCCACACGGGCCGGTCCATATAGTTTCTATAGTCCTCGAAGCTTTACAACCGCACGATCATGTCTCGGTGTCCATCTGCGGGGTTGCTTCTATGCCACGTATTACGCTCATAAATTTATTGCACATGGTACTTCATGATGGGCGCTTGGCCTGGATGGCAAAAGGCTTGCAGTGCATGCGTGAGGTCGCGAGTTCAAATCTGGTTGAAGGCGACATTTTTTCGGGTTTTTTTTATATCAACTTCGATGATATAATTGCGCTATTAGATTGTATTGTAAATGTTTGAAATTTTTTTAGAAGGATCTTCAGAATATGTCTAACCTACTATAAACAAATTCAAATCATGATCAAACTTATGCGATTTTAAAAAAATTCTAACAATGCTACTAATGCATTCAAAGCAATATATCAATTTCGTTGATTTAACTAAGCTATTAAATCACATTGTAAATTTTTGAAAAAAATTTAGAAGAGTCCTCAGAGAATGACTAACATGCGATAAAAACTTCAAATCATGATCAAACTTGTGTGATTTTTAAAAAAAATGACAATATTATTAATGCATTTAAAGCAACTTCATTGATTTAAATGAACTACTAAATTTGCAAATACTTGAAATTTTTTAGAAGAATTCTGAGAGCATGCCTACACTACCGTAAAAATTTCAAATCATGATCGAACTTTTGTGATTTTAAAAAAAATATGATAATGCTACTAATGCATTTAAAGCAACTTAACTTATTTAATTGGGCTCCTAAATTTGTAATTTTTTAAAAATTTGTACAATACCAAAGCTAAAGCGCTACATCACTTTCTAAAATTAGTTGTGATTCTCTAGCTTCCTTTTAAAGAAGAATATCTAAAATTTTTTAAAGAAAAAAATCAATACCTTTTGTTTCTTTTTACGAAAGTTTCTCGAAAAAGATTTTCTCACTCTATTAAAATACATATCGATCTCAGTGTTTTCTCCCGTCCGCAACAACGTGCGGACCGTAGATCAACTAGTTTTATTATAAACGTGGAGCACGTCAAACCTAGCTTGTCGTTCACTTGCCATGTCTCTCCTTGGAATCGGTTCCTCTGACGTCGACGTCACTGACGTTGGGTCACTGCACGTGGGCCCTCTCAGCGCGTGGGTCCACGTGTCAGTGATCCAATGTCAAAGAATTCGACGTCAGAGGATCTCAATATCTCCTCCTTAGGGCACTCCTAGTGGTTATTTTGTGTTTGCTACTATAACTAGGTTACATGAGATTTTCAGTGAGGTGAGAATGAGCTTGTTACTCGTATAAGTATCAAGCATTTTTTTCATTTATAAAACAAAGTAAATAGCGGCAACAAACGGTGCATTGAAAGACTCGTCACTATTTTTTTTGGGCCATCCCTTTCCCTACCACATCATTCGTCGGGGAGCATATGTCTAATTAACTCATTGTGGTATCAAACCACTGGATTGGTTGTTCATCAAATTCTACCTAACCACTCCCTCCTCTGGTGAGGTTCAGTATCCAACCATTGAAAAGTGAAACAAATTCTATGCAACGGTGTTGCATACCGCGATCTGTGCAGCACCGTACGGATTAGTCCCATTGCGCAATCTCCATGCAAATCCATCAATCTCCAAGCACTTTAATCCTTATCACTTAATTGTTTCTTGCATGGAGATTGACGCAGCGGGACACGTGGTACTAATCTACATGGTACTGCACAGGCCGCGACATGTAACACAGTTGCATAAAAAAAATTTCCATTGAAAAGTGCTAAATACCCATTTCGTCCCGCACTACAAGTCTAAAACCACCATCCGCACGTATCAATGAAACACGGAATCAAAAATTTCCTATTGACATTGGGCCTTCCATACTCTATCAAGTGTTACAATGTAACTGGTTAACTATTTTTTTTTTATTCAAATATAGGTACCTGAATCGTGGTGACCCTGCTCCTTTCTCTGACCAGTCTCTCCGTGTCCCTTGCTTTAGTTAGTCCGCTGCTCTCAATTAGTACCGTCTTGTCTCGCCATTACAGATGTCCCATCCAGCGCAACACGGGCATCTGCTACGTACGTACGTCGACGCATCAACAACGACCAACCAAAACCGAGCGTCTGGATCGGTGCGGCCCACGCGTCGCCGTCCGCGCGTCCGCCTCACCTTTTGCCAGTCACACGTACGTCGTGCTTACCCTTTCGCCGTTGTCCCACGCGAATGTCAACACACCTGTTCGGCTCGGTGTAGATTATGGCACGAGAAAGCTTCAGATTTTAACTCCACCTCAAATCGGAAAACAAAATTTAGAATCTTGCTATCGACCTTTCAGTAAGCAATACATGTCACTTATTATACTCTTTTACTATAGAAGGTATCCACCGAGTTCGGATATCGTGATACTCCATCCTGCTAAGCTAGGGCACCACGGTAGATCATCTGCCGTGGTGGGTACCGTGTTGGCAACCCGCCACGGTAGAGGAGCGTCGTAGATGATATATGCCATCTACTGATACTTTCGTGATCGAAAGGAGGACTACGTTTATAAAAAAAATTATAAGAGCTAAATATGAAGAAAAAAAAATGTAAATAAGCCAAAGCTACTGCTTGTTCATCTGCTCTGCTATCCTCCGACAGTGCGGCCCGGGCCTGCCGGCTATATAAAATCGCGAGTCGACAATACCAGCGGTGCTGCGTGAGTAAACTAGCGTGATACATACAAAGAATCAAACGTCGTGGGTATGGAGGTCAGGAAAGGGACAGATGCAAAATGCAACACTTAAATAACCTCATCCTGAAGACTTCAATCGATGCCACCTGGGCCTGGGCTCCGCAGTCGCAGTTTTTATCCAGGCGATGCTGTACGTCCGAACACGAGGCTACGAGAGTTTACTTATCGGTTCGCATCAAACATCTGTAGTGAAAATTTGACAAATTCCTACCCCCACTGTGAACTAGGACGACCACACCAAGGGCAACGCAGAAATTTTGCATGAAACGATCTAATTTCCCTACAATTTGAGGATTTTTGGATGAACAGTAAAATTTGATAATCGTAAAAAATCGCATAAATTCAAAAATCATCAATTATCGGTGGAAAATCGGCAGTCATGTTGAACTTTTGTGCGGTCGACTTTTTGTAGCGATTTTTGACGAAAATCGACTAATATTCACCGATTTTTGACAAGTAAAATTTTTCGAATTTTTAATTTTTTTTTTAAATCGAACCGGTTTATCGATTGGTTTTTGAGATTGAACCAAACGATAAAGGCGATTTTCGCCGATTTTTGAATCCCTCGCCCCGGGGTCCAGGACAGATTCTGGAACGACGTTTCCATCTGGTTGATCATCCGCACTCCGCAGACACGATGCCATGCAGAGCGCGCAGCCGGTCGTTCTAGATTCCGGCCACGGCCTAGCTAGCAGGTAGAGTAGAGACGGACGGAACGGAACCATCCGTGGATTAGCGTCAGCGATCACGTCGCCGATCCACTAACCAAAGCCTATCTTTTCTTCCGACTGTACGACAGCACCGTTTCCGCCGCATGTCTTTGTTTACCTATGCAGGTACGTAGTTCCCATCGATCGACCATCGTGTCATTTTCTGCCACCAAACTTTCCGCGGAGAGAAATAGCGTAGCAACCAGATTTATCGGTATCCGATGCTACACCCATTTGGCTCTTTAAATGGTATGTTTTTGGTATCGATTCATACCGATGTATCATTTCGAGATTAGTATGGGTGTTTTTGGTTGTCTGTAACAAGTGGTACATGTATGAGATGGTTTGAAGAAAAAAGTTATGCATATGTTTGGTTACTTGAATGGAACCATGCATTCCGGTCGGGAAAGTGATACAAATTTGAGAAATATTCCCTCTCGATGCTGAGCCATTCCATTCACAAAAAATAATGGAACCAAATGGTACAGGATCATCTAATCCCATTCAATCTCATCCTATCAACCAAACACACCCTATAATATCGGATCTGGAAGTAACACCGCCGAACCTTATGTGTAAAACACATTGATTCATGATCGACCTAGCGTACATAATAGATAAAGTTGATAACACAGCATATAAAACATACGTTTATTCAATAATTGACATAGTCTTTTACAATAACATTGGCTTGCAGGCTAAATAAAAGTAAAGCAGCGAAAATAAGATAAAAATAAAATAAAACTCAATAGATTTGCAACTAGGAATCTCTCCTAGGCATAACCCAAATTTAATATGATGGACTCATTCCATCTCCATTGAATACATTATCGAAACCATCTTTATAAATAATAAGATCTAATCTATAAAAGACCAGCTCGGCATACACATGACTGCGGGTGCGACCAATCGATTAGTTTTACACTCTACAGAGGTTGTACAACTTTACCTACAAGACATGATTGTCTCATTGTGCTAAAATACACACTTTCTTCGGTCCGCGGCAGAGGCAATCATGACAAGGTCATATATAAAGTTCCATTCATTTAGTCATGCCCGTTAAGGTTTCACCACTGAAAGAATCGTCCTAATTTAGAAGCCACTTCTTACGCCAAGTGGCAATCTCTCGCTCATACAACTTTTCACCTAATGGCATGACTGTCCATGATATGATGCAATACGGATAACCAGGTCTGTCCCAAACCAGACATGTGGTAGTACGATAACGCTTTACATTCAGCAACTCACGGACCGGTCCTTAATTGACTAGGCGAGCTTTCACAACCCATGAAACCACCACATTAGCCTGTCTCGCCCAATCTAAATTATATTTTTACTAGGACATGACATAAAAGTACATGGCACAATTATCAATGACCTTCAAAACATAATTATCAATTTTCATTAAAATCATCATTTGGCACAAAATTCCTAAAAATAAACTAAGTTCACATCTAAGCATGTTCTAACTGTTTTGATAGTCATCATACATCATAAGTATATCCTAAGGTTACAATGGCACAAGGAATTCAATCATCAAATATGGCTTTAATAATCATGGTATAGCTATTCAATTTAAATTCGAGATTAAAATACATTGACAAAAACTATACATGCAATAATTTAAACTCAACATAGCATTTCAAAAATTGGGTCCGACATGATCAAGAATGTGTAACTTGCCTTGAAAAAAAATCCTTGCTCTAGTTCTGGACCTTGCTCTTGAGTCCACACTTCGCTTTCGTACAATTCCGGTGTTTCAATTTCTATGCGAATAGAAAAGAATATCAAATTAATACTAATAACAGAGAATAAATAAACTCCAAAAATAAAATAAAAGTCACCATTAAATAGAGCTCAATTTTATAAATTTTTAGGCTCTGGAATCACCTCAATCGGAGCTCGTATGAGTGAGAACAGGATCTCAAAACTTTGAAAATAAATAAAAAGAATAAATCTTAATTACTTGAATTATTTTTCTCCTGCAAAACCGAATAATGATGTCACTGCTAACATCATCTTCCATTTTCTTTTTAGCCGAATGAAATTTTTAAAAGAAAATCGATTTATGATGCCATGCTGATGTCATACCCCTAATTTACCGAGAATAAAGTTAATCCAGAAAATTCTATAGCGGCTGACAGGTGGGACCACGGGTCCATGGACCCGTTCCACGGACTAAGGTTGGTTTACGATGGGCACGGTGCATGGAAACTTGAACGGCTGCTGACGCGAGCGGACGTGACGCGTGGCGCTATATGGCTGTCTCACGCTGATCGGATGGCCGGGTGAGCGGGTGGTGGTGGTGATGTCGCGATGGCGTTCTACGTCGGAGGGGAAGAAGACGGCATGGAATACGGCAATGTCTAGCCGGATTTGAAGCGCTACCTCACGGATCTAATGCAGATTGGTGTAGTGAACACGAAGGCGGCCTCGATCTTGGCGGAAACGGCTTCACGGCGTCAGATCGAATGTAGATTGGTGCAGTGCACATCAGCAACTCTAGCGAGCAATCTCGTGCGGTTGATAGATAAACGGGCTGGGCTGGGCACAAATGGGTTTCGGCCCATTAACCCGATTCGAATTTCCATCATTTTACTAATTAAATTAATTCCCAAAATTCATTTAATTCAGAATAAATAGCAAAAATACTCTAACAATTTTTAAAAAATCCAAAAAATATTTTAAAACATTTTAAACTCAAATAAAATATTTTTAAACAAAATTTTATTTATAGTTTTCAAACATTTAAGTCATTTTCAGAAAAGGCTAAATTAGAAGATAATCAAAATAATTCAAATAAATTATAGAAAAATCTAAAAATTTACAAAAATTCACAAATAAATAATAAAGAAATAATTCAAAATTTCAAGGTGTTACAAACCTATCCCTCTTAAAAATAATATTGACCCTGAGATTCGGGCTGGCTAGCAAAGAGGTTAGGGTACTCAGATTTATGCTGTTCTTGTTTTCCGAAGTGCCTTTTTCCTCTGAGTGCTTACTCCATTGAACCTTACAAAAATAAAAAGTCCTACTGCGAGTGATTCGCTTAGCTGTCTCAAGAATCCTAATCGGATGCTCCTGATAAGTCAAGTCGTCTCGAAGATCAATACTTTCGAACTGTGTTTGCTTGGTCAGAACTCGAAGGCACTTCTTTAACTATGACACATAAAAAAAATATGTACTCCTGATAGTGTTGCTGACAAACTCAACTGGTAAGCAACCTATCCTCTTTGTTCCAATATCTGGTATGGTCTTACATACCTTGGCGCAAGTTTTCCTTTATTACCAAATCTCTTTACTCATCAAAGAGGAGTGACTCGGAGATACACATGGTCGCCTGGTTCAAAAGTCAATTCCCTTCGGCGATTATCAACATAACTCTTTTGCCTAAATTAAGCTATCTTAAGCCTATCTCTTATAAGTCGAACTTTCCCTTCTACTTCATTGATAATGCTTGGTCCAAACAACTGACGCTCTCCCACTTGATCCCAGAGAAGTGGGGTTCTACACTTCCTTCCATATAATGCCTCAAATAGTGACATTTGCAGGCTGGCTTGATAACTATTGCTATAGGAAAATTCAGCATATGGCAAACTCTTGTCCCAACTGGTACCGTATTCCAAAGCACATGCATGCAACATATCCTCCAAGATCTGATTCACTCTCTTTGTTTGTCCTTCTGTTTGCGGATGATATGCGGTACTAAAATTCAACTTTGTTTCCAAAGCTTCATGCAAACTTTTTCAAAAATGTAAGGTAAACTAACTTCCACGGTCCGACACTATCTTCTTAGGTACTCCATTTAAACACACAATCTTGTTCACATATAGCTCTGCCAGTTTATTACCTCCATACTTAGTATTCACTGGTATAAAATGAGCTATTTTAGTGAGGCGATTTACTATTACCCAAATAAAATCATGATCTGGACGAGTCCTCAGTAGACCTGTGATAAAATCCGTGCCAATCCTATTTCCATTATGGAATCGATAATTGCTGCAATAATCCCGCTGGTCTCTGATGTTCTGCTTTAACTCTTCGGCATGCATCACAGAGAGCGATATATTCTGTAATTTCTCTTTTCATACTAACCCACCAATATCTCTCTTTCAAATCCTAATAAATGTTTGTACTTCTAGTATGAATAGAGTATGGCGATCCATGAACTTCTTGAAGAAGTATTTTCTTTATCTCATTGTGGTCCAGTACAAACAACAGATTCTCAAACCAGAAAACACCTTGTTCATCTTCTGAAAATTTGAGGGACTTTCCTCTTCTCATATTTTTCTTAATCTCTTAAATATCTGCATCATCTTTCTGAGCTTCTTTAATCTGATCCTGAAGCATAAGTTGTACCTCAAGTGCGTTGACTGATCCTTGGGTGATAACTTCTAGATTCATGCATCTCATTTGTTGATACAATATAGGTTGATTTCTTTAATAATTATCATATTCACATGAACCTTTCTACTTAAGGTATCTGCTACGACATTTGCTTTGTTGGGATGATAATGGATTTCAAGATTATAATCCTTTATCACCTCTAACCATCTTCTTTGCCTCAAGTTAAGCGCTATCTGAGTGAAAATGTACTTCAAGCTCTTATGATCCGAAAAAATTTCGCAATGGTTACCAATGAGGTAATATCGCCAAATCTTTATAGCATGCACAATCACAACTAGCTCTAAATCATGAGTAGGATAATTTCTCTCATGAGGTTTTAACTGATATAATGCGTAGGCCACCATCTTGCCTTTTTGCATCAGTACACATCCTAATCCTTGTCGGGAAGCATCACAAAAAATCTCAAAATTCTTGTGAATGTCTAGCAAAACTAGCACTGGGGCAGAGATGTGTTTTTCTTTTAGGTCTACAAAACCTTCTTTAGAAGTTGAGTCATCGGACGTGCAACTTTAGAGAATCCTTTCATGAACCTTCTATAATAGCCAGCTAATCCAAGGAAACTTCTTACTTCAGTGACCGACTTTGACTGTTCCCAACTCATTACAATTTCTACCTTAGAAGGATCCATGGCAACACCTCCTACTGATATGACATGTATGAGAAATCCAACTTCTTTTAACCAAAACTTACACTTAGTAAACTTGGCATAAAGATGATGTTCACAGAGTTTCTCTAATACCAGCCGTAGATGATTCTCATGCTCTTTCTCATCCTTAGAATAGGTGAGAATATCATCAATAAATACCACCACAAACTTATCAAAAAAATTTATGAATATCTTATTCACCATATTTATGAAATAAGCTGGTCATTGGTCAGTCCAAATGACATCACCACAAACTCATAAAGTCCATAGCGGGTGGTAAAGACGGTCTTGGGTATATCCTCAGGTCGGATCTTCAGTTGATGGTAACCCGATTGAAGATCTATCTTAGAAAAGATGCTTGCTCCTTTTAACTAATCAAATATGTCATCTATTCTAGGTAAAGGATATTTGTTCTTCATTGTGACCTCATTAAGTACTCTGTAATCTATACACATCCTCAAACTATTATCCTTCTTCTTGACAAAAAGTACGGGAGCACCCTAGGGCGATGAACTGGATATGATGTATCCTTTGTCTTGCAGCTCTTCTATCTGCTTCTTTAACTCCTTTAACTCATTTGCAGGCATACGGTATGGTATTTGGGATATAGGAGATGTTCCAGGGACAAGATTGATCACAAACTCAATATCTCTATCTGGGGGCAGACCGGGCAACTCTTCTAAAAATACATCCAGGTATTCCCACACAATTGGTACTTGCTTTATGCGCAAACCCTTAAGACTATGCAAATTGACTTGCTCTTTATCAAAAAATCTGGGTTTATACTCAACCCTAACTCCATCCTCATTAATGAGCTCAATTGTCCATTTAGAACAATCTATTTGACCTTTATTCTTGACCAACCAATCTATGCCAAGAATCACGCCCAACTCTTGCGATTGCAGGACTATCAAATTGGCTAGAAAGGTCACTCCTATTTCCAAGTGAATCATTGGGCAGATTGCACTAACTTTCATTTCAAAACCAGGAGAATAAATTATCATAGATTTATCTAGAGGAAAAGTATCTAACTCATATTTGTCCATAAATCAACAAGCAATAAAAGAATGAGAAGCTCTAGAATCAAATAAAACAGACGTTGGTACTATGTTCATGAGAAATGTACCAACTGTCACGTCTGGAGTGTCCTGGGCTTCTTCTGCTGAAATGTTGCTCATAGAACCTCTTACCATTGGTATCGGCTTCTTGGGAGTTGGTGCATGAGTTGAAGTATTGGACTTAGCTAGTGTTTGCATCAGTTGCTTCTTAGAACACTTTTTGGCATAATATGCCATCCCATGGCAGTAGTAACACTTCACTTCTGATAAGGGTTGTGGAGTCCTTTGACTTTGGTTTCTTGTGGCAATTGGCACTAGTCGAGGATTTGGGTTGACTGCACGCTGCGGAGCTGTTGAAGTCCTATTCATAGGAGGGGGTGTTTGAAATCTAGCAGGTTCAGGAGTTGCAGTACGAGGCTTGGGAAAACCTCTTGGGTTGTTCCTTTGAAAAGTCATCCTCGTTTTACAGCTTTTCATCTCCTGCTGTTTCCCTTCCTAACGGATAGCCTTGTTGACTAACTATTGGAAGTCAACATAATCATGAGGTATAAGCTGAATAGCTAGATCATCATTCAGACCCTCAATGAAATGCTCCTATTTTGCTTCATCCGTGGCTACATCCTTATGAACATATTTAGCAAGCTGGTTAAACTTATATAGATATTCCATAACTGTACGCTCTCCCTGACGTAAGGAACAGAACTCCTTTTTCTTCAATGCAATCACACCTGATGGAATGTGGGATCAACGAAAAGCTTGCGCAAACTTATTCCATGTGATAGCCTGAGCATCTTGATGAGTAACTCGTAAGTTGTCCCACCATTCAATAGCTTGTCCATTGTGCTGACAAGAAGTAAACAAGACCCTTTCCCTATCCCTATACTGAGTGATAGCCAGCTTTTTTCCAATCTTCCTAAGCTAATCGTCTGCATCAAGAGGCTCTGCACTACTAGAGAAGACTGGTGGCTGGGTTCTCATGAACTCTGACAATTTATTTGTCTGATGAGCATGGAGCAGCTTGGTTGTTGTTGATAGTCTAAGCCAGGAGTTGAATCAACTGATTCTGATGTGCCATTAACTGCTGCCAATCCGGTCCATTAGCTGGAGGAGGTGATGGAATTGAAGCATTCTTGTTCTTTAGGGTGTTGTTGAGGTTGATCCCACTACCACTCCTTGAAGGTTGATTGTTCACCATCTGCTGTTTGCTCCATGGGATAGGGAATAGAGAAGACTACAGATAAGAAGTAAAGATTTTCCCCACCCAATTAAGCGCACAAATGAACACCAAATAAACTCCAAATCTTATTACTTTATTGAATTAACATACTATTATGGCTGTCAACACAAAGGAAAATGACAGCTCACAAGGTTCTAATAAAAAGGATGGCTCAACCTAACTCTTATTTTGGAAGTCTAATACTTAACTCTAATCACCTATATCCTACGGGGTACAAGTAGGGATGGTGTCGGTGTTTCGTGCACCGGCAATACGAATTTCTGGTTAGTGGGGGTCGCGCGCTCCCTTTCCCCGAATGGTCGACTCAAGGAGCCAATGATGTATACTGGTTCGGGCTGAATGTCCCTACTCCAGTTCGTGCAGAGGATGTGTATTGCTTCTGAGAGCAAGGGGGATGCGGGGTGTTACAAGCGAGGGAAAGTTTCTCGAGTTCGTCCGACCGACTTTTTGCTCGATCGATTGGGCGTCCCTCCTCTTTCCGTTGGTTGTGTGGCTATATCTGCTTTCGGGGTCCTGTCTTTCCTTATATAGGCGGAAACGGCAGGTTACATGGGAGTTTTGGAAAGAAAAAGAAGGGGTACTGTCCGTCTTGAAGTCTGTCCTCCTGTCTTGTCGTCTTGCCAGGCCTTCATTCCTCCCCATGAGCCGGGTCGGTAGACTCGCCTGAGAGGGTCGGTGGCTGCCTCAGTCGGTGGGGTGACGTAGTGCTTGGTTCATCTGTCTGGCGTCTGCGTTAATGCGTTTGATTCTTGGTGTTGCCTCGGGAGGGAGCGTCCCACCCTGCCGTAAGCCGGGGTGATGGGACCGGTGCTTGACTATTTGGCGGGTCTTCTGACATCCTCGGGAACGGACCGCCTGCCCTGGTATGGGTGTCAGAGGTTGTCACGCCTGTTGGGCGGTTGGCCGAATGCAGGCGGGGGGGAGGGGGCTCGGTATCCCGACTGCTGGAGAAGGCGACCTCGGTTGGGTCGGAGCCACGGGCGTTCGGACCAAGCAGGGTCGGCTCACGCCGAGTGCCCTGACCCAGGGGGTCGGAGCCGCCTGAGTGCTCGGACCCAGGGGTCAGAGCGCTCTAGGTCAGGCCCAAGTCGGGGCCAGGCGTCTTTCGGGGCCCACGGGCCCTTCATCGGAGTTGGGCTTTGAGGAGGCAGCCCGCTCGTTGTTCCAGGCTGCTGGGGGTACCCATGGTACGTGTACTCGTCAGATGGCATCTGGGAAAATCCCGTGGGGGAGTGCCCTCCCATAACTGATCCCTGATAACCAAAACTTCCACGTCCCCGATCCCGGACGGGTTCGCGGGCCCCCGATGGGGACTAATCCCCGAAAATGCTACATAAAAGATCACATGCTACATGAGTGAATCACTAGAGTAATACTGTATGTGTGATTGAACTTTGAGTGAATCACTAGAGTAATGAGTTAATCACTAGAGTAATTCATATTTAGCATGTTTATTAATAATGACTTCGCATAAATTCTTTTTTCTTTTGAGAATTGATCATTTGCTCCTACCTATTAGTGATATCGCCGGGGCAGGGACGGGGGTCGGGGATGGAGAATGGTGGAACGTCCTCGTCCCCATCCCCATCCCCGTGATCCTCGACGGGGGCAACATTTTTCCCGATAAGCCCCATCCCTAGGTACAACATATGGCTTTGATCATCTAAGTCGAAGTTTGTAAAGACGACAAAAACGACGAAAGGCTTTGCAGGCTGCATCCTGCTTTGCATCCTCAGTAGTGTCACCATGTCTCTTGAAGAAATTTCATAACCTCAATGTCTGATTGGTGTGTTCACGAGCATGTTGGTGTTGTATCCGATGACTTCGTCGTCATGATATTCTCTTCCAATGAAGTATAGTAGTCGACGGTTGAAGACTAGGTGTCGAGTCAGTCTCTGGAGAACAAGTGCCCATCCAATGTCTTGATCAAGTGGGCCATCCGCCATCTGGCAGTTGGTAAAACGAGAAGGTGAGATATAAGTGAAATATCCGAACCTTTAGGAAAGGAGAGAAGATGAATTTTTTTAATGAACCAATTAAGGATATGATAGAATAAGATAGGAGTGGAATTTTTCTAAAGTATTTTATTTCAAAATAAGTCCTTAGAGCTAAACCATTCTAACTAAAGCTACTCCTACAGTCGATATGCTCTGATACCACTCTGTCGAACCCGGAAGTAACACTTTTGAACCCTGAAAGTGCATCTAGGCCCCTAAAGAAGTTTTGGATGATTAATGACAAACGATTAAAGGGACTAATGCGTTCAATGAGTTTGTGAATAGGTAATAGTCCTGATGTGAGATCATCTACGGATGATGGATACCCTCAAAGGAAATGATAATGAAAATGGCTTTATTTCAATGTATTTTACACTTTGAGTCATAGGAATACCGTACTATTAAGAGGGATGCATTGTAGTTGATCTATAATTAGTCTCTATGCTCAGATGAATGATAGCTAGTTGCATTTGAGAGACACGAAGTCACTGCACTTGCATCGGAATGATTTCCTTTGAAGTTCAGGTCGGACATTCCGATCTTGGATCGGAAGTTCCGACACGATCATACATTCCGATGCATAGTTGTGCCTGAGTCCGAAGCCCCTACAACAGATCAGACTTTCTGATATTTCAAGTCGAAAGTTCCGATGCATGTTGAAATCGAAAAGGGTGCTCTCTGTTGAGTTTGGACTTTCCGATATTTCAAGTCGAAAGTTCCGGTGCGTGTTGAAATCGAAAAGTGTGCTCGCTGTTGAGTTCGGACTTTCCGATATTTCAAGTCGGAAGTTCCGATGCGTTTAAGTTCTATTATGGGAACTCTCTGTGCGCTTCGGATGTTCCGATCTAGGAATCGGACATTCCGTTTTGGACTTAGTGAAATTTCCTGAGAAAGTTTCTTAGAGGTTTCTCTCTGTGAGCTTCGGAAGTTCCGATTGTGTAATCGGAAGTTCCGATGCGTCTAGTTTTCGACCATTGAGATTTTCCAAGTTCTGGAAGTTTACACAAATCGAAAGTTCCGATGTTGTGATCGGATATTCCGATATGTGGCTGAGTGCGGGTATAACGGCTAGTTTTGAGTCAAAATTATAAATACCCCTCACCCTCTCCATTTGAGGGTTACACATCTTGTTGGGCTGAACTTGTAAGCTTGTAGAGTACTTTCCAAAGCTTTCTTGAGTTCTCCTCTTTGATCTTAGTGATCATCTAGAGAGTGAGAAATAGAAAAGGGATCTAGAGCTAGAGCAAAAACGAAAGTCATTCATCTTGAGCATTAGAGAGCATCTCCAAGATCACACCACTTTGCATTTGTTACTCTTGGAGGTTGAAGGACTCCTAGACGGCTAGGCGTCGCTCACGAGCTCCCGAAGATTGTGGAACGCCGTGAGAAATTTGTGAAGGTTGATTTCGCCTTCAAAAGGAAAAAAATCAAGAGTGAAACCGAATCTCAAGTGTGACCAAGGTTTGGGAGGAAAGGATTGAAAGAGACCAAACTCTTTGTGAGCCTCCTCAACGGAGACGTAAGATCCCCTCAAGGATCCGAATTCCGGGAAACAAACTCTTGTCTACCTAGTTTGATTTCTCTTTAAATTATTTGTGTGTAATCCTTTGTTTGAGCTTCTCTATTGTTGCTACTCAAGTCTAGATAGCTTACTCATTCTTGCACTCAACTAGAGTAGAAGAAGATTGTAGATTGCTAGACGTTATTTCTGTTCTCAAATTTCATTACTGATAGGACATTCCGATACTATACCAGAAGTTCCGATACAATCGGAAGTTCTGATATTACATCTGAAATTCCGATACCTTTTCCGCTACGACAAATTTCGTTTGAAATTTTAAATAGCCTATTCACCCCCCCTCTAGGCAATTATCACTCTTTTCAAACCCTATGTGTAAAACACACTAATTCAAAATTGAGCTAGTGTACAATAAACAAAGTTGATAATACATCACATCAAACATATCTTTATTCAATAACTAACATAGTCTTTTACAATAATATTGGCCCGCAGACCAAATAAATAAAACAACAAAAATAAGATAAATTGAAATGAAACCCAATAGATTTGCCACTAGCAATTGACTAGGGTAGCAGTCCTAGTTATCCTGGTCCTCTTCATCGTAGAACCCCTCCTCTGAATCAACAGTGTAAGTAAGGGTAAGTACAAAAGTACTCCGCAAGTAACACAGGAGATGCAGTGTTAATGAAAGAAATAATAAAGGATGGTTGTATGGTTATTTTAGCGTATAACAGTAATTTCACAAATATTCTAAGTAATTTTCTAAATGCACAATTTTATTTAAATAGAAATTTTCAATTGTTCAATATTTCTGGATTCAGGAATCACTCCTGGAATCATCTCAGGAATCTCTCCTGGTCGAGACTCAAATTTACTATGATGGACTCACTCCATCCCCATTTAATACTTTCTCAAAACCATCTTTATAAACAATAAGATATAATATGTGAAAGGCCAGCTCGGCATACCCATGATCGCGGGTGCAGCTAATCGATTAGTTTTACACTTTACAGAGGCTGTACAACTTTACCCACAAGATACGATTGACTCATTAAGCCAAAATACAGACTTTGTTTGGTGTGCAACAGAGAAAATCACGACAAGGTCCCATATAAAGTTCCATTCATGTAGTCATGCCCGCTAAGGTTTCACCACTGAAAGGATTGCCCTAAGTTAGAAGCCCCTTCTTGCGCCAAGTGGCAACCTCTCGCTCACACTACTTTCCACATAATGGCATGATTGCCCATGATATGTTGCAATACGGATAACCAGGTCTGTCCCATACCAGACATGTGGTAGTAAGATAACACTTTACATTCAGCAACTCACAGACCGATCCTTAATTGACTAGGCGAGCTTTCACAACCCATGAAACCACCACCCTAGCCTTTCTCGCCCAATCTAAATTATATTTTTTTACCAGGACATGACATAAAAGTCTATGGCACAATTAGCAATGACCTTCAAAACATAATTATCAATTTTCATTAAAATCATCATTGGGCATAAAAATCCCAAAAATAAACTAAGTTCAGGTCTAAGCACGTTCTAACTGTTTTCATAATCATCATACATCATATGTATATCCTAAGGTTACATTGGCACAAGGAATTCAATCATCAAATGTGGCTTTAACAATTATGGCATAACTATTCAATTTATATCTGAGATTGAAATACATTGTAAAAACTATGCATGCAATAATTTAAATTCATCATAACATTTCAAAAATTGGATTCAACATGATCAAGGATGTGTAATTTGCGTTGGAAAAGTCCTTACTTTGGTTTTGGACCTTGCTCTTGAGTCCACACTTCATTCTTGTACACTCCTGGAGTTTCAATGTCTACGTGAATAAGGAAGAATACAAATAAATACTAATAATAGAGATAAAATGAACTACAAAAATCAAATAAAAGTCACCATTAAATAGAGCTCAATTTTATAAATTTTTAGGCATTAGAATCACCTCAATCGGAGCTCGTATGAGTGAGAACAGGCTCTCGAAAGTTTAAAAATAAAGAAAAAGAATAAACCCTAATTATTTGAATTATTTTTCGACTAAAAAATCAAATAATGACATCATACTGTTGTCATCATCTATTTTCTTTTCGATCGAATTAAATTTCTAAAGGAAAATCAATTTATGACGTCATGTTGACGTCATAACCCTAATTTATGGACCTGTTCCACGGACCAAGGTTGGTCTATGGTGCACACGGTGAAAGGAAGCTTGACTGGTGGTTGATGCATGGTTGACGCGAGCGGACACGCGGCGAGGCACGGGTGTGACACGTGGTGCGATTTGGCTGGCTCACGCTGATCAGACGGCTGGGGCGAGCGAGTTGCGACTGTGATGGCGTAGCGGCGTGCTACACCGGAGGGTAAGAAGATGGTACAGAAGACACCAATATCTCATCGAATTTGGAGCGCTACCTCATAGATCCAATATAGATTGATGTGGCGAACACAAAGGTGGTCTCGATCTCGGTGGAAATGGCTTGACGGCGTCGAAGACGACAAAGAAGCACGGCAGCGACCTTAGCAATTCTGGTAAGCAATCCTGTGCGATTGACAGCTCCTCAAGCCGGGCGGAGCGGGGCAAAAGATGCGGCTGACAACGCGGAACCCGGCGGGAGGTAGCTTCACAATAAATAGGCCTAAGTGTCCATGTTTGGCGCGGAGATTGCGGACGTGGCGGCGGAGTCTGGCTGAGGCACTATGGGCGACATAGCGTGATATGGACCCTCCGCGTGGCGCAAAACCTATGGTTGAGAAAATGCGACCACGCGGTGCGATCTGATCCATTGGATTGAAATCCAACGACTATTGTTTAGGGTTTTCGTGGATAAATAGGTTGGGCTGAGTGGTATGGGCTGGGCCTAAATGGGTTTCGGCGCATTAACCCGATTCGAATTTCCATCATTTTACTAATTAAATTAATTCCTGAAATTCATTTAATTAAGAACAAATAGCAAACACACTCTTTAAATTCCAGAAAAAATTTCAAAAATATTTTGAACTCAAATAAAATATTGTCAAACAAAATTTATTTACAATTTTCAAACATTTAACTAATTTTCACAAAAGGCTAAATTAGAAGATAATCAAAATAATTCAAATAAATTGTAGAAAATTCTCAGAATTGAAAATTTCAGGGTGTTACATATAATAATTTATATATATTTATAAGTATATACATATTGCATTATGTATACAGTAAAGTTCACTTATAATTTTACTTAAATATATAAAAGTATTGTCAAATATAACATATAATTTAATAGACCATATTACTAATTCCACCAATATAATTCGTATTGATTGTTATCGAAGCCGTTATGGTCGGCTTTGACCAGTATTAAGATCGGTATGATACTTTATACCAATTTAAATGTTAAAATATATTAACAACACCTCATAAATCGAGGCACTAGCTAGAACGCATATAAACATCGTAATTTGTTACTTTTGTGTAGCTATCGCCATGCCTGACGACGAGCGCGAAACGGCATGCCTCCCCGATCGGTCGGCTTCTCTCTCTCTCTCTCTCTCTCTCTGCACGTTTGCTCGAGTTGGACGGACAGCGGCAGCTGGGGTGTGCGCCCGCGGTTCGGCCGGGGGCGTCAACGTGACTTGCCGAGCGCGTTGCCGCCGTTGGCGTGGCAGGCACAACCGACGTCGTCGCATGGCACATCTCGCACGCTCGCGTCGGCCCCGAGGACTCGTCGATCGTACGGTGATGAGAGCGCCCACCGGCCGGGCGCCGCATGAAACGCAATCATGCGACGCGGTGCGAGCCTAATGTGCTCTCGACTCGGATGCCATGAACCACATGCTGCCACGATGGATTCGGACGAGCTATCCTATTCTAATATTTCTCCTTTTATTTTTTTTAACAAATATAGGCTTTTAGTCTCATTTTTTAAATATTGTGTTCCCTTCTCACCATAAAAGCCACCTTTCCGTAGTCTCATCCGCAGCAACCCGCCTCCCGTCCTGCCCGTCCATGGCAGCTTGTCTCCTGCGCTTCTCGACCGTCTCTCACACTTCCTAACCACGGCAACCCAGCTGCCACGCTGCTCGGCCGTGGGAGCTGCCGCTCTCATGGCTCGTCAGCTACCGTGGGATCGACGCTCATGGTGAGGAAGAAGCTAAATCTACAGAAAAAAAAATAGGGTAGAGTTTTAAAAAAAATAAGAAGGAAAAGCCAGAAAAGGATGATTTCGATGCGGATTGGAGAGCAGCAGCGCAGTCTTACGATCGTGTGCACCTTATCTTCCCTCTCTTTGGGCGAAGCAGTGCTAGGTCCAGCTTTTGAACGTTGACATCGAGGTGTGGGGGCATGAGACTGTGGGGCCCGTGTTACTCGTTGACTTCCAAAAATTGATATTTTTGGAAGTCTGGATTTGTATCGCCTGACTTACTGCAGTGCAGCACAGCCCAAAATATATTCTGTTAAAAGACTGTGTGGATAAGCACGATTGCACTAGAGAAAGGACGAGTCAAGAGGCTGACGTGAGGTTGGTTGTTAATTCTTCAAGGGGGGTTCCTTGCTCCTACAAACATGCCGCGTGGACAGAATGGAGATAATAATTCCAATCAAAGCTCGCTGGTTCCGTTGGTGATTAAGCATCCTTGTACGATTGATTAATGCCTCTCGCGGCGGATACTAGTGTGATTTATCGCCGTACATGGGGCCACCTGCGTGAGCCTCTCAGCCAACCAGCTATACGTACTTGTGGCAGCTGCATGTTAGGTCTCTGAGCTGGTGGGGGTCCAGCCAAATCCCGTAGGTAGGCTGGAGTCCATTGCATGGAGAAAGCGTAGGGGAAGGGCTCTCTCTCTCTCTCGCAGAACATGGAGCTACAGCCTAGGGTGCACGCATCCAGGACGCGATTCTGGAAGCAAGTTTTTTTTTTTTCCGACCTCTTGCTTATTTTTTATTATTATAAGTTTAGGTTCTATTTGAACGAATTTATAAATCTAAATACTTTTTAACCAGGAAAAGTATCTCCTCCACAGCGTAGTGGCCTAATGTGCGAGGTGATATGTGTCGTCTCCTGATTCTATTACGATGGAGAGAAAAATAGAGGAAAACTTACAACAGGAGGTGGGGGGTGAGGGGGGGGGGGGGAGCATGTTGTAATATGCGGATGTCCATGCCCACTGCTAACAGCCTAGTTCACAATCACATGCTCTTGGAATCGATTAGCTGACCATGGTCCAACTTGCTTGTTCAACGCTTCTTGGAATCGATTAGCAGGAGCCACCCAACCAATACAAACACACGTTTGGTGTGGTGGCAGGTGCCTATATGCTCGTGTCACTGTAGTGCTTGTCAGCGATAAATGCATTCTGAAGAAACCTGGGAAACCATGGGTTTCTTTATTGTAAAACCCACAAAGGCTAAAGAAAAGCAGGGCCATGCAGCGAAACCATCATGCGAATAAGTAAACTACCACCGATGGACACATACAGAAGGCTGCACTCAACAGCGAGGGCTTAATGAACCAGCCATATCTCTTCACAGAAAATTAGTGCGGAGACAAGCGCCAATTCACGCAAGTTTATCACCAGAGACATCTGTACAAAAAAAAAAAAAATATGATCATTATAATTCTATAGTCTATAATTATGTTGGATGTTTCACCAAACACCCAATAATGTAGGTAAAACACGATGGTCTCCCACTCCCAGTACAAAATCTATTGAGAGAGCTGTGACGACGCAACATTCCAATCAGACAAACGATGTATGTTTACACAGCAGCTTTGTCCTATATAGAAGAGTGAGAAAAAAGAGTCTACTCTTATTTAGTAGCAAACATTGCACAAAAACATAGGTAGATTAGTTATGTACAAGAGAGAAGAGATAATTATTGCACAGCATCTAGAACCAACATTTAGAGATAGCTATTGTATAAGCTAGCTTTATTGTTTACTCTAGATGAGAGATAGAGTTAGTATACTTTGTTATTGTATTTGCTCTTTATCTGTCGCTATAGTCTACTTCAATGGCTGGTTGAAATATGTGCGGATTCTATGTTATCCTCGCCAAATTCAGAACGGCAATGCCCTGAAACTGGAGGATACATAATTGCCTGCCAAGAAGAACACAAGCACCGACATCAGTACTGCCACAGTCACCAGAATGTATTGCCTAGTCTTCCTTTTGCCCCTGTTACGCAGGGGTAATGGCATGGGTTCCACCCTGTTTAGCTGCTTAAGTGCTCCAGATGATCTGGAGGGCCTTTTCTTCGGAGTTGTATGTTGAGAAACACCTGCTTCCCCAGTGTTTGTTGTCGTGCAAGCGGCACTATAATTTGTCGCCATGCCTTCTGCATTGCCCTCACCACAACCATTTGCCGAGGCTAGAGATGTTGCTCCGTTCTTTTTATCCTTCTTTGCTTTCTTCTGCAAGTGGTTCAATGCAAATTTTGTTCAGAAATTTGGCAGCTCAAATGAACATTACGGAGTATACCACAACAGAAGGATTGTATTTGAATATCATCGCAGAAAATTGAATTACATACCTTATCCATAATCTCAACTTCCTTCCGTGCTCTGTAGTCAGCTCTCTCCTGGGCCTTTTCTATTTTCCACTTCTTCCTCTCTTCAGCCTCCTTAGCTTTTGCCATTTGCTCCAATCGAAGCCGCTCCTTTTCAGCTGCAGCCTTCTCCTGTTTTATTTCCTCCTCCCTGACTGCCCATTCCGCTGACTGCCGTGCTAACTCCAACTCCTCTTCCATCCTACGCAATTTTTCCTTTTCGATGCGCCCCGCATCTTCTCTTTCAGGCACTGGAGCTCCAGCTGTCTCTTTCCCAGAGGAGTTACCAGGAAATTTCGATTTGGAACGATTACTGTTCTGAGGACCTTGCAAGACGGGAAAGGATTCCTCTTCTACAGGTGTTATCACTGAAGTAGACTTTGCAGGCGTTGCTTCTGAAGCTGAAATGGACACATGTGCGCTTGAAACAGGCAACAGAGACGGATTGCTTGGCTTTCTGTTGGAACTGCTTGGAATTTCTGGAGGGACCACATCAGGGCCAGTTCTTCCATCTAAGGTCCCTAATCTCCTCAATGTGCTAATCCTGTTTGATTCAAAATACAGCCTACGAAAATCCTCATCCTTGTTCCAAATCGCCATGAATCTCTCCACCTAAAGGTGACAGAAATTATAAGATTTGGTGATCAGTAATCAGAATATATCAGACTTTGGTAGATCAAGAAAGAAAAAAACCACTGTCAACAATTCAACAAAATTTACAAGAGAATGGTGAGACATATTCATCATCCTCTCAATACAAGTTGCACAAATCTTAAAGCAAACAAATGGGTAAGGACTAAGGAGTAAGTAACCATCATCCATGCTTTACTATAAAAAAAATGCTCTAGAAATAAGGGCACCTTAACTGTTGGTGCTGATTGGACACCGGGATAACTGTCATTATACATTTGTTGATAATCACATCTAATTCTTAGCTAAAACCTCTTGAGGATGAACAGTTATTACCAACTGATAACACATATTACTGCTGTAAGTCTCCTCCAATAAAGCAAAGCAATTTTTATAAAGAGATACTCTACTATTGATTAGTTAATGGAACACAAATCGGAGGTGAATGCTGATTCAACCTTCATGCATTTAGACCAAATCCATTATTTTGGTCCCTAATATGCTGTAGAATGGCAACATTGATATAAAAACAAAACCAACAGAAAGCAAAGAGAAAGAACTGTTTTTTTACCTGATTATTGCAATACAATTGAAGTCCAACCATATCACCCATGGATTCGTAATGTGTTGCAGCCCTCTGATTGTTCTTGTACATGAAGAAGTGTTTATTCTGAAATACAAAAAAATAAGAGAGCTATTCAGCTGTGGCATCGCAAATCTAAGAGCTATTATTTTGGGGGGTGAAATGCAACTTATAACAGCATATCACTGTGGTTTTCCCAAGAATGTTGCAACCAATGTTAGAAGTAGAGCAATTAAGATATGTATAAGACGCTACTACTCTTTTTTTTAAGTGCTATATATGTGGTACCAGAACAGTGAAACCTTGTCTTTCAAGAGCAGACATAATGTGTGGTTTTTCTTATTATAACAAATCGATGTTTTTCCTGTTGCAGGAACACCACCAATGTTCTTAACTAAATTATTATATAAATCTATATCCGCTATTTCCTGGCCCCTCGATATCATAATATAACCCAGCATCAAGATAGCTGCACTATGACCATTGACCAATGCCATGGAAATAAAAATTCTGATTTCCAATTGGAAATTTATGTGGCATTAACTAGCATAGTGTATGTCAGGTATCATTATCATAGTTCATTGCAGAAGCTTTACACGGAGATATCAAGTTGCATGTGTTCTGTGGATCACTGATACAATGCTTTTACCTTAATGACTCGACGCATGACAGGGAAGTGCACCCCATACATGATTTACAGACACAGACCATAGGGTAAAAATAGTTAATAAATCAAACCAGAAAAATTCTGGAACTAGTCCTCCATGTGTCCACCCCTCAAGTTTATTCTTAATTTTTTTTCCCTGAAGATTTCACTATGTGATAAACTTGTAGCTACATGGTTTAAGGCGACATTCCTGAATAACCCAGAACATTTGTGCCTTCAATTGAAACTAGGATATTAATTTTGGGTTTTCAGCATAGGGAAATGTCTAAATTCAAGATTCAGGTCATCATTTAGGCTAGTTAAGCTTGTATTTACAGACTGCAGAACCATTGTGGACCATCATAGTGGA
Source organism: Rhipidocladum racemiflorum (assembly GCA_036346355.1). NCBI lineage: Eukaryota > Viridiplantae > Streptophyta > Magnoliopsida > Poales > Poaceae > Rhipidocladum > Rhipidocladum racemiflorum. Next base: position 77,954,070 of record CM070583.1, on the reverse strand, counting down.
TTGAGTGGTAGCTTTAAGTGGAAGACTAATTCTGAATATAATTGTGAATTGTGTGCATTCAGTACGCGATCCAACCTATAATTTTGTCAAAGATGAGATGCTTTCAGGGGTATGTATGCATGATGTTGGATTGGTGGGTGGTGTGAAAGTGTGTTATCTATAACAGATTTGTTAGCTTAAGAATAAGAGTATTGCTGGACAGAGAGAACGATAAATTCAGGCAATCATCGTAGGCTTATCAAATGTAGAATGAGATATCCACTGGAGTGAAGTTTCTACCTTCTTTCTTGGCTCCATTTTCAGCTCAAACCACTCATCATAGGCTTTTTGACGTATTTCATTAGCAGCTCGGTGTTCTTCATTTAATTTTCTGACAGCAGCTCTTTCAGCATCATAAGCTTTCTGGACCACTTTTGGTTTTTCCTCCAAGGATTTCAAATTGGTCAAAAGTTCACCAGAATCCTTCTTCAGAGTCTGAAAAAATAATCCAAAAACATCAAAATTAAAAACTTTCTGAGGGAATGTTTTGTTGATTTCAGCTTCTGAGCCCATATTGGACCACAATTGCTTCCTTTGAGCTTCTCTTCTTTAATTCAGAGAAATAGATTAATGTACTATAATCTTATCCTTCATCACAATCTAAATCATCATAACCCATTTTTGGATAAAATCATCGGAACTAAAAAATATCAAATTTAATAAAAGTGCAGCAAAGAAAAACACTACACCCATGATGTAATATAGAAAAATAAAATAAAATCATCAGTAAAATTGAAGTAATGTTTGCAGATGACTAACCATCTCATTGATTTCTTGAATTGAATTTGCTTTATTCAACTTCCCAATCATTGGTTGCACACTATTTAAATCATGTCTTTTATCACCATGAGCAGCTCTACCTCCCCTTTCTTCCTGTCGTGCAGCTTCCAGTTTCTCTCGGTACTCATCGCATAAAGCCTATAAATAATAAATACATTCCAACATGAGGAAGCATGCTGTATAATGAACCAGAGAAGTAAAGGTAAAAAATTTACACCTTTTGCTTTTGCCTCTGAACATTAATTGCATCTCGCTTTTGCGTCAACTGATCCAGATGGACTTGAGCAGCCTGTATCTTTTCCCAGAGATCTTCACCCGCAAATCTTCGAACTTTTGCTATGTAAATCCTTTGTGGGGTAATGACCTGCATATCTCCTTTATTTTCTGTATCAATATCAATTTCTAATCGTGACTCACTAGAGTCATTAACGGTCTTGGTGTTATCAGCATATACATTTTTGTCTTCATCCTTGTGCTCACCACGAACTGTCATGTCAGCAGGTGGAGATTCAAGATCTGTTTCAAAGTATTATAATAAACATTAGCTTCATTACAATAACAAGTTACTAAATTAGAAAACAATAGAAGAAGATAATCAGTGCATACCTTTAACATATTGGGTCTCAACCTGGAAAGAAGATTTAGTAAATGTGTTTACATTTTCTGAGGAAATCTCATTGCATGCCCCATTTAAGGTGCAAGTATCATCGTGTGAAGAACGAGCATCTTCCAACGCTCCATGTGAATGACAAGGCTTTTCAGCTGAGGAAGCAGGCTCATTACTTGGAAAGGAATCCATATTTCCCATTCCTGATGAAACTATGTCACATGCAGTTGATATGTTGCATAAATCCAGTTGGTCATCAAGAGAGCTAGCATCAACCATATTTTCTGAATGTGGATCGCTTGTATGTCCAGCTGATTCACCATCCTTGCCAATACCATTGGGTTTGTCCTCCTCATTGGAACTGGCTTCGGCTTTAGAAACAACACCAGATTCATTTATGGTCCGAGAACCAGGTTCAGCTTCATCAACTCCAACGGTTTCATGTTCCTTAAAAGAACAAAGCTCAACACGAGCAATAGAAGCACTGAAGTTTACTTGAGAACAATTATCTTCTCTTGGTGCGTTGTCTGGAGTTGAATGTTCAACTCCCACTCCCTCACCATCTGCCAAGCCTGAGGACCATGGCTCATTATGGAAAGCAGAGGTAACATATACCGGATCTGCTCGTGACAGAATGCCATCAACAACCTCCATATCAGGTTGTCGCTTCAGTTCTGCGCCTAGTTTATTGCTGTCGTTTCTATAAGTTACGTGATTGCCAGGTGTCTCTGACTGCTTCTTCCCCTCAGTGTCTTGGAAAGAATCGCCTGTCTGCTGTTGAATAGAAGCTAAACTTGCTTTCTCCAAATGAGCAGGTTCCATGGTCTCCTTTTTCTCTACTGCAACAGTTGAATACGATGAATGTTCCTCAGGTTGAAGGCTACAGACATCAGCCTCATGCTTGGCCAACTCACCACCCAGTAGAGCCTCTTCGTTTCTCTTCTCAAATCTTTCTGCTAACTCAGTAACATCACAGGTAGCTTCATCATTTCTCTGCTCAACTTGAGACTTCGCTTCCTCAGCAGACTCATCAGCACCAGATGCACCTGTGTCTTGCACAATCTTCTGGCTATCACTATCAGCTCTATCCTCCAATTGATCAACAAGTGTGGCTTCACCCTGTCCCTCTTCGACCAAAGAATCCAGTTCTGCAACAACATCAGCACAGTCGTGGTTATTTACAAGGACCTCCACTTCTCTTGGTACCAGGCAGTTAGGTACCTTTGCATCCCACTCTGAACCTTGATCTTCAATCTTCAGGGCTCTCTCATTCTGTACAATTTCCACGCTATCAGCAGCACATTGTGCCACTTCCCTATCCTTGGGACAAACCTTAGTCTGCATAGGGGCTCCACCCGAATCAGCATTTGTGTTTGGGTGATTGCTTCCATTGACCATAGATTCATTTGCTGCACCCTGTTCTCCGCAGGTGGTTGCCTGCCCTACCGCATATGTGGCATCAGCACTTTCTCCCCCTTTGTCCTTGTCACCACAAACCTCACACTCCGCATCAACTGCACAAGAATCATCACTCCCATAAACCTGATCATGTCCATGAACCATTGAAACATCTGGGTTTCCCTGCTCTCCACTAGCGGCCTCCTGCGCCACCAATTTCGCAGTGCTTTCCCCATTGCCCTCGTTTCCCTGAACATCAAACACTGAAGCAGCCACACAAGGACTAGCATTTCCATTGGTCGACAAACCACCTCTGGAATGTTGCTCTTCACCAGCAACCTCCTGCTCCAACAATTTCACAGCAATGGCAGCAGTTTGATCATCATAGCTGTAATCAACATGAACACAATATTTTGCAGTACCTGCACCACACTCACAATGCTCATCGGCCGTCAAAACATCCATCCCATCCTGTTCTCCACCAATGACCTCATGCTGTGTCATTTGAGTAACATCAGCAGCAGCATGTTTAACGGAGTTGTCCTCCACACGAACCTCTGAATCAGCAATACTAGTGTAGACATGATCGTGCCCATTCGACATCGCAACACCCATCCCATCCTGCTCTCCACCATCGACCTTCTCCACGAATTCAGCAACATCAGCAGCAGCTTGTTCACCGTCACCCTCCTCCACACGAACCGATGCCTCGGGGACAGCATGCACATGCCCACTCACCAACGAAGCATTGCGCGCGGCACCGGCCACAGCCACAACCGGTGGTGGATTGGACTCCGTCGTATCCTTCTCTCTGGTGATACCGCCAGGATGGTCGTTCGCGACCACGAGGGGGCCACTCACCACCTCGCCCTCGCGCTTCTCCACCACGTTGGGCGCCGGCGAGGCGACCGCGGCCTCCGTCACCGCGAATTCTGCCTCGCCTCCGCCGTTGCACGCAGCCTCCTCCGCCGCCATCGTCCCCTGCCTCCCGACCAACAACACAAACTCACACGTCAGCCACCCCAAAACAATCCACAGATCAAAAAATCCAACCCACGAACGAAGGAGCTCAGATCGCGTGGTGAGATCAAGGCAGGCAGGCGCTTACAGTTCACGGGCACACCGAAGGTGGAGCCATGGAGTTCGGAGAGCTCCCCGCAGTCTCCTCGCCGCCGCCTCTTCGCCGTAGACGACGCGATCGGAGCCAGGTGAGATTGATCTCGTCGGAGGAGAGAACGGGAGAGAGAGGGGAGGGGTTTTACTGGAGACGAGGGTTAAACCGCGGAGAAGGCAGACGGGACCTGTGGTACCAGGGGTTTATAGGTCGTCCCTTTTGTCTTTCAGATTTTTTTCAAGTGTATAAGGATGTGTATTACTCACGCATATCACACTAATACTAATACTAACCCCCATATAAGGGCTAGCTTTGGAGGCCAAAGGCAATGCCCACGTGTCCACCCTTTTTTCGCGAAAAGGCCCTCCGATTTCTTCGAAATTACATACAGGTCCTTACGCGATTTTACGTGAGAGCAAAATATTTTTTGCGGTTCGCGTTTAGGTCCCTGGTTTGCCGCTTTTCCATGGAGGACCTCTCGTTAAGCGCGAATCGCGAGCGAGCCCTTTCCTAATTTTCCAAAATAGCGAACAGGTCCAAAATTATAACAAATAGGTCCTCGCGCTTTACATTCGGGTCCTCTCTCCGTTTTGTTCGAAAAAAATATTTTCGTGGTCCGTTTTTTCTCCAGAGCATGTGAAAAATATTTTCGGTTGCCGTTTTTCCAAAAAAAAAATGTGAAACCGTTTCCTTCCTTCGTTTTGCCCCGAAAAAATGTTTTCGTTGTCCGTTTTCCCTCCGGAGCATGAGAAAAATGTTTTCGGTGGCTATTTCCACCCAAAAAAAATTAGAGACCGTTTCCTTTCTCCGTTTTAGCCGAAAAAAAAAGTTTTCATGATCCGTTTTCCACCCGGAGCATGGGAAAAATGTTTTCGGTGGCTATTTCCCCACAAAAAAAATGAAAGACCGTTTCCTTTCTCCGTTTTACTCGAAAAAATATTTTCGTAGTCCCTTTTTTCTCCAGAGCATGCGAAAAATATTTTCGGTTGCCGTTTTTCCAAAAAAAAAAATGTGAAAGCGTTTCCTTCCTTCGTTTTGCCCGAAAAAAGTATTTTCGTTGTCCGTTTTCCCTCTGGAGCATGGGAAAAATGTTTTCGATGGCTATTTTCACCCCAAAAAAATGAGAGACCGTTTCCTTTCTACGTTTTACCCGAAAAAATGTTCTCGTGATCCGTTTTCCACCCGGAGCATGGGAAAAATGTTTTCGGTGGCTATTTCCCCACAAAAAAAATGAGAGACCGCTTCCTTTCTCCGCTTTTGCAAAATTTTTCCCCGTGATCCGTTTTTCCTCCGGAGCATGGAAAAAATATTTTCGTTGGCCGTTTATCCAAAAAAAATTGGGAAACCGTTTCCTTTCTCCGTTTTGCCCGGAAAAAGTATTTTCGTTAGCCGTTTTTCTCACGGAGCATGGGGAAAATGTTTTCGGTTGTTTCGCTGGTTCTTCGATGGTTCTTACTTAGCGTCTTTTTTCCAACAAATACCCACAAACCCAACGATATTATCAACGGCGCGGCGTAGCGCGCATATCAACCTAGTCTTCTATACACATGAATGTGCACACGTTCTATTTACATACTACTAAAGAACTTTTCAGAGACTTGTAGCCTTCGGAGCGTGAATGTCCACCGTCCCACTAAATACTACCTATAATATCAGCCGAGAGTTTCCGGCCACCACAGCCCCCCACGTCACCCCCCCACTCTCTCTCTCTCCCCATTTCTTGCAAAAAAACCCTCCGATTCTTAGGAATTACGGATATGTTCTTTATGTTTACGAAAAGATCCTTTTTAATTTTCTGTGAGCGTAAAATATTTTTTCGCGATTCGCGTTTAGGTCCTCCGTTCGCTATTTTACACAAAGAGCCTCCCGTTAAATACGAATTGCGAACAAGCCCTTTCTTACTTATTCAGAATAGCGAACAGGTCCAAAATTATAACAAATGGGTCCCTGCACTTTTCGTTCAAATCCTTTCTTCGTTTTTCCCGAAAAAAATATTTTCGCGGTCCGTTTACTCTCCGGAGTATGGGAAAAATATTTTCGTGGTCTATTTTTCCTCCGAAAAAAAAACAAAAAATATTTTTCGTTTCATACGCGCTTTCTCCGCTTTTTCCGCAAAAATATTTTCGTGATCCGTTTGCTCTGGAGCATGCAAAAATGTTTCGCGTGGCTGCTTTTTCTCAAAAAACAAAAAATATTTTCCGTTCGCGTGCGCGGCGCGCTTTCTACGTTTTTCCCGGAAAAATTATTTTCGTGATCCGTTTACTCTCCAGAGCATGATAAAAATGTTTTATTGGCCTGTTTTTTCTCCGGGAAAAAAAATCGTGTTGTTCACACCCGCGGCGTGCGCCGCGCTTGCGTTTCTAGTACATACGTGCGTATTTTTAATTGGTGAGCATATGCGTCGAATTGAAGATTTAAATGTAGACAAATAGTGTGCACGATGGCGTGTTTGCTACTTTGCTTACGACTCAGTCCTCTTGGCCTTTTAGATTTGTTTTTTCCACTTTTACCTTTTTCTCCTTGGTGTTTTCTTTGTTCACATAATATAGATGGAACTCGTTAGGCTGTTTTATCTTTTTGTTGTTTGTTATGTTAGGGTTTAGAGAGGTGCTTCTATGCTCTTCTTTTTTAAAAGTTGCACAACTATTAAAGCATGAATGAAAGGTAGATGGTGATTACTTACCCCTTCGCTTGCTTCAAGATTTGTGCAACTTGTACTAGAAGGAAGAGCATAGAAGCACCTCTCTAGGGTTTATTAGGGTTCAGATAAGACTCATTTGTCATGTTGTGGGGACCATATTCTTTTGCAAGAATAATTGTCACCTTTTTGTTAGTTTTTGTGAGGAAGAAATGCCGCTTCGCTGATATGAACTTTGGATTCTAATTTCTACATTAACAGATTTTATCTTGTATTCAGTGGCGGAGCCAGCCCAGGTCCAAGCCCCGGGCTGGACCAACTGATCTTAAATTAAGTCTCTGTTTTTAATCATTTTTTAATAATTTAAAAAAAAAAATTAATGGGCTTTCGGTACTAGGCCCTAAAGATTTGCGGCAGGCGGCCGAGATCCGCCCCTGCTTGTATTAGTAGTACTATGTTTCATAAACTACCAATGATGTCATCATGCCTCGCACGCGGGACTTGAAGGCAAAGGTTATATGGTTTATATTTTATTAGATATAAGTGCGTTGCTACGAAAAACAAAATTGATAACGAAAAATAAAGATTAAAAAATAAAAAAAATTATTTCACAAGATCAAACATCTATCTTTAACGCTTCGTTTCTTGCGAAAGCTGGCTAATTAAAGCAACGCTTCGTTTCTTGCGTAGGGTAATTAAGCAGGGCAATTAAGCGGCAATTAATGATGGCGCGGCGCATATCACGCCAGTCACAACACGTCCTATGTTAAAAATTATGTGGAGTTTGGAAGGCCTAACCGTAAAAGAACTAATATGTAATTTTTAAAAGTTTCAGACGGTCTTCGCAAAGAAATATGCGCTAATGTCGGGAGTTCCAGGGACGCCTTAAAAAACATTTGAACTAATGTCTTTGCGCAAAATAAAAACTAAACCAAATTCGGAAGTTCCGCGGTCCTCTAAAAAAAATAAACTAATTTGTCTTTGCGCAACATAAAAATTCAGGGGGTTCAAAGGCCTGAGTGCAAAAAATAGAAAAATACGTAAATTCAAAAACTTTTGGGCGACTTTTCACAAAAAAACATGAAATTCGAAAGTCCCAGGGGTCCTAAAAAAATGGACTAATTTGTCTTTGCTCAACACAAAAATTCAGGGGTTTAAATGCTTGATTGCCAAAAAAACAGACTAATACGTAAATTTAGAAACTGTTGGGCAACTTTTTAGTAAAAACACGCGGGAAAAATAATTTTTCAGGACTTTTGCGATCCTATGCACAAAAAGGACTAAAATGTAATTTCTGAAAAGTTCAAGGGCTTTTCGGCAAAAATTCGGCGGGGCGCCTTGACCGTGGGCGCGAGAGGGGCTCGAAGCCACAATCGCGTGCTCAGGAGCAACGAGCTCCACTGCTGCGCTACGCATGTGAACATGATCGAGCGGCCGACGAAATTATTTAAACCATACTAATGGGATTTCTAAATGCCGTGGATGCACGACGAGTGAGCCGGGACTCTATAGGATATAATATACGGAATATACTATGGAAGTATTGGTTCGGCTCAAATTTCGTATCGCGCTATAATTTTTTTCTTTACCTGTATAAAAAAGGAAATTAAATGATAATACAAATCCATCTGAATACACTTCACGTGCACCATTGCAAATAAAACTTAGAGATGCTTCTATGCTTTATTTTAAAAGAATTACATAAATATTAAAATATGAATGAAGGATAGTTGATGATTATGTATCCCTTGCTTTGCTTCAAATTTTTTATAATTTGTATTAGAAGGAAAAACATAAAACACGAATTGCCTCGGGGAATCGGAGAGCCCCTTCTCGTCAGAAGCACTCTGAGGTCTGAAGACTCTGAACACTGAAGGCAAGGCTAGTTCAGTAGTTCATAGCTATCTGAATTAACTAGCTGCTGCTCCTGCGACTGGGACATGGCGATATTAAGGCGAGGCAATGGCAAGGTGGATGCCATGCCACCGACTCCGGCTGCCATTGTTGACTTGTTGCATGCTGGCGACAAATCCTTTGATCCATCTACGCGAGCCACCATGCCGCACCGCCGTGTGATCTGAATTTCTTGCAACGGAAAGGTTTCCTTTCCCCGGCACGGGCGGAGGCGTCCGGCGACGCGGAACGTTTTAATTCCTGCTTGCTTCGCTTCTACTTCGTGTGCGCTTCCTCAATCGGGCATGATTTCGCGTCTGGAGTGAGCGAGCGCCGGCCATGGGGTTGAGAGAAAATAGTACTATACTGTCCAGAGTGAAATCAGCTGTGGATTATCTTACTAATCCAACGCCTGTGGCGTCGACCTTTCATCTACCTGCTTCTCTAGTCGGCGATCTCTAGTGTTAATCAGGAACCAGGCAACAAATTAATATAGATTCCCTGTCTGATTAAGATCTATCACAATTCAGGGGCAGCTGAAATGCCAAGAGATTAAAACATCTCTAGTGTTAACAAACGAAGCATTCCTAAGCCCTAACTTAAAACATCTCAACACACTACTACTAGGCACTAGCATGCTGCATGTCTGTGAGAATCGAACTGCGAAGCCGCGGCTTGTTTATTTTTTGATCTGTAAGCAGTTAAGCATGCATATATAGCATAGACAAGAACTAGGTTACTGAACTGATGGTGGCGTGGCCACGTGAGCGCTAGGCACCTTGCGCTTTTCACTCGAGAACTGAAGAAAGAACGAGTTCATCTCTTTTCTAGTCCAGTGTTTTTTTTTGTTGCAAATTTGGCATTCTTTTGAATGCAATTGTAAAAATATCTTCATCCCCGACGGCAAAAGCCCCGAAAGGTGGCATGTGTCACACCTCCTGAGCGCGACAATTTCGGTGGCTTGCTGTAGTGTAGAAGCATGAAAGGTGACACGTGTCACCTTTTGGCTTTTTGGCACTTTGTAGTTAGGCATGTAGTTATTTCTGCAATTACGTTTAGAAGAGAGCTAGATTTGTGTGTGTAGGAGGGTTTACTGTACAACTAGAAAAACGATGATTTCATAGTAACACGAGGGCTCGCCCGGCCGCTGGTTTCTGGCTTTCAGCACGGCAGAAGGGAGGATATTTTCTTGTCAAGTGGAACGAAGAATGTGACGGACCGCCTTTTTAGGGGCAGTGCGAAAACTCACAACAGTTACCCAGGAAGACTAACTGTTGGAAAACAAGAGTACAATTACCTGGCAAAAGCCAATTCAACTCTTTTTATTCAATATAGGGCCTAACGGCCAGGGTTTTTACAAAAGAGGGCGCAGCAAGGCCCGAATAACTTACAATCAAAACACCGCACAGGCAGGCCTGAGCAAAAGACTAAGACCTCAAAACCAACAAAATCGCCATCTACGGGAATCCTGAAACACTCCAGCTTCTTCAAACTCTGAAAGGGGTCGGGGGCAAGGGTGAGTACGGGAGTACTCAACAAGTCGTACGGAGAACTTTGAATACTATATGCAGGGGATTATCCAATGGAAGGAACTAGGGTTTAAGTATCTGGATGCAGTTTTATTTTCCAACTCATTTTACATTTGAAGCACAAACCATAAATAATAGTTAGGGGTTTTCACAAGTCCACAACACTTAACCAACTTCTTCCAAATTCACCAAACAGTAACTTGAGCTTGGTTACGGGTATCACCCCAGTTCAAACTTAACTTCATTAACCGGAAGTACGGCGTATTCGAATACCATCATGATTAACTCTGCAGAGGTGCTCAGCTTTACCCACAAGATATCAACGACCGTTACTCACAGGCAACTAGAATACATGCGGTCGGTCGAGATGATCACAGCATTTCGTTAACCATTCCTGTTGTTTTAGTTGTTGACCGATAGTTGTATAGCTACCTTGGGCTCACAGTCCCCCATTAGCATCTACCGTTGTGAGAACCAAGAATGTCGCAAAGGACCATTCCTGCCTCCACTCCTCCTGCACTTCCCTGCCAGGAAGGCCCGGTCCCCATTCTCTCCTGAGAATGGTAGCCACCAAAAGAATCCGATTTTAGGTTCAGGAATGATTAATTTACCGAGCCATGTCGGATACTGATCTGCCGACCAGTCCGACCTGTGGTTGAGCGGTTACTTAAGTTGTTTACTTTGCTCAAGGGGGTTGTTAACCTTACACTGCCAAAGATCAAGCCTTCATCCGCAAACCCGATCCGGTATCCCATAATACCGGCCACCAAACAAACCAAGGCATTAATCATCAGCTGGGGATCGGAGTTACATCCACTCCGGGATTTATCCGATTCTGTCCCCCAAACTGTAGCACTTTCACAAACATCCGAATCAGAGATTCGACAACATTTTATTTCCTTTTTCGAAAGCATTTGAACTGACTACGAGATTAACAATAATTAACTTAACAGGGGTAATAGTAATCATCTAGGGTTACAAAGGATTTAATCTGGTTCAATAATTTCAAGGAGGTTTCATGATCAATTCGGCATTACCTAGGTATCATGTCATTCCAAAATAACGGTTTTCAATAATTCAACATACAGTGAAATAATGCGATATAAAATAATTAATACTATAGCATGGCATGATTGGGATCAACATGATCAAGGGTGTACGGCTTGCCTTGCTCGGCGATCGGATCGGCTGAACTGTAGTCGAAGTAGTCGTTCGGGGCTTCCGTCGGATCCAACGTCTGCTCCGGAATCCACGTCTGCTCCTGGAACAGCTCCGGCTCCAGGGACTGCTTCCGGAATTGTCCAACGTCTGGATCTAGCGCGACAAGAACGAACGACAAATAAAGAAGCGAAAAACGGAAAAGAACCGGAAACGAAAACGAAATCGGAAACCGGAACCGGGCCGAGAGAGAGAACGAAGGGCGAATTGGGCAAATTCGGAATTTTGGGAACTCCGGATTGAGGAATGGAGGGCATTTTTGGACTCAGTGGATCGAAACGGTTCGGGTAGTGTCTTTGGAAAGTTTTTTTGGGTCTCTGGAATTTTCGGGGATTTTTCTGACATTTTCTGGAATTTTAAATCGATTTTCGGAAATAATAAATTGATTTATTAATTCCAAAAACCGAAAACACTGTTGAAACAGTGCTTGGGCTGGTTTCGGCTGGGAACTGGGCCAAAAGCCCACTTGGCCAGGGACAGTCTGGCGGGTGCGGCGCGGCTTGGGCCGCGCCACGCGAGAGGAGGGAGGTCAATACAGGCCACCGGCAGGCGAGGAGGTAGGCCGACAGCGGGGCCGCTGTCGATGGGCGTGGCGGCTAGGGTTAGGGTTTGCTCTGGCCGGTGGCGAGGCGGCAGCGGGGGCTTCTTGGCCCGGCCGGAGCCGAGCGAAACGGAGGGAGGGGAGAGGGGAGGGGCTCACCGAAGAGGAGAGGGAGCGGGGCGAGGAGCAAGCGGGGCGGGGCGCGCCTTTTATAGGGCTCGGCGGGGAGAGAGAGAGGGCGAGGGCGGCGACAGCGAGCCGGGGCCGGAGGCGGCGGACGCGGCACGCGGCGCGGCGGCGGCTGCTGGTCGGGGACCAAGCGGCAGGGCGCGGCGACACGGAGGCGGGAGCGCGCGACGCACGAGGATGGCGGCGGAGCAGCGCGCGGCGGCGCGAGGGCGTGGAGGCGAGGGCGCGCGGGTCACCGGGCGGCGTAGGGCGCGACGGTCCACGATCGCAGCGGAGCGCGGGCGCGGACGCCGCAAGGCGGCCGGAGCGCGCGCGGCCGGTGACCAGCCGGCCGGAGGAGACGGGCGGCCGGTCGAGCCGCCACGTGGGCCAAAGAGAGGAGAGGCCGGTTGGGCCGGCCTGGCTGGAGCAAGGGAACCGGGCCAAAGGCCCAAGAGCAAATTGGCCCAAAACCAAAGAACGAAATCCAAAAGCAAAATTCAAACTTCCAATTCAAAACTTGAACTGAAATTTGAATTAAACTCCAAATTAAATCATTTTGAATTTTTGGGTTGTTTCAACCTACCCCACTTAAAACAAATCTCGTCCCCGAGATTTATTCCTCCTGGGAGAAAGGTTGGAAACTACTGCTGCAAACTGATTCCTTTTCCCAAGGGTCCTTCGAGCGTGTGATCCTCCCACGACACTCGGTAAATCTGACAACCTTAAACTCAATCTTTTCTCCATGATTCCCATGTTCCTGACTGGTCTCTTTATGCAGAACCAAATCCTTTAGCGGTACCTAATCCCACTGCTGGCTAAAATGTCCTCTCAGTTGGGAACATCTGAAACATACTGCAAACTCTTAAAACCCTGAATTGACTGTAACTTGCATGCCACTTCTCTGATTCTGTTAGAAACCTGGTATGGTTCGGTCTAGCTAGGCTTAGCTTCTGTTCTTTATCCAAACGGTGCTGACTTTAATGGAATCACTTCTAGACAATGAAGTCTCTGATTTGATAGCTAATGTCCCTTCTTTAGCGTAACTCTTTCGTCGCATCATATCGGTCTTCAAACTTTCTGACAACTCTCACCTGATCTTCTGTATCATAATTAAGCTGTGGTCCAAAGCCATTTCTATTTAGTCTTTATCCAATTTAAAAGGGGGTCGACACTTTCCTCCGTAAGGGGTTCAGAAGGGTATCATATCCAGACTGACTTGTCAACTGAGGCTGTACTGAGATTCTGCGGACGGCAATAAGTGGTTCAATTCGGTCCCATGTGTTAGAGCGCAGGCTCTCAACACTTCCTTTAGATTTTGGCTGTTTCTTCTGTGCTTGTCTATCTGGCTGAGGGTGGTGTACGGTGTTGAAGTTCAAATCTGTCTTTGTAGCCTTATGCAGACTTTCCCTGAACATTGAGCTAACTAGCTCATTGATCTGACTTGGTGAGGTTCCTTTGTGGTCTGTTGATCTGAGTTGAATCTAATTCTGCCAACTTGTCCTTTCTGAAGATCGGCCCGTTAGGTATGAGGTGAGCTATTCTGGTCAATCCATAAGTGATGTTCCATCTGTCGTCAATCCTTGCTGAGTATTCAGTAACCTAGTGGCAAGGTCTTTCCTTTCCCTTTCATTCCCACACGGGCACTGTAAGTGACTGCGGCTATCTAACTGTCGCTTTGATGGTCCACCTTGTCTGTCTGACATCTGTTACATCCAACCACATGTTTGCTCATTTCTTCCTTCATCTCTTCCTTCATTCCTTCCTGCCAATATTTCCTTCTCAAATTAAGGTGCATTCTCGCACTCCGTTGGGTGTCAATCATTTAGGTATGTGAACTTCTGTCAAAATCAATCCTCTTATATTCTTATCATCAGGGATACTCGTGAAATTAGGCTCTGACTGCTTAATTCCAGGTATCTCTTTCTGTGTCTCTGAGTTTCCTTGTCTGTCTGCTGTGCTGACTGGATCTGACTTCATAAACCGGGCTGTACCTTGTGGAAAATCTCGTGACGCTTCTGACACTGTCTGCAGGCCTAACTGTCATAACTCTGACTCTTGCTATGGGGAGATGCTTTTTTTTCCTCGAGTTAAGCGATAGCATGCCCTTCTGCTTAAGGCATCAGCTATCACACTAGTTCTTTCTCATGGATGGTACTGAACTCTGGAGTCGCAATCCTTTACTTGGCTCCATCCATTTTTCTTTCATCCCCTTAGTCTTTTCCAAAACGTGAACGGTCTTTGCTGGCTTCATATCATGTGTCGGGTCATCTTCCTCGTATGGCTTGAGCTGTCATAAAGCATACTCAATCATTCTTTTATCCTGTATCAGCATACTTGTCGATCCTTTCTCTTTAGCACTGAAATCTGTCCGGGAGTCTTGGTTTGTGTTTTGGGAGTGTGGCGACTGGTGCCGACGTTGAATTCTGCTTTCAGATTCCTGGAAATTGTCCTCACACTTCTATGTCTATCTGCAGGGCTGTACTGCTTGAGAGGCTGAGTCTCAGGTTTGGTTATCTCTGAAGAATCCTTTGACTGAACTTCTGTCCCACTGTCCTCGAAAAACTTCTGACTCTGTTACTGACGGGCTGATTCCATTCCATAAATGTCCTGTCGCTGGGATCCATCTCTATTCCATCTCTAGCGATGTTGTCACTTAGGAAAGTGGTTTTATCCAACCAAAATTCTTTTAGAGAATCTGGCGCAAGCCGGTGCTCTCTAATTTTTCCTAAGCACTTAAATGAACTGTCCATAGACTCCATATACTTGGTTCATTGGGTTCATGAAATATGCCAGGTTATCTGAGAGTCCAAACAGAACCATTTCAATTCTCGTGGTCCATACTGCTTAATGACTGTGGTCTTCTCACTGTCCTGTTTTCTGACTTTCAACTGACGGTATTTTGTTCTTGATTCCAATTCGGAGGATCCTTTGGCTTCCTTTAACTGGTCAACAGGTCATTACTCTGAGGCAACTTACTTGTCCCTGAATCATGGGTGTGTTGTGTAATCTGAGTGTGGTAGGCGTTGATGTGACCTTGACTCCTTTTATTTTGTTCCATCACTTGTTGTCCGCGATACTCCTTAGTGTCACTGTTTTCTGTGTACAATCCATCCTGGCCTTATGTCCGAATAACCGATTCCTTTTCAGAAACTGTCCTTAGTCTTATCTTCTTGGATTTCCGTTCTCCAAGCTGCACTAGAATCTAACTATCATCCTGACTTCCGATCCTGACACTTGTGGCTTCTGCGGCTTTTGTAGCTGATGTTATATCCATCTTAAGACTGTTCTTTCTTTCTTGGAATCCTATTCCATTCTGCTCCTTGGTGATGTGTCATAGAGAAGAAATCTTATTTAACTCAGTAGTCACTGTCTTTTGTTCACCGTTAGCACAGTTCATGTGTCAAAATACTGCTTTATTTCCAATATATTGCTCAGACCATACATTCTTGATAGTACAAGTTGGTCCTAATCTTGATCCCTTGGATCTCCATATCCAAGTTGTTACATTCAAATCTAGCTATTAGTCTACTTCCGGTGGCTTGGAACCTCCAGGGAGTGGTGACGGGTCTGAGGCAATTTGTTCTTTGTTTCTTAGCGATGACACGGTTGATTCTCCCTTGGGCGTGTCTGAAGTGTTACGACCTTGACCGCTTGGGTTTCGCTTCGACTCCACTGGTAATTTTTGATATCCTCAGTGCAGGATTCTTTGTTGATGAGACAAGCGGTCCGTTGGTGAAATTTGACGCGTCTGTGATCTGGCCACCACAGTTGGTAGGTCCTTCTGTGGGCAGTATTGTCTTATGTGTCCGGGCTGTCCACAGTGAAAACATCCTGAAATCTTTTGGGGACAATCTCTGACATAGTGGTTCCCGTTGCATTTATAGCACTTCACTGTTTTGGGCTGAGTGGCTGCGGGTGTTGACTGCTCTTCTTTTATCACCTGTTTCTTATTGGGGAATCCATGAGTGAGAGCTGAGGTCTTCTCTCCAACGCGGGCGGAAGTCTGTATCCAATCCTGTTGAAATTTTCTCTTTCTCTTCTTCATTCTTTCCAAATCATTCCGGGCCTCTTTGATTGTTATCCATCTGTCCATTACAGCTGACAGGTCCTTGATAGCTAAGGTGTGGAATTTCAAGCTTTTCTGTAATCCTTCCAAGAATTCTCTCATCTCTTTAGCTTGAATGTCCATCTCCATGGGAATGTCACTCGCAAAGTTGTTGGATTCGTGCAGACATCCCACTACTGTACTTTCCTCTTGTCTGTCCAGATTTCCTTGGGTGTGTCCTTGAGGTTTTTCAACTACCTGTTCGAAAATCCTTTCCAATAACTGCGTGTGGTGCCTTTCTGCCTGTTGTCTGTTTCTTTCCATTATGGCCAGTATTTGAGCTAGGTTGACTGGGTGATTTACTGATTCTTCATTACTGCTCGAACTGTCATGCAAGAACTCTGATCCAAAATCTGCCATGGTCTTATTCTGTCTTTCTCTTTTCGATCTGCAGCAGGGTTTTGGGGTAAAGCAGAAGGTAAGTAAGATTTAGAGCATGAGGTGCGGAGAGACTGAGTAGGTGAGAAGCAAGATGAAAGGAGAAGAATTAGTGGAATTTAGGCCGAAAGGTATAAGGATACTTATTGCAAACAATTTAACAGAGAGATAAAACATAGATTTTATTTACATAGACTGTCTCAGAATACCGTCATAAGGTATCCAAAACAACCTATTTTACACTACCAAAAGACCTACAGGAAAAGGGCACAACTTCTACAACTAACGATCTAACTACTGCCGACGACATCACCTCCAAGCTGCTGGCGAAGATCGACGAGGATTTTGAAATTTAGACGGGCAGACGAAACTTTTTAAAACAAAACCGAGAGGAATAAAAACTCTAAAGAAGATAAGGTAGCAGGGGAAAGGCGAGAAGCAATAATACTTATATTTTCACAATTCATTTTGTTTGTAAGCCGAAAATAATTTTGTAAAATTCACCTATACCAACCTAAGGTTTTAATCTATGGTCAAGCCAAGGCTCTGATACCACTTGTGACGGACCGCCTTTTTAGGGGCAGTGCGAAAACTCACAACAGTTACCCAGGAAGACTAACTGTTGGAAAACAAGAGTACAATTACCTGGCAAAAGCCAATTCAACTCTTTTTATTCAATATAGGCCCTAACGGCCAGGGTTTTTACAAAAGAGGGCGCAGCAAGGCCCGAATAACTTACAATCAAAACACCGCACAGGCAGGCCTGAGCAAAAGACTAAGACCTCAAAACCAACAAAATCGCCATCTACGGGAATCCTGAAACGCTCCAGCTTCTTCAAACTCTGAAAGGGGTCGGGGGCAAGGGTGAGTACGGGAGTACTCAACAAGTCGTACGGAGAACTTTGAATACTATATGCAGGGGATTATCCAATGGAAGGAACTAGGGTTTAAGTATCTGGATGCAGTTTTATTTTCCAACTCATTTTACATTTGAAGCACAAACCATAAATAATAGTTAGGGGTTTTCACAAGTCCACAACACTTAACCAACTTCTTCCAAATTCACCAAACAGTAACTTGAGCTTGGTTACGGGTATCACCCCAGTTCAAACTTAACTTCATTAACCGGAAGTACGGCGTATTCGAATACCATCATGATTAACTCTGCAGAGGTGCTCAGCTTTACCCACAAGATATCAACGACCGTTACTCACAGGCAACTAGAATACATGCGGTCGGTCGAGATGATCACATCATTTCGTTAACCATTCCTGTTGTTTTAGTTGTTGACCGATAGTTGTATAGCTACCTTGGGCTCACAGTCCCCCATTAGCATCTACCGTTGTGAGAACCAAGAATGTCGCGAAGGACCATTCCCGTTCCACCCCTCCGGTGCACTTCCTGCCAGAAGGCCGGTCCCCATTCTCTCCACGAGAATGGTAGCCACCAAAAGAATCAGATTTTAGGTTCGGGAATGATTAATTTATCGAGCCATGTCGGATCTTGATCTGCCGACCGATCCGACTGTGGTTGGCGGTTACTTAAGTTGTTTACTTTGCTCAAGGGGTTGTTAACCTTACCGCCAAAGATCAAGCCTTCATCCGCAAACCCGATCCGGTATCCCATAATACCGCCACCAAACAAACCAAGGCATTAATCATCGGTAGGGATCGGAGTTACATCCACTCCGGATTTATCCGATTCTGTCCCCCAAATCATAGCACTTTCACAAACATCCGAATCAGAGATTCGACAACATTTTATTTCCTTTTTCGAAAGCATTTGAACTGACTACGAGATTAACAATAATTAACTTAACAGGGGTAATAGTAATCATCTAGGGTTACAAAGGATTTAATCTGGTTCAATAATTTCAAGGAGGTTTCATGATCAATTCGGCATTACCTAGGTATCATGTCATTCCAAAATAACGGTTTTCAATAATTCAACATACAGTGAAATAATGCGATATAAAATAATTAATACTATAGCATGGCATGATTGGGATCAACATGATCAAGGGTGTACGGCTTGCCTTGCTCGGCGATCGGATCGGCTGAACTGTAGTCGAAGTAGTCGTTCGGGGCTTCCGTCGGATCCAACGTCTGCTCCGGAATCCACGTCTGCTCCTGGAACAGCTCCGGCTCCAGGGACTGCTTCCGGAATTGTCCAACGTCTGGATCTAGCGCGACAAGAACGAACGACAAATAAAGAAGCGAAAACGGAAAAGAACCGAAAGCAGCGAAATCGGAAGCGGGCAGGCGAGAGAGAGAACGAAGGCGAATTGGGCAAATTCGAATTTTGGGAACTCGGATTGAGGAATGGAGGGCATTTTGGACTCGATGGATCGAAGCAGTTCGGGTAGTGTCTTTGGAAAGTTTTTTGGGTCTCTGGAATTTTCGAGGATTTTTCGACATTTTACGGAATTTTAAATCGATTTTCGGAAATAATAAATTGATTTATTAATTCCAAAAACAGCTCTTGTTGAAGCAGTGCTTGGGCTGGTTCGGTGAGGCCAGGCCAAAGCCCACTTGGCCAGTGGCCAGTCTGGCCAGTGCGGGCGCGGCAAGGCCAGCGCGGAGGAGAGGAGGCTGAGCTCTGGGGCCACCGTGAGGAGGAGGTGAGTAGGCCGCTGTCGATGTGCGTATGGCGGCTAGGGTTAGGGTTTGCTCTGGCGGTGGCGAGGCGATAAGCGGGGCTTAGCGGCATGTGTGTGTGGCAGGCCGGCGAGGACGGAGGGAGAGAGAGGAGGAGCTCAGAAGAGGAGAGGAGGCGAGAGCAGCGGGCGAGCGCGCCTTTTATAGGAGCTCAGCGGGGAGAGAGAGAGGCGAGAGAGCGGCAGTGGCCGGGGCGGCGGCCAGGGCAGCAACCTGTGCTGCTGTCGAGACCAAGCGGCGCAGCGACTCTGAGCGGTCTGGCGGCGAGGCCTTGCCAACGCCACGAGATAAGCCAGCTTGCGAGCAACCTGAAGCGGCTATGGCGTGAAAGCGAAGCGCGCGTGCAGCCGTCAGCCGGCGGCCAGCGTGGCGCGACAGTCCACTTGCTGAGCGGGCCTTGTAGACAGCGCAAAGCGGCGAGGCGGCAGCGGTAGTAGCCAAGCCGGCGCCGGAGGAGACGGCGGCCGGTCGGGAGCTGGGCCACGTGGGCCAAAGAGAGGAGAGGCCGGTTGGGCCGGCCTGGCTGGAGCAAGGGAACCGGGCCAAAGGCCCAAGAGCAAATTGGCTCAAAACCAAAGAACAAAATCCAAAAGCAAAATTCAAACTTCCAATTAACTGAAATTTGAATTAAACTCCAAATTAAATCATTTTGAATTTTTGGGTTGTTTCAAAGAACATGCACGAGAAGACAAGAGTAGCGTGAATGGCATGCCAACGGAGTGGCAGGTTGCAGCATTTGTGTGCGGATGCGCCCTCTGTGACAGCACTTCACCTGGGATTCTGGAGAGCAACGCAACGAAAGATACTCTACAAGTTGTCTTGAGACGAGTTGATGAATCTCCCCAATCGCACAGGTTATCTTCAAACAAAGCTGCCACATGTACAAATTAAGGACAGTGACTCGCTTGTCGTGTTCACAGTTCAGTACACATTATGACACACAGTGGAATTATTGTTTACCATGGTAGGAACACTAGTAAGTTTTTATTTTTTTGAAACGAACTACGGTAGGCTCACGGCCAGCCTGAACTTTCATTCAGGAACACTCGTAAGTGGCAACAGTATACATGAAAAAAAACTAATAACCACCCAGGGTAGTGTGCGTTGATACATAAACATGTAAACATCTAGCTAATCAAAGATATAGCCCGTTCTGGAAGCATTTACGCATTTACATTTCTCATTTCACATGTCTAGCCAAACGCCATCTACCTCAAAAACCACAACACGCAATAGTGAACAGTTACTTCAGGAAGCCTAAGTACTCGAAATGCAGAAACTTTCATGTTTGGTACAAGATATTCCCAGGAAAAAACTAGTCGTCAGATTTTGTAGGCTCCTTCTTCTTCTTCCCATAAATTAGGCCAGTATCCTGGTCATTACATGCAGTATTAGCATAGGGAAACGGTTCATACAACCTGTTTGTGGAACAACTTGTCCACGATCCAAAAGAGAGATGAGACTACCTGGGGATCAGGAATCGGCTTTCGTTTCTCAACATAACGGTAAGGATCCGTGGCAGCAGCTAAGGCAGCTCTCTCCTGTGGAAAGAAAGCACAAAGTTTTTTAAGTGGATGGAAAGAAAATTAACCAAATTCAACTTATAGCACTTGGAAAGGGTGAAAAGGAGCAACAAACAAGGTATCAACAGTGCAGTACTTTGAAGTAGTTTGGTCATATCTGCAGTAACATCTTTTTCTGAGGATGCAAAGCCAACGACATAGTTGAATGGAACATACGAAAAACACCACATCACTGTCTGACATCAGCGCTAACATAAAGAGAAACTATTACCTGCCAAATTATCAGGTGTAATGAGAGAAACTGCAAGATATGTCCTTGATTCTATTGCTTGTAGCCTTGTAGGTAAACAGGCCTTACTTACTGAATTGTGGAGGTTTTAAATCACACTTCATAACACAAGTTTGGAGTTTGGGAAATTCAGATTATCATCTCGGTTTGTAGTTTGACATCATGAGCAACAATAGCTTAAGCAAGACAAACGTCGTGGGAGAGCCTTAACAGCAGTACATCCGTCCGGGACTCAGGACTCCGGGTCTAATTAAGTGGTGTTTCTTCACAGGCAGATTTGGCAGAAAGAAAAGTCGGCAATTCCTACCAAAGCCAACCGAGAGAAACCTCTCTAGCGAACCAAAAGATCTTGATGCCAAGAACGACACACACAGGCGCATGGGCTAACCATCCGCTCAATTCAACAATTGTCAGGTACTAGGCACGCATGGACAGACGCAGCCATCCCCTTTAGCGATCTGAGGCAACACCTCAAGAATGATCCAACAGAAGACAGGTGGAGGAATGAAAGGTAGGCGGTGACCTCCTGCTCCTTCTGGAGCTGGCGCGCGGGCTTGACCCAGAGGTAGTAGGCGAGGGTTCCGGCGACGGCCCAGGAGGCGAGGTTGCTCCACCCGCGGAGGCCGCCCAGCGCGTTGCCAACGAACGACCGCGCGCTGCCCACCGTCCGGCTCCACCCCCTCGCCGGCGTCATCTCCCTCCCCCACCCCGGTGGCTTCTCCTCTCCCCTCCCCACTCCGCAGCAGCGCCGACAGCTCCCTCCCACGTCGCCGCCAAATCCACCTCAATCTCCGACACCTCCCGATCGCCACCCGCGACGCGCCGCCTTGGTGTCTGGTTTTGGTCCGCAAGAACGAAAACCACCACCACTGCACGCGTAACACCATCGAGTGGGCCGGTCCGGCCCATGTTTTTGAGTGGTTGTGTAACTTGTGTTGCAATCTACAAGATCAGTCCACGAGCCCACCTTTGGAGGGCACAGATTGGTCTTGGGCATATTTGTGAATGGTGATTTCTTTCTCCATTATTAACTACTAGGCAGAATGTGCGGCGCATGCCGTACCGTGTAAAATTTACTTTATTTTAAAAAAAAATTGTAGGAGGAACTAAACATATTTTTTCGGAGCGATCTTAGCACTATACGTTTACCGGTGAATAATACATTTTCCGAAAAATATTATAGATCGAGTTGCAAAAAAACTATAGAGATACAACTGTATACATATATTTCTTATTACGAAAAATATCAGAAATCGAGTTACAAAAAAATAGAGAGATAGAGTTGCACACATATTTCTTTTAACGAATTTGGTTAACAGTTTATTATTACCCGTCAACCTTCTTTTTCTCGAGTTTAACACTCTATGCGTTAATCGAGTAATAATACATGTTCCAAAAAATATTAGAGATGCCAACCTTCTTTTGTCGAGTTTAACAATCTATGAGTTCATGAGTAATAATACATATTTCGAAACAAAATATTTGATAAAAGAAGGAGCAAGAGCAAGAGAGCACGCCCTCGCTCTCCAAGTCCCCCTCACCGGGATCAAGAAATCGATTCATGCCAACTCTCCCCTAGCATGGGAGACTATGACATGGATGATCGTTATCTGGACGGTATGGACGGCATCAAGGCAATTACATGCCTCAAAGACTGAGAGTGTGTAGATGACAGGACACAACATCAGCCCGAGGATTCGGAGATCACGGACGCGGTAGCCGACTTTGACAATCTCGGCCTCGGGTAGTATATGTATATATACGTAGTTACTGTACTCTTTTCCTTATCGGGGGTACCCCGCACCGGAGTATAAGGTTTTTAACGAGGCAGTAACTCTATACATGTTCAAGATTGAATAAAATTTACTTCTTTTCCCCAATATTTGTGTCTATTGCTTCATCTCTGTGCATCTCTGAGTTATTTCCTCTCATCGTAGTAGTGCAAATGGGTCGAGTCTAGGCCGACATGGCACAAAACAGGCACGAAGAGCAAATAGGGTTTGTCTGGGCTCGCCGAAGGCAAACCGGATCGGCACGGCACGGCACGGCACGGCGGGCACGACAGGCCATTGCGGCCCAGCACGCTTCAGGCACAAAGCACGATGGGCCCATGCTGGACTGGCACAGCACGGCACGATGCCCACCTCTAGTCACAGGGCGGGGTCCATTGGCCTGCCACGCCATGGGGCTACGGCCTGCAAGCTCTCCTTCCTCGGCAGGAACATGCACATCAAACCAACTAATTAATCACTTTTACTTGATTAATCACTTAATTAAATTGGCTATCCTGCTAAGCAACTCGGTAGGTCTCTTTCAAGGTGTGTATGCTCGGCGGGTCCTTGTCAAGGCAGTGGTCCGCGCCAGCTATGCTGCCAAGCTCTGGCTGCACGGTAGCTCATTACCACAGCGCTGGCAGGGTGCCGCGGTGTGGACATGTGGCAAGTGCCGTCTACCGTTGTTCCTATAGTCGGTGATAGAGTTAATTTTGCAAATTCGTTCCTAGTATAGCTGAAAAAAAAAAAGCTAGGGACTCGAACATGCAGTCACATGCCCATCCACCATAGGCACCGAACAACTAGCACAAACCTACCTGGCTTGCCCCCACGCAGGGACAGGGAATCTTGATTACTTAAAGTTCGAAATGCCACAGCAACTTGTTGATGATGATGTGCCGCGAAGGCATCAGTTTGATCACTTGAGCCAAGACAAAAGAGCAGATCACTAAACATGAGCTCGCGGTGCAGCAACACAACTACACAAGGTATTGGGGGTTTGGTTCCTCCAGGTTGTTCATCCAACCGACACAGGCACGCATGTGAGGGTGACATTTGAACATCTGACGATACATTGATCTAGAATTAGGCAGAAATAGGAAATGCCATGCTGATATAATGGAAGAAAGTAGAAACTGCCATGATGCTTCGGAGGACCACCATATCTTTTGCCAATCACATCGCCAACTTCCACGACGTTCGATTAAGAAAGGAGGAAGAAAAGAAAAAAAGGATACAAAGCTGGAAAGCTCGCAGGCTTCCCGAAGCAAGGAGGGAGATCTCTACACTTTCTGCACCAAGGTAATCACAAAGCTTTGTGAACACAAACCGATGTTAGCTTCTCCAGTCTCCAGCGCCCGAGAGACTTTGATGCCAGCAGCAGCAAGCGGAGAAGGACGGGTTTAATGGCTTGAGTACACCGGCCAACATCAAGAAATAAATAGGTCAAACTCCGGAACAAGGACACCCACACCTCCTCCCCCACTCTACTCTTCCCCGGGAGATAAAATTATTTCACAGTATTTTACTATAAGGATCTGCCCATTTCCTATGCAATAATCCAAGTGTCGAATTAAGACGCGGCCCTACGATTAGGATGAAGGGAGTATACAGGGAGGTCTGCCAGCCATTCAACGAGGAAGGTAGTCTGAATCTCTCTTGGACATATCTTTGCTGGATCTGTTGTATTTCATGTGGCTCTTGACAAGCTGGCCTGCGGCGAGGGCGGATAAGAGCGAGAGCTCCCCGGCAAGAACCCCACCGGCCACCACGGTGGCCAAGAGCTTCGCGTTGGATCCCGGGGATTCCCTGTTTGCACCTTTCACGCCGAGTAGATCCAAGCATGCAGCCTGTGACGCCAACTGAGTCCCTCCCCCAACTGTGCCCACCTGCGTTTCAGTAATAATCAGAGCATGTTTACCACCGTGCACTTGGTGAGCCTAATTTCGGATGCTGTTAAACAAGTAATCTTAGGCAGCTCAGTGTTGGTGTATCTCGTCAGACACCACTTCTAAGTGGTATTGTCTTTGAATTTCCAGATTTCACATATATGTCAAGAGGATGTACAGAGCAGCCTGGACGCACAGTGCTCTCCAATTGTACCAACTGCTTTTTTGCTCTGTTAGTGTATAATTAATTGTACAAGGGTTTTATTCTCCAGGATAGCAACATTGATGGGAAAATTGATCATTTGCCCCGTTTTGATTGATGCAATTGATCATTTGCACCGTATATGTCACTGATATGTGGCTGCAGGGCAAATCATCACGAGGTAAATGATCAATGGCACAGGTAAATGAGAGTAAATCATCAATTATTCCCAACATGGAAATGCTCGATAGATTTGAGTGGATACCATATTAACAGTTCAAGGAAAAGGATGTGCAAGTTAAGTATTAAGCATTAATCCATCAGGGACCATAAGATACGTGCAGAGCATTTCTTGCCAAAATTTGTGTTTCTATATGAAACCGGGGCATCTTTTGTTGCCCTTTCTGATAAAAAAAAAAAAAATTCTTGCCAAACAAAATCGAAGTGGGACCAAGCAAATTGCAGGTAATGTGCATCATCAGCACAAAGCCTGAATATGTTAAACACTTCAATAAATATATCGTTGCATACCTCAATAGATGGCATGGTAACGGAGATGTGAAGATCTTTGCCATCATTTACAGCTTCCAACATTGTGATGCAGTGAGAGCTTTCCACGTTCTGTGCAGGATCCTGGCCAGTGGCTATGAAGATGGCTGCTACAATATTGCTTGCGTGGGCATTGAAACCCCCAAGAGCTCCAGCAACAGCTGAGCCAGCAAGATTCTTTATCACATTTAGTTCTACAAGTGACTGCACATTGGTCTTTAGAACCTTTTTCACGACTTCCTCCTTGATTACGGCCTCACAAACCACAGACTTTCCACGCCCTTCGATCCAATTAACAGCAGCTGGCTTCTTGTCAGAACAAAAGTTACCTGAGTTCATAAGCAAAAGATGCTAAATACTTTGGAAAAATATGAACATGAAAACGTGTAACAACATCTTGTATGTTGGAGCACTATTGAGTTATTTGCTGCCCATAATTATGCTAATGAAACCAGTCATATATTAGTAAGGCCAAATACGATCTGGGGCTGCTAACTTGTGTAAAAACAAAAGGATGCAGTGATGTGTCTGCTTCAATTATTCTTTCTTGATATTTTTCTTTCAACTTGCGCACTTTCTCCTGAACATTCTAGCATGCATGATGTTCGAGAAAAGGTAGTTCCAACTACTCAAAGTATTGATTGAACTCAATATCGTTTTATACTCCTATCAGGTCAAGTGCAATAAAGATGTATCTTCTTAGCAAATAGAACGCTTTCAAAGCCCTTTCTATCTCTTCCTAATGCATAGTGAGTAAGTGACACGGAGAATCGTAATGTAGTTGAACATATTATGTCATGACAAGTTGGTTCACTGATCATCTGATTTTAAAATTGTATAATTGGATCTGAACATGCCAATGTTCAGCATAATGCTGTCCATAAGCTTCCCCATATAATTCATTAGGACACCCAATACCAAGTAGCTGTATCACCAAAAGGCTACTCTGCTCATTCTGTGAAGATCTTTTCAGAAAACCATAGTTCTTAAATATGATCGCATTTGAATGCAGGCAGAACTTTCATCTTGAAGAAAAAAATAAAGCTTGTGACTGGGAAATTCATTGCAGCCAGAAGAATAGGTGATTCAAAGTGAAGTAATTCAACTTCTGCAAAAGGAGGCAGAGCAAAGCGAACCTGAGATGCTAATGATATCCATGTCAGGGAAGTCATCCTGGAGGTAATCCAACACGTTCTGCACGCCCTTGGAGACCATGTTCATCCCCATGGCGTCCCCCGTGCTGCAGCTGAATCTCATGTACAGGTTCCTCCCCGCGATCGCGCACTGCACACCCTGCAGCCTCGCAAATCTACTCGACCTGCTCACATTTGACAATCGTTCATCACGTGAAACTAATACCATCCTACATAAGAACCTCAAACCGAACGGTCAGAGTAGCTATGTGACGAAAAGAATATCGCTTTCGATCGAGACATGAGCCTTCCGACGTATCGTCGAACACAAGGGATGTGTTAATCTTAATCCAGGTGCCATTTGTTGCATCCTCCTATGTAGGCTAGGCTCACGAGTTGAAAGGGCTAGTAGGATATGTAGCTATCAGGCACGATTATTTAATATTTTTGGTCGTGTGTTCACAGTGTTCTACCTGTTGAAGACCATGGAGAGAGTCTCGAAGTTGGCGGGGTCCTCCAAGAAGGCCTTGAGCTCGGCGGCGCGGCGCGCGGTGGGGAGGCGAGCGACGGGGGCGCGCGACATGGAGTCCCGGAGCACGACGCTGGTGGCGCCGCCGGACTCGGCGATGGCCTTGCAGCCGCGGTTGGTGCTGGCGACGAGGCAGCCCTCGGTGGTCGCCATGGGGACGTAGAAGCGCTGGCCGTCGAGCAGGAGCGGCCCGACGATGCCCACCGGCAGCTGGACGTACCCCACCGGCAGCTCGCAGCACTGCCCGAGAATCGACGCGTAGTCGAACCCGTCAAGCGGGAGCCCGTCGATCTGCCTTCCCGTGATCCGCCGCACCGCCTCTCGCCGGATGCCGGCTGCGCGGCGGCAGTCGCCCAGCTTGGTCTCCAGCACGTAGGACGGGATCTTGCCGGCGACGACCGAGGCCACAATCTCCTCGTCCTCCTCCGGCATTTTCTCGGACACCGCGTCGGGGCTCCCCAGAAGCCCGCACGGGGCCGGGGCGGCGGCGGCAGACCCCGCCGCGCCGGACCCGACCAGGAAGTCCTCGTCCTCATCGCTGGACGAGACGATACACTGGACGAACGCGATGCCGAAGAAGCTGAGGAGGTAGATGAGCGAGGCGATGAGGCCGAATATGGCCAGGATCTCCGCGAGGCTCACGACGTGGAGCGGTGTGGAGGAGCGGATCTTCTCGCGCCACCGCCGCATGAGGAACACGAGCGACGCCACGAACATTGCGGAGAATACGAGGTTCGTGTGCCGGATCGGCAGCGGCAGCGCGTCCCCGGCCTGCACCCTCGCCTGCCACCCCGCCCCCGCAGGCGGCGGGGGCGGCTGGCGTACCACGCCCACAGCGACGCCCGGCGGCGGCACCCTGCGTCGTACTTCCATGCGTGCGGTCGCGCGCGGCTAGCCTAGTGTAGGCGCTCACGGCCAAGTCAAAGGTGGCGGGGGTGCGTGGTGGCTGCGGCTGAGGTGGTGGGACGTCCGCGCCGCAAGGAGTTTCGGGCCTCGGGCGGGACGCGGACGGCCACGGGGAGGTTGGGTGGGGTAGGAGCGGTTGGCTCGGGCCTTTTAATAGCAAGCGGCAACGGCGCGGCAGCCCACGCCCGGTGCGCTTACAGCACGGCAACCAAGCACGGCACGGCGCAGCCGCGGCGGCGGGGTCCGCGTCGTGCCACGTGGGCTGCTTGGCCTTCCTCCGCCTGGCGATTCTGCTTGTCCGAAACACTGCAATCAATCTGCCCTGATACGGATAAAACCTCAGCTTAAGTTTAAGTTTAAAAGCACTCTATTTATTAATAGATCAATTTAAATTTATTTCTAATAGATTTTGCTATATATTGGATACTGCTTTGTACAGAGATAATCGATCTAATAAAGAGAGAACTTTGCTATCTATTTTATGTGTGTTCTCGTTTTTGTTTTTGTGATTTTGTTGGTGTGCCATCGATTGATCGTGGATGAATAACTATGTTTTACAATACGTTATCAGTACGATGTTCTACCGACGCCGATCGTGATCGTCTGCCTGCATCGATCTACACGGCATCGAAATCATCCTGCTACACGCGATTGAATCTATTTCAAACCATAATATGTAAGTTCAATCTATATGCCTCTGCGCCGACAACATCAACGACGGCGACGAAGCCATCGTGCTAGTTGACCGACTACATCATCCGCGCCCGAAGCATGACCACCGGAAACTACACACCATCCACACCTCCTCAGCTCCGACGCCAGCAGTTGTGCGCCCGTGGCGGCGCCACTTCGTATCTCGAAGCTCACAAAGACAAGCCGACCGTGCCTGATGCGAGAAAGCCATGATGGCGCCGGTGAAGTCGAGGACACAGCGGCGGCGGCGCTTCGCGTTCTACGCCCGCCGCCTCAAGCTCTGCATCGATCGCCTCGTGTCCCGCGCTAGGCAGCTGTGCTCGCGCAAGGTAAGGACAACGACTGATGCATCGGCAGTGGCCGTCGAAGCGCCTGAAGAGCCCACGCTCGGCCACAGTTCCAGCCGGCATGCCTTGTGCCCGAAGCGCCAGCGATGCTGTGCACCCATGACTGAGCGGCGCGACAACATTGCGCCCGCACGCCCGATAAAGCCGCACCGGCAGCATTGTGCCTGTGCCTCGGTGGCGATGCCCGCGCGTCACCCATGTGATCTTCAATGCGACGGAGGCTTTGCCCGCGCGACGCCCGTGGGGAGCCCGCATGGAGACGATGGCGCCGGCATCGATTACGATGAAACCTGTCCTCCTGCAATGAGTGGAATAATGTCCTGAAATTTAATATTAATGGCAGAAGCTTAAATTTAACAATACAACTGATGGTTGTAGTGACCGCATATTTATATGGGTCACTAGATACGGGTATTTATATGAGAATCTCTGAAGGAGTTAAAATTCTGGATCCTAATAATCGCAACATGTATAGCATCAAACTTAGACATTGTTATACGAATTAAAACAATTGCGGAGAATATGGTACAACCAACTTAATAAGTTCCTCCTGAAGAAGGGATATTGCCCATATGTGTTCATAAATAAATCCCATAATAGATTATGTATCATCTCACTATATGTCGATGATCTGAATATTATCGGAACCACAGAGAAAATAAAGGAAGAAAGTACTTACCTTATGACGGAGTTTGAGATGAATGATTTGGGTAAAGCCAAATATTGCTTAAGCCTACAGCTAAAACATTTCTCAGAAAGAATTTTTGTACACCAGTCTATCTATACCAAGATGGTATTGAAACTATTTAATATAAATAAATTTCATCCTTTAAAGACCCTATGGTTGTGAGATCCCTTGAAGAGGATGAAGACCCTTTCAGACCAAGAATAAAAAACGAGAAAGTCTTAAGACCTAAAGTCATATACTTATGTATCTTGTGAATTGTGAAAGGCTAGATTTTGTATTCCCATTAAATTTGCTAGCAAGACGGTGTAGTCCCAACGAGAAGACATTGGGCTAGTGTCAAGACTTTACTCATATACCTCCAAGGTACTCAAGATCTTGATTGTTTTTTCAGAAGAACCAAGACTTAACCATGGTGGGATATATAGATGCTGGCTATCTGTATGATCCCTATAGTACCAAAAATAAGACTGGTTTTGTGTTTTTTCTGCGGTGATTCAGCCATTTCTTGGTGGTCTTTTAAGCAGGCCTTTATAGCTACTTCTACCAACCACTCAAAAATTATAGGTTTATTTAGAGCCTCAAGTGAGTGTGTTTGGCTAAGACGTACATATCCAGAAGTTATATGGTCTTAATACTATCGACTATATATGAAGATAATACTACTTGTGTTGCACAAATGCAAATGTGTTATGTAAAGAGCAATATCATGAAGCATATTGCCCTTAAATTTTTCTATCCTCATGAACTCCGAAAGAATGATGAGGTAAAGATACTGCAAACTAAGTCGTATAAAAATCTAGTGGATTTGTTCATTATCTTTGCCAAAATCTAGTTTTCAAAAAAAAATATATATAAGAGAGCCATTTTTGAAAAAGAGAGAAAGAGAGAGGAGGCCAAAACAGAGTATTGAAGGATTGGATTTGTGCTTTTTATAAGTGTTTTTATGCATCACGTTCTAATACAGGTTATATAAATATTGAAACAAATGAAAAGATAGATAATCATCATCTAACATTCTTTAATACTTTAATACATTCGTTAATACAGTAGCAGAGTAGTCCTTGTCGCGTCCCCTAACGCAGCCACAGGCTCCCTCGCTCTCCGAGCGAGGTAGGGACATTCGTCACTTTCTACGGCGAGAGAGGGGTTATTTTTGTAAAAAAATATTAAGGGATTAAATTTACAAAGAAGTAATATACGTAGACTAGATATGTACAGTGATCACTAATTTAAAGGCAGGTTTCGAGTAGTAGGTGGAGCAGCACATTCATTGCTAATTTTGCTACGTAAATAGATCCACGATGTTCAGAATTCAGATCCATGTGAATCTGGTGGAATAAACGATCTATACATGAACCTGAATATCAAGACACACTTCCGTGTATACAATGAACTGCTGGGTGTTGTACGTGCATCGTTATCTAATACGAAGTCGTACTTTAGGCATATACCAACGCTAATCATTCCAAAAACACAGTCGGATAAGTCCCAATACCAATCAATCGATTGGATCCGAATGGCTGCTGATTCATTAGGAAAAGGAAACAAACATTTTTATGGCACGTACAATGATACATATCAGCTGTCTATCAAGGATATACCCTATCGAATTTTGAATGGTGTGGAGGAGGGAGAGGAAAGAAAAGAGAAATATGATGTTTACTATTTAACAGACGACTTTATAGACAGTTTTATACTGTGTATACCATTGTACAGACAATCTATTAATTGTATGAGAGATCGTTACATACAGCTATATAGACAGTCTATTGTATAAATTGTCTTTAGTATTGTCTGTAGATGACATAGAGGTATATTATAGATAGCTACCGTCTATACCACTGTATATGCCCTTGACGTGACACTTTCCCTGATTTTGTGGCCCAGGCAGGAAGCAATGTAGGCTAACAATTTTCCCCGAAAAATTGTTTGCGTGTCCCGTTTTTTCTCGTTTTTGCCAGAAAAAATGTTTTTATGGTCCATTTTCCCCGAAAAAATTCTTTTCTTGGTCCGTTTTTCTTAGGAAAAAACCTTTTTCGTTTTTTTCTCATTTTTGCCGGGAAAAAAATATTTTTGTGGTTCATTTTTTCTCCCAAAAAAACACAAATTCTTTTTCATTCACACGTGCGGCCTGCGCCGCGCTTATTTTCATGGTAGATATAGATGCCAAACGTACATGCTGCCATGCATGCTGGTGTTTTCTTTTGGATAAAGTGATGGATGCTTTCGTGCAACAAGCGAGTAGCAATGGAGGATGCAACCTAGCTAGCTAGAAGCGTCACTCTTGGAAAACCCTACTAAAGCCATCCTATTCCTAACAAGTGTGCTGCAGTAACATTAGTTTCGCCCTTTTTTTTTCTCATCTGTTACTTTTCCGAGCTAACAAGCTCGTGCTAGCTGTTAGGAAACTCTGTTTCCTATCTCTTATGGACTCTTCCTTATCTCTAGCAGAATCGCTATATATAGGAGGCAGGGGCTACCCCTTTGTACACACAAGCAATGAGAATAATAAAGCAGAGCAGTTCCTCCTCATATTGTGTCTCTCTCCCTCTCTCTATTCTCCAGTTTAGATCTATTAGGCAACCCCGGACTATTCGATAGCGAGGTTGTCTAACACGTTATCAGCACGAAGCTCTACCAGGAGAAAGATTGAAAGGTGAGAAAAGGTGAGAAAAAAAAAGAAAAAGAAGCGAAGGATCGTCAACTACAACGAACGTCTACTACCGGCGATTGATCGCCCAATCCGATCTGCAATCAACTCGCCATCAAGCCGGCATCCACTCGGATTGCCGAAAGAAAAGTCCTACGCGACTCTATCCTACGCGATAGCCTACCGGAGAATAGATTGAAAAGGTGAGATTCGAGGGATTGAATTTAATCGCTCGTTGCGAATCCTTGCATTCATCTAATCTACGCTGTGTACTAGAAAATAGTACAACAAGCAATATCGGCACGAAGCCGTAACATGAAGCTTCAAATTCAATCTTCCTTGGCCAATTGGCACGAAGCCACGCTGGCGCGCCGCCGCGACCGGCACGATGCCTCGCTGCGGCCAATTGCGCTCGCGTCTTGCAGCCGTCGCAAGTCGCCGCGTTCTGCCGACGCAGCGCCACCCAAGTCCCGCCCGCAGGCCGCGTCACCGTGCCTGCGCGTCGACCGCCGGCTGTTGATGCTCCACCGCCTGCCGACGATGGCCCGCAGCCCAACCCGCTTGAACTGGACATGAAGTCCAATGCGCCAAGCGCCCATGCTTCTTGCGGTTTCCAATTGCCGGTTGGACATGAATCCAAGCACCAGACTCCAATCCGGCTTTGGAATCAGGCCAGGCCTCGTAGAGCTCGCCAAGCCGTGCCGAGTACGCCACGCCGAACATTTGTCGATGCTGTCGCGCCGCCAAGGCATCGTCGTCGCCCGGCCGTCGACCTGCTGTCGCCATGCGCCACCGGCCTCCTAGCTCGCTTTCGGCTGGCCCCTCCCATGCATTGGACTCCAAGTTTGACATGAAGTCCAATATTTTATTGGACAGGAAGTCCATGCTTCACGGACAGGAAGACTAGGAGCTTCTTTTGCTTTGAATCGGGCACGAGCAGGTTTCAAAACTGAATTGTAACAGGTGGTTGCGCACGGGGGAAGGGGAAAAGACCCCCTTGCCCTCCGGTTTTTTTTATTATTCCTTTTATTCTATTTTCTGGTTTTTCCTTTTTTTTCCAGCAACTGATTAGAAATTTAGAAAATTGGTTAAGAAAATTTCAGAAAAATTTTGTATCTGGTTTTAATTCTGAAAATTGCTTGGAAATTAGCAGAAATTATGAAAAGTGCTAGGAAAATTCCAGAATATTTCATACAACATTTTATGAGAACCTGAGTGGTTGGGATTTGATTTTGGTAATGAATAAACAGACATGAGACAATTGGTGTCTAGGAAAACACACATGAGGCTTGGTTCTTTAATTGGCACCCGGAAACGGGAAGTGCTCCCTCCCTCATGTGAGCCCTAGGGGCAGGTTAACCTGGCCAAGAGTCGAATTGACGGAGATATTCGTTACCTGTTTTCGCTCCCAACCAACGAGAGTTATATAAGTTGTAATTAGCATTACACCGCATTTAATTTATGTTAGAATTTATTTTCTGTTATCAAGTAATGATGAAAAATTACCTTAATATAATTCATTGGAAATTCAAGCATGCCGCACGAAGCGGCCACCGTCGCGCCAAGAAGGCCGACGCACATGAAACAGATCGCATGAAGTCGATCATGCATATGAATCCGATCGCATGCACGAAGCCGATCGTGCACATGAAACAGATCGCACAAAGTCGATCATGCACATGAATCCGATGGCATACATGAAGTCGATCGCGCGCATAAATCTGATCGCATGCACGAAGCCGATCATATACATGCACGAAGCTGTATTTATGAATCTTTATGAATATTTATGAATCTGTGTATATATGAATCTTGCATTTATGAATCCCGTAATTATGAATCTTGTATTTATGAATCTTGCAATTATTGTTTTCTTTTAGTTTCTTTGGAAATTCATGAGAATTTGTTTTATGCATTTATGAATTTTTGCAACCACTATCTATTAGATTACACGAAGTAATCTAAAGAAAGAATCTTGTGAATATGCAAATACGGCATTGTCAAGCGTGAGTTTGAAGAAGCGACCGAATGGACAGAACTATCTCACATGGGCATCAAATTTGAATATCATGCTTGCGAGCAAGAAGCTCCAAATGTGGCTTAGGGTCCTCGTAGGACGCACAACCTAATGCTGAGCAAAATGATCAAACTTTGCCCTTTCTCAGACATCACCTTTCAGCCACTCTGAAGAATGAATACATGGCTGAGGTGAGTGTACTTGAGTTATAAACTGCACTTCAGAAGCGGTTCGAGAAGCTCAAGTCCACCATCTTGCTCTAAGCACAGCAAGATTGAATTCGCCTGAAATTTTGCAGACTACAGAACAGTGGTTGTTAATAAATTTTGAATAATGAATTGTAAGCTCTCGAAGAGCATACATTTTCTTTTCTCCTGAATAGAATTGCAATTTATTCTTTATTTCAGTATTCTATATTTGCAAGCAATGTTTGAATTACTTTGCCACTGTATGATCAGAATTATATTTCTTTTCATTGAGAAATTATGTAGCGCCCAAATAGAGGAGATATGCATTGTTAATAGTGGCATAACAAATACCATCTTAAGAGAGTCGAAATACTTCCAAACGATCACGAAGAACGCTGGAAGAATTACGACAATCGCAAGAAGCGATACGCATATAATAGGCTCAGGAAGAGCCACAATTATATTGCCAATGGGTACAACATTGGTAATTGAAGAAGCCTTTTTGTACCCTGAATCAGCACGCATTCTCTTAAGTTTTAAAGATATCCGCGCCAATAGGTTTCACGCAGAAACCAATGAAGAAAATGGCAATGAGCATTTGTGCATTATGAAGCACGCGGAGTATGGAAAAATGGTATTAGAAAAATATCCCTCATATGAATCTGGGTTGTACTACACGATAATCAATGCACACGCAGTGTATACTTATTTGAATACTGTATTTAGAAGCTCTGCATTATTTGCTTTATGGCATTGTATATTTAGGTCATCCTGGTCTTAGATTGATGAGAAACATAGTTAACAACTCACAAGGTCATGGCATTAATGTTAAATTTTTTTTTCCGAATCACGAAGATTTTGTGTGCCATGCATGTGCCACCGGGAAATTAATAACAAGACCCTCTGTTATGAAAGTGCAACATGAAATCCCTGCATTCCTGTAACGCATTCAGGGGGATATTTGCGGCCCGATCCAGCCCTTGTCAGGGCCATTTCAGTAATTCATGGTGCTCATTGATGCTTCCTCGAAATGGTCGCATGTATGTTTGCTGTCAAAAAGGAATCACGCATTCGCAAAGTTGATCTCGTAGATCATCAGAATTAAGAATGCTTTTCCTGATCATCACGTGAAGTCCATTCGAATGGACAATGCCGGCGAATTTACTTCCAAGGTATTTGATGATTATTGCACAGCAACTAGGAATAACTATTGAGCACTCTGTACCGCACGTCCATACGCAAAATGGGCTAGCTGAAGCACTAATAAAGAGGATTAAGTTCATTGCCAGACCGCTCTTGCAGAGTTGTAACTTGCCCAACACTTGTTGGGGACACGCTTGATCTGTCTGTGACACTCATCAATTATAGACCATCGGCCTACAACATCCATTCACCTTTGCAACTGTGCAAGGGGTCATCCCGAAGATTTCCCATCTTAGAGATTTTGGTTGTATGGTATATGTACCTATACCACCCCCCAGTGACTGCAATGGGCCCTCTCCGCAAGTCTAGGATATACGTTGGTTATGAGAGTGCATCCATAATCAGGTATTTGGAACCCATATTGGAGACTTGCATACACCAGGTCATTGTTGTATCTTTGACGAGGACCGTTTCCGTCATTAGGGGAGAGAATCAACCATTGGATGAAAAATGCCGGAAATAATATGGCATTCCACCGATCCCGCACATGACCCTCGCACTAATGAAGCAAATCAAGAAGTCCAGAAGATAATTGATTTGCAGAATTTAGCAAATGAACTGCCTGATCATTTTTGTGATCTGAAGAGCGTGGTAAGTCGCATGTACCCGCAAGAAATGCACCAGAGAGGGTGGAAATACCAAAGAAAGCAGAAGGTATCCCTCATCCTGTTCAGAGGCCTCAAAGAAAAAGAACAGGAAATCTGGCTTCTCAAACCCAAAGTACCCGGAGACGTCTGGGGGAAAATGGGCAAGAGGACTTACCACAGCCAATCATAAAAGTGCCCCAAAGCAAGAAGGGGAGCCAGTTGAGACCTGGCACTTGAAAGAAGCCTGTGGGAAAGGCAATTCCATATTTGAATCTTCCATTGAAAGAAGCCGCCGGAAATAATGTGTGCGCACACATTGGCGGAGAAAAACTAAAGGAACTTGCTCCTGGAATGGGAAATAGAAATGAAGAGCAAGTAGAAGTGCATGAAGCACACCATGACGAAATGGCCATAAATTTTGTAATAATAGGAGAATCTATGAAAATAGCAACAACCATTGCAAGGCTTGTTGTTCAAGGTTTCACTCAACGTCCTAGGATTGATTATGAAGAAACCTATTCTCCGGTCATGGGTGGAATTACCTTTAGATACTTGATCTCAATGGCAGTCAACTTGAAGTTGAGAATGAAGCTAATGGATGTTGTCACAGCATATTTGTATGGAAACTTGGATTCGGAGATATACATAAAAGTACCGGAAGGTATCCCCATCCCGAACCAAGACAGAGCAAACAGAAACCTATCCAGTGTGAAATTGGAGAAATCACTGTATGGGCTGAAGCAGTCAGGAAGAATGTGGTACAATCGCTTGAGTGATTTTCTATGCAAGAAAGGCTACACAAACAGTGAAGATTGTCCATGTGTATTTATACAACGATCCATGAATGGATTTTGTATAATCTCCGTCTATGTACATGAATTGAACATCATTGGGACGGATGAAGAAATTGAAGAAGCATGCACATACTTGAAGTCTGAATTTGAAATGAAAGACTTGGGTAAAACCAAGTTCTGTTTAGGCTTGCAGCTTGAACATGTCCAAGGCGGAATCTTGGTACACCAATCTTCCTACACGCAGAAAGTGTTGGAGAGATTTGGTTTTGAGAAGGCATACCCCGCAAAGACCCCAATGGTCGGAAGGTCACTCCAAGCAGACCTAGACCCATACAGGCCTACAGAAGAGGGGGAGGAAGTCCTGGGAGCGGAATTCCCATATTTGAGTGCAATTGGAGCACTCATGTACCTTGCGAATAGCACTATGCCGGACACTGCGTTCGCCGTGAATTTGCTATCACAGTATAGTGCAGAACCCACCAAAAGGCATTGGAAATGGGTTAAGAACGTCTTCCGTTACCTCCAAGGAAGCAAATATCTCGGTTTGTTCTACAGAAGGAACAATGAATTGAATTTGCTTGGCTATGCCGATGCTGGGTACCTATCGGACCCGTATACTGATAAGTCACAAACCGGGTATGTTTTCCTTTGCTGTGGAACAGCAATTTTGTGGAAGTCGTCCAAGCAGACTCTTGTCTCGACGTCGACAAACCACTCAGAAATAATTGCCTTGTATGAAGCTTCTCAAGAATGTGCATGGCTTCGAAGAATGGTTCACCACATCCAGAAGTCATGTGGTTTGAACATGGAACAAACCCCCACCATTATCTATGAAGATAATGCAGCTTGTGTTGCTCAAGTGCAAATGGGATATGTGAAGAGTAATCTCACAAAGCATATCAACCCCAAGTTCTTTTATTCTCATGAATTGCATAAGATGAACGAGATAAAGATACTGCATACTAAGTCGTGTGAAAATCTCGCAGATTTATTCACTAAGTCACTCCCGGCATCTTCCTTTGAAAGATGTGTTAGAGGAATCGGGATGATGAGGCTTAGAGAAATGCAGATTTCAGGGGGTGAATTTTCACATACTCCTACATAAATCTCGAACATGAAGTTTGAGTACCCAACGTGAATCTTGAAGATTAATATTGAAGTTTGGGTGGATTGTACTCTTTTCCTTAAGTAAGTTTTTCATTGAAGTTTTCTTACATAAGGTTTTTGATGAGGCAATCCGTGCAACACAACAAGCGTATGCTATGTACTCTTTCTCCAAGTATTTTTCCTACTGGGTTTTTTCTGGAGTTTTGATGAGGCATATGCATTTCGCTGGAAAGAGTCCAAGGGGGAGTGTTAGGAAACTCTGTTTCCTATCTCTTATGGACTCTTCCTTATCTCTAGCAGAACCGCTATATATAGGAGGCAGGGGCTACCCCTTTGTATACACAAGCAATGAGAATAATAAAGCAGAGCAGTTCCTCCTCATATTGTGTCTCTCTCCCTCTCTCTCTATTCTCCAGTTTAGATCTATTAGGCAACCCCGGACTATTCGATAGCGAGGTTGTCTAACACTAGCATCAGCACCAGAGCTGCTGACGCTTCGCCGTAACAGACTACCGACTGAAAGGATCCCCAAGGCACAATCGAGGAGATTCGACCGATCGGCACATCATTTTTCTCACACTCCCGCGTCCGAAAATAAAATGCGCACTTTTAAATTGATCTTGTTAATAAATATCATACATGTATTTCACATTTCAGTAAAAAAATTTAGCGTGCTATTTTCTCTTTACCATTAATTAATAAATATTTAGCTTTATTATATATGTATATATCGATATAATACTTATAAATAATAATTAGGGTAGTTTAATTATATTTTGTATCTTTATAGTCGAAGGGCTAAGAGGAAATAGAGCATATAAAGTTGGCCGAAGTGAGCCTGTCATATTCCCGCCTTACACACCGTTGTACCGCTATTTCAACGTGTCGTTGTGACGACAGTGCATGGGTAGGTCACGGCAAAGCCACAGAATTTATCAAGCTTTTTTCGCAGTACGATATTGGCAAATGTATTGTTGCAATCTGATGGTACGGTGATTTCCTACGAAGATGCAATGGCTTGATCGAAATGCTGACCATCGCTGTCCCGAATTACTTGGAGGCTCGATTCACTGCTGAAGAATACATAAGTATTAGGATAATTTTCTTTTATGTTATTGCTTGCGTTTTTTCTTAAACTCACGAGATACATACCCTTATATAGTTGACGGACCACTTAACTAACTTGGTAACTAAGACAAACTTTAAACATGAAAAGTTTAACTAAGGAAACAAACTAATTGATTTGATTTGATTACCGATTGTATCATGATCTTTACTTGCCTTTCATGACACGACAAAACAACAATTTTAGCAAGTCTTGATTAGTTTCTAACAATCTCCCCCCTAATCAAGACTTATCGACTCTTACTCGACACAGGACGGTAAACGCATCTCTAAGGATTTTGGCCTTCTTCTTGCTGGCCATATCACCGTTGATGCACCTCACCGGCGAATACAACCTTTACCTCGACTCTAATTGTCTTTTCACCGGTAACGCAACTTGACGGTGACGCAGACTCGCATTAGAGCAGCTTCAATTGTCTTTTCACCGGTAACACAACTTGACAGCGACGCAGACTCGCATTAGAGCTTACCCACGAGAGAACTTGGATGCACCTACAATAACTCTCGTACACACACGCTAGAACGACAACCACAACTCCTTCAACGTCTCTCAACGAGCACGCAGATGGCCACCAATACCATCTTATCACGTCAATTGTCGATGACACTTGCCAATGGCGGGTATCAAGGAGACACCTTTTCCACCCTATCTTATTTTATTTTTTCTCCCCCCTCTCTCTGCTTAGCTGCTTCTAGAGGACACCTTTTTTTCTCCTGCTACAGTAACCATGGTGCTAGAGGAATCGCGTGTTGTGCATGCACTGTTGCTTTTGTATCCGTGGCCCCATCGGCGCGCCACTTCATAAGATGCCTTGACAGTTGATGCGCTGAGCCAGCAGCTCCCTACCGGTGCACCACACCTACCTCCCATCGCTCGTCATGTGTCGTGCCAGAAGTGCCCAAGGCGCCACCGCCCGCCGCGAGAAGCACTCGAGTTTCCACCGCGTCCAGCATCTCTTCCACTTGAACTACCATGATCCGAGCTCGTCGCTGCGTCAGCCATCTGTGTCGTCTGTCACCTGCACCAGCCGCTCGTCGTGCCTGCTTCGGCCACGTTGGTCGCGCCGTCCCAGGCCAGCTTGCACCAACGGCGCTCGCAGCACGCACCCCGACAGTGCTCTCCCGCACCGCCGAGCATCGCCAGTGGATCACCTCTTGCTATTTGCACCACTCGCCTGGCTCCTGCCACCGCCAAGCGTAGCGACGCTGCATCCTGCTGGCCACGCTTGATGCACCGTCGAATCTCGCTCAACACTACATCGCTAAGCGACGATAGCCTGCCCCAAGGCACAACGGTGGTGGTCTCCCTCGGGGCAAGTGTGGCTCCAAGGTTAGAACCTTGCTCTGATATTAATTGTTGGGTTTAGCCCTAGATCATGGACACACACAAACATGGAGAATACAAAAGAATTGGGGCAATTTTCTTTTCTATTAT
This sequence comes from Rhipidocladum racemiflorum, assembly GCA_036346355.1. NCBI lineage: Eukaryota > Viridiplantae > Streptophyta > Magnoliopsida > Poales > Poaceae > Rhipidocladum > Rhipidocladum racemiflorum. The sequence continues at coordinate 77,913,376 of CM070583.1, read as the reverse complement.
TGCATGTGTTTCTTCTCAAACTCACGGGATACATACCCTTATATAGTGGGCGGACCACCTAACAAACTTGGTAACTAAGGCAAACTCTAAATATGAAAAACCTAACTAAGGAAACAAACTAACTGATTTGATTTGATTACCGAGTATATCATAATTTTTACTTGTCTTTTATGACATGGCAAATCAACAATTTTGGCATGTCTTGATTAGTTTCCAACACTGTAGCCGTGCATGCGTATGGTTTTCGAAATATAATACTTAAAAATAATAATTAATGATAATTTAGCGTAGGCAACAGAGAGGTTTCATTGGACTCGAGCTCACTCTTTGCCAACATTGGTAACATTGAGTGATGTATCTTCGTTGTATTTCTCTCTCTTTTTTTGTTTCTTTTCAATCCACGTATGAATTGAGATTGCACAAAGACTATATTTATTATATTTATATATGAATTTGAATTGCACAAGGCTATATTTGTTATGTTCGTCTCAATTCAGCATCGTTTGCTTTGGTTTTTGGTAAAAAAAAAAAGTTTAGCGGTCTTTTAAACCCTTCCTCTACTTTCATTCTGGTTTCGTCTCTATAACGTAGTTACGTTCTATATCTCTTTAGTCTACAAATTAAGAGAAAACATGGCACATTGTACCCAGGGAGCATGTCGTATTCCCGCCTTTGACAACGTTGTACCGCTATTTCAACGTGTCGTTTGAACGACAATGCAAGGGTAGGTCACGGCAAAGCCACAGAATATATATCAAGATTTTTTGCGCCGGACGATGGCAAACGTATTGTTGGCTTTGTCGCAACCTAAGATGCGATGGCTTGATCGAAATGCTGACCATCGTTGTCCCGAGTTACTTGCAGGCTCGTTTCACTGCTGTGGCTTGTTGTGTACATGCATGCATGTTTACTTGTACCAGTGCCTGGTACATGTTTTTATCGGTCGACGGTATACTTGTTTCAGAGCTTCTACGGTATATCACTCTTCGTGAGGGGTCGTTGATTTCATTTGATCGATTCTAATGGCGACGTGATCCAGAGATCTCTTGCCTTGAAAGCTGGGGTAAGAGTAGATCACGCTAATGTCCTAAAGGTTAATTCGGTCTTCGCGCGTCATATCTTCGCTATTAATTCGACGTGATTAAATGGAAATAGTCAACATTTAACTAGAAATGAGTTAGCTAATCATAGTTAATGCGTTCCTTAAGAATATCAGCGTTAAATTAAACTACAGATCGAGTTATATATAGAGATTCGAACACGCATGAGCATATACCCTGGTTACATTGCAATGAGAGTAGATTTTAAATTCAGTTGGAATTTAAAATCTACTCTCACGGATATAGCTTTAGATATAGCACGCTATTGTTATGTTAGATTTTCTACTTACATTTGAATTTGACATGTCGTTGTGTTGAGTTTAATCCCCCCCCCCCTCCTAATATCTTATTATTCATAACCCAAAATGGTATTCTAATTAATTAACCTGTTAATAACTTTTGATCATATAACATAGACATCAAATGTTCCATTCTAAATATCGAATTAGTATTTATATTGTATACATACTGACTGACAAGTTTCAAATCTAAGAGAGAGAGAGCCGGTCTCAATCTCCTCTTTTACAATACTAGTAAGATGCCCATGTGTTGCAACGGAATTTCAAAAGAGAATAATACATAATTATAATGCAGGATCCTAAACCATACAATAAATCAATTTTCTGTAACACACATATAAAACAAAACATATCTTTGTAAGCTAGTAAATAAATCAAATCATCTATATTGAGTTGCCCTGCAGATTTACAACTATAGATTAGCAAGGCAATAATGACTCACCTACTGGGCCTTGGGCCCTTACTATTCTAGCCCAAGACCTGGCAGACTCACCATCACCACCAACTCATTCTTATAATAGTTAAGATTAATTTGAACTAAGCTTGTGGACCCGAGCGGCCACATGCATGGCCAATATTAGTATTGCAATTCATAATCTCCAAACAATATTTTGATGGTATGTTTTTCTAAACAAGTTTGCAGTACTATGGTATGGAAGGATAATATACCATTTTAATGCCTTACAATTTTGGGTGTAATTAGGTGCTTCCTTATTAGACACATTTGCATTAAGTCAAAATTAACCTTGATTAACAACGGCTGAGGTTAAAACCTCCGTTTACGGTTGACCTCTACATCGGTAAGATACTAAGATGCTTGGTTTGGTATGCTCAATCTATTGGGCGGGAGCTGAACGAGATCTATGTAGCTTAGCCTTTCGATGCAGATCCATAAGACAGATGTCTTATTTGGCAGAGTTTTAGTTCCATCAAACATAAGGATCTAGTAAAACTGGGTATTTCTAGTCGCACCAGATCTGTAGAGCTGGATCTGTGGGTACATTAAGAGTGTTTAGGTGGATCATCTTATTTATGTTTTAAAATAAAAATATAAACTTAATTCACTTTATTTTAGTCTGTAAATTTTATATCTGGGATGGAGCTGGATCTAGAACTCTATCAAAATATGGCAGAAGTTTTTTAAAAAAATAAAAAATACACCATATGCAGCATGGACGGTCGGGACGGTATGGCATACCACACCGTACGGTCAGATCATTGAGCAACATTTGATCTGGCTAGACTACCAGCTATTACAACGAACGAATTGAATCGAGTTGACCGAGTGGTTGATTGGTAAGCGCGCAATCTTAGTAGACAACTGTCGCATTTCCGACGATGACCAGAGTTAAAGAACGGGCTGCCCATGCACGATCCGACAGCACGGGCGTGGCCGACGGACAGATGGCAAGACCATCCGCATGCACGCAGCCACACCAGGACTTCCGCTCGCCCATGCCCACGCAATCACGCACGCCGCTACCGGGCGGGCAGTTGGGGAGCAACGGATATATATATGTCCATAGGAGCGGTACTCACACTTTTAATATGCTATTTAAATAATGTTGGTATACTTCTTTATCCTTTTGAGTATACTTTAATACTGATTATAAGATATTTTAAAATAAGTTTCACGAAAAATTTCATAAACATCCATCATTTATAGCATAATTTATTTATATACTCTTTTTACATATATAAAAGGGTATATATCAAAAAAAATAAAGGGTTTCGATGAATTTTTTTCAATAATGTCGCATTGTAGTATCTTAGAATTATTATTGAATTATATTAAAAGTGATAAATGAGTATAACACATTTATTTATGTGGTATACTAGAGGTGGGAGTACGTACTCCTAAGAGTACGGAAAAGGCTTTATATATATATATATATATATATATATATATATATATATATATATATATATGAAAATGGTTCTATACCCCTGGGAGTACGTACTCCCACTCTCAGTATACCGCTTAAATGATGTTATTATACCTCTTTATCCTTTTAAGTATACTCTAATACTGATTATAAGATACTTCAAAGTGAATTCTACGAAAAATTTCATTAAAGTCCACCCTTTATAGCATAATTTATTTATATACTCTTTTTACATATGAAAAAAGTATATAGCTAAAAAATAAAGGGCTCTGATCAATTTTTTTCAACAATATCGCATTGTAGTATCTTAGAATTATTATTAGAGTATACTGAAAGTGATAAAGGAGTATAACGTATTCGTTTAAGTGGTATACTGGAGGTGGGAGTACATACTCCCAAGAGTACGGAAAAGGCTTCAGTATGGGACACCTTGGTGCCTGGGCACCATGATTTTAAATGCGTTAATTCAAGTCAAATTCGGATATATTTTTCAAAACTTTCAGTTTTAGGGTATATACCCATCTATAAGAATTCAAATGAAACACATATCTTTAAAAAAATATACTCGAATTTGAAGATTTGAATGAATTTAGATTACATACTTTGCTGATTTATATGTATGATCAACACATACCTACAATCAAACTATCATCAAAAAAGAAAATTTGAATTTGAATTTCAGTTCAAACTTGTTTGAACTAGTTAGTAAACTAGTTGAACTCAACATCCTAAAAATTTCAAAAAAAATCGCATACAAATACATATGGAAAATACCCATTTTGAATCATGGTGCCCAGGCACCTTGGTGTCCCAAGTAATTGTACTATATATATATATATATATATATATATATATATATAGAGAGAGAGAGAGAGAGAGGATAGCTAGTGTACTATCGATAGCACAGATCCTCCGTGCTATAGGGTTGTCTTTGCAAAATTCGAAGACGAAAATATTGATCCAAACCATGCATTTTGTTCATTTCATTGAAATCTCACTACCCACCAAAGTTTATATATTTTGAACTTTTTCTCCTATTTATTTTGTATTTTTAAAAATCCAGGATCTAATTAGTTGTGGGGCGTCCAATGAAGCTGGTTTTTCGTCTGATGTTACGCAAGAGTACAAAACGGGCTTCCTGTGTGCATGTGTGTGTAACAGTGACACCATGGCGTTCAAGCACCATGATTTTAAATGCACGAATTCAAGTCAAATTCGGATATATTTTTTGAAACTTTTAGTTTTAGGATATATATATATATACCCATCTATAACAATTCAAATGAAACACATACATTTGAAAAAATATACTCGGATTCAAGTATTTGAATGAATTTAGATCACATGCTTTGCTGGTTTATATATATAATCAGCACAAACCTACAATTAAACTATCATCAAAAAAAGAAACTCTAGTTCGAATTTCATTTCAAACTTGTTTGAACTAGTTGGTAAATTGGTTAAACTCAACATCCTAAAAATTTCAAAAAAATTTGAATAGAAATAAATGGGAAAAACACCTATTTTAGATCATGGTACCTAGGCACCATAGTGTCCCAAGTAATTATATATATATAGGAAGCCCATTTTATACTTCCAGGTGTATGTACTCCCTACCTCTATTTGGTTAATAATAACTTTCTAATCATGAGGAACCAGTTTAACAACTTTCACTTATGAAATATGTTTTCACTTGCATAACATCAGTTAATATACAGGGAGTGGGGAGCACATGAACAATAACAAAGTACGCACACAAAGTAGGGAGGCAGAGCTTTCTCTCTTTAATAGATTGATTTCTCTTTACAAAGGGGTGCCCAATATATAGCCAAACCGATTAGAGATAAATTCGGATTCGTCCACCAATAAATAAAGTCCTTCCAAACTGGAACTGGAATTTTATCTATATCATAACGCTCCCGCTTGGACGAATATCGTAATGCACTTGTCTCGTTAAAAAATCATCCTAAAAACCCAATGGAAAAAAGGGATGGAGAAACAAGTACATTGCACTCGCACACTATGTTACACTAGTTACCTCATTAAAAGCTTTTATGTGAGAAAACTTCAGAAAAACTCAGTAAGGAAAAAAAGTACAACTTATAATCTTCAGCATATAAAGTAGGATCCTCAGGATCATACAAAAGGTCATAGTTCAGGGCTTTACTCCCCTTGAGCTCTGCATATCTCTAAGTCATCTCATTCCAATGCCATTAACACATCATTAAAAATAGATTTTAGTACGGAATTAGTGACCAAATCTGCTAGATTTTCACATGATTTATTTTGCAATATCTTTATCTCATCACTCTTCTGGAGTTTGTGAGGATAGAAAAGTTTGGGGCAATATGCTTCGTGATATTGATCTTTCAATAACTCATTTATATTTGTGCAACATAAGTAATATTATCTTCATAGATAATCGTAGGGGTCTCAACGGTATTAAGACCATATGACTTCTGGATATGGTTAATCATATGTCTCAGCCAAACACACTCATGTGAGGCTTCATATAAAGTTATAATCTCTGAGTGGTTGGTAGAAGTAGCTATCAAGGTTTGCTTAGAAGATCACCAAGAAATAGTTGAACCATCACAGAAAAACACAAAACCAGTCTTAGATTTGGCACTGTGGAGATCAGACATAAAGCCGATAATCTATTATCCCACCATAATTAAGTCTTGGTTCTTCTGAAAAAATAATCCAAGATCTTGAGTACCTTGGATGTATATGAGTGAAGTCTTGACATGTTGGGAATCGATTGTGCAAATCCGGACCCTTTATGTATTCAACACTAGTCCAGGATCACGCTCTATGTATTCAAAATAGTCTAGTGAAGGTTCTATCCACCATCACTAGTATAAAGGATCTATCGGCCACATTTTAAAGATTAAGGTAATCCATCACATGACTCTATCCGTCATGATCAAAATAAGTTCTATCTATCTGGTTGGCTCAGTCCGCTAAAAAAATATCCGGGAGTTCCAACCACTCCCGAACCCCAAAACAAAACATCAGTTATTTTTAAAACCAAAACCAAAGTCTACCAGTATGAAAGCATTCTTCGCTTTGCCTTTGACCGTAGGCACGGCTATTCGAATAGTTTTAACTCTGCAGAGGTGTACAACTTTACCCACAAGACATGATATTCTCTTAGTGCCAAGTACTATTAACACACTTCCTTTGGTGTGTCGGCAGAGATATCATGGCAATGCCTTTACAATGTATACGCCTAATCCGATCCACCCACTGAGGTTTCACCGCTGTTAGGGTTCCATCAACCTAGTACAGAAGCCCCCTCTTGCGCCGTGTGGGGAGTACAACTTGCTTCTATCTAGCACTCACATTCCACCAACTGGCGAGTCTAAGTTAGGTTTCTACAAATTATACAGCCGGGTCATACCCATTCTAGACATGTGGTTGTACGGTAATGCTTAGGATGAGAACAATCATAAGCGTCGGTCCTTAATTGATTTGGGGCGGTACTTGCACAATAAAAACTAGTGATCTTTCTGCACCCGTCCGACATTCCATTCCGCCCAAGTCTAAACTATTTTTCATTTTATTTTTATTTTTACAAAAACTGTAGCAAATACTTTACTATAAGTCTCAAATAACAATTTAAATCATCATTTTGATATAATCCCACCTGTGGGTCACTTTAATCAATTTTGCACTAAGCATTACTATCGTGCTAATCAACAAATGTCATAATATAGTTTAGGCATGACATAACAAAGCATCCTAGGGTTACAAATAAATATGGATATCAATAATCAAGGAGATGACAACAATTCGAAGTAACTAGTACTCTATATTTGGCATACGATGATAAAGATAGCAATGCATGATTTAAAACAATGTAAATCATTTGCAATCATGGGATCAAGGTGCATCAAAGGGACTTGCCTTCAGTCACAGCGGGGACGTCAAAGTCTTGAGGGTCAGCGACAGCGTCGGCGGATCCGGCAAACTCTTCGGCTACGCGCAAATCGGTACAACCAAATAAATAAAATCTAAAAATTACAAAAATTATGCTGGCAGGTAGATCTTAAATTTAGAAGAATTTAGGGATTTGAACGGAGTGAATCAGAGTTCGGACAGAAAAGATATAAGCGTTCGAAGTCTAGAAATCCTAGAAATTGGGAAATTTCCAGAGCATCTTTTCTTTTTCCTCATTTACTGGTTTGACTTGACTCTATGGCAAGTGGGGTCATGATGTCATAGACTACAGCCTTCTTCCCCAAAGAGCCAAGAATAGAGGAAGCCCACATGGCTCATGGCGCCGGCGGTGAGGGACTCCTCGGCGGCTGGCGAGTGGGGCAAAGGAAGGAGGAGGGGGCGACCGTGCCATGGCCGACGAGCGGCGGCCGGAGATGAGCCGGAGGGGCGGCGCGGCGAGTCGGGGTGGCGGCTCGGGCAGCTGCATGCGGCGGCGGCAACCGGGCGGCATAGGAGGCCGACCGAGGGGCGCAAGGGTCGGGCGGTGGCGCGGGGAAGCAAACCGGCCAGTCGACCGGGGCCAAGGGCAACTAGGGCGGCGGCTCGGCGAGGAGCAAAACCGACGGTTGGAGGCGCACGACGAATGGGGCCACGCCGGCAGCAGGCGGTGGGCTGGGCAGGTGCGGCGAGGGCTAGGGATGGTGGTGCGCCTACTGGAGGAGCCTCGGCAGCAACCGGCTGGCCGGAGAAGACATGGCCGGATATTGCGCATGGGCACCGAACCGAGCCAAACAGAACAAGGCAAAAACACAAACTAATTCTACAAAATATGACATGCAATCTCAAATTGAATGAAGCTTTGGCTAGAGAACATCTAAAGAAATCTAGGATAGCAAGGAATTGTGGAAAGTATTACCAGAGACGACGAATTTGTTGATGAACGACGGTTTGGCTGTAGGTGATCAATCACAAAATTCGGCTTCAAAACTCGACAAAATCTGAAATTGATTGAGGGGTTTAGTTCGTGGCTTCCATACGCACACAACAGCGCAAACGGATTTGAGTTTGACTCACCGGAGAAGAAGATGTGACGGCGAGATCGAAAAACGACGTTCGTCGACGGTTCTTCTGATTTCCCTGACAATTGGTGAGGAGAGGCAATCGGAGAGTGTGTGCACGGAATGGAGGACTCCAAAACGAAGCTAATGGAGGTGGTGGTGCGTAGTTTCGATTAGAAATGGCTAAGATATCGCCATAATAGTGGATTTCGATTTTTACTTGATTAACCAAATTCCGGCGAGATTTAGGGCAAGAGATCATGGGGAATGAGATCTCCTCGCCGAGATCTTTCCAACGGATCAAGTGGATCACGATTTGGTGGATTATTTGAGAAGTTATGAGAGTTTGAATGTGGAACGCCATTTACAGAAGAGAGATCGTGTTCTGGAAACTGAATCGGTGGAAGAAGGAGATGAACAGTGACCAGACACTTGTCCCTCTCTCATTGGCCGAAAGCAAGTGAAAAGAAACGCAATCGAACTGGTTTCATGGAATTTGGATGAAATTTGGAATTTTGAAAGTTCCAAGACGATTAAAGGGCATTGGACGAAAGGCCGCGAGCGATAAAATACCAGAGGGTTTTCAAAAATCTTGGGAAAACTACCAAAATGTTTTTGGAATATTTGAAACCTAACGCAATAGGTTTCGAGATTTTTGGAGCATTTTGGAACCCGGGTGGAATTTCGGGTACGGACCAGAATTTCAGGAATTTGATTTTGCGAACGATGATGGAAAGAATTCCGAATTTGGAAGGATATGGATGCCAGATTAATTATAACACCGAGGAAAAATCCAAATTTTGAATTTAATTATTTTAAATTAATTTTTAGCAGAAATAAAAAATTAGGGATGTTACACATGACCTCTCCCTGACCGTATATTCCGCTGGATCCAACGGCACACAGATTTGCGGCTATGTGGCCCCATCCTGGCCGTAGGATTATAATCAGACTGTTACGTGAAAGGGTTAGGGTTCGACGCGGCATGGGTTGTGGGCTGAGCCCAGCCTAAGTCCAAGTGGGCTTCAGCCCAGTAGGGTTTTCAGGTTTTTTTTCTCTCTGTATTTTCTATTTTAAAATACTTCTAGTAATTCAAATAATTTAAGAAAAATAGCAAAATACCAGAAAAATTCTGAAAAATATTTTAGGATATTTTGAACTCAAATAAAATATTTTCAATAAACTTTATATAAAATTTTCAAATATTTAAATAATTCAATAAAAGACTTAATTCAAATTAACTCCAAATAAATTCCAAAAAATTCCCAAAAAACTCCAATGACTGAATAAATGCATTAAACACAAAATTTGGTATGTTATATGACACTAGCCCAATGTCTTATGGTTGGGGCTACACTGTGTCTTAATAGCAAATTTAATGTGAATGCAATATCTGGCCTTGTGCAATTCACAAGATACTTAAGTATGGGACTTCAGGTCCTAAAACTTCACCATTTTCCATCATTGGTCTGAAAGAGTCTTTATCCACTTCAAGGGATCTAACAATCAGGGGGAATTTAAAGGATAAGATTTATCCAAATTAAATCTTTCCAATACCTTCTTGGTATAAATATATTAGTGTACAATAATTTCTTCTGGAAAATCTACCTGCAGGCTTAAGCAATATTTGGTTTTACCCAAATATTTTATCTCAAAACTTCGTCGTTAGGTAAGCACTTGCTTACTTCTCTGTGGTTCCGATGACATTCAGATTATCAATATGTACTGAGTTGACACAAAATCCATTCTGAGATGTCTTTATGAACACACAGGGACAATATCCCTTCTTCAAGAGGAACTCACTAAGTTGATTGTACCACATTCTCCCTGACTATTTTAATCCGTATAACGATCTCTTCAGTTTGACACTCTACATGTCATGATTATTAGGATCTAGAATGTTAACTCTTCAGGGATTATCATATAAATATCTGTATCCAGTGACCCATATAAGTGTGCGGTCACTCCATCAACTGCATTATTAATAATAATTTTTTAAGCTTACTATCATTGATATTAAATATCAAAACATTATTCCACTCATTACAGGAGAATATGTTTTATCGTAATCGATGTTGGGTCTCTTCATGAACCCTTGTGCTACAAGTCTCACTTTATATCTCACCACTTGGATATTCTCATTTCTTTTCCGAATAAAAAACCCATTTGATGCTACAGGGAACACTTTAGGAGAGGTGTTCGGTCAATAGGACAAAAACTTTCCTCTTATTAAGTGAGCGTTGTATCAATTGCTTCTTTCTTTTGACCCTATTTGATCGCTTCTAGCACTATGACATGGACTTTGGTTCTGGGTCCAGCTTTTAGCAATTTTAGATGTGAAATATATGTCGATAATTGTAGTCTTTTTTATACAATTCTCCTGCATAACTTCAGGGATATCTCTTAATTAATTTCTTTCAGCTCCTTGTGATTTCCCACAATAATGGAGTCTAGGTATTCTAACTTTCCAGCATTAGATTGTGTGCGCAAATATACGCTGGGGTTATAATCTTTAGTATGGATCACTTCAGGGTTGTTACCATCTTTTAGATGGGTCACTCAAGGTATTTTCTCAACATTAGGTTAAGCTTCTTCCACTATCATGAGTAGTGTTCTCATTTCTTCGTTTCTCTACTTCTGTAGACGTCTTCACGGAATTGAGTCCCGTGCACCTGGAGGCTTCCCCCTCTTTTTTCATGAGGGTCAAGAGTGGGTTCAATAACCTTCTAGGATATTTCCACTCTTTTAGGTGCATATACTGCAGGTATATGAGATATTCTCACTCCATTATTATTAGTAAAAGCATTTGGCAGATTATTAGCATATTTGTTATAGATTTATGTCCTTCGAACTTCAAGTTCTATCTCTTTAGTGCGTGGTTCTAAATACACAACATTCTTTAATGTGGTATTTATCCCCCCAATGCCAAAAAATATCCTTAGTACAATCAGCGCATCAAATTGTGTACAGATCCCCTATTATATGCTCTAGTTGTTTTAAATAATTGACGAAGATTCATAACCTACATGGATCCCTAACTTCTGGTGATGTCCCATGGTGGTGCGCCGTGGTGGAAAGATTGTTATGTATACATCATAACCAATTTTTCTCAGATGGGAAATACTTAATTCCTTTTCTCGCACTATCTACAACATGGAAATTTCATGATGTGCAATTGGTCTGGGTTTAATTAATACCGCAGCATTCAGCACTGCGTGGCCTCAACAGTTGGTGGATAGCCTACTATTCTACAAGATTGGCCAAGCAATAAATTTTTATTCCTTTAATTTAATAACTCTACAAGGCCATTTTAAGTGTGGATATGAGGTACGAGATGCTCTACATTAATTCCCAGAGCCATAGAACAATCATTAAATACCTTTGAGGTAAACTCACCAATATTGTCTATTAGAATAGACTTGATCCATTCTTCTGAAGTAGGCTCTTAACTTGATAATTTGGGTAATTAATTTAGCAAAAGTATGGTTCCTAGTAGATAAGAGATATACATGGGACCATCTAGTAGAAGCATCTATCTATACCATAAAGTATCTAAAAGGGCCCAACAGGGGATGAATGGGTCTATAAATATCACATTCAATTTTCTCTAGAAAATTCAGTCATTCTTCCTAATTTTTAGGTAAGAAAATCAAACTATAAGCTTTTCTATTGCACAATCAGGGCATAATAAATCTTCAGATCTAGGAAAGTCTTTATGATATGGCCAACAGAATTATTAAGTATTCTTTGCATTCATATTCAACTCAAGATAAACCAGTCGATTTGCCAGATCTTAATTATTCTTCCACTCACCCCGTTTATTCCTTTGGCCCTTTTTGTGGTCATGGCTATCGCTAGCCCGCTGAGCATTTGCATATGCTTCGAGCATTGCATAACTCCCATTAAAAAGTCTGTGATGATTCTTGACCAGGACTTCATCACGCTTTTCTACTTCTAGCAAAATGCATGTAAGCTCGGAGTACTTTTGTTACTTGGCATGACGATACTATTACATCAGTATCCTCTTATTGGGGTGGAAGGTGCACAATGTTTTATCGATAATTTTAGCATCAGTAACTTTCTGGTTACAGAATGTTAGTCGGTGAAAAGATTGTATATGGCAAAGTTATATGCAGCTACAGCCTTCAAAATCCTGCAAACGCAGGAGGATTCATTTGGCTGTTCTTTTTGCAACAAGATGGATCTTTGCTGGTTATATGTTTCCTTTAGGGAATTCAAAAGTATCAGCTGGTTCTTTTCCATCAAATATTCGGCCTTTGGATCCATACAAAAATGCTGTCTCAGGAAGTGCAATGCTATACACATGGCGGCTTCGAAAAGAGCAGGAGTATCAGCTTCAGGCTAGAAAAACAGTGGCTCTAAAAGATCGATCTATCATATTAATCTTGATATCCATTGCCCGGGTGAGGTGATTAATACAATTCATGCCAAGCTCGATAAATTCTCTCTTTGCGATGTCCGACATATTCTATTTCTATTTATGCAAAATAACTTTTACTACCGGAAAAATTATTATATTACATGCTCACTATTTAATCAGTAAAGCTAGCTCTATATCTATTCAGAAGATAATTTTCTAAAATTTCCCAGATTTTTCTAGCAACTCTCATAATTTTCTGTTAATTATTTATGTAATTTTCAGAATAACTAAATAGCAAAAAAAAATTCAACATGGAATTATGTGGGACTTTAACTCCAGAGATATGGAGCTTTCAAAATGTTATATAAAATTTTTCTAGCATTCCTTATAATTTTCTACTAATTGCCAAGCAATTTTAAAAATTACTTAATAATTGAAAATTAAATTCTAATATAAATTAATTATGGAATGATGCTAATAAAATAAATACAGCAACACAAAGTTTCCAATATTCTATCTAGAATTTTCTAGAATTTTTCATAATTTTCTATTAATCACCAAGCAATTTTCTCAATTACTTAATAATAGAAAAATATATTCCAACATAAATTTAACATGGAATAGTGCTAAAAAAATAAATACGAGAACATGACGCTATCAATGTGTCATACATAATTTTTTTTCAAAATTTTCTACAATTTTTGCAATTTTTTGTTAATGATTAAGCAATTTTCAAAATTACTTAATGACAAAAAAAAAATTAAATTTTAGCACATATTAAACATGGTATAAAGCATGAAAAATAAACTCGAGGGTATGGAACTTCCAATATGTGCTAATACAAACGTTCAACAAAATTACGAAAATCCATATACATAGAAATCTAATTTCTAAGATTTTTTTATAAATTTTTAGGATTTATTAATCAGATCATGCTTTCATATGGATCACCGTGTGCTTGAGCTTGCGTGTACTGTACAATGCTCGAGCTGTGCGCACACACGTGCGTACCTCATGGGTGCGGAAGATGACGGTGAAGGCATTGACCTCCATCCAACACAGGACACTGCAGCAAGGAGGAGCAGCAGGTTGACGGTGCAGTAGCAGTCGCCGTCGCTATGGTTGAGCGGAAAGTGTTGGAAATGTGTGCAATATTTTAATTCCAGATTTTACTAGGAGACAAAAGTCACAAGTCACGTGGATTTTCACGCGAAAATACGCGAATACGCGCGCGCGTGTGTTTAGCCAGTATTCACCCTATGCCATCCTCATGTCAAGTGTCACATTAATCAAGAGGTGGCAAAGACTCCTCCTTTTAAATTGCCATTTCTCCACTTGGCTAGGCAATATGGTACTAAATCATGTATGCTATGGAATTAAAGAAAATGGGCCACCCATGGGTCAATTTCCAACAGAAAGCCCATGAGGCCACCACTGAGCAGGCCGGTGATGCTGCTCTTGATGTTATCGATGGCCTGCCAGCTCACCATCCGGTCGCCATCCCAGAACAGCATTGCCCATCGGCATTTCTCCCTGAACCCCAACCGCACGAAGAACACCGGGCCCTCCTCCTCCTCATCCGCCAACACCATCGTGGCATGATGGAGCCTAAAGACATACTTCCACTTGTCGGTGCACTCCTAGTTGACCCGCGCCTATAGCTCTGAGTATCAGTTGTGCGTGGCAACGGGGTCCTCAAGGAGTGGAGCTGCGTGTCCAGCGACAGCCCCTCATCGAAGTTGACCATCCAACCGTTGACGTCGTTGTTCGCCATCCCCTGCAAAATCTTCTTGAACCAGGCACACGCCTTCAGGTTGGTGAAGTCCAGCATGGGCATGGCGATGACTCGTGCAACCTCACTGACAAGGCTAGGCGTTGGGTTGCCTAGGTACTTGAACTAGCGATGCATTGATCAGTGTATTGGATCGAGTTGCTCATGCATGTTAGCTTCACGCCGTGGCCATGAGTTGCATGTATGCATGCATGTTAGCTTCACGCCGTGGCATGGCTCGTGGGCATGCGCTCTTGAAGAACTGCGAGTACGTCGATGGGCAGTAGGTGTTGGGGTTGTCGTACTCGACGTTGCAGTAGTACTATGCTAAGCCAAATGCCTCTCATGTGCTCTTGCATGCCACGTCGCCGCAAGAAAAGGTTGTCGACATCATCCTCAGGTCGATCGGGTACGCACTGTTGAGATCAACCATGCACCTGATTGCCGTGCAGTTGCCTCCTATGGCCTCGCCCTGCTGCGTCACGAGCATCGGCGGTTGCACTCGTCCACAAGGCTAACATCATAGAATTCCATGCCGCCGCAGCTGTCAAGTGTGAACTCGGCAAGTGTCGCAGATGTGGCCCCGCCACCAGCCTAGCCCTACTGGCAGGAGCCGCAATCATCGGTGATGCAGGTGAACTTTTCAGTGTTATCGGTGGAGTAGAGCGTCCGGCCCCAGAGTTGTCCTAACCACTTAGGTGGTGCTAACATGGTCTGTGACTGCCCCAGCATGAGCTCGAACCTTGTGATGTCTAGCCCCGGTGATCTCGGGCTCAACAGGATCCTCGGCCTCGGTAGAAATGTTGCCAGACGAATTTGGCATAGTGTAGATTGATGCAGGCAGATGATCTCGATCAACCTTGGTAGAATGTCGTGCTGATAACATGTTGTAAAATGTAGTCGCTCACCCGTGATCAACCAACAGAATGCCAACAAAATCATAAGAACAATAACATGGAGCACACACAAAGTAGTGGGCAAAGTTTTCACTCTTTATTAGATTGGTTTCTCTTTACAAAGGGGCACCCAACATATAGGCAAACCAGTTGGAGATAAATATGGATTCTCCCACCAATAGATAAAGTCCTTCCAAACTGGGACTAAGATTTTATCTATATCCTGATAGATTTTATCTCAGCCATCTGTTAGCTTTATCACATAATTGTAACGCCCTAGTTTTTGCCTTCCGGAGAAAAATCTAATTTAAGTTAATTAAATAAAAAATTTGGAGTTTCTTTGGTGTTTATATTAACCTAGCATCCATTCCCAACCAAAATCGGGATTCAATTCCCCTTCGGTCGAAAAATCGAATTTTCCAGTCCCGCCGGTACCCGAAATTTCACCCGAGTCCAAAAATGCTCAAAAAATCCCCAAACCACTTCAATTGTGTTCCAAATATTCCAAAATGATTTTAGGAACCTTTTCCCGGATTTTTGGACCTCCGTTCCTATTTTATCTCGCGCGGCTTTTGTTTAAAGCCTGCAATCAGCGCCGGAATATTTAATTTCGCAAATTTCATCCAAATTCCGCGAAACCAATTTTATTGGGTCCCAAATATTCCAAAATGGTTCTAGGAATTTTTCCGGAATTTTTAGACCATTTTTCCTAATTTTTCTCTAGGGTGGTTCATTTGCGTAATGACCGGCCAATCACGAGTCGCCACGTGGCATGAATAGTATCATCTTCAACCTCTAGCCATGGGTGTACAGAGAAGACTCATGCAAGCTCTCTCATGGCTAGGGCTCACTTTAAACCTTCATACCTTCTTCAATTCAACTCCAAATCGCGAAACGCTAGGTCCGTTGAATCTGTATCGACGACCTCTTGCCATTCCCCACCATAAAGAGCCTGGGATCTCGCCGGAGTTGGCTCGAACGGTCAAAAACCAAAATGGCTTTGATTGCTCATAACTCGAGCGTTTCTTCATCAATGCGTGCACTTCCACCTCTCATCTCTCTGTATAGAAGTGCTCTTCCCGGTGGTAGCACCCATTCTCCACCTCTTCCATTCATTTGCCCGGGAGATCAAGAAAACCAACGCCGGGTCGCTGTTTTCGGAGTTCTTCGAGTTCATCCTTGTTTCTCCCTTTCCGGTGGGTCAATCCTCTTGCTACTTGATTCCTTGTGACCGTGGGGAAGTCTAAAAGCTAATCCTTCGATCAATTTTAGGATCCCTCAAGTTTTGGAGACGAATTTCGCGTTTTGGTCATTTCGGCCGGAGCTCCGTTCGTCGCAAAATTCGTCGCCTCCGGTGAGTTTGGATCCAATTCCTTCCTCCTATGAGTCCCTAAGGATGTTATCTAGAGAATCCATGTTTTTGTTTGATCAAATTCCATGCGAAATTGGGCTAGAAATCCGGATTTTGGAGATGGGGCATGCTCTCTGTTTTGGTTGGAAGGCACTGTGCCCGTGCGTGGATGCGTGTGCTCGCCGGCCGGCTGGCCGGCCGCCGCCGCCGCCCGCCGCAGCCCACGCACGGCCGCTGCGTGCCGCCCGCGTGGCCCCGCTGGTCGCCGGGCCGCCGTCGCCCCCCTGGCCGGCCATGCCCACCATCCCCTCCCCAAGCTCCTTTTCCCCCCAACCATGGCCATGGCTAAGGCCTAGCTTGAAGAAGGAGCCATGGGTCTATGGCATGAGGGCCCCACAGGTCATACACTCCACCCCATCTCATCCAAAAACCAGAAAAGTCAACAAAGGGATATTCTCAGAAAATTCTCCCGTTTTCGATTTTTCAGGATATTCGAACTTCGGAAGCTCATAATTTCTCCGTCCGAACTCCGATTGACTCCATTCAAATTCCTAAATTCATCTAAAATCAAGATCTACCTGCCAGTACTACTTTTGTATTTTTTTGATTTTATTTTATTTTTGTTATTTATTTGTTGTCTCGTTTTGCGCGTAGTCGCCGATCCCGCCGCGACCGCCGATCCCGCCGCCGGACTTCAGGAGTTCGCCATTCTCGCTGTGACCGAGGCAAGTCTCCTTGACGCATGTTGATCCTATGCTTTATAAATGTTTTACCCTGTTTTACAAAGTGCATTGCTATTTATATAAAAGAATGATGTTAACGTTAGGCTATTAGCTATACCTGTTGTTCCTACCTCCTTGATATTGTTATCCATGATCCTTTGTCGCCCTAGTATAGTAATACACCAATATAAATGTTTTTGGAAAAATATTCTTTTATTAGGAAAAATGACTATTGGGAAGAGAGTTTGGATGAAACATATTAGTATAGAATGTAGATTGGAGCTAGAACCCAATTTGATTGCTAGAACCCAATTTGATTGGAGATTATATGAATATTAGTGTTGATGGGGATTGTTAGTTATGGAATTGATTTATGAACGTTGATGGTTGAAATATTGTGAAGTTGGATTGTTATAGTAGTTCACACTGTAATGAATTGGGGGAAATTGTGGAAGATGTATGGTGTTGTGAAGTATTTATGATGGGTTAACTAAATCATTGCAAGTGAATAACATGTTGAATTGGATTCCTTGGGCTGATAAAATAGTATCAAATGGGAATCAGAGTTAGTTGGATTATTAGTGTTTGTGGGGAGTTATTATTATAGGACTGATTAAGAAATAGATGATTATGGAAATATAGACCCGTGATAACCAATTATGGAAAATTGTGAATAGTCCAGAATAGTCGGTGATTTAGCAAATAATAGTATTACGTATTCCTGGTGGATTAAAGTAGATGATTTAGAGGTGGTAATGTGAAGGATTAAAGATATGAGATTATGAAGTATTATCGGTGGGATCATGAATAATGTGGATTACGTATGATTTGTGTAGTAGATTTGGTGTCACTGGGTATGGAAATCATTGTAGCCGATGAACTAATACAATCTTGGGTTAAGGAATCTTTATTAAAGGATGCTTGGGGATGAGAGTATGAATTATTCTTGGTGGATCCAGTAGATTATAGATTAATCGATGTATGGATGAGGGATAATCAATCGAGTGACTTATATTTTGAGGAGATGGTATCCAATGCAATTATGATCGTAGCTTAGCCTGATTTTTGGAGGCATGATGGCACATAATATAGATTTTACTTGTTGGAGTACCAAATTGGACTGAATTATATAGTATCATGGTAGTATTAGGGGAAATCGTGGTGCTCTCATGAGTTTTGGAGATTATAGAATTGATTATAACAAATTTTATCAACACTGCTATTTGTATTTTATAAAATACAATATTGGTGGAGTAGAAAAGTTCGGTAGAAATGCTTAGAGTCGCAATCGGTCAGTATTCACCTATGGGTGGGAAATTCTTATAACTCTTGAAAACTTGTATTGGAAGTTATAGGCAGCGAGTATTGCCGTTGATTTACAAAATAAAAATAAAATGAAAATGGTTTGGACTTGGGCGGAATGGTTTGTTTGGCGGGTGCGGATATAGCACTAGTTTTCCTTGTGCAAGTACCGCCCCAAGTCAATTAAGGACCGACGCTTATGACTGTCTCCATTCTAAGCATAACCGTACAACCACATGTCAAAGTGGGCACGACCTGACTGAATAATTTGTAGAAACCTAACTTAGACTCACCACTCGGTGGAATGTGAGCGCCGGATAGAGGCAATGTTATTGTTTTTCTCACACGGCGCAAGAGGGGGCTTCTGTACTGGGTGGATATAACCCTAACAGCGATGAAACCTCAGCGGGTGGGTCAGGTTAGGCGTATACATTGTAAAGGCCTTGTCATGATATCCCTGCCGGCACACCTAAGGCAGTGTGCTAATTGCATGGCATCAAGGGAATATCATGTCTTGTGGGTAAAGTTGTACACCTTTGCAGAGTTAAAACTATTCGAATAGCCGTGCCTACGGTCAAAGGCAAAGCTTGCTGAATGCTTTCATACTGGTAGACTTTGGTTTTTGGTTTCAAACTAAACAATGGTTTGTATTGGGATCCGGGAGCAGTTAGAACTCTCGGGTGTGCTTCTAGCGGCCAAAGCCAGGTAGGTGGAAGGAACATGATTTTGTGAACCGTGGCAGACAGAGCCATGTGATTGGATTGAACCCTGATCTTGTTGAGATGTGGTGGATAGAGCCTGTATATTAGTGAGTGGTGGTTAGAACCTTCACTATAATATTACATAATTCAATTATTAAAAAGAATTGCTCAAATATGCTTTGTGAAAATTATTAACAAGTATGATTTGATGAAACTTGGCTTTATGCAAAAGAACCATATTAAGTCATCCTTGGATAGCCTACATTATGCATAATTTTCCCAGACTTGCTGAGTACTTTATGTACTCACGTGCTACATTCTAATCATATCTCAGAAGTGAAAGACGCTGTCAAAGGAATTCCAACGACTAGGGCGCGCTCCCCACTCGATTGCCTGTGGGCATTTGGATGGGTCGCTTTGGTGTTTTCGTCTTCCGCTGCGGTTGTTCAAGTTGTTCAGCCTGTTCAGGCCATAATGGTAAACCTTGACCATAAGGTCTTTGCTTTTATTTTGTATTATTCTTATTTAGTTATATGTATTCGTGATATGGTTGTTGATTCATCACTGTTTAACTGTGTGTACTAGCTACTGATTTGGGACTAGTACAGAAATACACAGAGGACTCCGGATAGCCGATCCGGGGGCCTACAATAATTTTTTTGCTGACTTAAAAAAGAAAGAGTATAGCTATATTTTTTAAGATGTATCCCTATAGATAACATAAAATAATATTGTATGAGTTATTATTTATAATAAATACTTTTTATACCATAATAAAAAAATTATAGTATCTCATAGAGACAACCTTAATATACCATTTGTTATAAAATTACCTTTATTTTTGTTTCTAGATGATATCAAAACAAGATGTGTTTCTATTTTTTTCTTTGTTAAAGTTGTATAAATATTAAATTATGAATAAAAGGTAGGTGGTGATTACTTACCCTTACATTTGTTTTAATATTTTTATAACTTGTATTGGGATGAAAAACATATAATTAAGCATCTCTCTGTCAACAAATATATAGACACTATTCGTCTCTACTACTATTCCCAAGGTTTGAAATTCGTCCAAATTGCAAAATCTCACTAATATCTCGTATTTCAGACCCCTCGAGATTCATAATACCAACGGAATGAAAAATTTGAAAATAATTCAAATTGCTACAGTACTCAAAAATCTCAGCGAGATTTCATTACTTTTCACCATAATTTCATGTATTTCAATCGGATTTAAATTTTTATGGACGGATATTACAAGATTTTGGACAAATAGTGTCGCCTGCACTTCCCTACTGCATTATATTCAAAAAAGAATTGAAAAAAATTGTGTTGTAGGTGGGATTCAAACCCACACCCTTGAGCAAAACCTTAACCTAGCCCTGCTAACCAACTCGACTGTCCATTGTTTCTTGTCATGGCACTAGGGTAAATATTCTTTGTAGCCTCGGTCAGCACTAAGAGCATTAAAGTGGACTCCATCGGATGAAGTTCATTCTCCTTGGTCTAGCACTCAAGTCCCCCAAACCAGGCTATCCCATGCTACACCCCCATCTCTACCTCCTCGTCGACCATCCAGCTACACCCCATATTTGGCCGTCCCTCAGGAGCTCCGGCCACCGTTTGCGTGGATCTCGCCCAAAATAATTGAGATCTCAGGTTAATTAACTGAGATTTCACCCCAAATCCCTTCCAAGCCAGTTGAACAAGGTAAGAATTTTCTTTATGTTTTGAGGGAATTTTCAGAAGTTCTTGCTTAAGTAGTAGTTGTTTAGACCTTTCATTTGTGTGCTTGAGCTTAAGTAGTAGTTGTTTACACCTTGCAGTTGTGCTTGAGCTTATGTGGTAGATTTGTTATCAAGATTCAATGAAGATCCATATGTTCATCGCATCCTTGTGCAGCTACCTCTACCACAGGTAATCTATTTTATTGTTCTAGTTTTGCCACTCTAAAAAAGCATGACCATTGGTTTAATTCATAGATTGGTGCCATAAAAACCATTTCATTTGCACATAATAGAGAACAGTTTTGTTAAATGATTAATACAAACTACTTTAGTTCCCATGTTAATAGATAGGCAACTTTAGTTATCTTTTATTTAAGTTTCCATTTTCAGTATATGTTTAGTCAAAGATTCAGCTTACTTCATATCAAAGCCTTGCTATATTATGCTCAACATTCGTCGCAGTGCATCATCAAGCTCTGTATTATATTTGCTAATTTGGTATATATATCAGCAAATGAGTGAGGAAAGGATTCTTAGGGCCATTAGACTGAAAAGAGCATGTTCACTGTATTGTACTCATCAGTTGCACTGTATTGTATTTGTCAGCGTATTAAGCGCTGGGGTACCCACGCAGCCGCATTAAGTACTGTCGCCAAGAGGACAGGTGGCGTTCAGGCCACTCCTCGAGGCGACCAGCGAAGGTGCTCGCCCGGAGGGCAGGTGGCGTTCAGGCCACTCCTCGAGGCGACCAGCCAAGGTGCTCGCCCAGAGGCGAGTGGCGTTCGAGCCACTCCTCGAAGCGACCAGCGAAGGTGCTCGCCAGGGCGAGTGGCGTTCAGGCCACTCCTCGAGGCGATCAGCCAAGGTGCTCGCCGGAGGCGAGTGGCGTTGAGCCACTCCTCGGCGACCAGCCAAGGTGCTCGCCCAGGCGAGTGGCGTTCAGGCCACTCCTCGAAGCGACAGCGAAGAGTGCTCGCCCAGGGACAGAATGGCGTTGAGCCACTCCTCGAGGCGATCGGCCAAGGTGCTCGCCAGAAGGGCAGTGGCGTTGAGCCACTCCTCGGCGTAGTTCGAGAATCAACCCGTAATCTGTACTCACAGGCGAAGGGTCAAGGGTATTTAATGCGAGACGTGCGCATTAATTGCGAGATATGAAGGCGTGGTGTGGCGCGTCTTCCCTAGGCGCGCATTAATGATGGGTGGCGCCGAATCGACATCCCCTCTCTCTGGCGGAGCATGCGAGGGGTGACAGACAAGCGGGGCCCAAAGCGAAGTCTAAGTCGACTAGGGCCAGACATTAAATGTGATGTAAGAGAATATGACGGGTGCATTAAATGTCTTGTAATCGTGTCGACGCTTGCTTTACGCAAGCTTGTAAGCCCCATGCGCCTCGGCCCGGCCAGTATAAAAGGGAGCTAGGATGCATGGGAGGAGGGTTGTTGATCCTTGGTTGGCGTAACCTCGAGGGTCTTCTTCCCAGCCTTGTAAGAACCTTGAACTCGGAGGAAACCACCAAGCGGGACTAGGGTTATTACTCCTGTGGAGGGCCCGAACACAGGTAAACTCGATTTGTCTTCTTGCTTGCCTCCAACATCCGATTCTTCTGTCTCTGGAGCGGTTGCCACAAAAGCCCCCAGTCCGAATCTCTCAAGCACCCAGTCTTAGGGTGCCTGTTGGTTAGTAAGCCGACAGTGGCGCGCCAGGTAGGGGCTTAGTGGTTAGATCGTTCCTTTCTTCCATTCCTTTTGGAGGAGTTTGCAAGAATCCGAAGATCATCCGGTATGGCGGAATCTCATCGTCAGCGTAGCGCCCTCCCCGAGGAAAGCGGCGCGGCCGATCTCGGCTCCGGTAAGGGAGTCGGGTCACCGGTCCTTCAAGGGCGGGAGCGCGAGCCGCATCCAAGCCGGAGTTCACCGGTCCAACGGCGCTTCTTTGTTGGGGAAGATACCCCAATGCAAAGCCTTCATGCGGCCGATTGCTCTGGATCATCCTCGGTCAAGCGACAGGCGACACCCAGCCACCCCTTGGCTCCAGGACATTGCCCGTCTAGTGGACTCGGCCCGGCAAAGCGAGTTCTTTGTGGCAATTCAGCCGGGGAGCTTCCGGCGTCCTCATAAGGAGTTCGTATGGTGGATGCACAAGCTTCCGATCGCTCTTTGGCGACCTCTCCCGGCCGCGAGGCCGGGATAAAGGAAGAATCTTGGCTGCAGCCCCTCTCGCAACAGGGGACGTGCACAAGCTTCGCATCTTCCCGGTACTCCCATGCCGGAGGAGAACCGCGAGGATCTAAGGGCACGCCTCAATGAGGCGGCTCGGTAGGCGACGATCTGCGTCAAGTTCTTCTGGGCGTCATCCGCAACAACGCGCTACCGAACCCCCGCTATCGGTCGAGAAGGGCTTCCTTCCGACTGGGAGAGTGTAGACTGCACTCCTCGACCCCATCTCGGTCGGGGTGGTGGCGACACTACTCCCCATATAATGTTGGGTGCAGGCGTTTTCCCTCGTCTCATGTCGGCGTGGCGGAAAGATTTCGTCCCGCGCCCATCGAGAAGTATGGCGGCACCACCAACCCTGAAGAATTCCTGCAGATTTATCTGACGGTGGTGCGTCTTTGCCGGGGTCGAGATAGAGTTATGGCCAACTACTTCCCGATGTCGCCGACAGTTCGCCCGCTTCTGGTCGCCGAACCTTCCTCGGGTTCGGTACACTCGTGGGAGGAAGCGTGCGACATTTTTGTCGCCAACTTTCAGGGCTCCTACGCTCAACCGGTGTGGAGGGCGACCTCCACGCTTTGGAGCGAGAGGGAGGAGTCCACGAGGGAGTTTATTCGGCGGTTTAGCCATTGCCGCAACACGATCCCCGGATCTCTGCGATCGGTTATTATTGCGTTCGGAGGAGGGTTAGGGATCGGAAGATGCGGGAGAAGATGGCTACCCGATCTGGCCGCTACCACTTCCGAAGCTTTTCTCCCTGGCTCACAAGTGTGCCGGCGTGAGGCTCGGAAGGGTGCATCAGAACCCTCAAACCCTGACGAAGCCGGGCGTCGAAGTCCTCCGACCGTAAAGAAGAAGCGCAAGGAGGCCGTCGCCGAGAGGTTTTGGTGGCCGATCCGAAGCCAAGCCTCACGGGCGCGACGATCGAGAGCGAAGGAGAGATCGCCCACCAGCGAGACAATCGCGAGGATCGCCGTTCTCCCCGTAGTGAAGACGACAGGGCAAGCCATCTTGCCCCATCCACCGCACAAATGGGCACGACTTGGAAGATTGTCGGGTTGTATCCAAGTTGGTGGAAAAGCGGCTCACAGCGCCCGCGAAAAGGATCGCGAAGATAATGGCGACGAAGATGACACCCAGCGGCTTTCCAACAAGCCGAGCACACGGTGGCATACATTCATGGGGGTTCGCCACCTACTCTTCCAACTCGCAGTACAAGCGAGAGTGAGACAGTGTGTGCCACCATGCCGAGCCCGGGGCGAGTCAATTTCTTTGAAGTGGTCGGATCAATCGATCACTTTCGGTCGGGCCGACCACCGGCGAACACTTCAGGCCCAAACCATCTCCGATCGTGAGTCGCCCCTACGGTCGAGAATGCGAAGCTTGGCGAGTACTAGTTGATGGAGGAAGTGCCATCAACATCTTTGTCGATCGGGCGTATCAAGCACTCCAAATACCTTATGAAGAAGCTGCGCCCCGCGACCGCTTTTTATGGAATTGCCCGGGATGGGCCTAATGCCCCTGGGACAAGTCCACTGCCCGCCACGTTCGGAGCGGAAAACTTCCGGACGGAACTCATTAACCAGGTCGCCGACTTGACCTCCCTTAGCATACGCCCGCTTGGCCGGCCGGCGCTAGTCAAATTCATGGCGATTCGCATCATGCTTATTTGCCGATGAAGATCCTGGGCGAGGGCCCAATTGTGGTAAAGGTGGACAAGCTCAAGCCTTGCGCCTCGGTAAGCAAGTGCAAGACTTATTTGGAGCCGCTGTTCGGTAGCGTGTACAGAAGACCCCTCGAGTGCTCCCGGCCAAGGCCAGCGCTTCACCCAGTCCCTTGGGTGAGGTGAAGGTGGTCCCCGTGGGTGAGGAAGGCTCGGGCAAGGTGTGAGAATTGGCGCCGATCTCGGCGCCAAATAGGAAGACGCGCTCGTCACCTTCCTCCGGTCTAATCTAGATGTGTTCGCTGGGAACCATCTGAAATGACCGGGTCCCTAGGAGGTGATCGAGCACCGATTAACAACGCTACCTGGAGCGCACCCAGTCCGGCGAGAAGATCCTGAGGCAAAGCGCCAGAGCGACAAGAAGCCATTCGGGAAGAAGTGGAGAAGCTATTGCAAGCCGGAGTTGTGCGGAAGCCGCCTACCCCGAGTGGTGGCTAACCCGTACTCGTAAAGAAGTCCAATGGGAAGTGGCGAATGTGTATAGACTTTACCGACCTCAATAAAGCCTGCCCTAAGGACCCTTACCCTCTGCCGAGGATTGACCTCGTTGTCGATTCTACGGCGGGATGTGAAGCTCTATGCTTCCTAGACGCCTACTCAGGATATCATCAGATTAGAATGGCGCAGGAAGACGAAGAAAAGACGGCCTTTGTGACCTCTTTTGGTGTGTACTGTTATGTTCGAATGCCCTTTGGGTTGAAGAATGCCGGATCTACCT
Source organism: Rhipidocladum racemiflorum (assembly GCA_036346355.1). Classification (NCBI taxonomy): domain Eukaryota; kingdom Viridiplantae; phylum Streptophyta; class Magnoliopsida; order Poales; family Poaceae; genus Rhipidocladum; species Rhipidocladum racemiflorum. The sequence continues at coordinate 77,887,586 of CM070583.1, read as the reverse complement.
ACCAGCGAGCCATGCATATTGTATTCAAGTCACAAATTGGGAAGAACCTGGAGGTATATGTTGATGACTTGGTGATAAAAGCTAAGGCCGATGGGTTGGTTGAAGATCTGGAGGAAACTTTCTCCCATCTCGGCACTCTTGCTAAAGTGAATCCTGAGAAGTGCGTGTTCGAGGTGTCATCTGGGAAGTTGCTTGGCTTCCTGGTCTCGGCCAGCGGGATCGAAGCCAATCCGCATAAGATTGAAGCAATTGAGCGAATGAAGCCACTGTCCGGCTCAAGCGGCTTGATGCTTAGCTGGTCGCTGGCCTCCCTCGGCGGTTCATAGCTCATTTGGGAGAAAAGTCTCCCATTGTTCAAGCGATGAAGAAGACTAATTCCTTGAGTGGACCCGGAAGCCAGCAGGCATTTGAAGATCTGAAGAAGTATCTCTCCTCGCCTCCTGTCTTTGGTCGCCCCTGAGCACAGTGAGCCGCTTCTCCTTTATGTAGCGGCAAGCCCCTCGGCGGTGAGTGCAAAGACTAGTAGCAGAGCGAGAGGGCGTCTGTGGCCAGGTCTATTATGTGAGCAAGGTGCTGCATGATGCTGAAACTAGGTATCCCAGGCCCGAAAATGGTGTATCTTTGTCTTTGGTGGCGTCAAGAAAGCTGCGACATTATTTCCAAGGAAGGGAGATCACCGTGGTCTCCTCGTATCTCTCTGAGGAGATCCTTCACAATCGTGAAGCCGAAGGTCGACGCTTAAATGTCGCCAAGTGAGTCGGTGGGAATTTGGTTTCAAATTTGCCCCGCATCGCTATCAAGAGTCAAAGACCCAGCGGACTTCATTGTTGAATGGACTCGGCGGATGGGGAAGATAAGGAAGTCCGTGCCCACGCCTTGGGCGCTCCTCTTCGATGGATCGCTTCAGGCTCGAAGGCGCGGTGGGTTCCTCCTGGTCTCCCCGGCCAGGACCCCTCAAATATATAGTCGTCTGGACTTTAAAGCTACCAACAATGTTGCGGAATCTGAAGGATTCTTGTTTGGGCTCCAGTGCCGCCGTCAGCCGGCATCTGGCGCCTCTGATTAAAGCGATTCTTTGCTTTGGTCATCAACCAGGCAAGGAAGGACTTCACCTGCTCGATCCCGTCATGGCGGCTTACAGCGGAGGTTAGAAAGATGGAGAGACACTTGAAGGGCTAGGGTATACACACATACCCCGCGCGACAATTATTTAGCGGACGAGCTCGCTCGGCTCGCCTCGACAAGAGCCCTGTTCGGTCGAGTCTTTGAAGAAAGGCTTCGCGGCCAGTCCATCTCGGCCAGTCGGTGGGGAGGATGGTGATCTTGCTTCAGCCCTCACCTCGGATGGGAAAGCGGCGGCGCCTATTGCAACCCCGTTTACGGTGGGGACAATGGTGGCGCCGCCCGACCACGTTGCGAGGAGGAAAGGTGGCACCGTGGAAGCGCTTGGCCAGCGGAGTACCCTGACGATCACTCTGTGGTCGCCGTGCTTGACCGGGAAGGCACATGGATGGACCCGATCCTGGCCTACTGCGGGATCAAGTATGCCCCGACGATGATCGTCACCAGAAGATAGCGCGGAAGGCCAAGCGCTACACCCTGGTAGATGGGGACTGTACCACCGGTGGAAGCGGAGTTCTTCTCAAGTGCATCACTCGGGAAGAGGAAGCATTTTGCTTTCGATATCCATGGAGGCGTGTCACGGGAGCCATTTTTCGGTCGGAACCTGGTGGGAAAAGCTTTCGCCACGGGTTCTATTGGCCAACTCGCCTCCAGGATGCTTGCGGTGGTGAGGAGATGCAGGCGCGTGCGATTCCACGCCAAGCAAATCCACCAACCAGCCCAAGCTCTGCAAACCATCCCGCTCTCATGGCCCTTCGCGGTGCAGGGGCTGGATATCTAGGTCCGTTCAGCGGGCCACAGGAGGCTACACTCATCTGTTCGTCGCCATTGACAAGTTCACCAAGTGGGTGGAAGCTGAAGCCGTGAGAACCATTACCGCCGCAGCCGGTCAAGTTCATGCGAGGATCTTCGCCCGCCGGGGTCGCCAACCGTATCATCACCGACAATGGCGCCCGATTCACCGGTAGCAGCTTTTCTGGACTTTGCGAAGAAATGGGCACGAAGTCTGCTTTGCCTCCGTTGCCCATCCAAGAAGCAACGGCCAAGTTGAGCGAGCCAATGCCTTTGTCTTGAAGGGCCTCAAGACTCGGGCGTTTGATCGACTTCACCGGCGTGGCTCACGGTGGGTTGAAGAACTCCCGGCGATCTTGTGGTCACTCCGACCACTCCCGGCCAAGCTACTCTGGAGAGACTCCATTCTTTACGGTTTACGGAGCGGAGGCTGTCCTCCCTTGAGAATTGACATTTGGAGTCGCCGCCGCGTTGCTTTGCGTTCGCGGAAGAAGATCCCGAGGAAGAGATGCGCCAAGGCAGCGTCAATCTCTGGAAGAAGCCCGGATCGTGCGGCCTGCCGCGCCGCTCGGTATCAGCAAAGCCTCGAGGAGGTACCACGCCACCCGGTCGGTGAGAGAACAACGGCGATGGCGACTGGTCTTGCGAAAGATTCGATCGCAGTCGGGTTGCACAAACCGTCTCCCAGTGGGAGGGCCCCTTTAAGGTGGTTTCAGTCTCGACCCGGGCGGTCAGGTTGGCCGAGGGCGGAGGAACTGCGAACTCGCGAGAATATAGAGAACTCTGCGCAAGTTCTACCCTTGAGCGGTTGTAAGTTTCAGGTTTTGTTCCTCGCGGCAGAGTCGAATCATGTCTGTCTTTGCCGACTAGGCGGGGAACAGCTGTTGTTCGAAATTAAGTATTACGTTCCGTTGTTTTTAGCAATTACTTCATGCCTTTACAGTTCTGTGTTTTATGGCAAAGTGTTGAGCGATCACTCTAGTCCGCTCGATCCTGTGGCGCCCGATGGCAAAGCGGGACCACTCTGTAAGTGCGGCGAACAGGATTGGGCAATTGGGCGGTGGTTTGAACTCGGCTCCACGCAGTCATGACACTCCGGTGTCCCCGTGAATGGGCGATTTAAACATCTTGCTACCAAAAGCCTACATCCTGTCACGTCTTACACTGTGTCCGCCCAGCGAAGGCCACAAGGGCGTATCGTTTGCGGGATCAGAAGCAACGAGAAAAGAATCGCCGGACACAAGGGTGTTTTACTCCCTTCTTTTTCCTTCTAAGCCTTAAGCCAGCGGTAGCACTCGAGTTAATCTTTGGCGATCGATGGAGTGGAAGGCTAAGAAGACAAGTTAAACATTCTTTGAATAGGTCTAAAAAATGTCATGTCTATTCCATGAAAGTGCTTTACAAAAGTTGTTGCGGAGACGACAAGTTAAAAGAGAAAGAAAAGAAAGGAGAAAGGGAAGAAGGGTCTAGGCTATCCTATCCTTCTTCCTCCTCGTCGCCGCTGCGGCTGCTCTGCGTGGTCTTCCGCAAGGGGTCCAGGCGTCAGCGCCCGATGCCACGTCTTACTGCTCTTTGCTTCGGTAGCGGGGTTGACCATCTCGGTGGCGGCGGCGTGGTCGGCGGCGCCTACACCCTCGCCTCGCCTCCGCTTGATCTCCTTCAATCCCCTGGGCGGCGGGAGGATCAAAGTTGGCGTCCTTGGGCGCGCGGACGCCAAAACGAGCGTCGCGATAGCGGCCGCTCTGCGCGTCCTTCCTGAGTGGACCCGATGCGGCGAGCGGCGGGAAAGCCGGGCGGTGAAGTCCGCGATCCGACCGAGGCGAAGAGGCGTAGTGCGCCGGCAACCGCTCGATGGCGCTTGCTGCACCAACCCGATGGAAGCGAGGCATCCTCCATCCGGTCGGCGTACCTCGGCATCCGCATGAGTGTCCGCCTCGGTAGATGCAGTTCGTCCGTGCGCCTCGAGCTCTTCCATGAGCTCGGCGGCGCGAAAGTGGCCCCTCGCTCCCGCTTCCCCACTCAGCTCGCTCCTTCCTTTCCACTCGATCGTGTAAATCAGCCACCTCTGCCGGGCGGCCGATCTCGATGGCGGCGTCGGCGGCCGTTACTGCTCGCCGAAAAGGCGGTGGGTGGTGTGGGAGTAGAAGTTGTCCAAGCGGCGGCCAAGGTGCATCTGCGTCGGCCGAAGGAACGAGTCCGCGGAGGATCCGGAGTGGGCTGTGGCCCAGCGCCTCTGAGGCTGCCACCTTGGCGGCCATTGGGCAGCATGCTGATCATGAGCTTCTTCTCGTCTGGCGGATCATTTCTTTGCTCCGTCAGCTACCTCGGCCCGATCGCCCGGTATGAGGCAGTGGGGGTCTGCGGCGGTGCCCTGGAACAAGCAAAAGCAAGCAAAGGTAAGGCTCCATTCGAAGGTTAAAAGTTTTACCGTCCCTTTTTTGTGTTTCAAGGATTTCGTACTGGTGAGGCCTCGGAACCGAGGCACTCCGGAGCGAGAACCCGCCCCTCGAGGCACCGGCGCCTTGGTGGCGGCGGAGGCGTGAGACCGCTCACCGGAAGCGCCGGGCGAGTCAACCGCCGGTGAATCCGCCATGGCAGCCTGGTCGGGCCGGTGGTGGCGGTGGCGGCGAGAGATCTTCTGCGCGGTCCGCCATCGCGGCAGCCGGCGATCAGCGCCGGCGGTGGCGGTGGCGACGGAGGCTGCAGCGCCGGTCGGTCCGCCACTGGTAGCTCCGGCGGGTCAGCCGCCGGCGGTGGCGGTGGTGATGGAGGAAGGCGCGCCGTGGTCGGCCATTGGCGGCGCCAATGAACCGATTGCAGGCGATGGTGGCGGAGGCGGAAGCGTCGCGGCCGTTGATGAAGAGCCCCCGCGGTGAGGAAGTCCCCAGTAGGCGGGGCCGCTGTGAAGATCCAGCGGCCGCTGACGAAGCTGGCCCCGATAGTCGTGGTCGGCTGGACGTTCCAGTGGGGGCAATGTCGTCGGCAGGGCGCTTGTTCCTCCCCTGGTCGCCAGCTGTAGGAGTGCCGCGGATTATCAGGGGCCCTTGATGGACGATGATGGGCGTCCCCATGGCGTCCATCTTGGGCATCGCCTTGACGATCCCCGCCCGATCCAGGGGCTGCATGTCGCAGAGTGGAAGCGCAGCCTCGGGGAAGGGCGGAACGCTGCTCGACTGGCCCAGTCGCCCCATCCAGGAAGCGATCTGCGCGGCGTCGGCTCTCCACGGTGACAAAAAAATGATGAAAGAATGATGATGATGAAGAAGGAAGGTATAAAGCTTACCTCCAGGAATCGTCCGAGTCCCGTCATCCACGCCCAGATAGTGCCAGTGGGCGGTGGCGGCGCAAGAAAGGACTAATCCTCCGACACGAAGTCCCGGAGAACCATGCCTCCGGTCAGCCCCGGCCTCATGGCCGATCAACCCGAGCCAACATTGCAAGTAGCTCGGGCGTGTTTCGGCGACCGGGAGATCCCCGGTCAGATTTGCTGCTTCACCGCTCCGGTGGGAAGCCCCTGTGGCTTCAATGCCGCTATCGTCTTCAACATACAACCATTCGTGGCGCCACATTTTCCGGTGGATCGGGTCTCCATTGGAATGTAGCGCCAGCGGCCCCGCCTCTAAGTCGCGAGATGGCAGCACCCGGAGATCTTTGGAGCCACTGGCCGACGCGAGCGAGAAGAAGTAGCGGAAAAGGAGAAGATTGGGCATTACCCCTATGAACATCTCACGAAGTGGGCAAAGACGGAGAGGAGCACAATGGAGTTAGGGAAGGTGGATGTTGTGAATGTCGTAGAAGTTGAGGACGGCGATGTAGAAGTCAGAGATGGCGGGACCAAGCCCGCCATCATCGCCTGACAAAGAAGATGACTTCCCGGGCTGGCCATCGGGAGCGGCAGTCCGGCCATCTTGAGAGAGCGCCGCGTGGCGATCACCTTGGAGCATTTAGCGGCGGCATTCTCTTCCAGTTGAAGGAGGGAGGACAGAGTCGGAGAGGCCATCGAGTCAGCTAAGGCGAAAGGAAGCTAAAGCGAGGAAGGAGCAGAGGCGGCAGCAGGAACATGCCCCGTCGCTGCTTATTTATAAGAATTCAAGGAGAGCCTGGCGGGAAAAAGTCGAAGAGACGCGGCGGTTCGGATCTGGGAAAACCAAAGCATTTTTCAAGGAGTGGGCACGTCCCACGAAGCCACGAAGCAGCTGCGATATCCACCTCGGGACCGGAAAAAGAGGCAATTTTTAAAAGACCGCGGCGTGCGTGGGCATTTATAGGCCCCACCCGGGAGATTGAACCGTTCGACGAAGAAAAGAAAGAATAAAGACACTCTGGGTGGGCCGAGGGCTCTTGTCGGCGTATTAAGCGGCTGAGGTACCTGCGGCCGCATTAAATCTTGTCGCCAAGAGGGCGGTGGCGTTGAGCCACTCCTCGGCGACCAGTAGTGCTCGCCGGAGGCGAGTGGCGTCGAGCCACTCCTCGGCGACCAGCCAAAAGGTGCTCGCCAGGCGAGTGGCGTTCGAGCCACTCCGAAGCGACCAGCGAAGGTGCTCGCCCAGGACGAGTGGCGTTGAGCCACTCCTCGGCGATCGGCCAAGGTGCTCGCCGAGGGCGAGTGGCGTTCGAGCCACTCCTCGAGGCGACAGCCAAGGTGCTCGCCAAGGCGAGTGGCGTTCGAGCCACTCCTGGGCGACAGCGAAGGTGCTCGCCAGGACAGATGATGGCGTTCGAGCCACTCCTCGAGGCGTCGGCCAAGGTGCTCGCCAGGAAGGGCAGTGGCGTTGAGCCACTCCTCGGGCGTAGTTCGAGAATCAACCCGTAATGTCTGTGCTACAGGGCGAAGGGTCAAGGGTATTTAATGCGAGACGTGCGCATTAATTGCAGGATATGAAGGCTGTGGTGTGGCGGCGCGTCTTCCCTAGGCGCGCATTAATGATGGGTGGCGCCGAATCGACATCCCCTCTCTCCTGGCGGAGCATGCAGGGGTGACAGACAGGCGGGGCCCAAGGCGAAGTCTAAGTCGGCTAGACAGACATTAAATGTGATGTAAGAGAATATGACGGGTGCATTAAATGTGCTTTGTAATGCGTGTCGAGGCGCTTGCTTTACGCAGCTTGTAAGCCCCATGCGCCTCGGCCCGGCCAGTATAAAAGGGAGCTAGGATGCATGGGAGGAGGGTTGTTGATCCTTGGTTGGCGTAACCTCGAGAGGGTCTTCTTCCCACCTTGTAAGAACCTTGAACTCGGAGGAAACCACCAAGCGGGACTAGGGTTATTACTCTGTGGAGGGCCCGAACACAGGTAAACTCGACTGTCTTCTTGCTTGCCTCCAACATCCAGTTCTTCCTGTCTTTGGAGCGGTTGCCACAAAAGCCCCCAGTCCGAATCTCTCAAGCACCCAGTCTTAGGGTGCCTGTTGGTTAGTAAGCCGACAGTATTAATTCCACAAGCAATGATGAACACCTTCTTAGATTCTGGCGATGGCAGATTGTGTGGGTACTGTTTGGGAGCATGGGGAGCGTGTTGAGCAGGGGTCTAAATGTAGCTATTGTACCCATGTTATGAATGGTGGAGACACGACCCGTCTCAAGGAACATCTGGCTGGCACTCCGATGAGGTGAGGGCCTGCCCTAGTGTGCCTAAAATGGTTAGGCAGGCTATGCTAATGGACCTCCGTGGAAGTCGCGAGAAGAAAAAGGAGAAGGAGGTGCTATGCCTCTGTTGGGAGGAGGCTTGAGATGAATGGGCCACTGACTATCGTACCGAACAGGAGCAACTCAAGATGGTCATAAGGGCCTCCAAAGAAGAGGCTTACCTCAGGAACCAAGGTTTGACCCGAGAATCGGGGTCTGGGAGTGGTGCAGCAAGGCCTATGATCCAATCCATGATCAATGGAATGTTCGGCAGGTCCAAATCGACTCGAGAAAGTCATTTGCCCATCGATGCTGACCTAGATAGGAGTGGTTCCACACAGCAACTCCGTATTAACACTTCATTTAGACAAGGGGTGAGGCAGAAGCTTGGGAGGTCATGGTCGAAGTGGTTCCATGTAAATGCAATTCAAGGAGGGAAGGCCGAGTGTCCGTACTTCACAGGTATGCAACGCTGTTAGGGTATTTAAGTTAAAAATCAATCATTGATTGTACCAACCTCTTATATCCGCTGTGAATGGGTGCAATTAAACTGACGCAGGAGCTCAGCTAAAGGATTCGTGCACCACACGGCCACGAGATTGATGGGGAAGTACCTCGACGAGAATGAGAAGGAGATTGTTTAGTACCTTCGGAAGTTCAAGTTCGAATGGCCATATTTTTTGTCACAGTCATGTGTAACGCCTAGACTGGTCCGGTAATGCAGAGCATCGTCAACTTCATGGTGTTCTGCAATGGTGTCATGTTTTTCCACAAGTCCATCAATGCCACAGGTATGCCATTTGGTGTCTTGATAGTAATGAAAATATACATAGTATAAATACTAACTTGCAACATCTACATTGCACAGGCAAGATTTAGGACCACAAGTACTTGCTAAAGGAGATTACGACAATGGTGTCAGAAGAAATAGGGGTCGAGCACATGGTGTAGGTGGTACCAACAGATGTTAGAGTGCAGTACATACAGATTATCTGGCAACCGTGCGTGGCACACATGGTGAACCTCATGCTCAAAGATGTGTCTAAGCTCCCGGAGATCAAAGGGGTGGTAGGAGCGACGAAGAGGATTTGCCACTTCTTATACAACCACAAGAACCTGCACGTGCAAATGAGGGAACACATAAATGGGGAGTTGGTCAGACCAAATGCCATGCGATTTGGCACAACATCCGTTTTCCTAAACAGCTTCAGGGAAAAGAATGAGCTGTTCTAGTAGTGGATATCCCATCATGACTGGATCAGTAGAAGGTGGGCTGGGATGGAAGAGGGCAAGTTCGCATATGACCACCTCATCAACAGGGGTTAGTGAGACCTTTTGGAGTGATGCGTTAGGGGCCATCGAACCAATGTACAGCCTGTTGAGGTTCATGGATCAAGATAAGTTGCCAATGATCAATAGAGTCATGCTACAATATTTGCTTGCTGCTACTAAGTACAAGCAGCTTAGGAAAGAGTGTGGTGACCAGTACTCCCACCAGTCTTCAAATACTTGATGTTTTGGACAGGATCTCATATACCAAGGAGCTATTAAATAGGGTTGTTCTTTCCTATAATACCCCTAATAAATACGTTCAGGTTCCAAACCAAACACAAGAAGATGTTAGCTTAGATGGTTGCAACGCTGGTCATCACTACGCCAGGTCTTGAGATCGAATTCTTGCCGTGCCCTTTTTTGCTCCGTTGCATGCGGTGGGAAAACGAAGCGTCTAGGAGTAATTAGGGGTATACTAGTCCAAAATGAGCTCCAAATGCTTCAACATCAAGTATTTGCATCCAAAGTGAAACCCCCTTAAACATCAAGTATTTGAAGACTGGAGGGAGTACAAGCCATTCATTAAAGTACTGGAGAAGAGGATGACCGACATAAAGGCCGGAACCATCATCAAAGGAAGTTAATGAAATACATACTTTTTGCCCGACCTCGGTATGTTCGTTTGCGTTGTGCTAACTCAAAAATATGTTGTCCATTGCAGCATCCGTCCTGGAGCCACGGTCTCACTATGAGTACAACATATGTAGCACTTCATTGTTCATGGGGCATTTATCCACTGCCCTAGGCATTTTAGCTAATGAGGACGGCAGCGCAGTGTAGGCCACAAGGGAAGCTAACATTTACTATCTCAGGAGGGGATGGTTCGACACCCAACTAGCGGAGAGCAGCGCCAACAATCCCTACATGTCGGTTGGTAAGTTTATAATTCTAGATAATGTTCATTGTGTCTCATGGGGGTGGAGCACTATTACTTTAATGTAACATTCGGGACGCACATACTAACGAATTACGTGGTTTTGTTGTGTTGTAGCCTGTAGTACAATGGTGGATGGCATTTAGGAATGAGATGCTAGTGTCACAGAAGTATGCCATGAGGCTGGTGTGACAGTGTGCATCATCCAACGGTTGTGAGCAAAATTAGAGCACATTTGCCTTAAGGGGTGTTTGGCAGAGCTCCAGCTCCACCAAATCCGTGGAGTTGGTGTAACTGGGTATTCCTAGCTTCACTAAATTCGTGGAGTTGGAGCTGTAGGTATATTAAGAGTGTTTAGGTGGGTCATCTTGTTTATATTTTAGGATAAAATTATAAACTTAAAGTCACTTTATTTTAGTCTACAAGTTTCAGCACTGAGGTGGAGCTGGGATATGGAGCTCTGCCAAATAGGGCCTTAGTACATACGCAGCTAAGGAACCGATTAAGTTACACAAAGCTCCAAAAACTTGTGTTCGTCCACTACAATCTCCAACTTTGGTTAAGGGACTACGAATCAACCAGCGATGTATAGGATGTTGACCCATTCGATCGCCTCATTGAGGGTGCGATGCATTTACAGTAGGGACCTGATTGCAGACTGGTTCGATTTGTCCATGTCTGGATCAGAGCTTCTGCTTGACGAGGACACTGGGTATCCGTCCCTGCTAGCCAAATTTGTGGTGATAGCATCCCGGAGGCAGAGCTCAACAAGGCCACAAGTAACGCATAATTACGTGCTATTCAACTTGTTAGTCATGTACATGCAGCATCTCACAATAGTGTTTATATTATTTCTAACTGGCCACGGGTGGGAAGAGCCTCCCAGATTGGGTTGAGTTCTCGATTGGCGATACCCACACAAGGAAGAGTAAGTGTGACGCTGACAACGATGACACATGTTGGCGGGTACTTTAGGTGGGTTATCGATGTTGTCAGCCAGTCCGCATGACAAGGGAAAATGATAGGCTTGAAGCGATAATGAGCTAGATGTGGACAGTGATGACGAAACAGAGACCCTTAGGGGTTCCACACTACTAGAAGTCAGTCGATAGCAGCTCGGCGATTGGCTTTGGAGGCAACGATGCCCGCTACTCCCTCCAAGTCCGCTCATAGCCACCAACACTGGGAGGATCACAACAGGGGGAACTGCCCTGAAGAAGAGCTCACAAAGGCAGACCTATATTACGGGGAAGAGCATGGTGACTATTGAGGGTGGACAGCGGGTAGGACAGCCCCCGGATGATATGGCCTCGTGATCTAGCAGCCATTGGTGCTTCCCCACTGAGCAGCCAGGGTACCCCATGTTAAGGTACAGCTCGATGACCTACGGAGGTAATCAGGGTGTGTACTGTTACCACTAGAGTCATGACGGATCGAGCAAGTCGTTGTTGTTTGACTACACTATTCCCTACAAAGATTCGTACACATGACATATGCCTACTAGGTACTTGCACCAGTCAGAGCAACCTTCGGTCTGGATCTGTCATTACGAACACTAGAAGTCCACATGGCTACCACGGGACGTGACCTGGGAGGATTACAAGCAAGGACGCAAAAGGAAGGACGGCGAGATCATTGTTGATGATGCAGAGGTGGAGGTTGCACCATACACCTACTACTACTCGTAGGTACATCAATACATAGTTATATATAAGATCATTTCACCCTTTTAACACTTCTTCGTGCAATAAATATTCATACTCCTTATTTAATTATGTCTCTTGCACGTGTTCAGTGTGTTGTCTCGTGTATTATGATCATGCTTCGACAGGTGTTTGTCTCATGTATTATGTTTGAAACAAATTCTGATGGATGAAACGCATGGTGTTGGTGAATGTAATTTACATGTTTATCATTTATGATCATATTATGTACTGATTTTATTATGTTGCCTAATTGAAGTGTTCGAATCTAAAAATCATGCTAAATGTTGCCGAAATTTCTAAATGTAGGGTATTTTACGTGCAAATACTTAGTAATTTGCATTCAAACAAATAAGGAATATTTCATAAGTCCTTTCATGATTTTTTTAATATTTTTCCCATTTTTTTCTAGCCACGAGATATCATTTTACAATATTTTGCACTGTAAATTTTTTAAAAAATTCCTTAAGCTTGATCATCATCTTCAACTTTCATGGTAATATTAGTGATGCATCATAAATATACAAAAAAAATTCAAAATTTTCTAACACGGTTTAAACACTTTTTCATTCAATTCAAATAGATCGAGATCTCGGTATTTTGCACCGAGATCTCAAAAATCTCAATAGAAAAAAACTGAATTCAAATTTTGAATTTTTGCATTTTTGTTAGGATTTCGTCCAAAATAATAAGATTTCATCAAAATTTCTGATTTTAGATGGTGATAAAATGTGATCCGAAAACAAAATTTAAAACATGGACTGTACCTACCGTGATGCCGAAGCAAATTAAGCAGAGTTGTTTGAAGCATGTGCGGTCGACGGGGACGTGTCCGCCACCCCATGCTGGTCGAGTGCAACCGGCTGCCGCGCGGTGGTTTTCGGCAGGACAAGACGTGTCGAGATCGAGAATTTTTTACCCTCCACCGAGTGACAGGCAGAACATACATAAGTGCACTTCCGGAGCAAGGTTAAAAACCACCACTAATAAAGGAGTATCTGTTACGGTTTTTTTAAAAAACGGCCACATATACTCTTTTTTGAAATTTTTAGGTCGTTTCAAGTTAACTGAGATCTCGATGATTTAGACTGAGATCTCGGTTATTTAGGTCGAAATCTCAGAAATCCCGGTTGAAAAAAAAAAGAACTTGAAATTTGGTTTTTGGGTTTCGTCCAAATTTTGTCCGAAATTTTAAGATCTCGCTGAAATTTCGAATTTCGGACACCTCCGAGATATATACCGAAAACAAAATGTGAAACCGGAATGCGGAGACCGACCGTGTGGGGGCAGCAGCAACGGATGGGCGCGTGTGCCCCGCGCCGATCGTGTACTCGATCCCACACCAACCGATCCATCCATCGGATTAATTTGGCAGGCACATACTACTTCGCTGCTGTTTTTTTTAACCGACTTGGGTACTTTTCATGATGTTACTATAATGGTATAGAGTAGTTATCTATAATACGTCTTTATATCATCTATAAATAACATTAAAGATAGCTTATAAAGTGGATCATCTATATAGTTATCTGTAATGGTCACTCATCAAATTAACATATCGACTGTTTATACAATTGTACATAAAATATAAAATCATCTATAAGACTATTTATTAAATAGTAGACATTAATTTTCTATCTTTTCTTATCTCTCCTCTATATCATCCAAAATACTATGCGATATGATATACACCATGTATATGTTTTTAGGTGTGCGTTAATCGCAACTGGCGCTAGGGGTTGATTTCGATATTAGCATGGATGAGCGCGCGCGCACACACACACACACAGAGAGAGAGAGAGAGTAGCATCAAAAACACGCCATCGTAACCCCCCCTAAATTGATTCTTCTCAAACCTGCAAGTGCTTTCCGCACAGTTCAGAAAGGAAGCAACTATCAGAACCAGTACTTGCATATTCTTGGATGCAGTTCAAGCATATGCAACTCAGCCAAAGGCTGGCTGAAGAAACTGAATTCTACAATATAGTTATCTGGAGATTCTAACAGCAGATTTCTTCCATTTAGAAGCAGACTTCTTTCACTGGATACAACAAAGCCAAAGGTACACATCATCAATTATATAAAAGCAGCTCGCCACTAAAAAAGACAATCAGAACGAACTTAGCTTTGTACCATTCCATCAGAGTATGTGACAGAATATGTTCTGCTGATGTATCCATCCGTCTGACCGGCTGAAGGCTTGTGGAGCGAATACGGAAAAAAGGAATGGTACTCGGCGTTGTCCATGTCCAACTCCGCGGAAAAAAAATGCGGAATAGAAAACATATGAGCTCTAATTGCACCCCCTAGATTTCGCAAATCTCGCTCTCTACATAAAAAAAGATGATGATTTCACAAAAAGAAACAAGACCAACATCTCTCTCGTCAAGACGAGTTTAGTTATGCAGAAGTCCTTAGTCATTATAATCATCCATCACAAACATCAGTGAATGCGCACACTAAACAGCAGCTAGAAATTAGAGATAAAAACCTGCCCTCGAAGCAAAAGCGATGCTTCATCAGGGCAAGTATGATTGAAGACGCTCGGTGGATTCCTGGTCGGTTAGATCGCTTCAGTAGAGCTCCTTGTTCACATCGTTGAAGTACGGATGCTCCATGGCCTTCTTCGCAGAAACCCGCTTTGCCGGCTCGTACTGCAGCATTTTCTGCAGGAATCACAATAATTAAATTAGAACGCAATTCTCACAAGAACACCTCTTCTTTTGTGTTACTAACATAGTTTTCTCTAACTCTAGGCATGTTACATGTCTAATAAAGAGCAAGTATAGAGAACTCATAAAGAGAAGATTTTTAGTCATTGCATATTTGAAGACTAACCTCAAGCAGATTGAGGCCATCGGCGTCAAGACCAGGAACTACAGAGGACAGCTTTGAGGGGTTCCACTGGGGGTACTCGTGCCAGTTCGGCAGCTTGCCTACTCCTGGCCAGACATCCTCATTTGGAGTACCCAGCAACCTGACATCTCAAAAACAAGATATACCATCGTCATCAATCAATATATGATACCCCCTAGGAATGTCAGCGAGAAAACAAAGCGCAGTTGATAAGGCACAGGGGGCAGTACTTGAAAATGTGCAGGAGCTGCTGCAACTCAGAATCTCCGGGGAAAAGCGCTTGGGTGGTGACCAACTCAGCTGAAATTTACAAGTAGATCAGCATATGTATGCCAATTAAGGTTTGAATTCTGATGTGGTCTTCATTCTTACAATAGCAAGAGAATCGAGTTCATCGTACCAAATATGCAGCCAACAGACCACATGTCAACCGGCGTGGAGTAGTGCTTGGCACCAAGAAGAACCTCCGGAGCCCTATACCAAAGCGTCAGGATCTGCGAAACAATTCAGGCTCATTTACGGACAGATCCAAGAGCAGGAATCATGGAGAAGCCAACCATCAAGCAGGTGCTAAGACTGCTGCTACAAGGAACTAGGAACCAGACCTCGTGGGTGTACTTCTTGAGAGGAACGGTGAACGCGCGGCTGAGCCCGAGGTCGGCGATCTTGAGCGCCATGGTCTTGCGGTCCATGAGCAGGTTGTGCGGCTTGAGGTCACGGTGCAGCACGCCGCGGCCGTGGCAGAAGGCCACGCCCTTGCAGAGCTGGTACATCAGGATCTGCACGCGCACACGCCACATCATCCATCGAGTCAAATACGGTTGACGCATTGAAACAAACACCCCGCGTGCAGGATTTGAAGATCGAGAAAAAGAAAAAACACATGATGTACGTTTGCATGGATAGATTGGATACCTTGACAGTGTTGGCGGGGATCTTCTCGTGGTTCTGGCGGTGGCCGCGGATGAACTTCTTGAGGTCGGTGTCCATGTATTCGAAGACGAGGTAGAGGATGGTCTGGCCTTGCGGGAGGGGTCTGGCCATGCTTGAGGTCGAGCAGGCGCACGACGTGCGGATCCTGCGACAGCATCCGCAGCATCGACACCTCCCGTAGCGCCGTCGGCGGCACGCCCTCGTCGTCCTCGGGGAGCCGCGTCTTCTTGAGCGCCACGATCCGACCCGTCGCCTTCTCCCGCGCCTTGTACACCTTCCCGTATGTGCCCTCCCCGACCTTCTCCAGCTTCTCGTACAGGTCCATCGCCCGCAGCCCGCCCCCCGTCGTCGTCGTCGGCGCCGCCGCCGCCTGGTGCTGTTGCTGAAGCGCCGCCATCGCGCAGATCCGCCTCTCTCTCTCTCTCTCTCTCTCTCTCTCTCTCTCTCTCTCTCTCTCTCTCGTGTGAGATTGGTGACGACGACGAATCGGGAGGGGAATGGAGTGATTTGGGTGGATCTTTTGTTTGCGAGAGATCCGTTTCTGGGGAGGGGGGGAAGGCGCTCAACGGCTCCTTTTTGAGATTTCAAATTTCGAATCCTGCAAGCTTCTTTGGCCGGTGTCTCTATGCATCAATTTTTTAAGATAATTCAATAAATTGTGAATCAAACAAGGTGATAAATAATTACTCCCTTTAGTCACAAATAGTTATCGTTTTGGATATAGATGCAATTAAACTTTCGAACCTTTAACGATCAATATGTTTTTAAATATTTAAATTGAATACATGGAAATCATGCGTGTAGATTTGTCTAAAAAGTAATTTCATAATATTATAATTTTATGGAGTTTTATAAATATAGAAAAAAATAGTGGTTAAAGCTATATTTTAAAACAGAAAAACTAAGAAACGGTATACCGTAGGATCGGTATACCTCTGAAACTCATGAAACTTATGAATTTTTACATTGAAACTCATAAACTTAGCACTAAAAACTGATAAAATATGAAGCCGATGAAACTAAACACTGAAACTCATGAAACCAGCACTGAAACTGATAAGTTTCATAAGTTTCACGGCTATACCGTTGCAACGGCATAAGTGGCGGAGGCAGCTTCCGGGCAGGGTGGGCGCCTGCCCGGGCTCACCGGTGATGCACAGTAGAACCTCCAATCGTCGCCGGTAGCAAGAAAGCCACCGATTCTAGATCTGCAATCCCCACCAGGACACCAGAAATCCCCAAATTCCCCAAATCCCTCGAATCTTTGGTCTTACTCCTGTGATCCGTCGGCCTCCCCCAAATCACCAATCATGTACCTGTGCCAGCGGGTTGGCGACCGAGTAGGGGCGGTTCACGGTGGAGGCAACGGAGCAGGCCGCAGGAGCAGAGGGCGCCAGCAGAGTAGGGGTCGGTGGAGCCTTGGCGCCTAGTGAAGGTGTGGACTGTGGAGCCTTGAGGCTGTGGAGCTTTGGCGCCTGCTGGAGACTTGAGGGCTGGGGCGATGGACGGACTGGGAGACTGGGAGCATTAGCAGTTGGCACCGGTGGTGGCATGGAGTTGGCCACTAGGGCTGTTCGGCTGAGGCACTGAGCTGCTGATGAAAGAACGAAGGAGACAAGCCAACAAGAGTCCTCACTGAGGACTGAAATCCAAATTCCAAAGACTAGTTGAGAACTGAACTCTCGAGGAGGTATAAATATAAGACAAATGTAATCGTATAATCATATAAGATAAGTATTAGAGATTAGACGTTTAGTCCATTATATATTATACCGTTATCTGTTATATAAAATTGATGAGTATGCCCTTGAAATTCAGGACCAAGTTAGGAGGGCATACATATAGAAAGGATAAATCCAACCTATTGTGAATTTTTCTCGCAAATATTTTGAAAATTGTACAAGAACATTTTCATAAGCAAGTTATCATAAGTACGATTGGATATAATATAGCAAGTCTCAAGATGCAACATATTGCTTCTATTACTTCCTCTTTAAGCAACCGAGAAGGGCAATGAGTTTGCCTCGTACTAGGCGTGACTAGCACACTAGTGATATGTGATGCACTAATTCAATACTTCAATGTGAATACATTTTTTATGTTATATGATACATTACTCAATATTTTTTTATCTTGCAGAGTCACTTTTGGTGTGTGGTCGGACCTTTGTTGGTGAATCGTCATAGCGCTGATAGTGTTAGTAAGGTACTTGTGACATCTTTCTTTGTTTTTATCCGTGAATGTTCACATATGTATTGAACTATGTTTTTAATATAAAAAAATGTTTGCAGTTCTCAATTTTACTTCTATGATGTATGCATAGACATTCATTTTTATGGTCGTAGTTATGTTTGCCCAGGCTCCTAAAAATTCCTGGCTCCGCCACTGGTTCCCTAGTTTCATGGCTATACCGTTGCAACGGTATGCCGTTGCCTAGTAAACCGTATCACTCACTCACTCACACACGTACACACACAACTGATAGCACCGAATTGATGAGCTCCTGCCAAGCCGCCTCCACAACCGACAAGTTCTAACCTTGCTCTGCCTTTGCTTCCACCGCGGTATCCTCCCCTCTCCCCCTCCTGATGAACGAGTAAATGCTAGAGCTCGCCAGATTTGCGCAAGATTGAGGCTGAAGGACGACAAGCGGAGAACCGACGATGAGATGATGATGCGAGAGCGAAGACAAGGCACCGAGTCAGCCGCTTCCTCCTCCTCAAAGCTCATCACCCGCATGTATGTTCTCCTTCGGTAGGATTGTTGCAGATTTCCTCGGATTGTAACACATTTTTTGGTTATTGTGTGAAGTGTTTCATCTTGTTACAGATAGTCTCCTCAAATTTTACCTTGAGAGGTATTTGTTGCAATTGGCATTTTTTATTTGTTGCAATCGGTGCTTGTTGTATGGAGTTGAGAATTTATTGCACCAACAACAACAAAAATTGTTGCACCCAGATAGAGAATGTTGCACTGTTTTAACATTGAGCGTACGATTTAGAACCGCCTCCTACGCTTTTGAGTGGGTGGGGCGTGGGGGTGTACGCATGCTCGCACGTATGGGCCGTATCGGACGAAAAAAGGCAACGGGCTAACCAAATCTACTGCATGGGCGATGGCCGTGAGGAAGGGCACAAGAGACCAGGCACATACAGCCCTAGTCTAGAGCGTAAAAGACTCCTTTACGTCTGCTAAGTCGAAAGGCATAACACGCATACGAAAGCCAATCTGCCCATAAGGTCCGTTAGTTTCATTTTCTGCGGAACTTTAACTTTAAAAAAAACGGATTATTTGTTAAACAGGAGAAATTTACATAGCTTCTCTAAGAATTAGAAGCTGTCTTTTATTTAGAATCAGAATTCAACTGAAACCTGATTCTTGCTGATTTTTACTGACCCAGTCTGAAACCTAGAAATCATAGCCGACTCGACCCGATTCTCCCATAATCAGGAACAGTTTCTTTCATAATCCAAAATCTATAACCTGGAAGCTCAAACGATCAGGGCCTAAAACTATTAAAACTGAACACACGTTTCGCTTGTTACAGTTTCAGGATGTCAGGCCAGGCGCGCGGTAATCTCGTCTCACAATTAGCTCATGCTGGGCTCAGCAAGGCTGCATTGTCAAAGTCATCGAGCAAATTGAATCGGCAGGCAAATGCCCACTAAATTGACCAAAATCACAGCGCGTAGATTTGCAGTGTATCTTCCGTTCTGAACTTATCCCCGGAAGAACTTTTACCTACTTTCTCTTCTGCCCTGCGTATTGTTCGACGCTGGGTAATCTGTTCTTTAGTTCTTGTCATTTGAACCTGAACGATAGGACAGACTGCAGATGGAGAAAGAAACCAATCCATCAGTCGGTGCTCCGGCAACAACTAAGAATTAGGAGCTAACTAAAAGGCAGATTTAATCACAAACTTCTCTATCTGAGGCTTGTACTTGTCTGACTCGTCATCGTCAAGGCATGCAAATATGAGCCCTATGTTTGAATCAAAGCATACTTTGTCACTAATTCAATTCCATGAATTAAATTTTACAACAGTAAAGTAATAGAATCAAGTACTTCTAACGAGTTGCAAATCACATAGGGTGTGTTTGGTTGCCTGCATGGTGTCTGAACCGTATGAGTGGATGCAACTGTATCTGTTAGACACATATTTGGTTTCCTGTTCATCCTGGCCAGGTGGATGCAATTGTACCCACTCATACAGGATGGAGAAAACACATAAATTGAACTTCTCTCTAATGCAGGCCCGCGAGATGCACAAACAAGCAACCAAACGATTTAACTTGCATCCACTCAGTCAGGCCAAAGCTAGCCTGGATGACTCATACGAAACAAATTAGGATGGTGCAGGTAACCAAACACACCCCTAAGTGCATGTTTGTGATTGCATCTCTTTGATTACTTAACGTGTGACTTCAGTTTACAGTATTGCCTTCTATTTCTGTATACATCCAAATCGTCATTTGCTTCTTGCATGCTATTGTGCTAGAGTATAATAATATCATGGCTAGCTTTCTTGACCAGTGGTTCATATTCTTGTTATATTGTTTGATCACATTCAATGATTCTGCTACTAGCATGATTGGCAATATCTTTGATGTATGTGATTCTAATTCATGCGTATCGCTAATTCGGATTGTAGCAGTTTTAATTCATCTGCTACTTTACTGAATACCTCGATACAAATCAGAAAAGGCGAATGCGATGCCGACTGGGTGCAGCGTTCACTGGGTTGCCGTTGCACGACGAGCAGCTCGGCCGACTCGGCTCAGATCACGGCGCAGATCGTGTTTTCTTATCTGTTTTCCAGGGACGTCTCCCTGTGCTCTGGGCTGTTTGGTTGCCTAGTTTCGCCAGGCCAGACTCACAGGAGCCAAGGAACTAGTATTTGGTTGTTCCTTGTATCGCATAAGCTTGCATCTATGTATGCAGGATAGCTGTTTGGTTGCCTGCACGCGATACGAGAGCCAGACACCAAACACTCACAGCCAGTCTCGTGGGAAACGAGATCTATAACCGTTTCTTCGGAGCCAGGTTAAGACGGTGCAGGCTCCCACGACCAGCCTCCTGCGAAACGGCTTGGGCTTGCTACTTCGCTGCTTGAATCTCGAATCGAATCCGTTGTGCATTTACCGGTGGTCTCGGCCAAAGCATCGGCAGGAGCGAGCAGCGCCGAAGCGACAGTGGAGAGCCAGAGGACAGGAGGATGCTAAGCAAGGCCTCCCCCCCGTTTCATCCCGTCCATCCTGACAACCATACAGGAGTTAGCTACGCGCTGTCGCCGAAACAGGCTGAAGTGCGTAGAAGACTCCCTCTCCCCTGTACATATGTACCTTGATCCTCCTGCGTGCATGCGATGCGACATGACCAAGCCTCACGCATACAAGCCAGCTAACATGATAAGATCAGGAGATCATTTGCCATGCATTAATGGTCTGGTTGGCCTAGGCCAATACGCATGGAAAAGCAAGCGAGCGAATTGCCAGTAACATGATAAGATCAGGAGATCATTTGCCGTGCATTAAAGATGGTATGTCATTCAATGCTGACGATATAATAAGCATTAACACGATTGATCTTTATCGTTTCACGACTAGTTTCGCATCGACGGATCCTTCAGCAGTACGAATCTCCCTCACTCCTCATCGGAACTCAAAACACAAATTCTAGTCCAAAATTTCTATTTCCTCACGTAAGCAATAAAATGCGAAACCAACTCGGCCAAGAGAGGCTATAATTAAGAGCTCTTTTACGGTGGATAATATTAAATATTAGACGTTCATTTTATTTGATCTAACGGATCAGATTAGTTAAGATTTAGTTTTACTTCCACGGTAGCAGTGATGGTAAAAATCATACAAGTGGTAGTCAATTGAATTGGCTACAGAGACTCTGTTGCTAATTGAAATGGCAACAAAGACTGTTTTGTAGCGAATTGAATTTAGCTGACAGTAGGGGTGGGCATTCGGTTTTTTCGGTTTTTACGGTTCGGTTTTTTCGGTTTTAGATTATTTCGGTTTTTGAATTCTGAAAACCGAACCGAACCGATTTAGATCTAAAACCGAACCGAATTAACCGAAATTTATTCGGTTCGGTTAATCGGGAATTCGGTTAACCGAATTGTTTGGAAAAGCAGCAAAGTAAACTGCAAGTGGATAAGCAAATCGGGACTTCCGTTATTGGGGAGTTCGGTTAACCGAAAGCAAACTCAGTCCAACTATGCAACCTTCGGCCCTTCAGAGTTCAGACCTTCACAAAAATAGCCAACCATGCAACCTTCGGCACTCAGGCAGACAGCGAAGTACAGACATCCAGACATGAGACAAGCACTTAAAACAGTATGCCACAAACCACGAAACCAGTTCAACATAAACTTAAAACAGGAGTACAGGACAAGCACTGAAGCACACAACATATAGCAGATTAAATTCATCTAGTTGATTAAATCCATCCCAGATAACTAAACTTAAAATAGGACAAGCACTTCACATCATCATCATCCTCCTGTTCTTCCGCTCTATATCTCCTTAACGCTTTTTCCCTACTAAAAATCAGGAGAAAAGTATAGGTAAGATGAGTAGATAGGTTCAGAAGTCGGTTTCATGGAAATCATTGTCAGTCTTAGACAAACAAATTTAGTTTTATGAGCTAGTACTGAACCGCTTCACAAGTAACAATATTACAATAATAGAATGATATGACAAGGTAAGGTCAAAGGCCTCTTAATTATTATCCGATCTCATGTATATAGCAGTATTAACTTAAGGTAAAGTTATATTGGAGCCCAGCCTATTAGCAGCAATAAACTCATCATGACATTTTCTCATGATGTCGAATGCTATGGCCTAAATAAGTGACTCATATATATCTTCTCTGCTCAGTGAGATCTACTACCTCACCAGTCGGAGGTTCAAAGCCGCCACCGCCAGCCGGAGTGCGGGAGGAAGTTGAGAAGGAGGCCGTGGCCCGCAGCGCCCGGTCGTGAGTGCAGCCTGACGACGAGGGGCAGATCTGAGCACCGGGGTGGAGGCGTCTGTGTTCACCGGGGAGGAGGCGGCGACGGCGCCGACGGAGTGATGGCGCTGAATCGAGGGCGAACGCACGAAGGGGGAGTCGATCTGTTGATGGGGGGATGGTGGGCTGGCAACGGACGCCACGGTGGCGGATCTGGTGGCGGCCATGGCCAGCAGCGGCTTGGAAGCTAGGGTTTGGATTTGGGGGAGCAGCGCCGCGGCGTCTTGGGTTTGGACTGGAGTCTGGAGCGGAGTCGGGACTGGCCACGGGTGCTCGGCTTGGTCGTTTGGATATTGAGTAGGTCGCCACTCGCCAGGAGCCCAGTCCGCACTCCCCAGGTCGCCAGGTCGGTGTTCGGTTTTTCGGTTAACCATACATGAAAACCGAACCGTTAACCGAAAACCGAATAGCAACGAAATAAAAACCGAACCGAAACCCGAAAACCGAAATAACCGATTTTTTCGGTTAATTCGGTTCGGTTCGGTTTGGTTTTTCGGTTTCGGTGTTTATATGCCCACCCCTAGCTGACAGATTATTTTTGTCGTGGATTCATTTAGTCGACGAGATTGAGGTCTCTGTCGTCGTTTGAATTGGCGACATGCCATGTTACCATTTTAAATAGCGCATGTCGCCAATTTAAATGGTGATATAGGTATATTTTTGTAATTTTTTTTATGTATTTTTTTGTAAAATTATTTTAAAAAATATATATGATTTTAAAATAAAATCCCAGAAATCTCCCCGTGGCAACACCAGTGACTAGACTCGTTGCGGAGGGCCGCGTTTGGTGCGGCTGGTTAGCGGTCAAGTGGGCGCGAGTGGCCGGCCTCAACCCGAGTTCTCATGGAGAAATTAGACTCGTCGTGACATTTTCGTATGCACGCTTGCACCGTATGCCCATGGAAGCAGGCGGCGTATCCATACTTCAGAGGCCTCCTTTACAGCTGTTCCGAAGGAGTGCGGTTTCTTTTCTCCGGAGGAAGCAAACAGGCAAATTCAATCCCGAAAGATGCAAAAGGGCAGTAAAAAAAGAGCCAGGCTACTATTGTTTTTTTTTTTTTCTGAGAGAGAGAAGGGACTGCTCTGGTACTGTAGTACATGACCCCGACTGTCTCACTCTTTGCAGTGTCTACATTTATTGGACAAGGCCCCACATTTAGCGGGACAATGGCAATCGGGTAAGACCATCTCCAACCATATTCCTTTCCCTGTTCCCATTCCCTTTATTTCCCCTCATCTCCAATAAATTCCCTTTAAAGGGAATTGTATAGGAAAAGGAGAGATAATCCCTTGTTGGAGGGAATGGGAGAGAGAATCCCAGGCTGAAGGGAATCTTTGAAGGAACTCCGTTGGGCCGAAATACTGGCGGAAATAATCCCTTCACGAAGGGAAAATGGGAGGGAAAGGGACATGGTTGGAGATGGTCTAAGAGCCAGTACTTGCTTCGTCTCACCTGTATCGTTTAGAGTAAATATTAGATCTAATTTATACATAACTATATAAAGATTAGCTCTAGAGGCTACGTAACAAATACATAGATCAAGACTGGCTACTAAATAAGATCATCTCAATTAAGGTGATTTTATTGTACATATATCTTTATTAACACAAACACGGGAGATCGCTTGGCTATCACTTTTTCCTGTCCGCATAAATAGCCCCCCAAGAAATTGCCCTCCATAACTGAAAGTAGCAACAGCCTCTGAAAACTCTGAAAAGTGAACAAACCAATGAACGGAAAAAACACACGCGCGCCCCCCATGGCTGTACCTTCACTTCTTCAGCGAAACTGTAATATCACATGCGGTAGAGAAGAATGACAGGAGGAAACAGTTCGGGCGCCTTTCTGGCCGAGCAATCAAACGGTCGCTGAAACGGTTGTATCTGGTACGATACTGATAGAATTCCACTTTTAAGTTTGGAAGAATTTTATTTGTTAATGGACGAATTTGAATCTATTTTCTGTTAGTTTTGATATATATTACACAATTAATCCCTATACAGAGATGATCAATCTAATAAAGAGAGAGCTTCGCTCCCTACTTTATGTATACTCCTTGTACTTATTCTTGTGATTTCGTTTGCGTGCTATTGATTAATCGCGGGTGAACGACTATGTTTTACAATACGTTATCAGCATGATGCTCTGCCGAGGCTGATTGAGATCGTTTGCCTGCGTCAATCTACACTGCACGAAACCGATGAAATCTACTACAAGTTCTACATAAGTTCGAGCTACGTAAGTAATCGCATCTAAATAGTATTTAAATCCTGCAGATTATTTCCCCCTATTTGCTGAGATTGCTCGGTTAATCTAAATAGAAATTTGGGTTTCTAAATAGCTCTGTTCATCAAAATAATGATAAATAAACCATTAAGAAAAGAGAGGTAGTAGTGTTGCGTGTCATGGGCTCTGGCCCTTCGGATTGGGATCCTCTGTCTTTCCTACTCAAAATACACGGTGCATTTTGACCTGCATTTTGAGTAGTAAAGGCTAAAAAAACTTGAAAAAAAATCAAATTGCTACAGTATTTTCGAGAAATCTAGTTTAAAAATATGAATTTCAATTAAAATATCCGAAATTCCAATGAAATTTACCAAAATCTTGAAGACTGTAGCAATTTGATTTTTTTCATATATTTTTTTAGCTTTTGCAACTCAAAATGCAGTTCAAAATGCACCGTGCATTTTGAACTGCAAAGGCAGAGGATCCCAATCCCTGGCCCTTCATGCCCGAAGCACTGGCGTCGCATGTCGGTTAGCAACCTCACCGGGCACCGCTCGCCCGGTAGCAACACAGCCCACACCTCTGTTGGCGAGACGCACACGGCGACCTTCACTCCGCGCTGAGCCATGCGCCCGAAGCGCTAACCACCAGCCCCGTTTGCCGTCGCTGCCGCGCTGCACAACCACCACCGGCCTTCGGGCACTCGGCTTGATGCTAGCGCCCGCGTGGCCTCTGGAAATCTAGCAGATTTGTTCATTAAGTCCTTTGCCAAAATCTACTTTTTAAAATTATGTTAATAGCATTGGAATAAGACGACCTAGAGAGCATTGATTCCTGCTTTGTGTGTACTCGCCGTACTTATTTTTATGATTCTATTGGCGTGCTATTTATCGATTCATCGATTGTGGATGATATTTGGAGCCTGGGCTGCGTGGGGTGAGATGACGAGGCCTATCTGGAGTGCTGCCAAATGGATTGTTAGTTTGTTAGGTCGCAAGGGTCCAAAGGCTATGATATTTAGGGTGACTGTTTCGTGAAAGGAGAAACGCATTTGATCATTCAGAGGAGGGGTCACATGCGGGGAGCTCCTTTTTTCTTTTCCCCCCTTTACTTTTCCCTTTTTTTCCCCCCGCACCAACAGCCGTGCTCTCGTTTCTCTCTCCCCGGCCATTCTGATCCGGCGAGGCTTCTTCCTCCCCCCTCGTCTTCTTTAGCCACCACCTGTACAAGGGTTTTAGCTTCTGTCTCGCTCCATTTTTCCTTCTTACACTTACGAAGACTGCGTGTAGGCAGCCGTCGCCACCAAAAGATCGTGTTCTTCTGACAGCGGTGAGGGGAAATAGGGATTTTTTTTAAATAATACTTTTTTTAAAATGTATTTCAGTATTAATACGCCGAAAAACAAAAATTACAAAAATAACACCTATTCGCCAAACGGTTTGGCGAAATAGCTATTTTCGCCGAACGGTATGGCGGCTAATGTCTAATTACGCAGTTAACCGCTAGGCGATAAATTCCACGGGAAACAAGGGTATTATCGCCAAACCGTTTGGCGAAAATAGAGTTTTCGTCGTACGGTACGGCGAAAATAGCTTCTTCCCCCTAAACCGACTGTTAACTGCATATTTATGCAGTGATCGCCGCACTGTTTGGCGAAAATAGCTATTTCGCCGTATCGTCCGGCGAAAATAGCTATTTCGCCATACCGTTTGGCGAATATATGTTATTTTTGTAATTTTTGTTTTTCGTGCATTTATACCGTAATTTATTTTTAAAAAAGTATTATTTAAAAAAAAATCTGAGAAATAGCCCGGGTCAGCGATCACATTTCTTTCACGCTCCCTTTGGTAGTACAAATTCTTCCCCCGGATTCTAACTTGGTTGGAAATTCGATGTGACCTGCTACACTTGCGAAGTTATATATCTCTAAGTTGGACCAGTATAATTAGGAATCTCAAAGGCTAGTTTGATTTCTACTCCCATTTTCTACGCAGATGCATGCTTGTTGTTCTACACATTTTTTCTACGCCGTTGTGCGGCTGCCCACCGGTCGAGTGTTTCCATACCGACTTCGTGCTTTCATATCCCCCTCGAAGGAGTTTCTCCGTTTCTGTTCCCATAGGAAAAAAAGGAAGATGCCAATAATAAAAGCAGTCCACACACTCCTTGGCTGGGCAAGAGTACGGTCAAGGCTTAGATTAGATTAATTACACGGATTAAAGGTATACTAAGAGTATGTATAATAAGATTATCTTAGTTGGCTCCTCAGCTTTGGCCTATACAGAAGAGTGAGAAAAGATGAGAGATAAGAGAGTTGGTTTTTATTTAGGGTGTATTTGGTTCATGAGATGAGGTTGAACGGGATGGGATGATCCTGTACCATTTGATTCCATTATTTTGGGTGAACGAGATGGTTTAGCATCTAGAGGGAATGTTCCTTAAATTTGTATCACTTGATCCAGATGAGATGGTTCCATTCAAGCAACCAAACGCATGGATGACTTTTTTTAAAACCATCTCATACATGTACCACTTGGTACAGGTAACCAAACGCACCTTTAGTAGCCAGCTTTGCACGAGAACACAGGTAGATTAGTTATGTACAAGATAGAAGAGATAGTTATTGCACATCATCTAGAGCCAATCTATAGAGATAGCTATTATACAATCTGGTCTTAGTGTTTACTCTAGATGGCATGGACGAGAGATGGAGTAAGTAATGGGTTTTGGTATTGTACTTGCTCTAAGTATAAAAGGCTATGAGATTCGAATTATTTTTCCACAGATCTTGCATAAATACACCAGTATGTGATCTCGTGAAAAAATTTCGCTTCCAAACTTTCTCCTCTAATAATTACTCTCTCCATCCAGGTTTACATGGTCTACTCCCTTCGGTTATAAATAGTTATCATTTTGGATGTCGATACGGTTAGTGGCGAAGCTATGAATTTTGTAGAGTAGCAAATCTAACTACGATGAGTGTTTGTCCGAGCAAACACAGTCACGTTGTGGAAAAAAATAATCCTTCGATCCATATCCTTAGCCACCAAAAAAATAAGTACAAAATTAATACAACTCCTACACAAATATAAAATGAGGGCCTCTTTGGTCCTTAGCTTGCTGTGCACAAGCCACGTTGCATCCTGACCACCTAAGACCTCCGGCTGTGTGCCCCGTCCTGCCGTCCACCTGTTGCCCCAAGCCTAATCACCTCACCGTACGCCTAAACACGTGCCTAAATACCCTCGCCATGTGCCCCGTAACCCTGGCCTAAACCCTGCCGCAAGCCTAATCCCCTCACCTCCGCCACTAGGGAGTATCATGTTATATATCATGCTATTACAATACTACTTTTTTTTACTAGTACACTACGACTTCAGCCACTCGCAGCTGTGAAACACTTTGTATTGTACAATTTTATTTTTTTGAAGATTAAGGCAGGAGCTCTGCTAAATCTATTAAGTAAGAAAAGCAGTTTGCATACAATGAGAAAGTACTGAAAACAGACGACAAAAGCGGGGACTAGGAAAAGGGAAGAGGAAGGCAAAATAAAAGAAAAACACCGGCTCCTAGCAAGACGGTCCCGGACGGCCGAGACGCACGACTACTCTGAGGAAAAAGGCCTTCGATCAAGGTTGAAAGAAGAGAAATCTTGGAGAATTTGCTGGATGACCGCTGAGACCGACGAGTATTGATTGTTGAAGATGCGAGCGTTTCACTCTTTCCAAATATTCCAGAAGAAAAGGATCAGCATCCCATCCAGGCCCCTGCGTCGTTCCTTTGGAAGGGCCACGTGCATGTTCTGCCACCAACACGATATGGAGTGCGCCGTTTCTTGAGAAACATGAGGCAGGGGCTGCACCTGCATCCTATTGGACAGTAAGGCCCAAGTTTGCTTTGCGAAGGGGCAGGACAACATCAAGTGAGCGGCTGATTCCTCCCCTGGTCCGCAAAGACAGCAAACTGAGCAGTGGGGCCAACCTCTCAAAGCTAGATTGTCTGCGGTTAGAACCCTGTTTTGGATAAGTACCCAGCGAAGAACCTGCACTTGTTCTGGGTTTTTGCCTTCCAGATAAGGGAGTAATCATGATCTGGCATGGACCCGAAGAACTGCGCCCTGTAAGCTGATTTCGTTGAGTAAAGACAATCTGAAGTCCAGCGCCATGTGATCTCATCCTGGGCTTCTGGGCGTAAGCAGACCCCCTACATCATTTTGCCAAAGCCTGAGAAATTCCTGCAGCATTTGTACAATATTATTGTCATACTCTATCCTAGCCGTCCGATCTTCCTCCAATGGATCATATACAAGAAAAAAGAAAACCGCAACGATCCCAAAAATTCACGCCTCACCATCTTTCTTGCTCCACGTCTCCTCCCCGCGATGGCAAAAAGATTTTCAGCCCCGAACAACCCCATCCGGCCAACCCCCGACGACGAGAAGGCGTCGCTGCTCGAGGGGGGAGTTGGGGACTATGTAGGGTCCCACCGACGAGAATCCCATATGAGCCGGGAGGTGGCTCCGCTACTAGATATAGCCTCTAAAATATTTCTTTAACTACTAATTTCTATTATAGTATATTTATAAAACCCAATAAAGTTATGATATTTTGAAAGTACTTTTCGAGACAAATCTACACTTATGATTTTCATGTATCCAATTTAAATATCTGAAAAATATTAACAATCAAAGTTTCAAAATTTGACTACATTTACGTTCAAAACGATGACTATTTGTGACCGAAGGGAGCATTTTTTTTAATGGTATTATCTATAAATATAGGGCGTATTTCATGCCCAATGCAAAATTAATGCGATGTTCCCTTTATACCCAAATAAATATTCTGATTTCATTAATATTCTCTACATACATACATTAAATACAATGCTAGATAATAATTACTAGAGATAGTCTAATTATTAGAAAATTCCCGCGGTAGACTTAGACGGAGGAAATACTGATTCAAGATGCGAGATAGCACAGTAGTGCCTGCACGGAGGCGTCGCGTAGGAGTACCACATCAGTATCACTTACCTGCTTAAAAACAGCAAGAGATTCCAAATCGGAGAGTGATTTGGCATAAAGCCGTCTACTTGTTCTCGTCTCTCGTGCGTGCACGCATGCGCCAGAAACAAAAATCGCTCGCAACAATAGCTCCTCTCTCTTTTCCCCCCTACATTTTCGTCATTTCAGGCTAAGCTCGGTGGCCAGACACAGCCAGAACAGAATACTGACACTCTGAAAAAAAGCCAGGGCAAGAGGATATTATGCATATAAGATAAAACGCCGTATCCGTCAGGAAATTTGGGGCACACTGGCTAAGTATTACTCTATAAAAGATGTACTATGTTTTTTTAACGGTCTTGTCTATAGATATAAAACGTGTTTCACATTCTGATATAAAATTATTATGATATTTTCTCTGTACCCCTAATAAATATCGATCATCATTTTACATGTATTAAATACAGTGGTTCGAGCTAATAATTATAGATAAGTTAGTGACGAGAGGTGTTTATATGCTTTTTATTTTTAAAGTTATACAAATATTAATGCATAAATGAAGAGTAAATAATGGTTACTTACTTTTTCGTTTGTGTTAAAATCTGTATAATCTATGTTGAAAGAAAAAGTAGGGAAGCACTCTTCAGTGACATTTGTTTGGAGGCACACTGGCTAAACAGGGCGCATGTGACGTGTTCTTGTTTCGAGCTGCTTGTGTTCTGTCGACAGGTGCAGGCAGAATTTACAGTACAAAATTAGTGCAGGATCTGATCAGGCTTCGTACGGTTCTTTAACTGCTTTTTAACATGTTTTGTATGTCTTCAAGTTCGACTTCTTCTTCTTCTTCTTTTAAAAAAGAAGAAGATGAAGAAATGAGGTCTACAACATTAGTATTGAAGTTATTTGTAATTAGGGTTGAAAACGGAACGGAAAATTTCCAACCGTTTCGGAGAAAAATAGAAATCTTTTTTCGGAAATAAAAACAGAAAATATCGATACGGAGATGGAAACAAAAATGGATATTTTTTTGTCGGAAACGGAAACGGGAGAGTCAATTCCTACGAAAATGAGAACGGAAACAAAAGTTCCGTATAAGTAAAACCGGAAATTAAAAACGAAAATGGGCTAAAAAGGAAAACGGGCTTGGCCCAAAAAGAAGAAGAGAGAATTTATATTTATTTTCGAATTAAAATAATTTTAAAAATACAAATGATTTTATAGAAAATATCAAACAGAGTTAAAAATACAAATGACATTGCGAGAAATTTAGTTTTGAAGAAGTTTTGTACGTATAGATGCCTACTGTTCAGCAGAACTGTTGTTGCAAACATGTACAAGGGTTGGAGTATATTCGGTTTTATTAGACAGAGGGATTCTCATTCTTTTCTCTCTCTCTCTTTGGAGTATATCCTTGATTAGTCAAGGATAATCAAGTATATCCTTGGTGATTCCATTCCATTGTCCCTGCATGAAACTTCTTCCGGGAAGCATCTATAAGAGCATCTCCAAGAGGGGACTTAAATATGGCCCCAACTTGAATTATAGGGCTTTTGGGGGAAAAGATTAACTCCAGCAAGAACCATAAATTATTAAAATTTAGCAAATTGTTTTAGGGCCTCTAGGAGAGTAGCTATATTTAGCAACTCTGTGATTGAACCCTATCTTTGTTGGATTTTAGGGCCTAATTGCTGGAGTTAATATTTCGTTGAGGCCCTAAATCTAATTAGTTGGGGTCCTAAATTAAAGTTTAAGGCTCATTTTTAGAACTCTCTCTTAGAGATGCTCTAATGGAACAAACCCAGTGCATATCGGCTTCTGTCAATCCAAATCAGTGTGCCCTGGTATTACCCATCACGGATGCTAATTTCTTTGGGTTTATTCTCGAATTATTCAATGCGGAGAGAGCTATCAAACTTGGACTTAACAACCATTTATTGACCAGGTCGATTTGGAAACATTGGTCATCAAGCGGCCTTATTTCCGTATTCCACGGCATGACAAGTACTCGTATGCGAAATGATGGATAAGACGATACAAAACGCACAAGGAAAAGTTCAAGGAAACAAGCAGAAAAGATTAACATTGGTCTGCGCTTGGTTTCTATCACAAGTTGGATAAAATAAAAAGTGTCTAGTGCTGTAAAATGATGTCGACTTTTATAGACAAATCGTGATGCACTGATTGAATAACCAGAATAATTATGAAGGATATAAAGGATATAGAGAGAGGCAAAACTCTTTTCTCTTTATTATATTGATTTTTTTTGGTACAATGAGATGCCGTATTTATACTGAAAAACCCATTAGAGATAGATTTAAATTCACCTATAAAAAGATATAGTCTAATTATATCTTAACAACTAAGGGGGTGTCTGGGAGAGCTCCAGTGGAGCTGGGTATTCCTAACTCCACTAAATCTGTGGAGCTGGAGCTGTGTATATATTAACAGTGTTTAGATATATCATCTTGTTTACATTTTAGAATAAAACTATAAACTTAATTCACTTCATTTTAACCAATAAATTTCAGATCTGAGATGCAGCTAAGACCTGGAGCTCTGCCAAACAGAACCTAAGACCAAGAGTCTAATTATATCTCAGCAACTAAAATGTAAAAGGTTTCTTGATTTGCTAGCTTAGAGCATCTCCAGCAGAGCCCCTAAACCAGCCTCTAAATCTTAAAATAGGGAGTGCAGTAAAAAAAACAGATCCAGCAGGGCCCCAACTCAAGCCCCTAAAATTAGGGGGCCCCTAAATTTGCCCCCTCAGCCCCAATTCCCAGGGGGCCCCAACTCAAGCCCCTAAAATTAGGAGGCCCCTAAATTTGCCTCCTCAGCCCCAATTCCCAAGGACACGAGTACAACCCATATTATTGAATATAGGGAAATACATGAGAGGCTTCGAAAATTTTATCATGTTTTGAAAATTTTAAATTTAAATTTGAAATTTCATGTTTTTAAATTGTAAATGTTAATATGCTTATGTTTTATGTATTAAAAATATTTTTGATTGAATTTTAGTAGTGTCAAATGAAGATTATACATAGCGGATATGTTAAAATAGGAGAAAAAGTAAAATAGGGGCTGAGATTTAGGGGCTGTTGTTGGACTTGTGCTCTGAAAACAAGGCCTCAAAAAATAGGGGGAGCCCCTAAATCCAAAATAGGGACCCTGTTTTAGGGGCTCTTGCTGGTGATGCTCTTAGTCTTGCCATGCACTCAATCTCCCGTTCTGTGACCAAATAAACCAGGAAGATAAAATGTCTGTGGATTCACCTTTGGCAACTCCAAATAAACCAGGCAGTTAAAATGTCTGCAGTTATTAAGGATCAAGCGGGGTCAATTAAGGAATTCGTTGAGGTAGCTTCTCTATTAATTCAAATTTCATGTTTCACAAGTAAGAAGTTACGCATTGAGTCCTATAGATATTTATATGTTACATACTTAAAATATAGTATACCGTTGAATTATGTTCATACTAGCATCACAATTCACATAATCGCATCTTTCAACACATCTTTGCTTTGATCCGTTGAACCTTACCTTTTATTCCCCTTTGACCTAACAGTTGCATTTCATTCATATTATTGACCGCCATAAAAGCATCAGGCGTTAATGTAAAGTCAACATAATCTCGTTTATAAATCACAAAATATTTTAGTTTGCATAGACACTTCTAAGTTCCCAGAAATCGGTCCGATGGTTTTTACTATAATACTAACATAAAAATAACTCGATTATTTTGCGACGGTGCGTACAGGTTTTGTTGCTTAAGTAGAAAATGTTGGCAAAAGAAGATTTCCCATTACCAAATTAAAGAAACGTATAAATTCGTATTTCCTGCGCCAATCTAGTCAAACAAAAACGTGATATTATTCTCGGGCTGACGGCTCTGCATGCCAGTTGGTTTCTTGCTGTGGTTTAGGCCTATGGGCACAGTGGCCAGTGTTACCAAACAGAGGAAAAAGAGCAGAGGCAAGTAAGGGGAAAATTTGATAATTTGCCCTGAAGTTGATGGGCATTTAATCATTTGCTCAAAGTTGTTGAGTATTTGATCATTTGCCCTACGATGTCTCACTGACATGTGGGTCCACATGTCAGTGAGACATCGTAGGACAAATAATCAAACGCCTATCAACTTTGGACAAATGATCAAACGCCCATCAACTTCAGGGCAAATGATCAAATACCCCCAAGTAAGGCCAAAAGCTGAGAGGGGGATCTCAAAGTAAATATCACCAGTGCTGGGGTCGAGTGAGGTAGACCCCTGCATCCACGATCCATGTACTACCCTCCTCTTCTCATGTGCCACAGCAATTATATGTTTCTCCCAAAGGCAATTTTGGCGTGCTTTACTTACCTGCTGCCTATTTTTTTTTCTTTCCCTGACAAAATCCTTTCTTGTTAATTAGGAAAAAGAAAGAGTGCGTGTGAGCTAGAGGTGAACAAGGGGATATATTAGAGGTTGTAAGCAAGAGTTTATGAGGGCTAGTTAGCCAAAATCCCTAATTCGTTCTCCTCCTTCTGTAGCACTGCTGCGAGTTCGTGAGGTCTCCCTGCTCCTGAGCTCCATTTTGGGACAGAGGAGCGTGGAAGTGCGCTTCTTGTTGTTCAGTTTCTCTTGTGCTCTCCTCACATAATTTTCTTTCTTTGTTCTACGTTTGCTTCAACTGTTGCGTCCGAAATTGTGGTGGTTCCTTGGGGTTTTTTCGCGTGCGAAATCCTGGAAGAGAAGGGGATCTGCCATTTTTGTGCTCTGTTTGCTAAATCCTGGCTCAAGCGTGGTTTTTTTTTTATCACATACCTTCCTTTCGGATTTCTTCTCAAGTAATTTTTCTTCTGTTTCCATTTCTCTCTGCTTTTCCTTTCCTTCCTTCCAAGCCCGCGCTTGTGCTGTTAAACTCTGGGTTTGATGAAAGAAAGATCTCTCCTTGGAGCAGCGAGGGGTTTATGGGTTTTTGCAGCTTCCTAATCCCTAACCCTAAACCTCGCATGAGTGCTCGGGAGCTCGCATGAGCTCTCGTGAGCTCTAACTTTAGTGGATAAAAATTGCAGCTTTTAGAGTTCTAGACTTCTACTCCAAGAATCGGTTGCAGACTTGCTGTCATGGAGGTGAGGTCCGAGCAAGGGCTAATGGTCGGTAGGGATCTGTTTGGCATGCCGAAGAGCCCGCCGGCGCAGGCGCCGCCGTCCTCCGCAGCCATGCAGAGCGTGCGTATGGCGTACACCGCGGACGGCACCCCTGTGTTCACCCCGGTGAGCTCCGCAGTCGCGCCGCCGGCTTACCTACCGGGTGCTACGGCACCCGGCTCTAGCATGTCCGCCGGAGGCAATGGCGGGGCGGTGCTTCCGGACACGGGCAAACCAGTGTCCAAGAAGAAGCGCGGGCGGCCAAGGAAGTACGGGCCCGACGGGTCCATGTCGCTGGCATTGGTGACTGCGTCGACGGCTGCAGTGTCGACGGCGGTTGCGCAGGGTGCTTCTGGGCCGTTCTCACCCTCGCCGTCGAAGCTGGCGAGCCTCGTGCCATCGGCGTCGCCGGACGGAGGGAAGAAGCGGGGCCGGCCTAAGGGGTCTACCAACAAGCCGCGCATGGATGCTGTTGGTAATATCTCGACTCCCTATCATTATACTCTGTGTGTTAGACGCTATTTGCCTTCTTAAGATTTTGGTATGATTTCTTACGCTCAAAAGATTACATAGGATTGTAGAAAAAGCTTGTTCTTTTGTGCTCATGGACAATTGATGTAGTAGAGTATTAGAACAAAATTGTCTTTGAACTCTTCTAAAGTTGCTAATTGGCTTCGGTTAGAGGTTAGATCTACTGCTCTCTGTACAGTGTTAGAACCGAAGGGTGAGCTTCTAGGGAAATTATCCTCGTAGCCATTTCTCCCTTTCTTTTCTTTTATTAATTCAGTGTAAAAATGTAAATATTTGCTCGACGGGTTTACCTACAATTGTTTCGAGTGATTCATGTGTTAATGTATTGTTGAGGATTTTTAACGTGCTGTTGTTTTTCTGTTGAATTATGGAACATCCGTGTTGTTTTATTCTGCAAGTTTCTTGTGTGCATGTCTTTTGTTCGATTAATGCGAAATTGATGTGTGTTGACTTCATATTTGTTGAACTTTCCCCTTACACAGTTTTAGTCCTAATTTAAAGCCATCTTGCAGGGTCAACAGGAGTTGGATTTACACCTCATGTTATCACAGTTCAAGCCGGAGAGGTATAGCCATCTTACATTTGAACTTATTAATAGTTTCCCTTTTTTTTGTTCGCAGAATATGTTCTCGGGTTTGATTTTCCAGGATTCTGTTTGCGAGTTGAATTACCATATTGAAGCTTGTAATTTGAATCATTGACTAATTCCAGCTTTGCACTAATATACCACATTTTGCGTAGATGCCTTTCTACCATGTAGTGCTGATGGTTATTCTGAGCATAAAGTAACGATTTGGCACAAAATCCCCACTTGATCATGTAATTTTTTTTTTCTAGTTTTATCCCATTTCTGACCTGTAAATCTCATTCAATCTTCATGTTTGATATCCTTTTTTTAGTTGGTCTTTGATAATTATGTCTAGTTATCGATACCTGATTCATTGAGCACAAAATCCAGTCTGCATTAAATCAATGTTATTTTGACCAGGCTTTTATGTTGTGCTTTAGAAGATTTACAGTGACTATAATTCATGTTCATGATTTTTATTGCTGCTTCTTTGCTGCAAGTTTTTTTTTTAATTCTTTGTTCAACTGAGGTGCTACACTGCCTTCTTTGAGATTGTGTTAACTGCTAAGATAGTGAGATCTGCTTTTCAAAATTAACAAAAAATACTTGAACTCTACTTTTCAGGATGTGTCAGCAAAAATTATGTCATTTTCTCAGCATGGAACTCGTGCAGTTTGTGTTCTGTCAGCAAATGGTGCCATATCTAATGTAACACTTCGCCAAACTGCTACTTCTGGTGGAACTGTGACATATGAGGTTTGTACTTTCAACCAGTGGAAGCTAATAGAGTAGAGACATTTTTACCTGAAATAGAGATCATGTTGTGAGATGTTGGTACTAAAGCTCCTAAAAATGTCATGATGAGATCATAGAATGCAAAGTTGCGGATGCACTGTCTATCTACAATGTAGAATATGTCAATTGCAAATGCTCATTACCCGTTTTTTTTTTCTCCACAGGGCCGATTTGAGATACTGTCACTGTCCGGGTCGATCCTTCTAATGGACAATGGAGGCCAGCGCAGCCGAACTGGGGGGCTCAGTGTTTCATTGGCTGGTCCTGATGGTCGTCTCTTGGGTGGTGGGGTTGCAGGACTTCTCATAGCAGCTTCACCTGTCCAGGTATTACTTTCTACCCTGCAGCGATCCCAGGCTCGTTTGTTGGAAACAATCCATAACTCGCTGTAGAATATGTGATACATAGCTTTGGCCTCCGCTTGCATTTTGCCATTTACCCTCCGTGATCAAAACTAAGCTGTGTTCCAAACTTGGTTTGGTGTCCTGTCAGTAGCTCGACATCACTGCAACTTTTTCTAGCGTGCTAAAGAGAGAACTGCCAATGACATGCAATTTTGCTGTTGCTTAACTGGATTTTATGCACAAGGCGATGATATCGATCACCGGCGTCGCTCGTATTATTCGCAGATAGTAGTGGGAAGCTTCAATGCCGACAGGAGAAGAGAGCCAAAGCAGCAGGTTCCGTCCAACCCCGCACCCGCACCACTGAAGGTCACTCCAGCCACTGGGATGGCGCCCAATAGCCCCCCTTCGAGAGGCACATTGAGTGAATCGTCGGGTGGCACCGGAAGCCCGCTACACCAAGGCATCGCCGCCGGCAACAGCAATAACCAGCTGCCGATCTTGTCCAGCATGCCATGGAAATAAGCTCTGCATCCTTGAAGAAATTCCGGCTCCGATTGACCGTCGATGCACTGCCTCCCTGGCAGAAAGTAGCCATGGTGCTTCGGTGCCACGGGTGTCTCTAAGTAGCTCTATATAGTGTTAAGTCCGAAGTTTAATTGGGGGGAGGGCTATATAGCTGTTGTGTAGGTTTCACCCTGTATTTCTGTGTTAGGTTGGTGTTTATTGTTGCCTTAAGATGATCTATTGAGATACGATGATGTGATCCTATGCAGCGTGATCAAAGAATACTGTTCTTATGTTCAATCAATTTATATGTATTGCCAAATGAATAGCAAGGAGTCCACAAAATGAGTAGCAGTTTATATGTATTGCCAAATTTATTTGTCAGCAGCCAAATGAATAGCAAGGCATCCGCAAAATGAGTCGTTTTTCAGTGACAAAACGAAGAACTGGGCATCCCTCGGTAGCAAAAACAAAATTTTCGCCGGAATGAACTGCGAAATGAGCTGGGCAATGACAAGAATCAGATCAACACAATAACTGGAGAGTGCTACAGCAAAACATTCTTTTAACATACAGCTACAGGAGTCAGCCAACCATTGTTTGCGGCAGTGTTCAACAATACAGCTTCAGTTAGTAAAAGCATACTGTTGACTAAGAGCAGTATAAAGACATTCCTATTATTCTGTTCCAACAAGATATCCTCGATTGCATTTGAATTTGATTCTACATCCTTCAATTCTCATTCTTCCAAAGAAAAAATTTTCAGGTAAACACGGGGTTTGGATCAAATCATCCACATTCTACAGCATCATCTGTGGAGCAGATCTCATGCATGCAATACTAATGTTATTTCCTCAAGAAAATCCGGTTGACAACATCTAACGGCAGCGCATAGGCAGGATCCATAGGCTTCACTCCAGGATACTCCATCAATGAAAGCCCTGCTTGCAAGAGGCCAACTGATTAAGCAAAGGGCTTACAGTCTAAATTCATTCAAATACCATACTACAAGATACCCATGACAAAGTACCACACTGTGGGAAGAAAGATAAACACCTGCAACTCCAAAGTAGGTGTGATAGATATCTACCGCATTATCTGGTCTGTCTGAAATTCCACCATTTTCTTTGTCCTGCCAATGAATAAGATTTTTGATCAACATATATGGAAAGGGAAAAAACTGATCTTTTAGTTAATGGACACATAATTATCGAAATATCCGAGGAAAGAATCACAAGCAGTTACCTGACAGTTTAGTATGAATTTTGCAAGTTTTTCCTTGTCAATCCAGTGCACTCTATCAATCATTATCAAGCTAGATAACACCCACCACGAGTAGCACACCTAGAGTGGGTAATTCAATAAAATCTATGATGCCATAGCACAGAGAAAAATGCAAAAGATGCACAATATGAGAAAAAGGCAGTAAACCTCACATCAGCTAGTTTCTCAGGCCGCCCATTGAGCCCTCCCTCTTTACATTGGCGCTCACAAAGCCACCATCCAAGGAGATCTCTATCAACATGATGCAAAGAGCCGGTGATTGCGAGAGCACCAACACAGCAAAATACTGCATGGAAACGTATACAGGATGTTCAGGTTATCCGATGGCTATGAAGTGACAACTTGCAGAGAAATAAAAAGAATTAGGAAATAATCTTGTGAGGAAATGCAAATTTCAAGTTATCATACAAATAGCTAATTTTAGGATGATATTACAACATACCAGTTAAAATGACGCAATAATTACAGAGCGTTGTTAGGTTATAATACTAAACACTTATATTTTGTCTGAATGAAATGTTTTTAGTTCTGTACGTTTCTGGTGTTCTGGTAAGCTAATTCTAGTGCATCCCAGAATTAGCACAGTGCAATCCAGAATTAGCAAATTCATTTCCTTTTCCCCCCACAATATAAATAGGAATACAGACAAACGGCCTTTCATGATCTGATAAATCATTATCCTAAAACACTTTATTACATACCACTATACCAGCTCTACTCAGGCACCCTAAAAACGGGATTTAGAGAGAAAAAAAATCAAGATAATACATACTCTGCCCTGCATGAGACTCCCCTCCTGGCATAGCTCCAAATCCACCATCCAAGTTCTTACAGCTGACAATATAATCTACAGCCTTTTCCACATTAATTTTATGCAGACGATGCAGCAAAGACAAGGTGCATAAGGAAATATATGAGAACCTACAAAATATATGTTAACTTTGAATTAGTAGCTCACATGAAGTTGCGTTCAAATAAAAAACATGGGAATTCAAAAGGATGGTTAAGATTTTTACCTAGTATCGACTTCACCCCAAATATCACCAGAAAATGACCCATCCTCATTTTGAAGTCCAACAACATCTGACACGATTTAGATAGGAAAAAGAATAGGAAACCAGACTTCAAGCTCAGGATGTGGCCACTTCAATTTATTCAGAAAAATAAGAGATTGAAAAAAATTTACAAAATTATTATCTCATAATACTTCATTTCATGATGTATAGCATGCAATTTAAGTAAAAAAAAAAAAAAGGAAGACCACGAAGTACCTAGGACAGTAGGACTAGCTAATGCAGAAGGGTGATGTTCCCAAATTCTACTGCAGCATAGGATCGATCATCTCACATGATGTTGTATTTTGGCTGCAGCAGTAGACTAAGAATTTGGCATGTTGCTGTAAGATAAACCCATCCGCATTTCTAAGTATGCAGGGGCTGTTCCCCCTTCATTAATTAGAGAAAATAAAACGTAATGCAGAGGGCACCCGATCGTTTCAGCTTTCTTACTAATCAAACTTGGGTATTCAGGGGTATCAGGCAGCTCCAAACCAAAGTTGCAGGATTGACTACGATCGTTAGGACACCGGTAATCTAACGTTTGCAAATCTACCACACCGGCATGAACCAGGTTCAAGATCCCGAGAAGGATACAATCAGCAACCTTGTCGACATCAAGCACATCAAGCCGATCGAAGAGGCACATGACCTGCACGGCGCTGAGTGTGTAGAGGACGTGCGGGTCGTGCCCAACGTTCCCTCCAAATCCACCTGCACAGCCACATCCCAAGAACAGCAAAAAAATGAAGAACATCGCTCCCAAGGACCCAGAAAGAAAACCGAGGCTTCTCCCCCTTCTCGCATCGCAGTACCAGATTCGGGGTGGTAGCAGGACATGATCCAGTCGATGACCTCGCCGGCGTCGACGGCGTGCAGCTTGTGGAGGAGGTCGAGCGTGGTGAGGCCCCAGTAGGCGCCGTTGAGCCGGATGTGCTCCATCACCAGCGACTCGAACGAGTCCTTCTTCTGCGGCAACAGGGAGACGGTTGGCGTTCATCCGAGCGAGAGGTGGAGCGGGGCGGGGCGGGGGGGCGCCTACCTTCTCGACGGTGACGATGTAGCGGACGTGCTTCTCCGCGGCCAGCTCCCCTTCCTCTCCCATGGCCGCCTGCCCCCGCTTGGTCCGTGCTGCTCCGTTCTTCCCCTCGTCGGCCGCTCTGCTCTTCTCCACCGCTGTGCTGGTGGGATGAGCCATGAGAGCCCTCAAGAGCCCATGAGGACTAGGCACTGGGCCGCTGCGACGCAGCCCAATTTGAAAATGGGCCAGTCCTATGATCACAGGCCGTCTATCCTCGTATGGACGGTCGCACGAGATGCCGGGAAGGGATGGCACCAGACGGTGGGCCGCCCTCGAGACGAATTCTAGTGGAGTGCATCCCACTGGCACACAAGTTTTCCGCCCTACGTATCCCCGGCTTGGTTCTCTGAGAGAATCGCCGCCAATGTACTGTACATGCGCAACTTTCAAATAGATGCATTGGAACATCTCCCTTAATGGTCTCGTCTATATTGATTAGGGATTTGATAAATATCATTCGGATGTTTTTGTTTGCTGAAATCACCCAAATCTGTGAGCATTGAATCATTGTTGAGATTCGAGAGTATCGATTACATCCGATCCTATGATTTGATCTAACGGTTAAATTTTAAATCTCACGACTCAAAATTTGAATGCTATTTAAAACAAAAATATCTACAAGATGCCTATACACTCCCGATTGATTAACGTATTGTGTTGGCACAATGGCACTGCGACTCTCATGCAAAACGATCCGATTATCTCTACTATTATAAAGCAACAGTTGGTGGCAGTGGTGAGTTCTACCCACGTCATTAATTGCCCTGCTTAATTGCCCTACTTAATTGCCCTGCTTAATTGCCCTACGCAAAAAACGAAGCGTTGCTTTAATTAGCCAGCTTTCGCAAGAAACGAAGCGTTAAAGATAGATGTTTGATCTTGTGAAATAATTTTTTTATTTTTTAATCTTTATTTTTCGTTATCAATTTTGTTTTTCGTAGCAATTCACGGGCATGTAACTATCATCCTCGATCATGACTCGACTTGGCACTCAGTAGCAACACTGCATGCAATTCCCCACCGTGCAAATTGGCACCAACTTTTAAACCAATTCCATTCCTGCAGAAACATTTTACATCTGCCTGCCTCGCCACTTCACCGCCACGCATCCACCGCCGTCGAAAGGAAGAATAAAAGAAACTGTGATCATGTACACACATCGAACGCCACCCAAAACCCAAGCAGAACACGATCATCAAAGCAAGGCAACAGTCCAACGCCACAAAGCACGGCGAGGTGTATCATCATATATCACACTGGCTATAGAACCGGAACGAGCCGCTGCATCGAGCCTTCGTTTCCTCCCCCGGCCCGCCGGAGCTCAGAAGAAGCCGTAGTTGTTGAACATGAGGCTGCCGGCGGCGTACGCGCTGAGCAGCTCGTTGTGCGGCGACCACGGCTCAGCCCTGAGCCCCACCCTCCTGAGCGCCTTGAGGATCTTGTTCCGGTTCGCGTACCCGGTGACGACCACCTTCTGGATGCTGCCCTCCACCTCGACCCTCTCGACGCCTGCACACCGTTAATCATTGCAGCCACAGGAAGATCAGACCAGACCAGACCAGACGGAGAGGTTAGTTAAGACCGCTGGAAAGAGAGGCAT
This sequence comes from Rhipidocladum racemiflorum, assembly GCA_036346355.1. NCBI lineage: Eukaryota > Viridiplantae > Streptophyta > Magnoliopsida > Poales > Poaceae > Rhipidocladum > Rhipidocladum racemiflorum. The sequence continues at coordinate 77,845,208 of CM070583.1, read as the reverse complement.
TCATGGCGGCAAGAGCTTTGGTAAAGGAGAAAGGATGGGATCCAGTACATGGATGGAGTACAGCTACAGTGAGGATGCAGGGCCTTCTTTAGTTTTTTACCTTTCACTTTGGACAGGCATTTCCGTACCCTCTTCTCATGCAGCGCCACCATCTCCACTTTCAGCTCAGTGGTCTGCGTGCATTGGGGGAATTAGGAAATGAGCGCAGGTTATGCATGCACTCGCATCGATCATGAGAAAGTACTGCGGAAAGAATGGCGTTCATCCCTATTCCCCCCCCCCCCCCCCTCTTTGAACAGGCACATTTTTGCATGAATATCTAATGAAACACCCCCAAGTTCTAAGTTATAACCCCGCTTTATGTGTAGTAAATCCAGCCACCTCTCTATATTGTTTTCAGGGCAGGGGTAGGTTAGGGTACGATGAAGGATTGAACATGGCGCTAATTTACAATCCGCATGCATTGTCACTCTGTTGACACTTGACAATGCTCTGGTTCCATGTTAAAAAGGAGGAATAGAAGAGCAAAAGGTACATGTAGAGAGGCACATAGTTCATCTCGAAGACAAGCATAACTTCGTTACCACGGCATCGTTTTGAGGAGAGAGAGCTACTAGGAAACCTGACTGAATTATCATCTCCACATGAACAACAATCAAAACAAGAACATTTAGATGTTTATGAGTCGTGATGAGCGAATCCATACCTCCATGGAGGAACCGTTTATCTCACAGTGTTGCGGCCGGCTTTCGAGACGACGGGGAAGAAGGGAATAGGATGAGAACGGGACAGGGCTCTTATAGCGGCGACCCACAAGGTGGCAAAGGCGAAAAGAGCATCGGCAGGATGTGATGAAGGGAAAAGATTAAAGACGGTGCTCAATAGATTCCTGGTGTTTCTTGAAGCTAGCTAAGACCTACACCTACGGGAATGGTGATCTCTCCTCTACTTTCCTAAAGGGAGCTTAGGTCTACATGGAGAAGAGCGACCGGTGGTCGTACCGAGGCCTGGGTCTCTTGCTACTAGTTTAGTTCCTGAGCTCAACTCTCAATGGTGCGTGGCTTATGGCACGAAAAGAGAGGTTGATCGAGTCCTGGTCAGTTGCATGTAGGAGATGCAGAATATGTGTCTGAATATGTGTCTCTGTCGGTGTTTCATGTTGTGTACTAATCAGTGACCAGCTACGGCGGCCGCAAGGCTGCAAGTGCAGATAGATACAGATGTGTTTCAAGAAAGATGCCGAGCTCATGCGCGTGCTAACGAGCTATTGGTCGTAAGAGGATCTTGGCTTGTGATGACATGGACGCCATTGACGAGTCCAAGCTTGCTTTTCGCGGTGTACCCTTGCTAAGGTTGGGGTGCAGAGGGAGGTGGAGGCAAGGAATACACAGTTTGGAATGTGTGGAGATCTGCAGGACCTAATGGTTACAAAAAGAGCAAAAGCGCAAAAGGTAAAAGAAGGCATGAGAAGGCATGAGAAGGGGGGAAAAAGAGAGTCGGTGAGATCGACAGCAAATGGACCAGGATGCAAGTTTGGTATTCTTGCCTTGGCTTCACAGGCATAAGCTAGCGGATGGGCTAGCTCTGAACCATACCATATCCATTATTCTCTGCCTGTTAAATCTATTAGGAGTACTTAATTATTTGCTTTCAGTTGATTCAGAAGAGAAACCGTTGATGGATGGCTAATGGCTTCAGCTTAATGATGCGAAGCTGCTTCAAAAGAAGAGGCCAACAATGCGCGCAATCCAGCAAAAAAGTGCCCTCTCCACGGAATAATTACACCTGTTATAATTAACTGCTGAACTACTGAATTGATGCATGATGCATCGCGAATTCACAAAGATCAGTCGTTTCGTTTCGAAAACAACGATCACAGACAATACCAAATACCAAAGAATGGCAATATATATTGGTGAATGCCTGAATGGCAACCGCTAGCGATTTTCTTCTCTTGACATTATTAATCTCAATTCCGGCTACAAACATCTCTCCAAACACTTTTTGCTGGCAAACTTACTGCACATGCACGACATGCAACAGATTATACAAAACTTGGGGAAGCAAGAACGAATAAATAAACGTCCCAACACGATGGCCACCACAATCATGCGCCATAGGTCTCACTAACGAGCCACTAGCTAGCTACTATACCTTTCGTCACCTCTACAGCTACTGCTCTTCTCCAAGATCTCACTTAGACTGCCAGCTTTCTGCAAGGATTAGGGAGGAGATCCTTGAGCCGAACGACGTCGATGTAGTCAGGGTAGCGTTTGCACGCCTCCTCGTCGCAGTTGCCGTCGATCTTGCCGAGCCTGAGGTAGCCGAGGTCGCTGCAGGTGTTGCCCGGGATCACATGGTACCCGACGTCAACGATGGGGGCGTGCTCGCTGTAGAGCGCGAAGGTGGCGTCCTCCAGGGTGCCGTCCCGGTAGACGATGATGCCGTCCTGGTCGTTTCTCATGGCCCGGAAGACTTTGTCGAAAACTCGGTCATGAGGTTCATTCACCGGCATGCATCTGAAGAGGAGAAGAAGAATGCAAGAACCAGAACTGTTTTTCTTCAGATAGCTAGCTTCCATGCAAGTGACAGAAAAGAAAAACGAAAACACCGATCACCTAAAGTTTTTTTTTTAGAAATTTTACGGTGCATTATACTGATAGTATACAGTGTGAAGTAAAAATCAGATATAACTGTTGATTTATTAAGGATGTTTTTACTACTGTACTACCAGATGAAGTATAAGTAAACTCTAGTTAATCTGATCCATTAGATCGAAAAGAATGAAGGTTCATATTCAATTTAGTGTAAACTCAAAATTTTATCATACTACCACAACCAAATGGGTATTGGGCCGTAAGATTTTCGTTATGGCCCGACTACGTTTCATATCGACCTCAGTCAGGCAATGTGTCATCGTTTGGGTTGGATTTTCCTTCTCATGGTCATGGACTAAGCTCGGCCTCCCAAAAGGCCCTAAAGGAAGGCTGGATTCCATACGACAACATGCCTCCATTTATTTTTCTGAACGATTTCACCAACCGTACTTGCAAACTAACACATCCTTCAGGTCTTTTCCCCCCCACTTTACATGCCAAATATTCGTCATGACTTTGGGCAGGTCAACAAGACACCAACAAAGCCACTATCATCTTGTCAAGAGCATGACTGTGACATTCTAGTCATCATGCAGTATTTATCCTCGATAGTAACAAGGCTTGTGAAACAACGCGGGGTACCAGTAGTGGCACCAGATTGGTTCTCCGTGGGTAAGGACTGGAAGCAGCTTCGATGTGACAAACAAAACACACATTGCAACCACAATTCACAAACTAATGTCTTGATTTTTTAAAAAATAATTTCATATCTGGAAAAATGAGAATGTGTTGCGCTTGTGCTGGTCAATTCTAGCAAACGCAAAACGCCGACCACTGCGCCGACAAGCTAGCTAACCAAAAAACGTCAGGGCCAAACCTAACATGATTAGCGTTTACCTAACCTTGCCCATCCCTTTATCAACTCAAAACTAAACATGTCGCCCAATTAGGCACGAGACGCGCCAAGCCCCTGTTCTGAATTTGGAACGCAGGGATTCCATCGGAATTTTCCGTGATAGTGGAAGAAAATTACTGGCGGCTATCGGGAGAAATTCCTAGAGAGATTTGATCATTTGCCATAAAATTGGTGTGTACTTATGATTTTTATTGATATGTGACGTTTGGACCTAAATGTTAGTGCGACATGGTGAGGCAAATCATTAAATGCACATATCTTTATGGTGAATAATAAATTATTCCAAATTCCTATAGGATTCCAATGCTCCGAAACAATTCCATGACCCCTAAAGATGCAGTAGAAGCCATCAATCGAGGTGCACTGCACAAATTGGGACATCCCTTCCTCGTGATTGCTTGAAATGAACATGAACATGATGATGTGGCAAGAACAGAGCATCGAGCGGCAATGGTGTTGCTTGTACGGTGCAGGCGTGCAACCGCCGCAGGCTAAAGTTGGCAAAAAAACCTGACCCTGCCTATGATTATCCCAACAAGGGAAAAAACAAGAAGCGAACGAAATAACGGAGCAGAAGCGCAGCACAGGTACAACCAAGGGCAACGAGCGATCGATCGAGAGAGCGAACGGACCTGAGGTGGAAGATGTTGGGCACGCGGAGGGCGCCGAGGTAGACCTCGACGGCGCCGAGGAACGCCTGGTACGTGCGGAGGTGCAGCGCGTCCACGCGCGGGTACGGCAGGCGCGGCCGTGGGCCCACGCACCCCGCCACCGCATTGCTGACGCCGCCGCCGACGCCCAGGAACGCGTACTCCCTCCACGCCACCGCCGCCCCGTGCTGCTCCCTGGGCGGCTCCGGCGGCGGCAGAGCGACGAAGCCGGCCGCGGCGAGGATGGGCTCGAGGTCTTCGTGGGTGAGGATGGGCCGGAACGTGGCGTTGTGCCACAGGGACAGCTTCTTGGCCGCCTCCTGTAGGGTCAGCCTCATGTCCCTGCTCTTCTCGGCCCTGTCCCCTCCGGCGGCCGCCGCCGCCGCTGCACCGGACGACGCCATGGGGGAGGAGGCTTCCTTGGGGTTTATCGGGGGGACAAGGAGACGAAGCGCAGATGGCTCCTCACGTTGTTTATGGCGAGACAAGAGATTGTTTTCGAATCAGAGACGGGAGATTTTGGGAAATAAAAAAGGAAGGAAGGAAGGAAGGAGGAGGTGGTGGGCGTGGGAGAGATGAGATACAGAGGAGTCGTCACCGCGTTGGGATTCTCTCTGCGTGGCAATATTTTTGAAGGGCTCGGCAGCGCGAGAAACGCTCCCCGCACCTGCCTCGTTACGGTGGGAAGGCCTTTTAGGCCCGGACAATGACAGGTGGGGCCAGGCTCAATCTCCTGTACGGAGCAGCGAGGGGTGGGCATTCGGTTTATACGAGTAATTCAGTTTGATCAATTCGGTAAAAAAGTATTTTAGTTTTTAACAGAAGGCCACCGAATTGACTAAACAAAAATAAGAAACCAAACCCAACTAATTGAGTTAATTGATTTGGTTATTTCGGTAAAGCGGTTTACCGAAATCACCAATTCACCACAACATTAGGCCATCTTCAAGAGGAGCCCTAACCCGTTCCCTATCTGGAAAAAAATGAGGAAGCACGAAACACAGTAGCACGAAGCACAGCTCCAACAGATGCCACATCGTCTTCCTCTCTCCATTCCCCACTTCGTTCCCCATCGGCAAGGAGGCCAACGGCTAGTCTCTCCCGCGCTCGCGAGGAGCCTCGAGGAGGCGAGACGCCGGTCCGCCGCTCTGTCCTGCACCGTCGAGGAGATGGTCTGAGCTTCGTCCTCCATTGCAGCCAAGCTCCTCACCCTCCTCTGCCGTCGCGTTCGTCTTCGACTGTTTATTCCCGAACCCGAATCCAACTCCAAGCCAAAATCCCTGTTTATTCTTGCCCATAACCCCGTATTTGGGAGCAGTTTTGTTTCAGGTTGGAGGATTCGTGGCTCAGACATGAACGAGAAGACCTCCATCTCTAAGGAGCTCAGCGCCAAACTATCTGTATATAACTCCGGGTCTGACAAAAAATATAGTTCATGATAGAAAAAAGCGGTATCCGACCGAATCTAAGGGTTTGTTTGCTTTTGATTCTAGATCTTGCCACCAAAAGGTGAATAAAAAGCAAACAGTTCGATTATATAAATCGATTTTTACAATCCAGCTCACTGATATACATTAGAATCTACAATCCACTTCATATATGTTTTTGTATTTTAATTTTTGAAAAATCAACTTCTCTACCGCAATAATTTAGAATCAATTTTTAGGGAATTCGAAGGAAAGAAAACAGACTCGGTTGCACCCTACTCGTGATCTCTCGGTGGAGCATCCGGAGCAACCCACGCGTCGGCCGTATAGTTAACGAAGCGGAAAAGGTCCTTGTTGCATAGAAACGGAAGCCCAACGAATGATGACACGTCTTTGCACCGAGCGAGATGACAAAATGTTGCTACTTCGGAGCTCGTCGTTTCAAGGCGACCTAGAAGATACGATCTTGTTTCTTATAAAGTCACGAGGGAACTAATACCCACCAGGCCACCAGGCAAGCTAATGTCGTGGCTTCAAACACTTTCCAAGCAAGCAAGCCTCTCATCTCACGTGAAACAGCAATCTCCGGGAGACTACCTAGTTCACGAATGTTTGAGGTTCCATAATCACAACTTTTTTTTTCTTTCGATAAACGAGCGGACCCAACTGTCAGTGTCACACCAGCACTTAGCTCTGGTGTAAAGTGCATGTGTGCGCACCGCAAGCTTTGTTTTAAGGGCATGTACAATAGTACATATCAACAGTCTATAGGAGCATGTTATATAGGACTTTAGATGATGTGAAATAGAGAGAATGAGGAGAGAGAAAGATAATGTCTACTATTTAACAGAAAGTTTTGTAGACAACTTTATATTGTATATACCATTTTACAGATAGACTATTAATTATATAAGAGATCATTACAGACAGCTACATAGACAATCTATTGTATGGATTGTTTTTAGTACTAGGCGGAGACTAGCACCCAGACGTCCTGTCGGGGATTGGCTATCTGGCAAAAGACCACGGTACCCCCGTGAAAAGCTAAACCCGCCGACCAAGCGGCACTAAGGGAAGATGCTCGGGAGAACGAAACGAGCATCCCTCCTTCTCCTCCGAAGCGACGCGTTGCGCCTCCGTCATAAGCACCAAACACACCCCACGAGCAAGCATGCTCGTGGAGGCCACGACCGCCGGGTGTCTTGGTCGGAGGGCTCAATGAGCGCCGAGGAAGGAAGGAGGCAACCAATCACCTGAGATCAAGGGAAATCATACCCAAATTCAAATAACGCGGGAATCAAGGGCAGTATCACGGATATGGATGCATAGCGTGATCCCCGAGGCGCATTACTTTTTCGCATCTCTAGTCATAGTATTTAAACCCCTCAAGATCTGTGAGGAGGGCACACGAAAGATAGAACACAATACACCGGAGTAGGGTCATTATCTCGGCGAGAGGCCCGAACCAGGATAAAAACACCGCGTCCCCCTTTTTTCGGCCTCCTTCTCCCGACCTGCGTCGCTCGAACGCCTCTTCGATCCGCGGCGACGGCTCATTGATCCCCATTCAACAAGTAAGCTCGACGGAGCCCGTTCTCCAATCGCCGATACCGGGCGCCGTCCGTGGGGACGATTTGATTCCCGTGCGGATCAAGATCCTCGAGGATGCCAAACTCGGAGACACTCGGGACCTTTGTGTCTTTGACCACGTTGAGGATGACGACGTGTACTACGCCGCCGACAACGTGCCCAGGGTGACCGATCCTATCGATCACACCGAAGTGCAGGAGCCTTTCCTCGGACACGGGAATGCGAGGCAGATCCTCCATTCCCAGACATTACCTCGGAGACCCCGAGGATGACCGCAACGAGCTCTACGATGGCCTGGACATACCAGACGACCTAGAGCTCGGCCGAGAGACCGCGTCCCAAGGGGATACAATGATGTCCCCATCGCTTTCGCCTCGCTCTCGTCAGTCAACATGGTCAGGAGCCACGCGAGCCCGGAGAGGATCCTCGGACGCCGCCAGGCACGACCACTATGAGGCGGCCAGACGCCACTTGGAGGCGTCTTTGGGAAAGACGCGCATTCGCCGCCAGGCAAAGGGAGGTGCGCCTCCACGGAAAGGAACTCTCGCGGTACCGAACTCCCGATCGCACTCGAGCGCCGTCAAAGCTTCGCCGCTACCACTGAACGAGAACGGCTACATGTGCCTTGGCGGCCAGGCGTGACTCGCGTAGCTTCCCCGAGCAAGTAGACTTAGAGGCCATGGGCAGGGTCGTGGCCGAAGATTTGGAGAGGCTTGCCGCCGAGCTAAAAGTCTCGGATCCTCCTCATGGCCGGGATGCCCGGAGTGTGTCCCGGGACCATCACAAACGCTCCCCCGTGCGTTCGCACAGAGATGAATCTCGGAGCCATGCTCGGAGATCGCCCAGTCGCCGACCCGATCCGGAAAGGCCGGAGCGATCCAGAGCAACCTCGGGCGATATCAGCCTGTCGCCGGTCTGGCGCTCGAGCACTCCGCAACCAAGCGGTCGTCGGCCCGCCCGACGCATGAGGTTTTCTCCCGACTCGGCCCGCGCACGGGGCGTTGGGTGGAAGATCCGCGTGGAGGCCGCCGTGACCGAGGTTTTCGTCGCGAAACCCCGAGCTTCGGCTGCCGGGCCTTCACGAGCTCCCTCCGGACGCGTCGCATGGCCAAACAGGTTCAAGCCCGCCACGCCGAGAGATTCAACGGGACCCGAACCCCGGATGAATTCCTCTCGATATACACTACCGCCATCCTCGCGCCGAGGTGATGAGGGGTAATGGCAAATTACCTTCCGACGGTCCCGACGAGCCTGCCAGACGTGGCTTTTCAATCAAAAGGAAGGATCCATACGGTCCTGGGGGCAGCTCAGCGCCGCTCGGCGAATTTCCGGAGCTGCTACATCCGCCGAAAAGAGCGCGACTGGAGCGCTTGATACAGACGGACGGGGAAACCTCGCGACAATTCGTCGAAGGTTCATCCAGTCCGAACTCGATCCCGAACATATCGGACGAGGTATCGTCCGAGCTTTCAAGTTCGGGTACGACGTCGCTTCACACAGACCTGGAGATCCACCCGGATCTAACAATAACGAAGCTCTTCCGAATGGCCGATCGATACGCCAACGCAGATGAAGCCGTCAATGGAAGAAAATGCCGGATGAAGGAAGTCGCCGCCTCGGCCGCCTAGAGACCTCGGCTAGCAAAAAGGGTTCGATCAGAGACAAGAAGATCAAGAAGAAGAAGAAAAGCAACCCTCGCCGCCATGGTAGCCGCGGTGGAACAACAACACCCGGCAACTCAGCCCGCAGTGGGCCTAATGCTCGAGGAAGAGGACAACCACCCAGGCCTCGAGGCGAGGCGACTCAAGCGGACCGACGAGGCGACCAAGCGGACCGACGGGCGACCTCTCATCCCACTTCACCAGCGCCGCAGGCACGACCTACGGAATTGCCGAGCGTGGACCTACCGCTGGAGCGATTTCTGGCAGGGTCCCATGCCGACGCCTGCACAGGGTGAAAACGACAAAGGAAAACAGCCCGCCGAGGAAAGTGAGGATGAAATGGAATATCAAGAACCAAGGAATCACATAGCGGTCATCTTCGGGGCTCCTCACGCCTACAAGTCCCGCCGGGACTTAAAGGAGGCTGCAAGGAAGTGCACCATGTCACCCAGGGTAAGCCTCCGGCAAAGAAATTAAATGGCCTGAGGTATCCTCACATTCTCCAGAGACGATTGTCCCTTGGGGATGACCAAACCCCAGAGGCTTCCGATGGTCGTGAACCCCACCATCGCAATCTGCTGCCTGGTCGGGTCCTCATAGACTCCGGAGCTCTTTGGACCTTATTGCAGCCAAGGTATTGGACGAGATGCATTCCTCGTTCCAAAATCAAGAGTGTGGCCGTGCCCTTCTTCGATAGTCCCGGCACCTCGATCAAACCTCTGGGCAGGTCGTCTTGCCCGTAAGTTTCGGCGGCCCAAGTAACTTCAGAACGGAGCTAATCACCTTCGAGGTGGTAGACTTGAGTCGGCCTACAACGCCATCCTCGGCAGCCGGCCTTGGCCAAGTTCATGGCCGCCGCATCACGCGTGACGGCCTAAAGATTCCTGCCAAACGGAGTCATAACCAAAAGGAACCACAAGTCCGCACTCAATTGCATTTAAAGAGCTGGATATGGTCGGTCAGTTGCCGCCGCGCCTGACCAAGAGCCGAAGCATTCCTGGCCTAAACTTGCCCTCCAACCCGGAGGAGAGACCAAGGCCGCTCCGCCAACGAAGTCGGAACCGGCCAAATCGTTCATTTGGGATCTTCCTAGATCCCAAATAGGAACTCGAGCTCGTCACTTTCCTCCGAGCAAGGTCGATGTGTTCGCCTGGAACCATCCGACATGCCCGGGTCCCAAGGAGGTGGTCGAGCACAAAGCTAGCGGTTCAGACAAAAAACCATGAGAAACTTAGACGCTTTTCCCTGAAAAGCAAGCAATCATCCGGAGGAACTTGATAAACTCCTAAAAGTCGGCTTCATCGAGAGATTGAGCACTCCGAGTGGCTAGCCAATCCACCTGGTCGGGAAGAAAGGAGGCAAGTGGCGCGATGTGCGCCGACCACACGGGTTTGAACGCTGCCCAAAAGACAACTATCCGCTGCCTCGCATAGACCAATTGGTGGACGCGACGGCGGGTCACACCATGAGCTTCCTAGACGCCTATTCAGGCTATCATCGAGATCAGCCTGTCGCCAAGACGAGGGAAAGACTTCCTTCATCACCCCGTTCGGGTACCTTCTCGCTATACGACCATGTCTTTCGGTCCCGAGAAATGCGGAGCAACCTTTCAACGCCTCATGCAGAAGACTTTCAGACCAAATAGGTCGAAATTTGGAGGTATATGTCGCATTTACATAGTTGTCAAGAGCAAGAGTACTTCAGGTCACGTTGTCGACTTAGAAGAAACTTTCAGAACCTCAATAAGCATCGAATAAAGCTAAATCCGTAAAAATGCGATTCGGCGTGAAGGCCGGCAAGGTGCTCGGCTACATGGTCGGGCCACATGGCGTTGGGGCTAACCCAGAGAAGATCGAAGCCATTGAGAACATGAGGTCGCCCACATGCGTAAAGGAAGTACAAGCTCGACCGAGGATGGCCGCCTTTAAGCTTGCTCGCCTCCGATCGGGAGCGAGGACTACCTTTCTTTAAAGCCCTCCGCAAACATGATGGCTTCATATGGACGGAGGAAGCCGATCGCGCGTTCAAAGAGCTAAAACAAGACTCTCCAAGCCGCCCGCCTCGTCACACCCACGCAGGGAAGAATTGCTATTATACTGGCAGCAACTGCACGCAGTGAGCTCGGTGTTGGCGAGAAAGAGATGGTACCACACCTATCTATTACGCCGTAAGTACTTCATGGACCAAAGGAGCGTTACCCGAGGTCCGTAAACTCATCAGACTCATTCGATGGCCTCCCGGAAGTTGCGCCACTACTTTCAAGCACACAAGATCGTAGTGCCGACCGGCTTCCCACTCAGGGAAATCCTGAAAAATCAGACGCCAGCTGGTCGACATAGCCAAGTGGGCAATGGAACTCGCCGAGTTCGAAGCCGGTATTCTCACCCGACGGCGATAAAATCACAAGTCCTGGCCGATTTGTGGCGTATCGGTCGGCTCCGGCACCACCACCACGGACCAATGATTCGAGGGGAAACTCCTGGACCTTGTATTTTGACGGATCCCGAGCATACGAGCGGGGTCGGGCGTCATCTTGGTCTCCCGACGGAGAGCGATTGACGCCATCCAACTACATTTCGCCGCGACTAACAACGCGGGCGGAGTACGAAGGCCTTTGGCCGGACTTGGGCATGCAAATCGCTAGGAGTCCAACGGCTCACCGTGAAGGGCGATTCACGCTGGTCGTGAACCAGTCAACAAGGAGTATCGGTGTTCCGATACCTCAATGGCGCTCAGACTGGCGGTAAGGAAGATGGAGAAATACTTCAAGAATTTCAAGTAATCTACATCCCCAGGAAGGATAATTCCCCGCCGACCAAATGTCTAAGGTCGGTTCCTCCCAAACCGCCGCGGTGCTCGTCGAGCACCTACATAAGCCCTCCATTCCTCTCGAAGAGGAGGCACCAGAGACCGGCGGTAGGGTCTCATTCCTCGAGCAAAGCGCAAATTGGATGACGCCATTCATCCAATACCTTGCGCATGGGACATTGCCCGAGGAAGAAGCCGAGCGTTCGGCTAACAAGGCGATCTTCTCAAGATGCATCGATCGGCGACCTATCGGAAAGCGCATTAGGAATCCTTTCCAAATCGCTCTCCCGGAGGAAGGCGACCTTCTTCGTGATATCCACGAAGGAATGTGCGAGCTCATTCGCCTTCGTAACGCTTGTGAGCAAAGCCTTCCGATTGGGTTACTCGCCGACGGCCTTGACGGACGCTGGTCAATCGTAACGACCGCCGAGCATGCCGCCCATGCTCGCGAAACTCCAACCGGCATATGCCCTACAAACCATACCGCCGTGGCCATTCTCGACACCTGGGGCTCGACGTCCCTGGACCCTTTTCCCCGAGGTCGTGAAGGCTGCAAGTATTTGCTCGTGGCCATCGACACTTTCACTAAGTGGATAGAGGCCGAGCCCGTCTCGACCATCTCGGCCCAGCGGCCAAGAGGTTCCTCCAGCAACGCGGGTAACCGGTTCGGGTACCCAACCGCCTTATCACGCACAATGGGACCCGTTCACCAAAGGAACTGTTCCAAAGTTAATGTGAGGAGGTCGGGACCAAGGTTCTGCTTCGCTTGGCACATCCACGTAGTAACGGAGCAGAAGCGAGCAAATGGGCAGCTAGTCCAGTGGCATAAAAGAGAGTCTTTAAGACCCTCAACCAAAGACAAGCAGCTAGGGTGGAGGAGCTTCCCGCCGTTCTTTGGTCTATCCGCACTACGACAAGTCGAGCCACAAAGCGACGCCTTTCCAACTTCGTCTTACGATGCGGAGGCCATTCTCGCTGCCGAAATCGTGGCCGGGTTCCCCAGTGCAACTGATCGATTCCATCGATCAAGAGGTTGAGCGCCTCGTTGACCTGGACCTCGTCGGCGACACGCCGAACGGGCGTTGCTCCGGCCTGCAATTTACCTACAAGCTCTTCGTAGGCATGCAGCCAAGGCAGACCTAGGCTCCTACAAGTCGGCGACATGGTCTTACGAAGAGTTCAAGACTGTCGAAGGCCAACAAGTCGACCCCAAGGTGGGAAGGACCCTACACGGTCATGTCTACAAATGGCCGGGCTGTTCGCCTCGCGATGCCGGATGGTCGGGAGCTCACCAAAGACTGGAACATCGATCAATCAAGCAGAAATTCTACGCTTAGACGAGTACTCTATCTCGCGCCCCTTGCGTTCTTTCCAATAAATCATTTTCCCTCTTTCTCGAGTTTCGTCCTCGCTTTGTCGAACGAGCATCGTCGCCTACCAAAGACTACAGATTTAACTTATCCAACAAGTATGTGCGCGCCATCTCCCTTGGCCCCCTATGCTCGCCCAATCGCCCACTTTCCACAAGAGCTCTTCAGATGCATGGTCGGGCGCGAGCATCCACTCTAAGCCCGGTTCATGACCACTGCATGGTGGCTCTACGTATTGTTGGTTTAAAGCTCGCCTGCTCTGTGCTCACAGCTCACTCAAACACAACCGATCTATTCGAGTAATTCAAAAATCGTTACGACCAAAGCGACCCTTAAAAACTCCCATGAACAAACTCGTGCTCGCAATGAGGACACGACCTTTGTCCATGGCAGGGGCTACGTATGATAGGAACGTTCGTCCCTCCTTACCAAGGCTCCTTTGCTCGTGTCTATGATATTTGATCTACGCCCATGCAGAACTTGCTTTCTTTTCGCAGAACCGGGATCATACGGGCATATGCTGAAAGCGAGTTCAAGCAAAAAAAAAAAAAAAAAAAAAAAAAAAAAAGGCAAGGACCAAAAAACAGCGAAAATGCAAATTTAAACCAAAAAGTTTTTTTTTTTAAAGGGTTTTAAAAAAGAAAAAAAAAAAAAGAAATAGATAAGTCATACGACCGCCGTGGAGGGCAGCGAGCTCGCCCCTTAAGGGAGTCGACCTCCGCCTCTAGGTCCAGACCTTCCGCTGCCCGCGACCTTCGGCCGCGCTTTCCGGAGGCGCCGCGCCTCCTTGAGCTGGGCTTCCTCGCTCCCGAGCTCACAAGGTCTCGCCGGCTTCACCGCCATTAAGCTCTCGCACTTCGCTCTCAAGTGCTCTTCGCCTCGCTCTGAAGAGCTGGTCCCGGAGGCGATGAGGCTCCTCGCCGATTCCACCACTTCAGTCGGCCTCGCAAGACTCGGAGACCCGACGCTCAAGATCGGCGATCTTGGCGTCTTGCTCATGATGGTACGACCATTTTCTCACGAGACCGAGGTGGCATCGATATCCTCCATAGCCTTCGCGCAAACTTGGCGTAGAGAAAGGAGAAGGGAAAGAGCCGAGCGGACTCCCGTAAGATCGCTCAGCAGTAAAAGAAGAAACATGGAAACTTACTGTAAGAGCCCTACCGACTACCTTGTCCGGCCGGGCGGTCATCGCGCCACCGAAGAAGGGATTGACCAAGTCATCCCGGCCGGCGTCAAGGTCTTGCTCCTCCCGAGCACCGGTGCTCCCAGGAGAGCAACGGCGCTACCACCTTCGATCAACCCCGGTCGCCTGCCGATCCTCGCCCACAAAGAAGCGGCTCGTGGTCGCTTTCCCCATGAGTCGGCCATCAAGGCCGGGGTCAGACGCCAACCACGAAGCGCCGCACTCCATGCTCCGCTACCGAGGCAGCTTGGTCGTTAGCAACCACCTCCGCCTCTGTTCCTCTTCACCGAGGCGACCGATGCTCATGCGGCCGAGGCGATTGATCACACGATCACCTCCGCCCTTGCACCTCCGTACGGGGCGCCTGGTGCCTCGGACCGAAGGAGTTAGGCCGGACGACTCCTCCTCCTCCTCTCTCCTTGGCTCATGGCCAAGGGCTGGTCGGAGCGACCAAGCTCCTTCCCGGACTCGGCGCTTGAGCCTCGCCGCAGCCTTCTCTTCGCAAGGGGCCAAGGCCAAGGCGCTTGGTCTCGCCCCTCGCGCTCCTCGCTTCCTCCGCTGGCCGGGATAGGCTCCACGGCCAAGGGAGCGCTGGTCCCGCCGGCGAAGCTCGGCTTCACCGAAGTCCGGTTAGCACCGCTCCTCCTCTGCCTCGCCATCACCGGCCGACGACGCTGGCCGAGCTCGGCGCCCATCCGCGGAGTTGATAATCTCCTCACCATCTGGCGGAAGTCCAAAACGACATCCGAGCTATCACGCCACGCCAAACAGGTGGGGTTAGCCCAAGAAAGTCGCAAGACAAGAGCGGAATAAGAGAATGAAGAACGTACCTTACGCCGTGGCGGCGCCATCCTCCTCGGCCTCCTCGCTTGGCCACGGCGACAGGCCTCGGCCACGACCACGGCGCGCTCCTGCGGCGTCGGCGCGTGCCATCGCCGGTCGACATCGTCCATGTCGACCTCTTCCAGCCGAGGCGGTTTGAGAGGTCGACCTCCCGCTCCTTCTAACCGAGCATAGGCGGCCTCCTCCTCTTCTTCCTCCTCCTCGGGGCATCAACCACCCGAGTGAGCCTGGTCCCGAGGGCCTTGATCCGCCTCTCCACCGCTCCTTGGTCGGAGAGACCTGGCATCCTCCTCGGCCTTCCTCGCTCGCTCGAGTCGTTCCGGGCCGGCTCATCACCCGGCTTCCTCCGCTTGAAGTCATCGAACCAAGTGCGGAGTTCGCTTACCTCTGGCGGTCGGCGTACTCAAGGTGCGGGTAGGGGTCCTGGTCGAAGCTCGGCGCCTCGGACCGCTGGCGCGGAGGCGAGGCGGATGCTCGGCGACCTCGACCGCCGCCTTCTACGGAACCCCTGGCCGGTGTCGGCTATGGCGGCCGGCAGCCGACACCGCAAGCTCAAGGGCGACCTTCTCCCGCCAACAGAATCGGGAGGAATGAGCTCGGAAAACATGCCCTCGAACGGAAGTGGGAAAATGTACTTACCGCCGCCGCGGTCAAAAATATTCTTGGGGACCTGACGATTGGGCGTCGCCTCCTTCTCTTCGGGCGCCGAACATCTCGGCGACCTATCGTCAACTCCGTCCCTGAGCTGCGTCACAACCGAAGACTAAGACAAAAGGCATATACGGATGCATAACGCAGCTTCACTGTAAAGCGATGCTCGGGAAAGAGGTCCAGGAACATACCGCGTTGTCCTCGCGGGTGAAGTCGTGCCACCCGGTCACCTCGAAGAAGGGATGCTCGCGGCGCCTCAGGGGGACACCCGGTTGAAGGTAAAGTCCCGGCGATATCCCGACCGCTGAGCCCCATCTCGGCAAGCTCACCGATCGTCCCCGAGCACCCGCTCTTCCTGTTGCACGCAAGCGGCGCGCTGCCTCGAGGGCGGAGCGCCCTCCCCAGGTAGACCAATCGGGACCCTCCGCCTTCTTATCCGGTAGAACCAGAGGTCGGCCCAACCCGACACCGAGTCCTTCAGAGCAACGAGGGGTACTGTATGGTCGGTTGGGCCGGCGAAGATAAACGCATGGCGGAACCATCCCGGCCGGCGGAAGGGGGAATAAAATGAAAGAAGAGGCTAGCCGTGGGCATTACACTCCACGTAAGCCTCGCAAAGGTGGGAGAAGATTGCGAGGAAAGGATGGAGTTGGGGTGGAGATGAGAGATCTCGCACCGCAGAAGGCAAGCACGGAGGCGAGGAAGTCGCCTCGGGCGCACGGCCCGTTGATGGCGCATAACTCGCAGGAGACGATCTCCGCCTCTCCGCTGGGCGCCGCATCATCCTCGGCACTCGACCCGAGCTTGGGTCGACGTACCCCTTCGTCCGTGAGCACTGAGCCTCCTTCGGTCATCTCGCTAACCTTGAACGCGCCATGGCCGAAGAAGGAAGGAGAGCGAAAAGGGTTCTTGGGCGCTAGGGCTCTTGGAAGATTTTTCGCCGAAGACGAGCAAAGAGACGCAATGGGACTCCGACCTCTCCCGGTAGAAAGGGTTAAAAGGATAGTGAAGAGGCGGGATAAAAATCGCCGCCTATCGCAGCAAAGAACACCTGGCCTAAAAAGCGCCGCTTCCCGAGAAACTACCGCATCACATGAGGCTTCTGAGAAGGAACCGCAGAACAACCAACGACGCGCTCGCAAGCAGAGCAAGCACGCGCGGTAAAGAAGCTCGCCTCCCGACGTAAAATGGTCGTGAGCCACGACCAAAGGAAATTCAATCCCCCTCAAGTCTTCTTAGGCTCAAGGGGAAGCCCGAGGGTTCCCCACTTGAACCTCGGGGCTAGCTGTCGGGATTGGCTATCTCGGCAAAAGACCACGGTACCCCGTGAAAAGCTAAACCAGCCCACAAGCGGCACTAAGGGAAGATGCTCGAGAACGAACGAGCATCCCTCCTTCTCCT
The DNA here is from genome assembly GCA_036346355.1 of Rhipidocladum racemiflorum. NCBI lineage: Eukaryota > Viridiplantae > Streptophyta > Magnoliopsida > Poales > Poaceae > Rhipidocladum > Rhipidocladum racemiflorum. The sequence continues at coordinate 77,828,108 of CM070583.1, read as the reverse complement.
CCGAAAGCGCAGCGCTTGCGCCTCCGTTCACAAGCACCAAACACACCCCCACGAGCAAGCATGCTCGTGGAGGCCACGACCTGCTCGGGTGTCTTGGTCGGAGGGCTCAGCCAGCGCCGAGGAAGGAAGGAGGCAACCAATCACCAGGAGATCAAGGGAAATCATACCCAAATTCAAATAACGCGGGAATCAAGGGCAAGATCACGGATATGGATGCATAGCGTGATCCCCTGAGGCGCTTTTTTTCGCATCTCTAGTCATAGTATTTAAACCCCCTCAAGATCTCAGAATAGGAGGGCACACGAAAGATAGAACACAATACACTGGAGTAGGGTCATTATCTCGGCAGTGAGAGGCCCGAACCAGGATAAAAAACACCGCGTCCCCCCTTTTTTCCGGCCTCCTTCTCCCGACCTCGCGTCGCTCGAACGCCCTCTTCGATCCGTGCGACGGGGCTCTGTTGATCCCCCATTCAACAAGTAAGCTCGACGGGAGCCCGTTCTCCAATCGTCGACACGTCCCGATCCGGGCGCCACCTCCGGACGTCGTTATTTGCCGTTAGATCTAACGCGACTTGTTTCAGTCGTTCGATTGCCTTCTTCCTCCTTGCAATATCACACGTACGTCAGGACAAAAAGAGTTCGTCCGATGAAGCATCTAGGCCCCCGGTTTATGATTTGTTTTGGTAATTAATGACAATCGGTTATTTGTGGACTAACGATTTTTTCTTGAGATTGCAAGAGGGAGTTAGTCTTCATCAAACTGAGCACAAGAGGAATCCACGCAAAAATGGTTATGCATAATAGCTCAAGGCCAAGCCAGGAAAAAGAAAGATTATTGTGTCTATTTTCCTTTTAACCGATCTCGGAGTCTAGAGAAAAGATCGGTTTTTCTAGTCTTAGACGCCGTACTATAAAGAGGGACTTGGTATAGTAGCTTGAAGTCTAAATGCATTCATATATGGCTCAATTAGTGGTTAAATCATTCGCATCAACTCGCTTTAAAAAGTTTCTTTTGAAATCAGCATTTCAGCCTTAAGTGGCACTACCGACGGTATATGCGCGGTACTGCAGGCCCTATGCGGCAGTACCGTCCTTATAACCTCGGCAGTTATCTGGCAGAACAGATGCAAATCGTGCCCATCTAATCAGCACTACCGGAGAGGTAGGGCGGTACTGCCAGCCCTGAGCGGCAGTACCGTGCGCTACACTACGGTAGTCATTTAACAGAAGCAGTGTTTTAGGTTGAGATCGGGGTGGCACTACCACAGGTATTCCAGCGGTACTGCCGAACTCAAGCGACAGTACCACCGTAATGCCTGCGGTACTCTTTTAACATAAGGGGGGTTTTTTGAGAATTGAATGTCGGCACTATTGGCCTTTTATACATCGGTAGTGTCGGAATTATTTTATTTCTCTCAACGGCTACTGACATCGCATTTATTACAAAGGAAAAATGTCGTTGAACTGTGGGCGACACTACCGGCACTCATGGGCGGTAGTGCCGACCTTGGCTGATTTTTCAGAAAAAAAATCCCCAACGGCTCTATTTCTTGAGGGGGGTTATAAATACCCCACCCCCACCTGCATCCTTGGGTTGGTTGGTGACCATATTAATTTCATTCTAAGCTCTAGTGCATTCAATTCACAAGTTTGAGAGAAAAGAGATAAGAGTTGAGTGATTTGATTTCAAGCATTCATTGAGCCATTAGAAGCATTCAAAAACATCAAGTGAACTTCAAGTTCGTTACTCTTGGAGGTTGCCGCCTCCTAGATGGCTTGGCGGCAATTGGATTGTGATCTTCTCAAAGGTGATTGTGAGAAGACTCGATCGGTTGTGAAGGCACGGAGCTCGCCTACCCAGAGTGGGGAAGAGCTACCCCAAGAATACAAGGAAAGGCTCAATCGCGCAAAGGAGCCAGTTTGAAGTGAGTCAAGCTACCTGAACGGACCGGAGATGTCGTCTAGAGAGGGGTGAATAGGCGAATTAAAAATTTGCAGCGGAATTAAATCCACCCGAGCAGGGCAACCCGGACACTCCGGATATTTTATCCGGACACTCCGGATAGTCCGGAGTATATATCCGGATACTCCGGATATATCAGCTCGAGCAGAAAAACAAATCTCCTTAAAAAGGAGACAAGCTACTAGGAAGCAAAGATTCTAAACGCAATCAAATAACTTAAGCAAGCTTGGATCTGGAGCCAAACAAAATAGAAGAATAGATCGGGGCTCCACAAGATCAAAGCAACCCAAACTTAGCTAAAGAAAGAGTGAATACACAAAGACCAAGATTTTTTACCGAAATTCGGATTCTTGAAGGGAATCCTACGTCTCCGTTGAGGTGGCTCGGTAACACTTGAGCCGGGGTCTCTCTCAACCCGCTTTCCTCCCGGTGTTGCACAAATGCACTCGCCGGCTTCACTTCTTGTCTCTTCCCTTTCGGAGGCGAGACTCGCCTTCACAAACGACCGGGGCACACCACAAGCCTTGGTTGCTCCCGGTGACTCCTAGCCGTCTAGGAGACCTTCAACCTCCAAGAGTAACAACACCACGAGAGATCGTTTGGAGGATGAACTAGTGCTCAAGAATTTGAATGAATGCACCTAGCACTTGAATCTACTTCCTCCCCTATCCAAGATTTGAATCAACACTCAAATTAATGGAGGAGGAAGCTTGAGCTCTTTTGAATGCTTTGAATGTGTGAGAAAGTGCTAGAATGCTGCAATGAATGAGCTCAATCAAAGTTCTAGCCGTTGGGAGAGGGAGGAGGCTTTAAATAGTCTTTTGGAAAACTAGCCATTGCCCTCATTTTCGAAAAAGTTCGGACTCTTTGTTAATTAACCCGGAGACTCCGAATTGGCTAAAATACGATTTTTGGCCGAGTGGGTCAACCCGGACACTCCGGATCATTTATCCGGAGATTCCGGACTAAATCCGGATACTTTGGACCAAATGTCCGGACACTCCAGGTTGAGCAGCTCGGTTAGAAAAACAGTTTTCGGGAAAATGCAAGTGTTTGGGTGCTAGTTTAAATGCAATATATGACTTTGAGCACATGAACATCCTAACAGTGATTTCCTGTCGTATCCCCTTGGTAGTACGGCTATCTTTAAGACTCAAATAAATAGGAAAATTATACTTCTTGTCTTGATGCCGTCTTTTCAAATTTAAATACTTGTAGGGGCGTCCAATCTCATTTTGCATCAATTCTAGTTAAAACATTAGATCGCTTTAATTGTGTCATCATTAATCACCAAAATTATTTTAGAGGCCTAGATGCACTTTCAATCTCCCCCTTTTTGGTGAATTGATGACAACACAATTAAATGCAAATAAGATATTATAAGAGATTGGCTTAGCATATTGAATATTAATTATATAGTGGAGCCCCCCCCTAAATGTGTGCATTAGAGTGTATTGAGTGGAATCAAATGCACATATTTCGCAAGAAATTTGCAAGAGCTCCCCCTATATCTTTGCATTCGAGGAATAGATAGCAAGAGTAATCATAAACAAGACAATGACTAAGCATGATAGATAAGCATAATGACATAATATGGATGACAGAGTTCATAACACAATAATAACATCAACCACAAGTAATAACAAGTAACGCGTCCACAACACGCACAAAAGACAAGACAACACGACACGAATAATGACTAAGACAAATCAAATCACTCCCCCTTTGTCATCAAGACACCAAAAAGGAAAACACTGAAGATCACTCGTCGTCGTCGTCTGAGGCCGCATACTCCGATCCGCCGCTGCCATTGCCACTCCCAGTCGCTGAAGGAGGAGAGGAGACAATGCTGAACAGCCTGTTGGCGGAGGACTCCCCACCGCTCTCCTCTGAAGATCCTGAAGAGTCACTAGGAGAGATCGCTTCACCAAGATGGCGACGAATGTCTCTAATCCCCTTGCCATTCTTCTTGACCTCCCGGCGAAGCTCCTTTTGCTGAGTGGAGATATCGCGACAAAGGCAGAAGATGTGTTTCAACATCTTCTGGAGCGTGCTGCTGGAGGTATCTGGAGGCACGAAGGGTGCAGCAGAGGAGGTGGCAGGAGCTGAGGAAGAGCTAGCTCCTGGATGGAGGGGCCTACGACCTCTGGAAGGTCTAGCAGTAGGCCCTGCGGCAGCTGGAGCAGGAGGAGCAGAAGGAGGTCGAACCTTGTAGGACAAATGCTCCACATATCGAACAAACTTCAGCCCACTGGCATTCGCAATCAGAGCCATCACGAAGGGTGCATAGCTGCAACTGCTCATGTTGCTCTTTGCATTCTGCCTCATCGTCTCCAAATGGAGAATGTTACCTAAAGCAAATGATGAGGGTACTGTAATTCGATGAGATTGAAAATAATGTCTTAATTTTCTTGAAGCCATTAATAGGGAATAAAATAGTTTCTGAACCTGAGGGTATTTCTTCTTAGGCCCATGTAAAACTTCACTTACATAGTAAACAGGGTTTTGAACTTTATCTAGTTCGATGACCAGGACAACACTGGCCACATTATATGTAGCCGCTACATAAAGCAACAAAGGTTCCTCTAGATTAGATGATACTAATGTTGGTGGGCTTGATAAATAATTTTTAATGTCTTGAAAGTCCTTTTCTGCTTCATCCGTCCAGTGAAATTTGTCGTGTTTTCTTATTAACTTAAAGAAAGGTAAGCTATGTTCTCCTGATCTGGATATAAAGCGATTGAGAGAAACCATCCGACCAGTTAATCCTTATACTTTCTTCACCGAAGAAGGAGATTTTAAGGATTCAATGGAATGTATCTTCTCATGATTAGTTTCAATTTCGCATGAACAAACAGAGAATCCTAGTAATTTGCTAGAAGAGACTTCGAAAGTATACTTTTCTGGATTTAACTTTATTCTATGTTTCTTCAAATTACAGAATGTCTTGGCCAAATCTGATAAATGGTTAGAGCTTTTCTTGCTCTTTACAACGAGATCAACATAAGCTTTTAAGTTTCTTTCTATTTGACGTATGAAAGATTTTTGCATGAGGCGCTAGTACGTGGCTCCACAATTTTTTAGCCCAAATGGCATCTTCTGAGGATTGTATTTTACTAAGTCACGTGTGTTTCACAGAGTACAGACTTTTTGAATGAACAAGAAAACAAATGTTAATATCTTATCCTTAATCTTTAGCATATTATCTTGAGTCCTTGCGAAATCCTTCTATTTATAGCATGCGAAGGGGTGGTAGTTGTCATCTTCTAAGATGTGTCTTTCCGCGAAAAGGTGTCTTCCCATCAAAAGACGTCTTCTCGTCAAAATGTGTCTTTTGATAAAGAGGCGTTTTTTTCGTAGGGAGTAACTTTCAAATGGTTATCTGTACCTATCAGAGAAAGCGTCTTTCTCATGCTAGTCTTATGCGGAGGTACCTTCTTTCCTGACCTGAATCAAGTCGGGGTGAAGGCTATCCAACCTCCGACCTGTATGCTGGTCAGGTTGGTTGAATGGACCGTTCCCAACTAATATGTGTATACCTGGTTGGGGTAGTTAGGATATTTTTTATATTCAACAAGTGTTATATACACTGGTCAGGAATATTTCCACGTGACTGAATTTAACTCTGGTTAAAGCCGTAACCAGGTAATAGGACTTGGGCCTAGCATTTATTTATGGGCTCTTTTTCTTTATAAGACTTGCATGCTCAGAAAGTAGAATAGGGTATGTTAATCGTTGTCAACTTGCTCAAAATATGGTGATCAAGCAACTAGAAAGGTAGCAGATCACCATTTAGGTCGAGGCCCTTCTTTTGGTGTGCCACCAACAAATGTACCGAGGTTTAACTCACTATGCAGAAAGATGATAGATCTAGCATTCAATGCATGCTTAAGTGAAGAAACATATAAGACAATTTCATAAACTATCGGTAACACATCAATGCTCGTTTTTGCAACCAGCAATACAGCAAATCCTAACCAAGATGATGTGAAAACCTTTGCTTCCAGTTTGGTGCGAAACCCACCAAAATCTGCATGCAAGGGTGACCATCAGAGAAGTCACAGCGGAAGAAACCACCTGTTGAAAAGGCAATTGAAAAGAAGAAAATAACAAAAGGCAAGATTTATTGTTCTTATTGTAAGTAGGATAGCCATAATGTTCAAAGGTGCCCTTACTTGGAGCTTGCCAAGACTTGTGATGCCTATTTGGCAGATAAAGCCTATCGTGACACGGAGTTAAAGTTAGAATTTCGATTACACATTATCCTGCTGAAACACATCACTTACTTGAATAAAATACCTATGCAACATTGTCATCCCTGTATTTCTCTACTGAACCAAATATTTTGCTAATACTCAAAACTTTTGTGTGTTGCTGTTCATTGATATATGCTACAATGTTCTTTCCATATTGAAACAAACATGATGAAAATTTGTGTTTTGGTACAAAAAAGATGTTAAAAGACAATAGTGAATTCACAAACAAAATGAAAAAAACAAATTGCATATCGAAAAAAAACACTTGAAGACGTTTGGTGAGTTGTGTCAGCTAAATGATTTCCACATGAAGGAGTTTTCCTTGCTTTTGATGTACTACTTATTGCAACAATTCGTTAGTGTACGTGCGACATATTTTAAAATGCTACCTCCAACATTATCGATCAATACTTGCAGTAATACATTAGCATGAGTTCACATGTTGTAATACTTTGTGCAATATTATCAATCAATGCTTGCAACAATTAAAGAGTACAATTGCAATATGTTGTAATACTGCTTGCAACATGATCGACCAATTCTTGCAACAATTGTGGAGTATGATTGCAATATGTTGTAATGCTACATGCAACATTATCGACCAATTATTGCAACAACTAAGGACTACGATTGCAATATGTTGTAATGATACGTGCAACATTATCAATCAATGCTTGCAATATTTTATTAATTTGGATGCAACATATTATATACCATCTTCAACACTGCTAGTGTAGACACATGATATAGCAAAAAAGGACGACTAACATAACAAGGTGACTCTAACTTTGTCTTACAATGGTTTGAATTTAAAAAAAAGATAAATTTATCATAACACAATCACCCTCATGGTCGCCATACTATCAATATTCTACTCCAACATTACTAATTACAAAAATTCATCATCTCATGGTTGCAAAAGAAAAAAGAAAAAATGCGACAATGACAAGCTTGATTTTCCCATGAAACAAAAGTAAAATTCCTATAGTTTGAGATCGTGCAAATCAACTCATTTTCCCCTTCCATATACTTCTTTCCCACAAAGCACAAAACTTGAATCAATTGCATTCAATGGTGACTTGATCAACCTTGTTGCAAACACCTTACGGTATTTAGTGATACTTTCCTGCGATTTTTTGATGAAACATAAGAATTGTTGTGAGCCATTAAAAATCAAGCACATCAATATAAAAAGCAAAAAAAAAACATATAAGTTATCGGAAGAAATGCCTTGAGGGTCTTGCTATCCCAGTTTTCTAGATATATCAGAGTGTACACCCCACAATCAAAGCTTGCAAAGAAAAAAAAAAGTCAAAAAGGATGCATCAAAATTATGCGCATATTAGTTTTTGAATGTATCAAAATTGTATACACAGAGAGAAACTATATGTTCCATACAACCAAAAAAACATGTAGATTAGATTGTTGTGGATACTCAATTGGAGAGCAACGTTGAAACTTTGATACATCTTTCTTTATTAAATTTGAGACCCTAACAAGCCTAGTGAAGTTTTCAAGCTAATAATAACAAAAGATGTTGTTACAACAAGAAAAACAGTGCAAAATAAAGAACGTGTAGATTAAATATGAGTGAAATTAACATATATAAATGTGCTAACCAGATTATTTCCTACTGAACGTGCAAAAGCTTCCTTTGAGTTTTTCATTGAGTCAAAGAAGTTGATTTGACTATGCAAAATGTTGACACATGTGAAGACCCAGTGCTTGTTACGCACAATGGGAAAAAACAACTACATTGGAAAAGAGATTTATATGTGTTGCAATAAAACGCTAAAACAAACAATGATATAGAATGTTGGCAACATAATTCAGTAGCATAAACAGTAAGAAAAAAAAGTGCTAGATCCTTTTTATCCAACTTGAACTTTTCATCAATCCTTTTCAGCTCTTTCATGCAAGATTGTGGTATAAAGTTTTCGGGATCCATAATCAATTGACACTGTTTTAAAGATGAAAAAAACACATATCCTTAAAACTAAGACTGTTTATACAGGCATACGAGTATGCAAATGAAAATAAACAAAAGATTAAGAAATTATGGCGTAAAACATAATTATTTTACCGTGATGACAGGAGAGAAGGCAAAATTCTTTAGAGAAATCTTGTTTGACAGTGGTTTAATTGCATCCTCATTAAATTTCTCAACAAAAATCATCATCAACTCATTGTCTACCTCCTCCCTTGGCTTCAATGAATTGTAAAAATGCTCTAAGATATGTGAAATCCACCAATATCGACGATATGAGGCTACATAAAACACAAACAGGGTATAATTTTCTATGAAACATTTCTAAGAATGACATGAAACATTTTAAAATAACTAATGCAACATTATGACTGAAACAAATTTATGTTGACAAATAAAGCCGATGCAAACATCTATATAGTATTTGATGTAATAAAAACATATAATTGATGCAACATTTGTGTACAAAATATTACAAAAAAATAGTATAAATCAAGTATACAGGTCAATAAACTAGATGCAAACAAAAAGTGTGAAAGTATTGAAACATCGATCATAAGTTGAAAGTAAAAAAAAGTGCTCATAGTTCAATTCCCTTCCTGGACTTCTTAACACATCTTGTGGATATGTATTTAACGTATGCATCTTCAGCAATAGGATCCACCTTGAGCTTCTTCAATTAGCTCCCACCATCTAATACCTTTGCTGCCCTTTTCTTTCTAGTCTTTTTCTCATGAGTGCTTGGACCACTACTTACGTCAATACATATGTTATTGCCAGGCCCAATTGTATTACACAAAATATATCTGAGTTCACATGGGGGTATATGTAGTGCAAAGGTAAATAGTATGAGCAACGTGAACAAAGGTACCTACAACCGCGTAAGATTTACTGGTGGGTAGGCTAGCATTTGTATTATTGCATGTTTGGTCACCGATAGCGGCAATAGTGTTCACATTACCCTCCAATTGGTTGTGAGTTGATCCACATATTGCACCAGCATCCTCAAACAAATCAATGTTGCCTTCCTCTCCAACTTTGAATAAGTTGAAATCTGCAACATCCTTGCAATTAATTGGACCAATTACTTGTATCAAGTCTAGCAGGACTTTTTCGCTCCTCACCTCTTCTTACTGATGCATCCACTCCTTAAGAGACACCGAGTAGGCTATTGCAACATTTTCTTTAATTCTAACTTCACGGTATGGAGTGCAGGATTAATCGCGAAACTATCCACATATAGAAAAAAAGAAAAAACAATCATGCATTAAGCTATATCATTTGCATCCCTAAAAAGGAAAAACACACATAAGTAATAATACTCAGCAAATACATACAACGTGGTATCCAAACGATATGCTATTCAAGTTCAGTTTGTACCCATCAACCTTCATCACAAATTCAAAGTATTCATCGCAGATGTGGCAAATCCTAGGCAATCAGTAATTAATTGCATGATTATGAATTTCTCTTTTTGGAAGGTCCAAATAATCCGTGTATGTAATCTGTGAAAAAATAGGAAAAAAGAATCTTGATAAAACTGAATCAAAACCAAAAGATAGATCATGATATAAAATGTACCAACAAGAAGTAGAGCAATATACGTACAGCAAGAAGAGATAGGCATCCTCCGATCTGGAAAACACTAGATCACTACTCGGATGTCAACTTCTGGTACCTATCAACCTCCCTCATCAAAACATTTAGAACATCTCCTGCCCATTCATAGTCTTTAAGCTCTGATATATCCACTAGGCTGAATAAGTAATCTAAAGAAACCATGTTTCTAATGCCAAGACACAACATAGAAGCTAATGAAACGAGCATGAAAGACCTCATGAATGTATCCTCATCCTCACTACCTTTCAACACCTCAATAGCCTTTGTTGTTGGTGACCTGTCCCCGACGCTGAACATATCACAAAACTCCATGATATCTTTCACCTTGCACGTTAGTTTCAGAGGTTTCCCCCCAAAGGTATCCCAAGAACTTTTGTACCATTCCTTTGGTGAAAACAATCACCTTGCCCCCGATATCTAAACTCACAGAGCACAATACTCATATTAACCATTATCCACTCCACTAGGTTACTTGGTAGTTTGAACTTTGCAACTGATAACAATCCTTCGAATCCATTATTGATAACAATACCCCGCCGCCCTGGTGTTATATCACTCACAACCTTCTGCAACCTGTTGGCACTGAATCGATGCTTAAGAAACGATTTTCTACCTTCATCACCCATCCTGTGAATGTAATAACAAGTGTGTCAATATACCGTAACATAACTCACTGTGCACGAATGAAAAGAATATTGCAAACTGTAGGATCGATATATACTAGTATAGCAATCAGAGGGGGGGTGAATGATTGTGCGGAAGCTAAAAACAATTTTTTGATCTACTAAAAATTCACCCCAATTCGGAATCAAATAAACGCTTCGATTTCACGCAAAAACAGATTGATAGACATTCATTAAATCGTGAATTCCCGGAGATCCAACCGTCAAATTGATGTGAAATTTTTACTGTACAAACTAGATTCAATTTAGAAACTAACCCAACAAGAATCGACTCAATCGGATCTACGGATCAAAAGTTATAAGCCATAAGTTGACTCCAAAAGTGACGCGAATTGATTAAACCCTAATTTTGTGATTAAACAAAATCTATGAGGAATTAACCAATCAAACTTTTTAGATCAATTACTTGATTCCCTAGGAAGGATTGGAATAGATCAAATCAAAATTATCATGAACAAATAATGAATCAATCTAGAAACGAAAACAATGCGAAAACGAATTACTATTTTGCTGGCAGACCTACCTTACCACGGCACATGTCCCGTTGCTACAGTAAATCGTGGATTACTGTAGCACCATGTAGATCCCTACTGTAGCAACTACGACACTGTAGCAGCCGAACCTTTTTCCTTCGATCTGTTCCTTTGCTTCGCTCTGTTGTCCCTTGGTTTGCACTATCCCTCCGTTCAAATTAAACATGAACAGAGCCTCGTACAGGAGACTCAAGTTCACGTCTCTGGCTTGCTGTATAGGAATTTCTCGTACCTTTTGTTGTGTCACCAGTCACCACGGTATGGAGGTATTCGAACGACCGTAGCCCCCACGCCCGCTCGCCGGAGCTCGCCTTGTCTTTTTGTTCTTCAATCAACGATGTTCGCTACGCCGCCGCCAAACTGCACTTTTTCCGTTCCGTGCTTCTTTTCTGCCGCGTACACAAGCCTTCAACCAGGAGCTCTGAGGAAAAATAGTTTTTATTTCTTTTTGTCTAATCTGGTTACAGTACTCCTAAACAAAAGAGTACAACCCTAAATCCCAAGCACAAAATAAACAGGGGACACCTCCCCCTATTTATAAGAAAACCCTAGAAGAGTTCGCATGCATATCCACTTGGCCCAACATGGCCCAATACATGCAAACTACCTCAAAACGATTACAACTGCACGCGTACGGCCCACCTGCCGTACTCACGTGACTAACACTTTGCACGCGCATGGCCACCTGCCATACTCACGTGACTAACCCTTTGCACGCGCATGGCCACCTGCCATACTCACGTGACTAACTAGCAACCATGTGCACCGTTCTCTAGTCCGAACGCCCCGCATGACATCCTCGACCACCAAGACCTCGATTCCTCCCTGAACCTAGTTCCGTCCGATCCATGCGAAACCACGTTAGACCTCAAGCAACACTGCACATGAACAAACACACAACCGTGTACGAGCACAAGTCCACGACTTGACTCAAGATCAATTCATGCAACCACTCACACGAGCGCATTGCATCAAGCAAAACAATTATCATGCTATCACAAGCATATCAATTAAGCATCTGAAACAACACATGCACATGCACATGCACCACACATGTTATAAGCACAACCACTTTGCAATACCAAATTCATCATTAAGCCAATTTTTCAGCACATGATTTCACAATCTCCCCCTTGATGAAAACATTGGCAACACCACTTAGAACTGAACATTGGCATTCACTTCACAAGAAAAGTTTTTGAAATAAAAAAAGTTTAAACCAAAAGCCAAATTGAAAAACACAAAATCTCCCCCTTTGACAAATATGCAAAGTGAAAACTCCCCTTAAGTCAAGAAAAGAAAAACTTTCCCCTAAGAAGAAAAATGTGTATGTGAATATGCAATGTGCTCAAAATTCTCCCCCTTTGACAATGGATTCATCAAGAATACAAAAGAAAGAACAAAATCTTTTTGTTGTTTTTTTTGTTTTGCCATTTTTTTTATGTAATGAGCATTATAAAAACATCCACAAATATGTAACATCCTCCAAGTCATGCTATCAAAAGTACTTGCACCCTCAAATCTACACATAAACAATGTAGAGTAAGCACAACTAGAAATCAAGTACTATTAACGATTTTTTTGCATGGCATGATCTCCCTTTCTCAACTATCTCAAAACCTGAAAACATTGAATTTCTGTGCACTTCTTTGGTGCTTGAAAAGATGAGTTATTTATTGAATGCAACAAAATATAAAATTGCAAGGAATTATATGCACCATCAGCCTTACTTTTCAACCATGCCAAGTAATGAGCTTAAGGTTTCATGGTTTCGGTCATACACAACCTCTTCCAAGTTCATATCAGAGTGCAATGATAAGCAGTCTCGTAAAGAGGAAGTGCGACAGTGCATAACCTTGATCTTGCATCTATCAAAAATCACTTTTTGAGCTTTTAGCTCTTTAACTTTGAAAACTTTCACATTGAGCATCTTTTTAAGCAGGATCAAGATAGTAAAGAAAGTTCAACCATGACAAGATTTAATTCAAGTTTTCATTCCATTTAAATAGTCATGTCATAAACTACACCATATATGCATAAAGATGAAGTTACAAAGACTTTGTAGCATAGACATGGCTTCAAATCACATATGTGTATCAAATATAATGCTCAATACTTTTTCATTTTCCTTATTTATTTATTTTTTCATTTAAGAAAAAGAAAGAAGAAAGTGTAAACAAAGAATCACAAAGTTTTCACAAACTCCCCCTCAAAATAAGCCTGTTAGGTGAACAACCCCAACTTCTCCCTGAATAAAAGCAAAACAAGAAGAGGACAAATGTTTTGTGAAAATATCCGCCAATTGATGTTCAGTATCCACATGATGAAGCACAATATTTCTTTTTTTTATATGATCTCGGAGAAAGTGAAATTTAATCTCGATATGCCCAAGAAAGAGAACTACGTAAAAAGTGGCATGAACCAGATGTACTTTTTCTATCAATTTTACATCCTCCAAAAATCAGCATCAGAAAAAGCTCTCAAACTAATGCATGAGGAAGCAGAAAGCTAAATGCCAAAATCTTGAGTACCATAGAGATACCTGAAAATTTCGCTTGATGGTTTGTTGATGTGAAGCACGTGGGAAAGCTTGAAAACGAGCACACAAGCACACAGCAAATTCCAATTATCTCATCCTCAACAAAGATCGGCATCTTCATGAACAAAGATACTCTCCCCTGAACATATGCACTGCACTGCACCATTGGACTAGTGCCTTTTGCAAAAACAGAGGTGGAAGAAGCATCTTCAAAAATAACACATTCAGCACGAGATGCACGAGTGAAGGAGAACCAAATCTTATCACCGAACATGTGACATGAGCATCCGAAATTTACTAGTCATATGTTCTCCTTCCTCGCTTGAGAAGCCTACATAGAAGCAGAAAGTGTCGATGTCTCGGTACTGGGGTTAGAAATAAGATGTTTAGGAATCCGATCTTGAGACACACGGCAGCATAACAAGAGGCACAACACGAGCATTCTTATGCACAAAGATAGATTTGTCTTTTCCTCGTGTTCTTAGCAACAAAAGGTGTTTGCATCACCTAGGCACATAATGAGAAACAAAGCGTGCTGTGCAAAATTAGACCTAGCCTTAGCTTTTTCTTTCTTTTGTTGTTTGGCTAGTCTAAAGCAAAAATCTACTAAATGTCCATCTCTACCACAATGAGTGCAAGTGTACTTACGAATGTTTGGCTTTAGAAGTAGAAGCAACATTTGCATTCATCATAGTAGAAGATAGCACTCCAGAGACTTAAAGACAATTTTCTTAGGCTCATTGTCAATTTCAAATTTTCCTCCTTCAAGTGCTTTAACAACAATGGGAACATGTGATTTATGATGAGCATAAGAATCAAAACCTAAACCTTTATTATGAGTGCCGACTTTTGATTGATCCAAAATCATGTTTAGGTTTTTTCTTCCTTTAGTGAAACGTTCTAATGACTTTTCCAAGTAATCAACCTTTTTGAGAAAGAGTTAAACAGTTATTACAAAAGAACGTCCACTTTTTCTTTTGCTTGCGACAAGTTGAGCATGAAAGAACCTCATGTGTAAGCGGATCATCGATCGAATTGAGAAACCCTAGCATTTGCATCTTTCAATTTCAATTCAAGAGTTGAGCATTTAGAGCAAGTAGTTGAATCATGCAAATTATCGATTAAGGAACATTAGCATCTTTAACATGTTTCTCATTTTCTCATTTAGATGTAACAGAAGGCATGTTCTTTTTCTAAGCAAAGGTGAGCTCATTATAAATTAAGTCACATGATTTGCAAGTATCATCATCGGAATCAAAGTCTTAAGTCTAGCAATTTCAGCATTCAATGATTCAACAATAAAATCATGTTTCTTAATTTTCTTATCACGTTTATCAAGCAATTTACCAAGTCGAAACACTTGACAATAGCTAATTCATCATAGGAAGGATCTACCTCATTGAAGTCGTCGTGATCGTCCTCGGTGAAAGCTGTTTGCTTTTGGCCATGAGACACAATCCGTCAACTCATGCTTGCTTGGAGTTGCATCGTTCTCAGCCGCTCTCGAATCCACATCGCTCAAATTGACTTGTTCAAGAGCGAAAGGACTCGTGAACCACCTTGCGATTGATGAAGCTCTTTTTCTTTCTATCAAATGAAGGAAACTTTTTCTTCTCTTTTATGTTGTCCTTCTCCTCCCATGATGCTTTACTCCGCAAGTTTAGGACAATGTGTGCGAATATGGTTAAGAGGTCACCACACTCATAGCATCTTGGAGGACCACCACCACCTCTCTTCTTCATTCTCACATTACGCAAAGCTTTGTTAAAGCGAGAAAGAGTAGTGACAATTCTTCTTACGGAAATTGCTCAACTGCTCATCGGTTAGTGAAGATAAGAAAGACAAAGCAAAACTTGAAGAAGTATTGTTAGGAGACATGCTAGTTTGAGAGGATAAAGCAATTGATTTATGTCCATTCTTCCTAGCAAGAACATCCAACTCATGAGTCTTCAGCTTAGAGTAAAGAACATCTAATGTGAGTGTGCTCATGGTAGTAGATTCTTGTATAGATGTTACTTTCATCTCCCACACCGACATGTCCAAAGCACTAAGCAATTGTCGAGCATTTTCAGATCGATGTAGCTAACTCCAACAAACCGTGGATTGCTAAGAATTTTATTGAACGTGCAAAGAAATCATCTACGATTCACTAGGTTTCATCTCAAACGCATGTATTCCTTTTTGTAAATATCTTGGCGAACCTCTTTGACAAGTTAGAACCCTCATGGTAATCACAAAGAGATTTCCATACCTCATATGCGGATCGAAGATGAACCACTTTCGATCAAAATCGCCGCGTCCCAAGCCTTGGATGATCAAGTTGCGCGCCTTACTATTTGCTTCAACATGTCGATTGGTGTCGCGTTGGCGTTGCCGTTTGAGGACTTCATATGGCTTGTAAACCTTCTCCCAAATTGAAGCCCCTGCGCTTTGAATGAACGCCTCCATCTTTGCTTTCCAAAACTGAAAATCAACACCATCGAAAACACAAGGTTTTGTCGAATACCTATCCATCGCTCTGGTTTCTAATCACCGGTTAAGATTAATTAGAAAAACCTTGCTCGATACTCACTTGTAGGATCGATATATACTAGTATAGCAATCAGAGGGGTGAATGATTGTGCGGAAGCTAAAAACAATTTTTTGATCTACTAAAAATTCACCCCAATTCGGAATCAAATAAACGCTTCGATTTCACGCAAAAACAGATTGATAGACATTCATTAAATCGTGAATTCCCGGAGATCCAACCGTCAAATTGATGTGAAATTTTTACTGTACAAACTAGATTCAATTTAGAAACTAACCCAACAAGAATCGACTCAATCGGATCTACGGATCAAAAGTTATAAGCTTCGCAAGTTGACTGTTCCAAAAGTGACGCGAATTGATTAAACCCTAATTTTGTGATTAAACAAAATCTATGAGGAATTAACCAATCAAACTTTTTAGATCAATTACTTGATTCCCTAGGAAGGATTGGAATAGATCAAATCAAAATTATCATGAACAAATAATGAATCAATCTAGAAACGAAAACAATGCGAAAACGAATTACTATTTTGCTGGCAGACCTACCTTACCACGGCACATGTCCCGTTGCTACAGTAAATCGTGGATTACTGTAGCACCATGTAGATCCCCTCTTGTAGCAACTACGACAATCAGCGCAAATTTAACCTTTTTCCTTCGATCTGTTCCTTTGCTTCGCTCTGTTGTCCCTTGGTTTGCACTATCCCTCCGTTCAAATTAAACATGAACAGAGCCTCGTACAGGAGACTCAAGTTCACGTCTCTGGCTTGCTGTATAGGAATTTCGTGACCTTTTGTTGTCTGATCACCACCACTATGGAGGTATTGAACGCATCAGTAGCCCCCACGCCCGCTCGCTGGAGCTCGCCTCGTCTTTTTGTTCTTCAATCAACGATGTTCGCTACGCCGCCGCCAAACTGCACTTTTTCCGTTCCGTGCTTCTTTTCTGCCGCGTACACACGCCTTCAACCAGGAGCTCTGAGGAAAAATAGTTTTTATTTCTTTTGTCCTAATCGTTACTGATGCTCCTAAACAAAAGAGTACAACCCTAAATCCCAAGCACAAAATAAACAGGGGACACCTCCCCCTATTTATAAGAAAACCCTAGAAGAGTTCGCATGCATATCCACTTGGCCCAACATGGCCCAATACATGCAAACTACCTCAAAACGATTACAACTGCACGCGTACGGCCCACCTGCCGTACTCACGTGACTAACACTTTGCACGCGCATGGCCACCTGCCATACTCACGTGACTAACCCTTTGCACGCGCATGGCCACCTGCCATACTCACGTGACTAACTAGCAACCATGTGCACCGTTCTCTAGTCCGAACGCCCCGCATGACATCCTCGACCACCAAGACCTCGATTCCTCCCTGAACCTAGTTCCGGTCCCGTCACCGACCACGTTCGACCTCAAGCAACACCTGCACATGAACAAACACACAACCGTGTACGAGCACAAGTCCACGACTTGACTCAAGATCAATTCATGCAACCACTCACACGAGCGCATTGCATCAAGCAAAACAATTATCATGCTATCACAAGCATATCAATTAAGCATCTGAAACAACACATGCACATGCACATGCACCACACATGTTATAAGCACAACCACTTTGCAATACCAAATTCATCATTAAGCCAATTTTTCAGCACATGATTTCACACAAACAAAATCATGTAGGTGTCTGTAGCATTTCAATGAACTACATACAACAAGAACTTGAAATCACTGCAACAAAAAAATATAACAAAGACCTCAAAAAAAGCAAACGCTTGATCAAGATGAACCCGCCTAATAACCTCACCCAGCCGAATCCCCTCGACCACCCACACACCACCACCCTCTACTGCAATCCGTGCCACATCGTATCAACTTTCGTAGAACCTTGTATTTGCTACTATAATCCGCTAGGTTTTCGAACCCTAAATACGAAATTTAGCCTAAATCTCCGAGCGTTCTTACAACCACTACGAATGCGCGATGTGGATACTCGCCTGAATTGCTGCGAATCCCCTCAACCACCCACACACCATCACCCTCTACGGAATGAACTTTTGTCTAGGACCCTAGACCATACTGACCTAATCAGATGAATGGGTAGAGGCCTAGTATAGCCATCCACCGCAATCCGTTAGGTTTTTGAACCCTAAAAAATGAAATTTAGCCCAACTCTCCGAGCATTCCTACAACCACTATGGATATGCGATGTGGATACTCACCTATAGATTTATAATTTTGTTGGGATAAAAATAAATTTTGCAAAAAAAAAAATTGAGCCATAGGACTAAAAAGATTGTTTCCACCGTTCTAGAACTGCTTTGTCAGCCGTTTGCTCCACTGTGCGTGGAGATTTCATTCGGCGTGGGCGCGTGGCAGTTCTTTTCCTCCCTCCTTTTTGCTGCTCTGGTTTGGGGGCTCGGCTTTTGCTTGAACTGTTGCGGTGCGCGTGCCTACATTTGTCATCTATGTCATTTGTTTATGCTCCACGTGTCGTGCGGGCGGCGGTTCTGCACCGTCGCCCGCGACGACTAACGGAAGGGAGAGAGAAAACCGCGAGAAAAACGACAGGCGGCGGCTAGCCGCGGCACTTGGGCCGTGTACTTGGTTCGATCGAGCAAAGCTTGACCAGCCTCGCGCTAGACGGTATAAAACTTGGGCCCGTTTGATCATACACACTAATATTGTCATATTTTATTATATATTTTTTTGTCAAACTTGTTTAAAGTTAAGTCATCAAATTGAAATCGCACTTTAGTTAGTAAAAAGAATTTTGTCACACTTTTTCGAGTCGCTGAAGCGTGGTAATTGGATGACATGAAAGTAATCTTATCATAGCTGTGACTATGAACACATGACGAAGCAAACACATGACTTAATCAAATTAGTATAATTTGATGTGTGGTAAAGTTTGACTACGAAACAAACATATCCTTAGTTTACATGGAGGTGATTTTTAATAGTTGGCAGCATATTATGATGGTTGAGATCCAGAATCGGCTCAAAACGTAATGGTTATCGAACTTCATGCACCCGATTATTTTTTAAAAAAGCTTTGATTTGTTCAGAAGAGACGAAAGATCTACTCATCCTTCAACAACCTTGCACTAAAACTAAGGGAAATAGTTGTGCTAGTTTGGGTTTAAGGCAAGACCGAACTGTGCAAGCTAAGGTGGAGTCGTAGCTTAGTTATCTGACTGAATAACAGGAATCTCATCTCCTGCATTTTACAATGTTTTTAAGTGATCAAACAAAACTTTCCAAATCTTCGTTTGTGGTTCAAAAAAAACCTGTGTAGTTTTGCTATGGCTACTTTAGTTGAACCAACAACTTCTACTTTAGTCTCAGTTCGGAATAGCTTTAGATTGTGGAGATTTTAGATTATAACCAACTGTTTTGATAAATGACTGCTTGTAAAATCTACTGGCTGGAGAATCTTCCTGTTCGGTATAACCAACTTCAATGGGGCTTCGGACCGGTGATGGATAGCCTCGGCCCGTCGACAAAGGACGGGGACGGCGGCACGGGCGACTGAAGGACGCCGAGGCAGAGGAGGAGGAGGGCGGAGGAAGAGGCGGGTGGAGGACGACGTCTTCGGGCGGAGGGGCATCGGGCAGAGGACAGCTGGGTGAAGGAGCGTCGGAGTGGTGGCGTGCCGGTGGCTGGAGGGGCAACATGGGGAGGGGCGTGCCAGCCTCTTCGCTTAGCTCGCGGAGAATCGATGGAGATTATGAGAGAAGCTGCTTCCGATTGTAGAAGAAACTGTCCATAATCTCTCTATTCGGCATATAATTTATTTTTATTTTAAGCACAAATTGTTTAGATCCAAACAGGCCTTGATGACAAGGAGAGAAGTAAACACTCGGAGTAGTTTTTGAAAAAGTAGGAATATCTACTTTGTTCAAAAGTAGCACGCATATCAATTCACAACCAAGAATTTTTTATTCGAAAATACAGATGTGCCACGCCACTGTTCGATCACCCCCCTCGAATCCGATCGTCATCCACCACCAGCAGCTCCAAACACGTCTCCGCTGCTCTCCCCACACCACACCACACCACCGCGAGTCCCCTTCTCTTCTCTTGATGGAAAACAAGAGCTCGACGCGGACGTCTCCCATGGCCGGAGCCACGAAGCTTCTCCTCGCGCTCCTCGTCGTTGTCTCCGCCACCGCGGCCGCTTCGCCGTCGCCCGACGCGGAGGTTATCTCCCGGTTCCAGGAGTACCTCCGCATCGACACGGCGCAGCCATCGCCGGACTACGCCGCGGCCGTAGCCTTCCTCCGGGACGAGGCCGCCGCCGCCGGGCTCGAGGCGCGCACGCTGGAGCTCGTCGCCGGAAAGCCCCTGCTGCTGCTCCGGTGGCCCGGGCGGCGGCCGTCTCTCCCTTCTATACTTCTCAACTCCCACACCGACGTCGTGCCGTCGGAGCCGCACAAGTGGGAGCACCCGCCTTTTTCCGCCGCCCTCGACGAGGCATCCGGCCGCATCTACGCGCGCGGTTCCCAGGCAAGATGGACTTCTTATTGCCAATATTGCCTTTTCTTTCCGAACAATTTTGCCGAGACTGCTATTAGCCGCGACTTTTAGGTCTTGTCTGGCACCTCTCTTTAGGTTAGCTTCATTACAGATCTAAAATTTTTAAGTTAAAATAAAGTAAATTAAATTTATATTTTTATTCTAAAATATAAATAAGATAACCCCATAATCATACTTAATATACCTATAACTTTAACTCCGCGGATTTGGTGGAAATAGAAATATTCAGCTTCACTAGAAATATTCAGCTTCACTAGATCTATTCTATGAATTTGATGGAGCTGAAGCTCTGCCGAACAAAACCTTAGTTGTTTCGTGCAAACACCAACGTAAGTTATTTTTTTTCCTCTATGAGTTTTCTTGATCCTTGTTTAAACTAGGATCTTTAATTGGCCGAGTAATTTATGAATATTTTAGAGGCATGATTCTTGGTCTGTCATCTGACAAAATAAGTGATTCTATCACTGAATTTGCCCATATATGTTGTTTTTACACCCGAGGTCAATAGCAGATACATATTGCAGCAGAAGAGGTACTGAAACTGTTGGAGTATTTGGGCCTGACCCAAATAAATATTTCCATAAATCTCAAAGGCCCATTTATGCATAGTGGGAGTGGAAAAGTTTAGTACTACTATATTGCTAGTCTAAATAGGATAATACCAATATAGGCCCAGTTTGTTTCAGCTTCTGGATTATAGATTCTGGATTATGGGAGAAGCTGTTTCCGATTATGGGAGAACCGGACCGAACCGGCTACAACTTCTAGGTTCCGGACCGAGCCGACGAGAATCAGCGAGAATTAGGTTTCAGCCAGATTCTGTATCTATACATTAATCAGCTTCTGATTCTCAGAGAAGCTGTTCAGAATCCTTCCGTTCGGCAAATAATTTGCTTTTTTTTTTAAAAGCAGAAGTTGTCCAGAAGCTAAAACGAACGGGGCCATATAAGGAAGGTTAGTCATACCTAGTTGAAGCATGACATGGAGGTAAAATACAATGCACATGTGCGCATGCACGTGCACGTGTACGCGTTTCGCGTTTATTCGCATATTTATCGCGTGACTTGACTTGTGACGACCGCGACATGGCGTGCCATGTGGGCTTTCCTTTTTACCATGTGTGTTAATATTGGCACGTCATCACTGCCACGTGTGCTACAGACTGGGAGACATACGTTCACGTGCGGTTAGTTTGTTGACGCACGTTGAGAGAATCTAGGACGGTTTTCTAAACATAATGCAGCTTGAATGTGTCACGTTCTTATCTAGAAAATGTCTCGTTCTAATATAAATCGATTAAGGAGACATCCTTAGGAGATGAGTTTAGAACGTGAAGAGATTGAACGAGAAAGTTGGCTCTATTCTTTGACATTGCGTAGCCAGGCTTCTCCATCCCTTCGTCGGCTTGCACCAACGCAGGGAGAGTAGTGTCTCCGGAACCCTCGTCCCCAAGATCCTGCACGGGTTGGGACAAATCAGGTTTTTGGGAAGCGTTCGCGCGACTGCTCACGCCTTCGACGATCAATTTGCTACCTACTACGGACTTCACCGGACTCTACATCAACCGTCACAGGAGTAATCTATTATGAATTGCGGTGAAATCTTCTGAAATACCTTGTAGTAGCGATGCATTTTCCATCTGCTAAAAGTATTCCTAAGTTTGTAATCAATCTGGTAGAATCTATATATGAGATAGGTATATTGTCGTTCATGATTATGCTTCTGTTTATTGCTTCCAATATGCCTAATATATATGTCATGATTACAATAATGTCTGTTTTAAGAATTAAAATAATCATAAAAATGTGCAATTTCCTAACAGAAACTACAAGGAAACTGACTAGAACTCTCCAATTTACCGAGTTGCACCAAACAACAAGTACATCAAGAATTTCAGCAAGAAAAGTAAGCCTTATTACAGCAAGGTATGTTGGAGGGAGAAACAAAACAGACGACTAGAACTCTCCAATTTACTGAGTTGCACCAAACAACAAGTACATCAAGAATTTCAGCAAGAAAAGTAAGCCTTATTACATCAAGGTATGTTGGAGGGAGAAACAAAACAGACGACTCAAAGTTCTACTCATTACATCAAGAACAGACTAGAAACAACTACTACTCGAACGCTATTATAGAAAAAGAGTAGAACTAGTGCTCATAGTATTCGCAGCATCCCCATCGGGAAGTACCCCCATCGCTCCAGTTCCTCTGTTCCATCTCCCGGAAACGCTGAAGCAGCATTGCCTGACATTGTTCTGCACCACGCATCAGCTTCTCCTGCATCTCTTCGTTATGAAGTGCTGCCCAACGTTTAAGAAAGTACATGTAGAACAAATTATCTCAACCAGGCTTTCAAGTGGTTTGTGCTCAAAACACACTTTATTTCGCCTTTTCCAAATAGCCCAGGTCACAGCAGCCAAACCCACCACACGCAGGTTTTGAAGATTAGGCAACACATGTTTAATCCACTGGAAATAAGATTCAATGTTGACTGGCCTATGATCTAAAACAAAGCAAATGCAAAAGGTTTCACATACACATTTAGCAACAGGGCAATCAAACAACAAATGTTGAATTGATTCAGCTTATGAACAGAAAGAACAGAAATTGTTTCCAAGCCAGTTAGGAAGGAGCAAATTGTCTTTTGTCAAAATGGCATTATGACCAATCAATATATGGATGTCAACTGGTCTATGAACATTTTTTTGTGCTATAATTTCTTATGGATGCTGTTCTGACTAGTTTCATGTATCAATTTTGTAGTTGTCGAACTCTATACTGCTTGTGCATTATCTCCATGTCTATCGAAGTGCGTTCACAGATTTGTGCACTTATTTTGCTGAGATGCAACCTTTATTATCTGAAATATCTGAAAGCAACAACTACTTATGGTTGTAAGCATGTCCTTTGTACATGCACACCTTCCCAAGTTAGTTTTTTACTTTTACCTGTTTTGTGTAGTATTTAGCTAAATTTAGTTGATCTTTGTGGCTCTACATGCATGATCCTTTTGGGTAACGTTCCTAGATCATTTTTTTGGGTTGAAATTGCTCAAAGCTCCAAGGCTTTGTAAAAAGCTACTATTTTTACATGTTTATCTCATCTAAGAGATCTTCAATCTTTGCTGTGGTTCATGAATGTAGGACATGAAGTGTGTGGGGATGCAGTACCTTGAAGCCATCCGCCGTCTCCGTAGTGTGGGTTTTGTCCCAGACCGGAACATCTATATAACATTTGTTCCTGATGAGGAGATTGGTGGGCATGAGGGTGTTGAGGCATTTGTTGAGTCAAAGGAATTCATTGACATGAATGTGGGCTTGGTTCTTGATGAGGGGCTTGCATCTCCTGGGGAGGAGTACCGGGTATTCTATGGGGAGCGTAGCCCTTGGTGGCTTACTATTAAAGCAAAGGGAGCACCAGGGCATGGTGCAAAGCTGTATGATGGTAGTGCAATGGAAAATTTGATGAAGAGTGTGGAGGCAATTAGGAGGTTCAGGGCATCTCAGTTTGATTTGGTTAAGTCTGGAGAGAAAGCTGAAGGGGATGTTGTATCGGTGAATTTTGCATACCTGAAGGCTGGCACACCGGCACCAACGGTTAGTTGATTCATGTGATGTTCTAAGTTGTAGTTTTAGGAATTGTAGCTGGATCTTTTACTAGATCCCATTTAAAAAATATTAGTAGCTCAACTACCTGATCCCTCGCTCATTTGCTAATGTGATGTCTTGTTCGTGATTAGCCTATCACATTCTTGACCTTTTGTTTTCCAGATGACAGGATGCATAAGTTTCATATTTGGTATTTGTTAGAACTGACCAATTAGTCTCTTTGACTAGGAATTCTTTATTTACTACTCAATATCTGTTTTTCAATGATTTTGTTTAGTTTTTGATACTTATAACCAATAAAGAAATAATCCACCTGCTCAAAAGAACAAAAAAGAGGACCATATGCTTGAGAATTGGGATTAGATCCGTTATCATCATCAGCATAATATTCAACTACTAGGGCTTGTTTTCTTCCTAGTTGGTGTTGGCTCAGTAACATTAGCAAGTTCTTTTTTTTATTTAGAAATACACCTTTATATTCAGCATCATATTTCAATGTTTCCAATCAATCAGTTTATCGTAACTCTTCTTTCAGGGTTTTGTCATGAATCTACAACCATCTGAAGCAGAGGTAGGCCTTGACATCCGAATCCCTCCTAGTGCTTACACTGAAGCACTGGAGAGGCGTCTTGTTGAAGAATGGGCACCTTCTTCACGTAACTTGACCTTTGAGGTACAATGTTCTTGACAGGCCAAATACTGGTGCCATTGCCACCTCTCATCAAGATATTATCATCTTTGTTTTAGAGTTTGAGACTGTATGTGATGTTTGTTGATTTTTGCACTTTGTCATGGGGGATAACCCATCCAAAAAATAATAATTTGACATACTTTTTTTCCCTCCATATTTTAGATCCTTAAATTATCTTTTAGTTGTATTATGGACAAAATTAAGGCAACAAGCTTTTTAGAATAATTGAAAAGGTGTCATTTTTTCCCATATATCATCATTCAATTGAAGGGAAGGGTTGGGTTAATTATTAAGGTTTGATGTGTTAGTTTGTATTGACTGGTTTTTATTGGGTGATTTGGTCGGAGGTGTTTCTTTTTGACTGTCTAGTGTGTCCAAGATTGTGACTTAGGAATCTTTGATCTGGTGCACTGAAGTCAGAACTTGTATTGGTCATGGTTAAAGTAAATTGACTTCATTCCAATTTAGTTCATGCCTACTACAAATGCTGTAGAAGATAATGCGTTGCAGAAAATCTGCCGAGAGCAGACATCATTTAAACAACTGCTATGTACTATCAATTTCAGTGTTGCATTTTGATGAGTGAAACAAAGGTGCACTTAGCTGAGACTGAGAGTTTCCTTTTCTTTTAAATGCTGTAAGCTTGCAAGTAAATATTTCATGGTGCAAATGTATGACCTGCATTGCTAGAAGCTCACAGAAATCTATATCTTCTGGGTGTCTATTTGACAGTTTAAACAGAGGGGTTCTGTCCTTGACAACTTTGGGAAGCCAGCCATCACACCTGCTGACAGCTCAAACCCATGGTGGGTTGTGTTTGAACAAGCTGTGAAGAGAGTTGGTGGCAAACTTGGTAAACCAGAGATATTTCCGGCCTCTACTGATGCTCGTTACTTCCGGCAACTTGGATTACCGGCATTTGGTTTTTCTCCTATGGCAAACACACCGATATTGCTCCATGATCATAATGAGGTTTGTGTTACTGATCTCCATTTGATACATTAATGTCATCAAGTTATTCAAATATTCTGCAGCGTTTTCTGTTTAGAATTGCATACCTTTGGAACTAGAAACATCAATGTGCACATGTAATACCTGGCAACCGAAATGGGAACATATTGGCAATGCCACATTTCGTTTGTACACAAGAAAATGCCAATGTTTTTTTTTACAAATACCATCTGTACCGACTCTGTTGAGTTAACATTTTCATATCTATCAGTTTCTGAGCAAAGATGAGTACCTCAAAGGAATTGGGATTTACGAGTCCGTCATCAGAGCACTGGCAACTCACAAAGACGACACCATCGATGACGAGTCTAGGGCAGAGCTATGAGAAAAATCGACCTCATCTCACCATGGCGCGGTTCTTGCCGCCCAGTTGGAGCACACAAGCTTGTTTCGGCAAGGCAACTGCTTTTGTTTCTGCTACTGCGGCGAAATCAAGACTGCGAATGCAATCCTTGTACATTTTCAATAAATTGATTTAGAAACATTGATAATACTGCACCGACAGTTCGCCTGCATACTTCAGGCCACTGCTGCTTGATGCGTCACTTCTGAATAAACCTATGTATGCTGTATCAGCAATGCACCTATTCTTGCCGCTTATTTTCTGCAACCAAACGGCCTGTTCATCCTGTTTGCTCACGTATACCAGTGTATGTCTCCAGCTGCTGATATACAAACAAAGCACCCAAATGTTTTGCAGTTTACAATCCCTGCTGTGAGATGTGTTGGGACTGGCCGAAACACGGTGAAACTTGGACACGGAACCTGAAACTTATTTGAAACTTGCTGAATTTTAGACCTGAGACTAATTAACTAGCTATCTTCAGGCCTGTACCAATAGTTGGAGCAAAGTGCTCAACCGCACATGCCCCCCAAAAGTTAGGGACCCTTAATTTTCATTTAATCTTCAATTGTTACTTATTTAATATCTTCAAAAAAATTACTATTTCTACCATAGTTAATCTTGTTTAGTCAAACCTTTTTATTACCTTCTTACTGAGAACTTCCCCTGCCTCTCTAATGCTCTTCCATTCCCATTTTGCTTTCGCACAAATGTTATCCCTATATATCTCTTACTTGCATGCGAAAATTAAGGAATAATTGATGATTTGCTCCGTTTTAGTTGGTGCAATTGATCATTTGCCTATATCTCTTACTTTCATGCGAAAATTAAGGAATAATTGATGATTTGCCTTGTTTTATTGGTGCAATTAATCATTTGCCTACATATGGCCTCCTCTTCCATTCCCGCTTTGCTTTTGCACAACTATTATTCCTATATATATCTTACTTGCATATGAAAATTAAGAAATAATTGATGTTTGCTCTCATTTACTTGTGTCATTGATCGTTTGTCTCATGATGTCTCATTGACATACAGGTCCTAAGATCATATGTAAGTGACACATATAGAGCAAATGATCAATTGCACAAACTAAAACGGGGCAAATGATGAATTCTCCCAAAAATTAACCCCTATACTCATAATTCTCCTCTTTTTAACTAACTCTTGATTTCCCTAAAATAATCTTGATAGTCGTGATGCATCAGTCCACTCCATTTTCATCTATTCATTTGGTATTATTTATTAACCCGAAATCATAATTCATGGTGTTGTCGTATTCTCTCGATCTAAGTGTTACTCTAACTTTCATCCACCTCTTCTAAAATTAGGAGACATGAATCTTATTATGAAAAGCATAAAATAAGAAAAACAATGAGCTCATATTAAAAGCCTAATATAAAATTTAGCACTGAGCCTCCAAATTCTTTGGATGCATTTCCAATGGATCAAAGCCGAGCAACGGGGCCTCCCTTTCAAATGTGTTCCGATCCGATCATAGGCTATGTTTAACGCTCCAATCACGGTAAAGTTAACTTGTTTTTTTTGAGACGTGCTTCTATGTTTTGCCTTTTAATATAAGTTACATAAATTTTAAAGCAAATGAAGGGGTAAGTAATCATCATCTACTATTCATTCATGATTTAATATTTATACAACTTTAAAAAAGAAATACATAGAAGCAACTCTTTTTTTTTAACTATTGGATATAGCATTGAGTTAACATCACATTTTTCCCTACTTTTGGATATACTAGGAAGATAAGTGTGGCGCAAGCCGCGCGCGTGAACGAAAAATTAATTTGTGTTTTTTTTTTCGGAGAAAAAATGGACCGAGATGTATGTTTTAAATTTTTAGAGGGTCTTTTGGAGCGGTTTTTTTGAATAATTTTTTTTTTGGTGGGGGGGGATGGAACAAGACGTTTTTTTTTTTTTAATTTTCATAGGATCTTTTAACTTTTTTTTGGGAAAAATGGACCGGGACAAAAAAAAAACAGACAAAGACGTAGTTTCCAAATCTTCAGAGGATTTTTTTGCGGTGGCACTTGGACACTCTCTAAGGTCCTCAAACCTCCCAACTTTAATATATAGTATATATTTTCTCAGAAAAAATGGAGAAAAGATCTTCTTTTGCCGAGTTTAACACTCTATACGTTCACCAGTCAATAATACATGCTTCGAAAAATACTATAAATCGAGTTACAAAAAAAACTATAGAGATACAACTGTTGACAAAAATAATTTTTTTTCCGGAAAAAACGGAGAAAGAACCATGTTCTGAAAATTATTAGAGATGTGAACCTTCTTTTGTCGAGTTTAACACTCTAGGCGTTCACCGAGTAATAATACATGTTTCGGAAAATATTTAGAGATCGAGTTGGGGAAAAAGTCTAGAGAAAGAGCTATACACATATTTCTGTTGACGAAAATATTTTTTTCGGGAAAAACGGAGAAAGGACCTGGATGTAAGGGACGGGGACATGTTTGTTACATTTTTGGACCTTATTGCTATCCCGAAAAATTAAAAAAGGGCTCATTCGAGATTTGTATTTAGCAGGGAGAGTTTCTCGTAAAGTAACGAACCAGGGATCTAAACGCGATTTAGAAACGTTTTTCTTACCCTCACAAAAATCATGAAGGATCTCTTTGTAATTTATAGGGACCTATTCATAATTTAAGGAAAAGAGAGAGACTTTTCGCAAATTGGCGTGGGGGTGACGTGGAGACCTTGGTTGGCCTCCAATTTGTTGCCTTATAATAGGAGTTTATGTGAATAAGCTAAAAATATTTTTAAACAAAATTTCATTGGACTCGTAGGCTCGTAGCTTGGGATGAAAATAGATCGGATAGTTTCCGAATGATCTAGAAAATTTTTGGATATGAATTCTGTCGGATCAGATATTTATCGGATAGTAACGGATCGGATAGTTTTTTTTTTGTCAGATACGGATTCGATAGCTCACTATCCGTCGGATCCGGATAATCCGGATATTGATGGGTCGGATACATGGATATGCATGTAGGCTGGGCCAAGGCTATTCTTTTGGCCTAAAAAGGTTTCTGAATTTCAAAATCGTTTTCTAATTTAATTAATCTATAAATTAAATTTTAATTATTAAAATTAGCAAACCAACTCCAAAAATTACAAATTTTTTTGCAAAAGATCCTAACACAATATATCATTTTAAAAATAATTTCAAGATTTTATCATATTTTAAATTTTCTAAAAAATTTAAACACTATTGTCCTTAATAGAAAAATATTTTAAATAAGTAGCTAAAATGCATAAAAACTCATAAAACATAATTTATTATTTTAAACATAAATCAACAAAGAATACAAATCTTCGATCATTACATGTAAGTGTTATATATTTTTCTAGAGACATGGTATCTAAATATTATCAAGCTTTTAGTGTGTTCTTTGTTTGCTTCCATTTGTATCTCTGAGTAAGGATTATCTTCATTTTGTGTCTTGATCTACATGTATGATGAACTAATCGTACGAATGTAATGAACTAAGTCTTACGTAATTTTGTTTGCGATAGTATCTAACTATTGTCTAAGTGAATGGAAATACTTATATTTGTTTAATTTTTAATAATATTTTGATTAAATAAACTAATTATATGTTTTTATTGATTTTTTATGTACAATCTAGGTTATCATATTCCGATAAATATTCATAATCATGTCCAATTCGATTCTTATTTAATCTGTATCTGTATTCAATATCATTCATATTCATATCCATATCCATATTTAAGAATAAAAATAAATATGATAAAATTATTACTCGTCCTATTTTCACCACTACTGGTAGGCTCGTAGCCCATCGTTAACTCTCCCGTGTCCACCTCATCTGTCCCCACGAGTCATTTGCCATCTATGAAATCCTTATTCAAACATCTCCCTTCCAAGCGTTTTGCCGCCACTCGCCGGAGTCGCCGCTGCCTCCACTCCCACCCGCAACCTCTCCTCGCCACCTTCTCCCGCCTTTGCGCCGATGGCCCCCTCGCCGCCGCGCTCTCGCTGCTCCCGGACCTCGCCGTGGCCGGCCTCCGGGCGGACCCCGTCTCGCTCTGCCGCCTCATCAAGCTCTGCGTCCGCCACGGCACGGCCAGCGACGGCCGCCTCATCCACCGCCACGTTTCTTGCAGCAGCACCCATGGAGGAGCGCCGCCCCACAGCAGCCTCTTTGTCTCCAACGCCCTCGTCTCCATGTACGCCAAGTTCGGCCTGCTGGACGACGCGCTCAGGATGTTCGGCGGAATGCCCCAAAGGAACGTCGTCTCGTGGACGACCGTCGTCGCGGCGATGGCCAATACCGGTGGGAGGAAGGAGGAGGCGCTGAGGTTTCTTGTGGCCATGCAGAGGGATGGGGTGGCTCCCAACATGTACACGTTCTCAAGTGTTCTCGGTGCTTGCGGCACGCCAGGGGTGCTCGCGGCCGTGCAAGCGAGCGTTGTTAAGGTTGGGCTGGATTCGGATGTGTTTGTGAGGAGCTCCTTGATTGATGCGTATATGAAGCTTGGGGATTTGGAATGCGGACGCCGCGTCTTTGACGAGATGGTCACCCGCGATTTGATCGTGTGGAATTCCATCATTGCGGGGTTCTCACAAAGCGGGGATGGTGTAAGGGCGATAGATCTGTTTATGAAGATGAAGGAGGCCGGGTTCTTGGCTAACCAGGGTACCTTGACCAGTGTCCTCCGGGCGTGCACCGGGATGGTCATGCTTGAGGTGGGGAGGCAGGTCCATGCTCATGTGCTCAAGTATGACAAGGATTTGATTTTGCACAATGCGCTTCTTGACATGTACTGCAAGTGCGGGAGCTTGCAGGATGCAGACGCTTTGTTCAGCAGGATGCCTCAGAGGGATGTGATCTCCTGGAGCACCATGATCTCTGGTTTGGCACAGAACGGGAGAAGCATCGAGGCATTGCGGGTTTTTGACTTGATGAAATCCGAAGGACCCACACCGAACCACATAACAATGATTGGAGTTCTGTTTGCATGCAGTCATGCCGGTTTAGTGGAAGATGGTTGGTATTACTTTAGGTCGATGGAGAAGCTCTTTGGAATTCAACCTGAGAGAGAACACTGCAACTGCATGGTTGATCTGCTTGGCCGGGCAGGGAAGCTCAATGAGGCTGTGAAGTTCATCTGTGAGATGAAACTTGACCCGGATTCAGTCATATGGAGAACTCTTCTTGGGGCATGCAGGATGCACAAAAATGCCAGTCTTGCAGCATATGCAGCAAGAGAGATCCTTAAACTGGAGCCTGACGACCAAGGTGCCCCCATATTGCTGTCAAACATTTACGCTGATTTGCGACAATGGACAGATGCTGAGAAGTCGTGGAAGGCGATGAGAGACCGAGGGGCAAAGAAAGAGCCCGGGCGAAGCTGGATTGAGCTGGGGAAACAGGTCCATGTGTTCATTGCCGGTGACTTGTCACACCCACGCTCAGATGGTATAGTTCAGGAGCTGAACGGACTGATCAGCACGGTCACAAACCTCGGCTATGTCCCGCAGACAGAGTTCGTGCTGCAGGATCTCGGAAGCGAGCAGAAGGAAGATCTACTGAAATATCACAGTGAGAAGCTGGCGATCGCATTTGGAACAATGAATTCGATGGAGGGGAGGCCTATCAGAATCATGAAGAACCTCAGGATCTGCGGCGACTGTCACGCATTCGCGAAGCTCGTCTCCAAGAGCGAGGGCAAGGTAATCATCATCAGGGACCCGGTCAGGTTCCACCACTTCCAGGATGGAGTTTGCTCCTGTGGCGACTACTGGTAGGGGTGGTGGCACACATTGGCAAGACGTGATTAGGGCTAGTGGTGACTGGTGATTACTACTACAATACCACTTCGTCTTCTGTGAAAGGGGTTGCTGAAAATAACCTGCCTGTTCAGTTCAGTGATGGCTGGGTGCAGACACATGTTACTGCAACACGCCAATGGACACCATTTGTTTTCTTTGCAACTCTGATGCTGAACCACATGAAGTCTTGTATTTGTTGAAAGAAGAGTAATAAAAATAGTATTAGTCAAAAGAACAAAGGTGGAAGGAGGCAAGAAAAGAAAAGGAGAAAGAGAGGGCAGAGAGCAAACAGCGGCCATAAAAAGGCCTACTGGGCCCACGGAAACGCCTAAACAGAGCAAGCAAGACCAAGAAAGAAACGCGCCCTGGAGAATTCCGGCGCCATCTTCTTCCAAGCCCTAGAAGCCATGGTCCGTGGAGGCCGCCGGTAGCAAGAGGCGCGAGGAGGAGTGGTGGAGGTGGCCGTGAGGTGCGGACGAGATGTCGGTGCGGATAAAGGCGGTGGTGGACAGGTTCGTCAAGGAGCTCAAGGAGGCGCTTGACGCGGACATCCAGGACCGCATCATGAAGGAGCGCGAGATGCAGGGCTACATCGAGGAGCGCGAGCGCGAGGTCGCCGAGCGGGAGGCCGCGTGGAAGGCCGAGCTCTCCCGCCGCGAGGTAACAAATCCCCAATCCATTACTCGATTAATCCTCGGTTCAGTCCATTCCTTCCTTATTTCTCTTATCAGCATCCTGTATTAGCTGTTCCGTGATCACGAACGAGAAATATCTCGATGCAGCAGCAGCTGCTGCGATGTGTTTCTTGGGAAGTCTATTGATGATCTGATTGTTGATACTTTCGCTAATTTCACTGGAAATGTGATCGAGATGATACCGAACCTGCACCTGCACAGTGTTTCTTGATGAGTTGATGTCAATGTCCTTCGGTTTCTTGTTATGCTGAAGAAGTACATTGTAAGAGATTATTCCCTGCTTTTCACTGTAGTAGTCACGAAGGCAGTAGGGGAAATAAAGCTGGCCTCTATCAGTTCCGTAGAGAATATAGATAACCATAGAAAGGTGACAGACCAGGATAAGAATGTAAGAAATGCCTGAGAAGCGTTGATCCTCAAGACTCGTGACTAGAATAGTACATAACAGACTAGTATCCTTGAGTTCTTAAGGAGGACATGCCATTTTTTCCTGCTGTATTTATTAGCTCATACACGCAGAGTTTAAGTTGATGTGGGCTTTGTATTATCTAACATTGGTACATGTTGTCCAGTGTTTATGATTGAAAGTAAATATAGTTACGTAGTCTAGGAATTGCACAGCTGGTGGATGAAACAATCTAGATCATTAATTAAATAATTAAGAATATTAGACATTAATTAGTATAATAATTAGCGCAATTTGCTTTTCAAATTAAAGATCTCGATTAAAACGAATAGAATCAAAATGGGGATTTCCGTCAGACCTGCAGGCGCGGTGTTGATCACCGGATACCAGACCCGTTGGGGCTAGGTCGGTATCTCTCGCTAGATCAAGTTTATCACTCAGCAATCGTAATTTACCTGTTCGGATTGTAGGTATACGTAGCAATTTAGAGTAAATAGTAGTCACCATTTAATAACTCGGTAAAAGGGGCAAATGAGGTAACTCGGTAACTTAGTAAAATTGACCAAACCATGCCAGCCAAGACCAGCACAGGAGGTGCAACTCCCTTGGAGCCCATCGACCAAGGCAAGGCAAGGAGAGCCATGCCTTCTTTTACAGTCGAGCAATCAAGCAGCCACACTCCACTTCCTTTTTACCAGCCAAGAGAAGCCCCAACAGAGAGCTCCCTCCCATTCCTCAGTTCACAAGCCAAGCCACAAAGAGCTTCCAAATTGAAGGCAACAAACACAAAGCCACTTCCTCAATCCAGCCAAGAACCTTGAGCAAGAACAAGAGGAGGAGCAAGAAGAAGAAGAGCTCCAGCCGGAGCAAGAAGAGGAACGAGGAAGCAAGAACCACCAGAGCCAGGAGGGGAAGCTAGATGAGCAGAAAGCAAGAAGACCAGAGGAAGAGCCCAGGACTAGCTAGGCCCCGGCCACCTTGACATCTGCTTCCCCATCACCAACCTCAGCCCCCCCCCCCCTCGGCCACCTCAAATCCAACCTTCAGGTGCACGTTAGAGTAGCAGCACTAGCAGTAGGAGTACCACTAGTAGATTGCTTTGGATGAGTAGATCGGGGGAGTACCGCAAAAGTCTCAGTAGGGAACCCTAGGGGTTGCTTGACTCATGCCTTGCCATCCAACCTAGAGCTCATTGACTTTTCTTGCAAATTAAAAAGCTTAACCAAAGAGTAAAATGTGCAAAATCATATAGGAGACCCCAAAAAATATAGATCGAGTAGCCTCTGTTCTTATCTTGGCGGTAGGGATCAAGTCGGAGTAGAGAGGGAGAGGCCAAGCTAGGGTTTCGACCAGCCGGAGTAGAGGCGACGGCTGGAGTCGAACCAGCTGTAGGGGAGCTCGACGTCGGCCAAGTCGAGGAGGGAGAGTAGAGTGGAGGGAGAAGAGAGGATAGGGGGAGAGAGTGGCGCCGGAGTGGGGAGGCTGGCGGACCAAGGGAAGAGGAGAGGGCGGTGGTGGTGAGCCTAGGTGGTGGGGAGGCGTTGGTGAGCAGCTGGGGGGAGGAACTGGTGGCGGCACCAGTGGGGAGGAGTCACCAGGGGAGAGGCGAGCCAAGAGGAAGAGGGAGCCAGAGGCGCGGCCAGTATTGCTTGAACAATGTCATAGAACACAGATTGTTCATGCAGTTCCTTTCCTTTGTACCGATAAATACAAGCTTTCACCTTCTCTATTATGTTGCCCCACATCTCATAGATCAAGTGGAGACATGGCTTGTTAGTGTCGGCTGCCCGTAGCATTGAGTAAATAGTATTGGTGAAATCAATGATGAATTTAATTTTATTCCACCACATAGCATTAAGAACCTTCTCTTTCACAAATTGTGCTTTGCCCACATCATCATCCCTATATGCAGCCCACTTATCACTAACTACCATAAGAACGAGTGATTCTTTGAGAATACAAAACTTCTTCAACATGACAATAATAGATGCAAATCTTGTGTCAACAATAGAAATGAACTTTAGCTTACTAAACTTATTGAAAATTGATAATCTCTTAATGTGATTCATTATAAAATTCTTGATAAAGTTGGCATCCGATGCAATCTCACTAATCCATGCGAGTTCTTCATTATCACCATCATTGTTTTTTGCATCACAAATGTTCTTCAATGCCAAGTTCAAGGTGTGAACAACACATGGAGTCCAAAAGATGTGACTCTACCTTTGTTCAATCAACAAACCCGTAGCTTTGCAATTTGTTGCATTGTCTGTGATCACTTGAATCACATTCTTTGCTCCAACTTTAATCACCGCAATCAACTTATCGGCGATGTATTCCTTTCTCTTCACCTCTCCTTCAGTATTAATACCTTTCAAGAACATTGCTCCACCCTCTGTTACAGCTAAAAAGTTTATAAGTGGCCGCCTCTGAGCATCGGTCCACCCATCAGCTTCAATAGTCACTCCTTTCAAGGGCCATGTACTCTTGATGGGTTCAAGTAGCCTCTCTACATTGGCGTTCTCTTGTTGGAGAAGAGTTGCCCTCAACTTGTTTATTCCAAAAGGTTAATACCCACCCATGTTGTTGTTGGCAAGAAAAGTGAAAGAGGCTCGATAATTTGGGTTTCTTGCCAAGTTGGAGGGAACGCCTACGAATGCAAAGACAACAACCATGTATCTTTAAGCAAATGACATGCTTCAGATGAAATGAATATAACAACTGAGTAATATGCAAACCTCCAGTGTAGAGCATTCTTGCAATAATAGCATCAACCTTTTGTCGAAGTTCAAGGTGAAAACTGTCTATAATTCTGGACTGCTTCTTCCTCTTTGATGCGGTGGCTCTGGACTGCGCACCTACTGAGATGGGCACTGAAAGTGGGACCTCCATGGGCAAGGGAACAGTCCTAGGTGTGCTCATGGTAGCCGCTGCCTCAGTTGCAGCAACTTCCCTGCAAAGTTGCTCAAGGATAGGTATTGTCACCTTCGAACATACTGCAATACCTTGGTTTGATATCTTCAACAAATGTGCTTTCACTTTAGAATAGCTCCCGGTAATAATCTTACCACATAATAGGCATTTTGATGTTGCATTTTCTCCTAAACAACCACCAATTTTCTCAATATTTCTAACATGCTTTCATAGAGGAAATCTAGCACTCATTTTGTGAACCAACTGCAAATGAATTCACACTACCACTGTCACTACCAGTTCCTTGCGGATTTGGAATTTGAGAGCTTTCACTTGTCATCCCTAAAGCAAAAGGCTAACCTAATTAAGAAATTGCAGACATGATGCACTAAAGAAAAATAGAGTAGCACTAACTTTTGTTGAAGAGGCAGCAGAGCAGTCAGTGACTTGTCTGGAGGTGCACAGAAAGGCGGGGAAGGCGGCCATCACAGAAGGGGGATGCGACGGGATTTGTGGCTGCGGTAGAAGAAGAGGGAGGTCTTGGGGTTTATGGCGATGGTAAAAGGGGGAGAGGTGGCGTGATTTGCGGCACGGGAGGAGGAAGCGGCGGTGTGATTTTCGATAGCAGGAGAAGGGGGAGGCGGCTGTGGTAGGAGAAGGGGGAGGGTCGGTGCGGGAGAAGGAGGAAGCGGCGATGCGATTTCTGGCGACCGAAGAAGGGGGAGGCGGCGGCGATCTGTGGGGCGCTCCATGTCGCGCGACGAGCTCACACTGCGCGAGGAGAAGGGGGCTACTGAGGGATAGATATATTTTTAGGGATAGGTTTCATTGGCTGGAATGGGTTTTTTCTTTGTTTGGGCTTTGTGTTATGAGCTTGAAAGTATCGGGGAGTATCGTGGAGCATCGGAGAAGGATCGAGATTTTTTTTATTAATTTTTTATGCTAAATTTCACCGATCTTTCTTGATCCGGTATCGGGGAGGATCGCGGAGGATTGGAATATCCGATACCGGTATGACATCTTCGTGAAGGATCAGTGATTCTTAGGTGGCCACTCCAGAACAGTGTATCCGGATAACCTAAAAGCCTAAACTGAATCATAACCTGAGCTAACGAAAATTGAAAACAAAAGCCTTTAGTGTTGCGGTCTTCAAATTATACAGCATCCTTATATGCTGGAAACAGAATATCAAATCAATATGGTAGTTTCCAGTTAGATGCCAAGTAGTATGTAGTCAAATAAACATTAATTCTCTATCAAATGCTTTGGAGGCTATCGTAGACAAACTCAAGGACCTTCTGATTTTAAACTCTCTTTTTTTTTGCATTTTAATTTTTATCATTGCTTTGTAGCTCATCATTTTTTACACCGCTTTTGGGACCCCACAATATGACACGCTATACTTGGTCTTTCACAGGCTGAAATTGCGCGGCAAGAGGCAAGGCTGAAAATGGAAAGGGAGAACTTGGAGAAAGAAAAGAGTGTCCTCATGGGAACTGCTTCCAATCAGGATAACCAAGATGGAGCCCTTGAGATTACAGTCAGCGGCGAGAAGTATAGGTGCCTTCGCTTCTCCAAGGCAAAGAAGTGAGATCCGAGCTACGGTGCTAATGAAGTAGCCGTGGATAGTACACCAATAGCAATTTTAAGACTTGTATCTGATTCAAGTTGGAGCAGTACCAAGAAATCTCGAGGTGTCGCCATCTCTTTTTATGCTGCTTGTTAGGTACTTTTTTTTAAGGCTGCTTGTTTGGTTTATGTTCTTCCAATTGATAATCTCTGTTTCCTGTTGGGATCAGAAGGGAAGTTTCAGGATATGAAATAGACTGTATATCTTTTTTTGTTTCAGATCCAGTTATGTAGCCATGTAATTTGTAAGTTATGAAAGTTAGTATCTAGTCGCACAGTTGTTGCACGGAATTAATTTATGGCTAGTTTGCACCATGGGATCACTGTCACAGCGATAACCTGGGTCTCAAACTGATAGCTAGCTTTTTTTTACAGTGGAGGGGCATACGAGTGCCTGTTCATGATAACGACTGTTACCGAAAGCCAGAGCTTGTCCTCCTGCAGATGTTTATTTAAGCGCGTGATGTGCTCTCCTCAACTGTCTGCCCTGCCAATCTGTTCGTCTGAGCTGGCTGCAAATATCTGTAGCAGTAAACTTAAACTACCTAGTAATTACAATGGGCAATATTAATTAAACTAGTTAATATCGTACAGCAGGTTATACTGATTTGGCTCTTAAAATAGTAGACTTCAGTATTGGTGTTTAGTATAATAGTATATATTTGTAAGTATACGCATGTTTAATTATATGTACAGTAAAATTCACTTATAATATTACATTATTACACAAACACATAATAGCATTATCAGTCACTATGTCCAAAATATCATCTTTTTTAAGATGGAAGGGAGTACGGGAGTACTGTATAATAGAGTAACACACGTCATCCGAGAGCAATAAGTGAGCTAATAAAGGATGATTTGATCATTTCTACACTTGTCTGGGTTGAAGTGCAAAGTCCTAAAATATCATCTATTCATGAATAGAGAGAGTGCCATCCACATAAAGTCTTGTTTTTTGAATGGTCTTATTCATAAATACTCCAAAGCTTGTATGTAGATTTAATGAGATTTTTCCTTCTATACCCCTATTTATTTTCTCTCAACTATACGTATTTATTCATTACCACACACACACAAATTATATCTTTCATCTTCCAAGATAATTAAGTGGGGGGCATCTAAATTATTTTCTCTCATACCTTGCTCAATTTCAACACAACCCTAATCATTGTGCAAAGTCAAAATACGAAAATACACCTTATAAAAATGAATGGGGGAGTAACTCCCATCTTGGAATTAAATGATGGTCTTCAATCAAGGGCATGTATAATAAAGCCATCTCAGCTGGCTCTTAGCCTGTACACATCATCTTTAATCTATGTGGAAGAATGAGAAAAGAGGGGGAGAAAAGAGAACTGGCTAAC
The DNA here is from genome assembly GCA_036346355.1 of Rhipidocladum racemiflorum. Classification (NCBI taxonomy): domain Eukaryota; kingdom Viridiplantae; phylum Streptophyta; class Magnoliopsida; order Poales; family Poaceae; genus Rhipidocladum; species Rhipidocladum racemiflorum. The sequence goes on along the minus strand of CM070583.1, from coordinate 77,788,953 downwards.
TTTGCACGAGAGCATAAGTGGATTTTGTATGTACGAGAGAGAAGAGATAATTATTGCACAATATCTAGAGATAAATTTTAGATACAGTTATTGTACAAAGTGGCTTTTAGTTTACTCTAGATGACATGGATGGGAGTTACAGTAAGTAGTGGGCTCTACTATTGTACTTGCTCTAAGGCCATTCACAATGGAGAGTTTCATTACACAGTTTCCAAGAGTGCCACATCTACTTTTGTCTAGGTAACCGTGTATCTCAGGTTTCATCCTGATGAAACTCACTCACCTCCCATAAAACTCTTTCTATCTCTCTCTTCATAATTATCTTGCCATGTCACCAAACATGATGATGTGTCACATTATTTAATGAAAATGAAACTCCCACTGTGAATGGCCTAAGTCATTTTCTCTAGTAACTTTCTTAAATTCATTGTAACCTTTATACTTGTGCAAAATTAAAATAATATCTTAGAATGGAGAGAGTAACTACTCCCTCCATCAATTTTATAAGATTTATTTCTTCTGGGCACATAGATCAAGAAGACATTGAAAATGGCTAGCTTACTCTTAATTATTATCACTAGGTACTATACTTAATGTATGCATATAGAGGATATAAAGTAAAGATATATATTTACTAGGGCTATAGATGGAACATCAAATTAATTTTACATTAGAATATAAAATATGCAGTATATTTATAGATAAGATTATTAAAAAATAAGCCTTATAAACTTGGATGGAGGGACTAGTAGACACCACTATATCTTATTCCTTAAAACATTGTAGGATAAGAGTATTATCATCCGAAACCCAGAGATACCACCAAGCAGGGTTCACAAAACCATCGAAAACATCTCGGAAATTGCGGTTTTCGATCGTATCAAGCTGGTTCGTCATCTCAAAACGGTCTAATTAAAAAAATTCAAAAAAAACTTATATGACGTAAAACTGATCGATTAAAAACCGACCGGTTTTAGATCGAAATCGCATCGCAACGCTGCGGTGTTCAATCAAATGGTTTTGATTTTTTTTAAAAAAAAACTTTTGAGTTCCTAACCTTTCGATTTCTGACGATTTTCGAGCGATTTTTCACTCAATTTTTTCAATTTTAATTTTTAATTCATTTTTCGATTTCAATTTGATTAGCCCGACCACTAAGTCACCAACCAAATCTACCATAGGACCAAAGGCTGCTTGCTTGGTTGCTTTTCATTCCTCCTCCACCTGTTTTCCTTGAAGAAAACAAAACAAGGGCCAAACGAATGAATCGAGCCGTATAATAAGGCGATAGAACGGCGGCGGCGGCGGCGGCGGCAGAAGTCTCTCTCATCCCCAGGCTCCATTTCGTTCCAACGCGAAAGCGTCGAGTTGTACTATTCATCTCGCATTTCCCCATCCCAAGAAACCAGGGGTAAGAACAACCCACGGCGGCACGGCCACCACTCCGGCACTCCCCCTTGCACGAAGCTCGGTGAAATTGTCCACCTCGCGTTTCTTGGATTGAGTTATTGGCGTCGCCAAAAAGTTTCTCTCTCTCGCTCTCTCTCTCTCTCTCTCTCTCGGGGGTGGATCCGAGTCACACACCTGTAGTTCTTCTTATCCGGAAGGCATAGGGAGGGAGGGGGGCGGACCACGGGCGGCACGTGACGAGCAGTTGGCGATGGAGATCACGGAAGCAAGATATAGCTGCGGCGAGGGGCGGATGGTTACATAAAGCGGAGGCGGAGGGATACTTTGGAGAGGAGATCTTAATTCGTTCTTGAATTGAGTGGATTGAGTGGAGAGAGAGAGAGAGAGAGGGATCAAGAAATGGGCACCGCGGTGGATGCGGCGGCGTTCGACACGGTCGACGGGGTGGTGGCGGAGGTCATGCGGTTGCACCGGTCGCTGCCAGCGCGGTCGGCGGTGGAGGAGGTCGAGGCGGCGGAGGCGCTGGCGCGGGCAGCGGACCAGGAGGAGCGGGCGCGCCTTGACGCCGTCGCGCGGTTGCGGAGGTCGCCGGCGGTGCCCGACGAGCTCTTCTACGTCGCGCAGGAGATGCACCGCACGCTCGCCAGCTTCCTGTGCCGGGAGCAGAAGCGCGACGCCACGCGGCTCCTCGAGCTCGACACGCTGCACGCCCTCTTCGACGACCTCATCCAGCGCGCGTCCCAGTGCCTGCCCTCCTCCTGCATGCGCGCCGCGCCGCGCATCACTGCGGCTGCCAAGACCACCACTGCTGCCTCATCATCAGCCTCATCGGCGGCGGCTGCCGCGGACGGCAACACCGAGCGTCGCTCCTCGGTGGGCACCAATTGGATCGGCGTGGAGAGGACGGTAGGGACGAGCATGAGGCGCGTCTCCATGGATGACAGCTACGTCGAGAAGGCAAAGGCGGCAATGTGGGACGAAGGGGTTGCGGCAGCGAGTTCTCATGCACCTCGAGGAGCCGTTGCAGCAAACTCCGCGGCGGTTGGAGTGGATGGCAGTTATGGTGAGCCCTTTCTACTCCAAAATTGTACCGGAATGGAGTTTCTACTTGTACTGCCATGGAAATTACTACGTGTTTTCTGAGCGAAAGGCTCTGAATTGGAAGCATATGTGCTGTCTCTTTACATGCTATCGCGACAAAATGGGAATTTTCTTAAATATCGATTGGTTACATTTTGTAAATCGATAACTAATTGACCCCTCTAAAGATTGGAGCTGGAATTATGTGCGTGTTGATTGATTCATTGGTTGATGATTGGGATTGCAGGAGACGATAAAGAGAAATTGAGCCTCATTAGGCTAGCTAGCATGATTGAGGTGGCTGCGAAGAAAGGCGCTCTGGATCTCAGCTTCCAAGGCAAACTCATGGCCCAGATTGAGTGGCTACCTGATTCAATTGGAAAGCTCATTGGGCTAGTTACCCTTGATATTTCGGAGAATCGGATTGTGGCCTTGCCAGAAGCAATCGGGAAGCTTTCTTCTTTGACCAAGCTGGATCTTCATGCTAATCGAATCGCTCAACTCCCTGACTCGATTGGGGATCTTCGCAGCTTGATTTGTCTCATTCTGAGGGGTAATCAGCTTACATCATTGCCCTCTAGTCTTGGCAAGCTGGTGAATCTTGAGGAGCTTGATGTGGCAGCAAACCGGCTCATCTCACTCCCTGATTCAATAGGAAGCCTTACACGATTGAAGAAGTTAATTGTTGAAACAAACAACCTTGATGAACTGCCTTACACTATCGGTCACTGTGTTTCACTAGTCGAACTGCAGGCAGGCTATAATCATCTGAAGGCTCTTCCAGAGGCTGTTGGAAAGCTAGAATCTCTGGAGATCCTCTCTGTGAGATACAACAAAATCAAGAGCCTTCCAACTACAATGGCATCTCTCACTAAGCTGAAGGAGGTTGATGCCAGCTTCAACGAGCTTGAGTCAATTCCTGAGAACTTTTGCTTTGTTACTTCTCTTGTTAAACTGAACGTTGGGAACAATTTTGCTGACCTGCAATCTTTGCCTCGCTCTATTGGCAACCTTGAGATGCTTGATGAGTTGGATATAAGCAATAATCAGATTAAGGTTCTTCCAGATTCTTTTGGAAACCTGCAGCATCTCCGTGTGCTTCGTGCAGAAGAGAATCCTCTACAAGTGCCACCAAGGGAGATAGCTTTGAATGGAGCTCAGGTAATTCTAGCAAACTTTCCTTAAACTACATATCGGTCACCATTTCTGACATAGTTTAGTGACTGGTATTTCTTTTTTCTTTTCATCATGTTAGGCTGTCGTTCAATACATGGCTGATCATGCTGGCAAGAAAGCTACAAAGCCACAGCCAATGAAGACAAAGAGGACTTGGGCTCAGTTCTGCTTTTTCTCCAGGCCTAACAAAAGAAAGCATGACCGGATAGACAACGGGACATGATTTGTGGAAGCTAGGTCAACATTGAACAGCTGTTTTACTCATTTACTGCTGCAAATATGATTACACCCTCTGAAATTGTTTTGCCATTAAGTACGGGTTAATATTATGTGATGGCCCAGAGCTTACCCTTCGACGATGGTGGCATGGTGCAGGTTTCTATTGTAGAACCAAGACAGTTAGATTACATTAGACCTAATTACTCTCCTTTCCAGCATGCTATTTCAACTTTGAATAACCTTTTGAATATCCCTTCTTCAGCAAAAGAATCGGGAGGTCGTGTAATTCCTTGTCGTCTTCATGTGGTTTTGGTGGCTGAGTAAAGAGAGCTAAACTGCTGAACTTCGATAGGCCTACAGTTCAATTTATCCACATAAAAATTAGATACAACCATTGAAATCAAGGTTGATGTTATTTTTAGATTTTGTATCATCGCCTTTGGAGATCAATATATTCTTTCTTTACAACCGTATATTTTAAAATTCTAAAATGCAACAAAATCTGCAGGGTCCAGATGGAGGGTAGCTTAACCCTGTGCTCATGACTGGAGATTGTTCGATTGTAATGAGTAAAGTCAGCCCTCAAGGATATGGTGGTTTAACTCTATTAGATCTCTCTTTTTACCTTTTGTAATTCTTACTGTTCTATGCGTTCTGGATGGTGGTTCTTGCAACTTGTATTTTCGTGTACCATTTTCCCGGAGGCAATCAGAAAACACAACATTTTGCCTTGTCCGGTTTCATTCTTTGATATTACTCTCTCTCTCTCTCTCGTAACATGGTGCATTCAAACAGTGTACGGGCAAAGTGACATAATCTGATATTTTGTTTATCTGAATGCATGCAGCATATGACATTGTTATGTTATTTGAGTTATGTTACAAGCTGGGGATGAACTGAGGGTCTGAAGATATGTGGTGCTCACACCATTTCAGGGGCATCACACAGTATTGAGGATCTCGTGCTCCCAACGATCAATGTTAGTTCCCTTTGGATCATTACAATGAGTGCTCCAAAATGTGGAGGAGATGACACTCGTTGATTTACCATGTACAGAGAAGATCAAAGCTCCCAACTCATTTGACAGGAAAGAAACGGGTAAGAGGAATGGATTGGAAGTACAAGTATCCATACTACTAAGAGTTGGTCACGTTGGTGACCGGTGAGACACGATCCCATCTGAACATGCAACCGGCAAACCGATCACCTGACCTTGGTTTCTTTCAGGAAACATCAGCTCCAGTTCACTGCTCCATGATAGCAATGCTTCCATGGAGAAGAGGAGGTGGAATCCTGCAAGCCTTGCATTGCAATGCCGCCCATCTGTGTTGCTCCCGGTCCCAGAATAATTCAGCATTATTGATTCTGAATTCTCCGTCCCTACGCATCATATCAGGTTCGGATTTCATTAGACCATCCAAGCTCTAATTGCTTAGGCCCTGTTTGTTTCAGCTGAGGATTGTAAAAAGCAGCTTTTAAAATCTAGATCGTAAAAGCTGGATTGTTAAAAGCTAATGGCTGTTTGGCAATTCAGATTATAGTGTGTTTGGATTGCTATTTCTACTTGGCAAAAGTCTGTGGTACCCTCAATTATAGGTTGAAAAGTCTGTGTGAACAGTGGGGGGGCAATGGTGGGTAATTTTCACTGAAGTTGGATGGGTATTGTGGTCTTTTGCAAAAAAAAAGCTGAGAAAAGCTCCTCCAAAGTGGATTGTGGGATTGCTACAATCTGACCTCCAGATTATTACAATCCAGATTAAAAGCTTCCTGTTTGTTAACCTTCCAGTTTTTAAAAACAGCTTTTTACAATCCAAAACTGAAACAAACAGGGCCTTAATCCCATGCCAATGCCGTGGAGCTGCCTGGCGTTGCTCCCCTCGTCATATTATTTGGTGCAAAACTTATAATATAAGCGGAGTCTTGTCCTCATAATCATTTTTCTATGGATAGTTTGGGCAGAAAATCACACTAAGAAAACTGCACAGATTCATCAACGCAAATACGCAATCAGTCAGAGGTTAGCAACTTAGCATGCACCTGTATATGTGCCATACTTGAGGATTCTCGCATTATTTGAGAGTAGGATAGTACATTTACCCTTTGATCACATAAATTTGTCAAGGACGAGAGACCCTGGGGATCCAACCCTCCTACATACGCAGGACGATTCTAGAAGCAGATTCCACATGACCGCTAGTAGGATGAGGCGGACCCAGGGCCGGGCCAGCCTGGGCACGGGCCCAAGCTCAGGCCTATGTAACAAAAGTCTAGATCACGAAAAATACAGTGTCCTTCCGTGAATTCAACAACGAACCGAGCTAATAGCATCTGGTTTTAACAAAAGCACAGTTACTACTTGATAGAAACTTCCTCAAGTGATTTGGTCCCTTGTTATTAGCTCAGTAAATAGTTTGTGAACTTGTTATCCTCCTTTAAGCGTGTTCGGGCTCTAGAAAATTCCTGGGTCCGCCACTAGGATCCTATTTAAAACGCGGGAATTTTTTCTCTATTTAAGTTTGATCTGTTTCCTCCGAATTCCCCGTTGCAGCACCACAATCAAGACATGCAAGGTATACTCCCTCTATTTCTGAATAGATGTCATTATAGTTTTATGCACTTTCAACAAAACACATCATCAGACTGTATTATCCAAGAGAGAACATTAAAAATGAGCCTTAAACTTTAATTTAGGACCATAACTTATTAGATTTAGGACTCCAACGAAATATTCACTCCAGCAATTAGGCCCTAAAATAATTTTCTAAATTTTAACAATTTAGGGTCATTGCTGGAGTTAATCTTTTCTCCAAAAGCCCTATAATTCAAATTAGTGTCATATTTAAGGCCCCTCTTGGAGATGCTATCCTTCATTATATCTTTAGAGAATGTGTCTTACTCTAGTCTATAATAGTAAATGATATTGAAAATAGCTAAAGAGAAGATGTATAGAAGTAAAAAAATGGTAAAAAGCGATATTAAAATTATAGATTGACAGTATTTAGAAACAAAATTTTAAAACTAAAATAATGTATATTTGAAACCATGGTTCAAAATCTCGTCGAGATTTCGTTCTCTGGTTAAGACTGAGATCTTAAATGTCGGCCAAATAAATATTTTTTAAAAAAAATTCAAATTGCTAGGTAACTGTCGAAATCTCGGGGCCCAAAACATCCTGCGGTGCGGTTCGTCCAGCCACTACTGATCCACAGGAAATCCCCAAACTACCCCTGGCCGCGCACGCGTACAAGAGAGCAGAGGCCCGTTACGAGCTGTACAAAACAACACAGCACGCGCGTTAGCCCTTGGGACATCACGGGCTCGCCGTGATGGGAGTGACGTACCGGAGGCTGTCGGCGGGGAGGAGGATGGGCCGTCGGAGAAGTTCGGGCGAGGGCGTGGGTGCTGTTGCGTCGGGCGGCGGTGCGGCTGTACGCGGCGAGGAGGAGCTGGGCCGCGCGGTGCGGCGCCGGCGCGAGGAGGCTGACGTGGGCGGGGCTGTGCGGGAGGAGCGCCGCGGTGGCTGCACCGCCGAGGAGGAGCTCAGCGGCGTCCGGGGCGGGTACGTACGACTCGGCGAGCTACGAGCGCAACTTCGACGACGGGGTGTGGAAGGCGGAGAAGGGTGTGGAAGGCGCACGGGCTCCTTCGCCTGCAGATTCGCCCAACACCACCATGCCGCCGGCGCCGGCCATTGGTACTTCCATTTCGAGCTCGACTAACTTACACTGGATACAACAACATCTCTCAATTCTCACGGCGTTTAATCCGTGAGGATCGAAACTTTTCTTGTGCCAAATTAGAATTGATTGTGTTTTGTTCCTCCTTTTTTTTCCCCCTTCTTTGCTGTTGAGGTCAGTCTCACTGGTGTCTGGTGCACATTAGGACAATAGGACATGCATGGAAAATGACCGGAGTACCAGCGAAATTTAACAAAATTTGGGCGATGCAGTGAAGTGAATGAACCCGGAACCAGGGTTCAAAAAATCGACGAAAATCGCTCGATTTTCGCACGTATCGCTGCGGCTCGATATAAAAAACCGGTCGATAAACCGATCCGATTCAAAAAATAATTCGAAAAAATTTACGTGTCAAAAGCCGGTCGAAAATCGGTGGAAATCGGCCGATTTTCGCCAAAAATCGTCGAAAATCGCTACAAAAATCGACCGCACAAAAAAAATCAACATGACTGGCGATTTTCCACCGATAATCGTCGATTTTCCACGTTTTTGATTTTTTTTGAAAAAAATCTGAATTTTGAATTTATGCGATTTTTTGCGGTTTTCGACCGATTTTCGGCTCGATTTTTGCGATTACCGAAAATCACTGTTCATCCGAAAATCGCATGTAATGGTAGGGTAAACCCTGCCCGGAACAGATGGTTCGATGTACTACGTACTGTTCTAGGTGTTGGTGCGATCGAACTGCAGCTGGGTGATTTGAATGAGCCAATGCATGCATATATGCCTGCCATTTTTCCTTGCTTCTGTTTCTTTTCTTCTTCTTCTTCTTTATTTATTTATTTTGAGAGAAAGCTTCTGTTTCTAAATTAGCAGAGGCAAACTGGGCATGCATCTAAAATCCTCTGCTGTTCCATGACTCGAATATTCAAGTCTGCAAGTAGTCAATGCTATTAGTCGGCCATTAGTCCACTGTGAGGGAGACGTCAGACGTGTGTGCCAGTGCCAGTAGTATATGTATGTGGAGCATGTAAATATGTACTGATACTTTCTTTAGATGAATATATGACTGGAGCATCTGATCTTGTAGCGATGAGCAAATGGGGAAATTTTTTACTTAATATTTATTTTATTTTTATTCAAAAATAATCAACGGTTTTTTTTTTTTTTTGCGAAAATACACACCCATCGTCCGAATATAGAGCCACCGCCCACAGTGGTGGAACCAGAAAGGTTGCAAGCCTCGGGCTAAACTTTTAAGCATATAACTAATAGCAATTTTTTTTCCACACTACGGTACGACAATAGTTCAATACAAATGCATTGTTGACATAACACTTAAACAAAAGAAAAATATGGCAAAACAATACAGCATAAAAAACAATACATTATGATTAACTGGTTGACATGGACCCAATTGCAAATACTCCCTTCTAGCAGCATCTCTAACATCTACATCTAAATCCTCAATTTGTTTCCTAAGCCCAGGATCGGCAACTATGTCATCCGCATTAAGTACGACACGAGGGGTATTTTGCATTGTGTTACTAGCAAATTTCAATTGTTTATGAATTATTGCTCATGTGTTTGTGTTGGAAAATAAGATGATAACAGGTTTGTCCTCTTCATTATGTATTTCAAACTCCTGCGCATCAAACAAATTACAAATTGTTACTACATAAATTAGTAACAATTACTAATGCACAATTCATAATTCCTAACATCTGTTTCAAACCTAACCTTGCAAATGGACAATTCCTAAGGTACAATTCCTGATGCACAATTCATAACAAGTAATTCCTAATGCAAAATTGCAAATATACATCAAACTTGCATCACATTTCACAAATACAAATATACAATACTCAATACACATTTGTACAATTGTACTTTATCAGAGAGCAGAGAGAATTTGAGCTGGAGTGGAGGCAATGGCCAGTGCGTGATGGCGTCGTGCGTCTGTGGCCCGTGGCACTGGAGGCCGGAAGGCGTCAGCCGAGGCAGAGAGCGAGAAACGAAGGAGCCTGGAGGGGCCGAGGGCGGGCGTCTGTGGCGGCGTGGCGTGGCCAGCCGGGCCGAGAGGCCAGAGGCGCCGAGGCCGGAGGCGGAGATGCGCCACGCCGCCGGCCGGAGGCGAGCCGCACGCGCCGGCGATGGCGAGACGGAGGCGGAGTGGTGGTGAGTGGTCTTTGGCGCGACGCGCGGTAGCGCCTGGCGGCTGGGAGCCTGGGAGTGGGTTCTAGCCTCTAGGGTTTTCTTTGGACTGGGCTATTGTTTGTTTGGGCCAAAATAATATGGGCTAAAGATGATTTTTATGACCCAGGCTGGGCTAGATATACCTGGACTATACACTGTACTAATTTCTAAGCCCAGGGCTGAAGCCCGGCCTGCCATGGGCCCAATTCCGCCACTGATCGCCCATATTGAAGTGATAGGTACCTAGATGCAAAAAATGTTGATAAATCCACTTCTTCATGTGTTTATTTTCGCAATTGCGTTTTTTGCATGTAGATCCCTATCGCCTCAATATGGGGCGACCGGGACCCATTTTCTTAATATTGTTTTCCATCGATTATTTTTTTAAAAAAGATTTAAAATAAATATTAATTAAAAATAAATTCGGAAAATGGGAGGGTGACTGAGCCGCAGCCCATCAGCAACAGAGGCCATGGCCTGTCAACTGTTAGTCTGCGGTTCTGTCCGGACAAGAAGTGTGGTCGGTCCAAATGAGCCACCCAGCTGAGCCATCAAAAGAACTGACTGACAGTTGCCAATTGCCATGGGCCACGTCCAAATGCGAAACCATCTCTAGATTATTCTCCTTTTTTTGCAAGTAGTGATTATCTATTTATCATATATACAAATTCTCGACCATATGTTTGGCTTTTGCCATCGTAGTCGAATTGTCATAGCCTTTTATATTGGTTCGATTTATGAATGGTTTTTATCAGTAGCTTACTGACGATGAAAGCAACAAAATAATATAATTCTCGCCATTGAATGTTGTACTATCCGCAAAATAATATTTTTACTAGCTATTACACAAGATTTTACTGCTAAATGAATATCAGTGAACATTATTAGTAAAATAGTATGTGAACGATCGTGAACGTTACTGTAATAGATAGTAAAATCAAATGAGAACTATTCGTAACATGTTATACGTCTATTCAATAGTAAAATCTTATACACATCAGTAATTAGATGTTCATTTGGCAGTAAACCACCCTTATCATATAAAATTTGTGAAAACTACATATACAATTTTTGAAAAATTCTCAACAAATTACCATACGTAAGGGAGGTGAGTTTCTACAACTCTGCAAAATTTGAAAACAAAACCCAATAGCATTTGAAAGATATGAAACTGAGAATCAATCGATGAATAGTGCTAAACTGTGATAAAATTATTATTCAGCTGAATTTATTTTTTTCATATATTTCAAGTGATATGGATTTTGGTCTTCAAATTTTATAGGGTTGTAGAATCTCACCTCCTCTACATATGGTATTTTTTTTGAGAATTTTTGAAAACTTAAACATGTGGTTTTCATGGATTTTACGCGATAAGGATAGTTTACATTGGATATGTTGTCTTTTACTATCCACAAAATAACATTTGACTAGCTATTACAGTAGATTTTACTATACTGAAATGAAGTGAACTATCAAAACAAGAATTTAGTTTCGTTTGTCAACCCTGTAGTAAAATATTATGTGAACAATCGTAAATGTTATTGTAATAAATGATTAAATCAAATAAGAACCGTTCGTAAAATATTATGCGTCTGTTCAGTAGAAAAATCTTACACACATCAGTAATTTGTTGTTCATTTGGCAATAAACTATTCTTATCGTGTAAACTCTATGAAAACCATATATACAAGTTTTAAAAAAAATCTCAAAAAATTACCAAACGTAGGGGAAATGAGCTTCTATAACCTTTCAAAATTTGAAGACCAAACTCAATCGCATTTGAAACATATGAAATTGACAAGCAGTGAATAAATAGTGTTAAACTGCAATAAAATTACTATTTGGCTGAATTTATCTTTTTTATATCTTTCAAATGACATTGATTTTGGTCTTCAAATTTTTTTAGAGTTCTAGAATCTCACTTCCCCTATGTATGATAATTTTTTAAGAATTTTTGAAAACTTGAACATGTGATTTTCATGGGTTTTACACTGGATGTGTTGCCTTTTACTATCTATAAAATAACATTTGACTAGCTATTACACAAGATTTTACTACATTGAACAAAGTGAACTATTAGAACAAGAATTTAATTCTGTTTGTCGACTTTGTAGTAAAATATTATGTGGACGATAGTTAAATAAAATGAAAACAGTTCATAAAATATTATACGTCTGTTCAATACTAAAATCTTACACATATCAGTAATTTGATGCTCATTTAGCAGCAATCCAATCTTATCGTGTAAAGTCTATGAAAAGCACATGTATTAGTTTTAAAAAAAATAAAAAAATATCATACGTAGGGGACGTGAGTTTCTATAAATCTGTAAAATTTGAAAATTAAACTCAATCGCATTTAAAATATATGATATTGACAAGTGCTAAATAGTGAAAAAGCACAATTTAGTTGAATTTGTTTTTTTTTCATATATGTCAAATGAGAGTTATTTTGGACTTCAAAATTTATAAGATTGTAGAATCTCACCTCTCTTTTGTATGATAATTTTTTTGAGATTTTTGGAAAACATTTACATGTGATTTTCATAGATTTTACATGATAAGGATGATTTTTACAGGATATATTGCCTTTTACTATTTAGAAAATAATATTTTACTAGCTATTACACAAGATACTATTATACTAAAATGAAGTGAACTATCAGAACAAGATTTTATTTTCATTTGTCGATCATGTAGTAAAATGTTATGGACGATAATAAACGTTATTGTAATAGGTAAAATCAAATGAAAACTATTAGTAAAATATTATACATCTATTCTGTAGTAAAATCTTACACATAAGTGATTTTGTGTTCATTTGGCAGTAAGCCATCATTGTTGTGTAAAGTCTATGAAAACTATAAGTATAAATTTTGGAAAATTCTCAAAAAAAATTATCATACGTAGGGGATGTGAGCTTCTACAATACTATAAAATTTGAAGACCAAAGTCAATCGCATTTGAAAGATATGAAATTGATAAGTGCTAAACAGTGAAAAATCACTTTTAGCTGAATTTGTCTTTTTCATATATTTCGAATGAAATTGTTTTTGGTCTTCAAATTTCACAAGGTTGTAGAATCTTACCTACCCTACATATGGTACTTTTTTTGAGAATTTTTGAAAACTTGTGCATGTGGTTTTCATGGATTTTACACGACAAAGGGGGTTTACACAACATATGTTGCCTTTTACTATCCAGAAAGTAATATTTTACTAGCTTGATGCGGTCGAAAACCGCGATTTTCGAGCTGTTTTTGACGGTTTTGTGAACCTGCTGCCTAGTTCTTACTGATACAAGATGCCACTTCTCTATGTGTTTTGATGTGCCCTTGCGTGTGCGTTTTCCATTTCCCATGCCCCGATTGGGCCCCTAAAGACTAGGTTATCTGGTGTTTGCAGTTTTAATTGGCTGGACTGACCAGGGACCAATACACATGGGCATTAGATGAAGTGATGACATCAGCTTACTACTATCAGTTAGTACAAGTTGCTACCGGCCACAACCCTTAGGTCCTGTTTGTTTTGGCTTTTTCATAGGTTTAAAAACCAAAAAGTCTAAGCCGAAACAAACGACTCGCTTTTAAGCCGGACTTTAAAAAAGCCTAAAGCCCCTGTATAACTATAAGCCAAAAAACCATACAAGAGGAGCTTTTTTGGGTTTTTTGAATGAAAAATAACCCTTTGCCCCTAAAAGTCTCCAAAATTACCCACAAAATGCCATCATATATAAATCGAGAATTCCTCCTCCATTTCATTTAAGGTATTTTAGACTTTCCATCTATAAGCTATACCATCTAACCTATTAATAAGCTAGGATACTAAACAATATGTCTTGGCTTAAAAGCAGACGGCTTAAAAGCTCATTAAGCCAAAAAGCTAACTTTAAGTCAAAAACCAAAAAGTTTAAGCCGAAACAAACAGGGCCTTGGTGGTGCTAATAAAATTTAGGAGTTTAGACAAACCTAACTACTTACGGCAAGACTTATCTAGAAAAGTTCTGTCTTTATGGCGTATACGATAATAAAACTACACTGCATCTCTATAACTTGTTGTCAGGAAACCTCGGCAACCATCGACCTTGCCCAAGAGGTGGATCCGCATGTGGCTACAACCATCTATCACGACTGAAGTGCTCTTCGTTGGCGCTGTTGGAAATGTGTGTAATATTTTAATTCCAGATTTTACCAGTAGACAAATATCACAAATAAATAGTGATGTACACAGTAAATCTAACAGCAGGCTATACATTGTACTTACAAACATATATATATATACTCAAGAAACATAATATAATTGAGTCGAACGATCATGAACGACTTACAGTTGGTCTTGATGAAGAACAGAACGCTGCTATGAAGAGGTCGTGGAAGAAGCAGCGTAGGAACGGTCGTGCAGATGCACTGCCCAGAAATCTTATTGCCGCCCCGTGCAGGTGAACTCTGCGACAACGGCTCGGAGATACCGCTCACCCTCCTTCACGGTGCACGCCGAGTAGGAAAGCTGGCGCGGTCCAGTTGCTCAACACCTCACTACAGCTCTCGCAGGAGGAAGAAGAACAAGTGGAATCAGAAAATTCAGTCATTTGGCTTCGACGTCTTTAGGTCTTACTCTAACCAGTAACTGTCTCCATTACTCACTAGTAACTGACAGCATTAAGCACTGGTAACTGACCGAATTTAAACAGGCAATGCACTGGTAATTGCTAATTCAAAAAAAAATGGTCATTATGCAGTCTCCTGACCAGTACAGAAAGCTAAACAGTTGCATAATTCAGCAAAATAAAAGGTGAATTCATAGTACCAGGAGACACACTACAATAGTCACAAGTCACACGGATTTTCACGCGAAAATACACGAATACGCGTGCGTGTGTATGTTTAGCCACTGTTTACCCTATACTATTTCCATGCAAGTGTCACATTAATCAAGAGGTGGCAAGGACTCCACCTTTTAAGTTGTCTTTCCTCCATTTAGCCACGCTATATGATATTAAACCATGCGATCTTTGAAATTAAAGGAAATAGACCGTACTCGTGACCAATCCCAACAAGCGCCCTCTCGTGTCGGTCTAGCGAAGCGGCAGAAATACAATATCATGTGCCTGTCCCTTCTCTGTCTTGCATTTTTTTTGGGGGTGGCCGCAGAGTGGCCGCATGCGGTGTCGGTGCGCGACATTAGAGCGTTGAGAGAATCATCAAATATTCGCCGGCCGAGTGCGTGGACCTCGTAACCGACTCATCTGGCTGCACGCGGTCGTGGGTTCCAACCATTCACCAACCTAGCACGAAGCTTTGGTTTGTTTTCCTTACCCCTTCTTTTCCTCAATTTTTATCTTTACTAGTTACATGCCCGTGCATTGCTACGAAAAACAAAATTGATAACGAAAAATAAAAATTAAAAAATTATTTCACAAGATCAAACATCTATCTTTAACGCTTCGTTTCTTGCGAAAGCTGGCTAATTAAAGCAACGCTTCGTTTTTTGCGTAGGGCAATTAAGCAGAGCAATTAAGCAGGGCAATTAATGACGTGGGTAGAACTTACCACTGCCACCAACTGTTGCTTTATAATAGTAGAGATTCGCATGAAATTGCAAAATTGGTCTTTTTCTGGCTTTGGAAGCAGCGGCATATACCTATGGTGCTCCTTACAGTAGCAGCAAGTGAACCTGCCATGCCTACACCATAACAAGTGACGTGCAGTGGTCTTACACCACGGCAGATGTACATATCGCTTCTCGATAATTCTACAGTTGAGAAAAGGGGTATATTTGCAATTTCGTTCGAATATAAAACAAATTTGCAAAACAAAAAAAGACCAAAGAGCGTGATCTTACACCATGACGGGTGATACATATCGCTTCCTTATAATTCTGCAGTTAAGAAATGGGATATATTTACAATTTCGTTTGAATATAAGACAAATTTGAAAGAAAAAAAAAACAAATAGCCAAAAAAAAAAAAAATGCCAAGAACTCACCCAACACCCCCTTGCCATCGCACCCTCTTCCCCCGTCTTAACCAAAAATCCCTTCGTCGATCTCCTCACGAGACCTTTGCTTGAAACTGAATCAATCCGCAGGTTTGCTTCCATTGATTCATAACCAGCGTTGCAATTAACTTTTCCGTTTTCTCCCGTTACGTACGTAGCATTAATCTAGGTTGGATTATTTGTTGAGTCGTTCGTTAAAAGGTTGGATTAATTTTCTCAGATCTTGTGTTGTCCCTTCTCACTACAAGAGCTACGAACATCAAGGTTTTAAAAAAATATCTATCAAAGTGGCATCTTCGAGATCGCGGAAAAAGTAAAAACTACCTAGTACAAAAGAACAGAGAGAGAGAGGATAAATTTAAGCCTGCGTGCTAAACAGGCCTTAGTTAGTAGGCAATGCTACCAAAGATATTAGTATGAGGGTGCTTTTATGTTTTCCCTCTTAATACAAGTTGTATAAATCTTAAAGTAAACATATGTTTTTCATTCCAATACAAGTTGTAGTAAGGTGTACGTCATCGATCCTCTTGATCCACTGTTAGGTTCGTCCCTGGTTGTACGTATAGCAACGAGAGCCCAGAAGATACACCATAGTTTGGTGTGCAGTTGCTGTTTCGGAGTATGTACAATACATGTGCTTAGCTACGAAAAACTGATTTTTCTTGTCAGATAGATAAGATGCTTATTTTAAAGCGCGATGCTTAGAGGTGTTTATGTATACTAATAATATAACATCTAACCATCCACAAAAATTATATTTGTGTCGGAGAAAATAATTTTTGATAATGTTATATTCTACCTTTAAACGATTCTCTATAGACATCTTGCATTATACATGCGCCATGCACAAATATTCCAAGGTGTGCTGCAGCTGCAAAAGCTACTCAAGAATTAACCTTTCTCCTACCAACCAAACTCCAAACACACCAAGAAACCTAAAGTTCAGATCTCTCTCTCTCTCTCTCTCTCTCTCTCTCTCTCTCTCTCTCTCTCTCGCCATCTCGTTCCCCGGATCTTGCGCAATGGCGACCGACGCGATCCTCGAGACGATCAAGCCGCGGCGGAGCGCGTCGCGGGACGACCTGCCAGTAGTGACGAACGCCGGAGCCGGCGTGGGCGGCGGCGGTAACGGCTCGGGAGACCAACTGATCGGGCTGCGCCGGCGCATGTCGTCCTTCTCGGTGCGCATCCGGCCGCTGTCGTCGGCGGGCACCGCTGCAGCGGCGTTCCGGCGCGCGCGGTCGATGCCGTCGGTCAAGGCGCTGGCCGCGGCTGGCGCGGTGCGGCGGTGGTGGAAGGGGGGCGTCGGGTGGGTGATGGCGCGGAAGCCCGCCTTCGCGCGCGACCTCGAGATGAACGACGACGAGGCCGCGGTGCTCGGCTGCCACTGCCGCGGCACGTGGCGGCACGTCTTCTACAAGGTCCGCGCCGAGGTGCGGCGCCTCCTCGGCCGCGACGGCCTCCCGCTCTCCGCGCAGGACTTCAGGTACGACTCCGTCAGCTACGCCCAGAACTTCGACAATGGCGACGCTCAAGAGCCATGAGCCCGCGAGCGAGATGCCGAATCTCGCGTGCCTACCTACGTGTGCATGCATAATAATCCCCGCGCGTGCCTACCGACGTGTGCTTATACGCTGCAATAAACCGATTTGCTGATGATATATGGTACGGTGTGTATGATCGCAAACGATCGAGCAATGCTGCTTGCTCGAGATCGGATCGACGGAGTAAGCTGTAATATCCTTTCTTTCTTTCTCTCTCCCCTTTTGCGTTTCTTGGATCCTTCGTTCTTGAATCAGGATGGACTATGGAGACCATCGATCTTGGGCTGGCAAATGTAAATGTTTTTGTAACACCTCGCAATGCAAACCATCAATGTCACTACAACATGCGTGAATCGGTTCAGATTTCAGACGAACGACGGAGGGCGGGCTGGTTTATTTTCCTTGCCAGATTCAGATTCGGATTCAGATCTGCTTCTGCTTCTGCTTCTGCTTCTGCTTCTGCTTCGGCTTCGGCTTCAGGGTCCCTGTCTTTTCCAGCTGTGGTGACATGGATTGGGAGCTCTCTCAGCAACATCCGAGCTACCGCGCATCGCCCAGAGTCGATTTGTGAAGCCGAGAGAGACAGAGAGGTAGCCACCGGGCGCCCAACCATGGAGGTAGCCAGGTAGGTGTCTTCTTCCTTGCGATCGATCGGCCATGGGGATGGGGATATGATCGATCGGCCATGGGGATGGGGATATGATCGGCCTGCAGAATAATGAGTAATAGCCTCAGCTGAGCTGCTACACGACATGTACATGGCCGCCTGTGATGAGGCGGTCGTCGGGGAGCAGAGGACACGGGCCGTGTCCTTGGTTGTACTCTTTTACTCTACCCAAGGTGTACGTAGGTTGCCTAAACACACGTGACATGTTGGTTCAGGTCCGCGAGAAGCTTTGCCTTTTTTTTTCCCCTTGGGCCAAATTTTTTTTAGGTCGGTCTCTGTGCGAAGAAATTTAAATTTTGATTTCTTCTCAACCGGGGAAGCAGCGACATCGTCTATCACACTTCCTTAATGCAGCCAGTGGATCCGTCAGGCTCCCATACCATAGCAAGTGGACCTATCGTACTCTCGTATCATGGCAGATGGTACATGTCGTCTCTCGTTTATTTGGCGGTTGAGAAAGAGAAACAAAAAAAAAATGCGAACAGTGTTTCTATGCTTTTCCTCCTAATACAAATTACACAAATTTTGAAGCAAACGAAGGGATAAGTAATCACCATCTACCCTTCATTTATGCTTTAATAGTTATGCAATTTTTAAAAAGAAATGCATATAAACACCTCTCAAAAAATGCAAAGAGCTACTTCGGCCAAAGCTTCCATCTGCTGCGAGGGGAGTTATTACCATTTTTCACGTTTGGATTGGGCCGGCCGGAAGGTCCTGCAATATTGTCCAGCCCACGGTGCTGTGGTCGAATGGGCTTTTGTTTTCTCTATCTACAGTAATGGACTTCACTTCATGATTTGGGTGGATCGAGAAGAATGACGGCCCATTAGTATTTCGGCCTCATCTTTCCTGTCCAATCCTAGACAGCCTGCCTATGGGGATTGGAGCCCAGGGATTAACTTGCGGAGGCCCACGATTGGGAACTGCCGTGACCGTTGAGGGTTAAAACCCATACAAAGCCATGTTTGTTTAGACCAACCCACTGAGACAGTATACGACCAATGACAGCATGAGCATCATATGATCATCCTAAATTCCTAATAGTACTCAACTAGGAGAACATCCTAGAACCCTCAGCTAAAAAAAGAGAGAGAAAAGGAGCAACTAGAGAACGTTATACCGTTGTAACGTATAGAAATTCCATACATTTTCAACAAGTTTCAAGAGAAAAGTTTCATGTCTCCGTGAGTTTTGCAAATTTATATAACTTTCTGGAAGATTTTGAGCCAAAGTTTCAAAGAGTTTTAGATTTTAGAACTCAAGTTTCACCAAATGTCAACCGATGAGTCTTAATTAGGTTGTTTCAACCAAAAAATTCAACAAGTTTCAGCCAAAAGTTTCAACAATTTTCAACCAAAAAAGTTTCACTAGGTTTCAAAAAATTTCAAGAAATTTCAACTAGTTTCGGTGTGCACATTTGGCTACAATGATGCTACCATACCACCAAAACCAAGGGCTGTGTGACACCATCCGCCGCCGACGAACCCTCTGTTAGAATTAAAGGCACATCTAGGTTTAATTTAATCCAAAAGTAAATTATGAACAACATGTGATTGACTATCAGTAACGAATAACAGGAGCATACTATAGATGCATATGCTAGAAGACTACACATATATCCATCTAATGTGCTCACAATCAATAGATTGAAAATAAACAGTAGAAACATTGTAACGCATCGCTCGTGTGCGATGGAGCAAGAGACGCTGTAAGCGCCGACGTCGAGGATCTTAAGCGCCGCAGCCGAGCGATGCCTAGCGTACCGCCTCCGAACGTCGAGGAAGACGAGCCGACGGTGACGTGGAAGCGACGCCGAGCGCTTCCCAAAAACACGATTCGCCCTTCCGGTGCAAGAACGCCGAGGACGGACGGTTCGAGACACGCTTCCCCGTCATTGGTGCACTGCCTTGCGCATTTCCGGACGAAGCGACTTGATGGCGGCGCAATGAGGGAAATCGCAAAACGCTAGGCGCTAGAAACTCTATTTTACCTGTGATGACGGCGACGAAGATATAAAGGAGCCTGCAATACCAGTAATCGAACCACGACTCGAGGACGCCCCACGATCGAGTCCATTACGGATCTCATTGTCCTTATCTCATACTACAACCGCGATTCCAGTAGCAAAAGAGTAATCTGCGAAAGGAGGCCGCGCTTCACGCAAAGCCCTGGACCGAATTCGGGACCATTCACGCAGGTCGACGCCGTACGCTCTTCGCCCCGCCTGCAAGGCTCGAAAGCACCAGGCTGCCCTGGCCGAGGCGAGGCGAGCGCTGGGTGTATTCTTTCTCCCTTTCTCCACATGGTTCTACCATGGTGTAGCACACTCCACTATTTAAACTAGTGCTCACCACTTTAGGCTAGCAATGTGGTACTATTGCTAGTGCACATGCTCCCGTGAGGTGGGCCTTTGAGATTTTCTAGATTTATTGTCTCAATCAAATGGGTTTGGCCCAAATAATCCAACAATCCCCCACCAGATCTCAAAGTCCCACCATGGGCCTTGCCTGCTCCCAAAGTCAGTTAATATACCGACATTTCAAAGGACAATGGACTATGCCTTGAATTGCACCTAGACTCCAAATTACACTCGACCACAACTTGAACAATGGACTAAGCCTTGAATTGCAAGTTTTGTGCGATCGAGTTTCATTTAAAGCCTTAGTCGATACTAGGTGCCAATAGGCTTCCTCATGGAGCATATAAAGTCGCATCTCCATAGTCTCTTCATGAGCTTACTAGAGATTACCCAAGTCTCATAGATCGCGACTTTCAATACTCTCATATAGGTGTGTGTTCTTCAAGATGCTCTGTAGGATGACATCTTCGCTAAATAAAGCCAATGAATACATTAAGGCAAAAGCCAACCTGCCATATAGATTTCGAGAGTATTGCATCTTCACTTGGAACTAGTTAGAAAATTACTCTCCTCCAGCTTAACCAAGAGCTTGTTTTTCCCTAACCTAATTCACGGATCTCCGATCACATAGGTTGGGTTACCGCTATGGTATAACTCACATGGAGTCTCATGCCTAGTTCCTTTGATGCCATATCTATCACATTCCGTGATAGCCCTTTAGTGAAGGGATTCGCCAGGTTTTTAGCCGTCTGGATATAATCCAATGCTATCACTCCTGAGTTTTTCAATTTCCTGATGCATTTCAAACGCCTTTTTCACATGTCTTGAGGATTTCAAGTTATCTTTAGAATCGCTCACTTTAACAATAAGCTTGATTGTCACAGCTCATAAGAATGGCTTCGGTATTGGTTTTTCAACCACCGGAAGATCCATCAAGAGTTCACGTAGCCATTCTCGCCAACAGTTGTAATTTGTATCAATCTGCAATCAATTTCGCTTCCATAGTTGGACCGTGTCAAAATAGTCTGTTTGCAAGACCTCCACTTACTTCGCCCCACCAAGTGTAAACACATATCCATCCGTGGCCTTAATCTCATCAAGAGATCAGATCCAATTTGAATCACTATAACCTCTGAAGTACCGAAGGGTACCCAGATAGTGTATTCCATAATTTATCAGACCCTACCAAGTAACGCATAACTCTTTCGGAAAGTGCACGCCCAATGATCATCTCCCGGGTTAGAAGTAAATCGCTCAATTTGCTTACAAAGAAATGAGATATCAGCCTTGTAGCGCTAGCCAAGTACATGAGAGATCCAATGATCTCGAGAGTATTTCATTTGATCTCTAGCAATTCTCTTGTTTTTCAAGAATCACACTTGGATCATAAGGTGTTGGAGAAGGCTTGCTATCCGAATAGCCAAACCGACTCAAAACCTTTTCCACATAATGGGATTGAGAAAGACTAATCCCATCCTCACTTTTGACTAACTTGATGTTCAAGATCACGCCAAATTCTCTCCGAGATCTTTCATATCAAAATTTCCAGACAGAAAGACTTGACCTCATTGATCACATCAAGGTTTGTTCCAAAGATCAAAATGTCATCCACATATAGGCACGTAATAACTCCTCACCCCCCACCATGGCGATAATACACACACTTGCTCGTTTCACAGCGAACGGCCACTTGTGTCAATGTTCTATCGAACTTCTCATGCCATTGTTTAGGTGCTTGTTTAAGGCCATAAAGAGATTTCAAGAACTTACACACCTTGCTCTCATGTCCCGGGTAGCACAAATCCATCTCGCCGATCCATGTAGATCTCCTCATCTAGCTCTCCATTAAGAAAAAGTCATGTCTTCACGCTCCATTTGATGGACAATGAGACCATGAGAGGCACCAAGGATAAAAGTATCCCGGATGGTTGTGATCCTAGCAATGAATAAGTATCAAAATAATCCTCTCCTTCCTTTTGCGTATAACCCTTAGCCACAAGTCTAGCCTTGTACTTTTCAATAGTACCATCAGCCTTAGTTTCTTTTGAACACCCACTTATTACAGTTTGCAACCATAAGGCGCTCAGGAGCTCCCAAGTTCAAGTTAGATGTAATAGAATCCATCTCACTACTGATTGCCTCCTTCCAGAGTCTGCATCAAGATGCATAAGCTTCAAATAGAGGTGGGAGTATCATCCACAAGGTACACAAAGGAATCATTACCAAAGATTTAACCATCCTTTGTCTCTTGCTCCTCCTAGAGCCTCACCATCATCCTCCTCAGATTTTGCTCAATGCATCTGCTCGTAATCCTCGCTTTGTGCAATAGGTTCGGGAATTATCTCGTGATTTTGACTAGAAACGCTATGCAAATCTTTCATGGGAAATATGCCCTCAAAGAAGGTGGCATCTCTCTGGATTCCATGATTGTATCGACGATCATGTCGATACCTCGGACTTTACTACTAAAATCTATAGGCAATGCTCCGATGAGCGTATCGAGAAAGACACAATCCACCGCCTTAGGTCCAAGTTTGCGCTTTTTAGTTATGGGCACATTGACTTTCGCTAAGCAACCCCACGTGCGCAAGTATGAAAGTGATGGTTTTCTCCTTCCCATTCTTCTTCATATGAGGTTTTCTCCTTATTCTTAGAAGGAACTTTATTCAAAACGTGACAAGAAGTCAACAGGCCTCCCCCACCATTCCTTAGATAGACCCGCAAAGGTCCAACATGGCATTTACCAAATCGGTTAGAGTGTGGTTCTTTCTTTCTGCAACCCCATTAGATCGGCGAATAGGAGGTGTCTCTCATGAATAATTCCATGTTCCTTACAGAATAAGTCGAACTCAAGAGAAGTACTCACCGCCACGATCCGACCTAAGCCTTTTGATTTTTCTTTCTAATTGATTTTCAACTTCAGCCTTATAGACTTTGAAGTAGTCTAAAGCCTCATCTTTAGTTTTCAAATGAGATAAACATAGCAAGATCTAGATGCATCATCAATCGTAGTCATGAAATATCTTTTTCCTCCTTTAGTCAACACACCATTCATCTCACAAAGATCCAATGTATGAGTTCTAATGGTGCCAAGTTTCTCTCCTCCCATTTGCCTTGTGAGGTTTGCGAGGTTGCTTTGATTGCACACAACTTTGGCACTTAGAACCTTTGACAAGAGGGAATTTTTGGAATTAAATTCATACTAGCGAGCCGAGTCATACAACCAAAATTTAAATGACATAACCGTGAGTGCCAAACATCGGCTTCACCTCCATTGAAAATATCACAAATATGGTTCACAACTTTATTGCAAAATCGTAAAGGGAAAACGAACAAGCCTCCGCATTCATAGCCTTTACCAATAAAAAGCCCATGCTTAGACACGACTACTTTATTAGACTCAAACACCACTTTGAACCCTTCTCTACATAGAAGGAGCCGCCACTGTGTTTTTATTTATTGAGGGGACATCTTGCACGCTCTTTAGCTGCACGATCTTTCGAAGTAAACTTCGATCTACCCGTGCCAACACCAAGAAACGAAGCATTCGAAATAAGCTTCCCATCAACACGGAGCAATCTCGCACGCGGCCCGGTAAGAAGAGAACAAAGAGAGATCAAGACACACATGAACATTAGCTCAGTGATCAATCCACCAATCGGTGGTCCGATTTCTTGAAGAACAATAGGTAATGCGTTACCATACCCTAAGTTCCTCCTCCAAAGATGCTAATGGTCACGCTGGATGCACTTTGAGTTCTGTCTGCTCACCCTTCACCTCTTGCGATTTGGGACGGACACTGTTTGGCCCAGTTGTCCAATCTCACCGCAAACAAAGCAGGCTTCTCATCTTTGTTCATTGACTTCTTCTTCTTGAAATTAGTGGTTTGTTTGGCTTTATTTTCCCTTTGTTCTTGCCATGTGAGAATCAAGCACCACATTGGCGCTAGATCTGCCCTCGATTCCTTTCACAAAGTGCATCCTTAGCTCGAGCTTTCTCCTCAACATCTAGACGCAATCGATTCTCAACAATCTCTTGTCTCTTATGTTTCGGTAGATGTGGCAAAATTCCTCCATGAAGGAGGTAATTTGGCAATAATGCCCCACCACAAACTCCGTCAGTAACCGGATTTTGAGAAGTTCGAGTTCCTCGGCGAGAACCTCAGATCTCATGAGCTCGCTCAACTGGCAATCTGCTATCCACCATCTTGTAGTCATGATATTGCTCCATGATATACGCCACCGCCAAGATCGGAAGCACCGAACTTAGCATTCAGCATCCCATAGTTCCTTCGCCTTTAATGTGCATATACACATCGCATGCATTTAGCAAGAACACTAAGAACGGCTCCCACAAAGAGTGTGTTGGCATCCCGATATGCCTTCTCCTTTTCGTGAGTTGATCCATATCCTCTGGTTTGCCGCTCGACACCTGCACGCTCATAGTCGTAAGCCACAAGGTGACCCTTGTCCGCCATCTTTGAAGTGCACACCGGTGAATTTTTCTCGCCTCGATTGCCTCGGCAAAGCCACCATTGATAAACCTAAGCGCCTATAATCGTGTTTTTGGATTGTTAGAATTAAAGGCACATCTAGGTTTAATTTTAATCCAAAAGTAAATCATGAACAACATGTGATTGACTATCAAGAATTTAATAACAGGAGCATACTATAGATGCATATGCTGAAGACTACACATATATCCATCTAATGTGCTCACAATCAATAGATTGAAAATAAACAGAGAAACATTGTAACGCATCGTTCGTATGTGCAGATGAGCGAGACGCTAGTTGTGCACAAAGGTCTGAGACTTAAGCGCTACGCAGCCGATGCCGATGCCTATGCGCCGCTTCCCGAACGCCGAGGAAGACGAGCCGCGGATTCGGTGACGTGGAAGCGATCGCCCGAGCGCTTCCCAAAACCCGATTCGTCCTCTCCCGGTGCAAGAACGCCAGGACGGACGGCCGAGACACCTTTCCTCGTTCACGGTGCACGGCCAGACGGACGGCAGACTTGATGGCGGCGCAATGAGGGAAATCGCAAAACGCTAGAGCGCAGAAAACTCTATTTTACCCGGATGACGGCGACGCAAAGATATAAAGGAGCCTCAGTAGTAACCGAACACGACTCGAGGACGCCCCACGATCGGAGTCCATTACGATTCGTTACGGTGTCCTTATCTCATACTACAACCGCGATTCCGTAGCAAAAGAGTAATCTGCAAAAGGAGGTCGCGCCACGCAAAGCTCGACCGGAATTCGGCGGACCATTCACGCAGTGCCGCTTGCGCCCGCCCCGCCCCTCTCCAGGAGCAGCCCGAGCCCGAAATCTAGCCGAGCGCCTCGCTCTAGGCGAGCTGTGTATTCTTTCTCCCTTTCTCCACATGGTTCTACCATGGTGTAGCACACTCCACTATTTAAACTAGTGCTCACCACTTTAGGCTAGCAATGTGGTACTATTGCTAGTGCACATGCTCCTCATGAGGTGGGCCTTTGAGATTTTCTAGGATTTATTGTCTCAATCAAATGGGCTTGGCCCAAATAATCCAACACCCTCTACTCTAGCTTCGGCCCAGACTACCATCGTCACCATGGAGCCAACGAATCTGTGTGTTTGAGCTCCACGTCGATCGAGACTACATCTCTCTTTTCCCCAGCTCTGGCTCGAGCTCTGCGGCGTGTCGCTAATTAAGTCGCACCGCCATCAAATCTGACCGTATGTCCATCGCCACTTACCCAATCACAAACGATCCTGCTCACCGGTAGCGTTTTCCTCCGCCGCATCTTGCCCCCTATGTATAACCATGGCCTTCACATCAACTCGCCGTTGCGTTGCCTCAGTTGATCCCGCCAGGAGTTCTCATTGTCACAGCCATTCCCTTCCGCATCACATAGCATACCCATGCCAACCAACCCTGCAGCCTCGATCGTGGTGGGGCTCATGAGTAAATTGGGAGTTTGGGTTGAAAGAGAGTAGGGAGGTAGAGAGTGGAACATGGCACACACACACACACAGAGAGAGAGAGAGAGAGAGAGAGAGAGAGAGAGAGAGAGAGAGGGGGATTGAAAAGAGTGGCTAGCGCACACACAGAGAGAGAGAAAAGAGAGAGAGAGAGAGAGAGAGAGAGAGAGAGAGAGAGAGAGGGATTGAAAAGAGTGGCTAGCACACAGATTCTACGTGTGTGGTCATGAATTGCTTTAGGATTTGCGCGGGAGGTGAACCAAAAGAGTGAAAATTTATTTCGTTAAAAGCTATTCGAACAGTACACCATGGAATTGTATTTCTCGAAATAAAAAGGAGAACATCCTAAGATTTAGGTGTGTACGAGACTGATCATCAGATCGTATCGGTGTTGGTTGCATCTTTCGAGGTATCCTAAGATATAGGATTTGCGCGATTCTTGAAGCTAAGAAAGTAGGAACAGGGGGAGTGCTGTACTCAGTTAATTAGCACCAGCAGCATGCTGGCCCTAAACAAGGATTAATTCATGATTTATTCTTATTATTTGTGATATTGATCATTTATCTCGTGGTGTTTCACTGACATGCGGACTCTGAAACCACGTGTCGGTAAAATATACGGGAACAAACGATGAATTGCACTAGCTAAAGTAAGGCAAATTACCGATTCTCCCCCTAAACAACCGGTCCATTCAGAATTAGAGATCGATGCATATGAACCATGCAACCAGCAGCAATCAACACCTGTCCTGCAAGGCGAGGTTGTACAGTGTCCAAGGACATCTCATATACCAGTACTAACAGCTGCAGTGCAGGGCAAATGACAATTTTAGTACTGCTGCCACCCCTACGTACACAGGTAAGAGAGACTAAAAGTCGAAGTTGAGCGCATGTTTTACCTGATGCATGCATGCAAGCAAGCAGAAACTTGCAGTTCCTGACATAGGCAGGCAGGGAGGCATGCAGGCCCCTTCCATTGTTGCGTTTGCAGCTCCCCTGCATGCGATCCTGTTCCTCACCTGGACGGCCGGACATGCGCACCAGGTTACCCGCGCGGCAGCCGCTCCGGCTCCAACCAAGGCTTGCATATGCCTTGAATGCGAAGCGTGAGAGGAGCTAGCTAGCTGCGCCATGCAGTATACATTCGCCTCTCGCCGCATTGAATCGCTCGATCGTCCTCTCTGCGATACTCCAATCTCCTCGTGCTGTCCCCGCTCGCAATTCCATGCGTGCAAAGTCGCAGACTCTCCTGGGAGCAAACGCAACGCAACGCAACGCAGCGCAAGAGGGGTGAGAGCCTTTGCTTACACAGTTACACCGACGGGATTGGTCGAAATAGCAGTGCAGCGGCGATGATCTTCCGTGTATGTTACCCCGCTGTACGTTCCCAGAGGCAGCTAGAGGTGGGCACTTGGGCCGGGCTCTTTTGGGCCGGCCCGAAGCACGACGGGATGGCCCAGTGCAAAGTCTGGCACGGGACAGTTCCGTGTTGGGCCGGGCCGGCACACAACTGTAGCACGGGCCGTGCCGGGTCTAAGAACCGGGCACGATGGGCGGCATGACCCGGCATGATCATTTGGGCCGGGCTCGTGCCGGCACGGCACGAACGGGCACGAAATCACGGATTAAGACCTAAAAATTGGCAGAACGATGGGCCCAGGCCGGACCGGCACGGCACGGCACGACGCCCACCTCTAGAGGCAGCTAGCAGATGGTTTACTGTTCATGCATTCTTTCCTCTGGTTGCAGGTAAATTAAATCACTTGGCACTAGTCCAGAAGAGTTCAAGAGTGTTTCTTTGTTTTTGTTAGGAAAGCTGTGAAGGAGCAGAGGCTGGTGTTGGTGGTGACCTTTGGCTGGCCTTGGCCTGCGTTGGGCGGCCGGGGACAGGCGTAAGACGAACAGGGAACTGCTACAGGGTTGGCAACACGATGGAGTACGTAGTACAAAATTTTGCTTGCCGTCCTATATATCTATTGCATCCCCTAGCTAGGCAGGCCCTGATCAGGTTCTACTCTCTCATAGAGAGAGAGAGAGAGAGAGAGAGAGAGAGAGAGAGAGAGAGATGCGTCGTCGTTGTGGCTGGAGCTGGAGCGTACTTGCTGGCCGGAGAAGTGTGGATGCAGAAACACAAGTATGCATCAATGTGCATGTGTGTGGGGATGGGCAGGGGGAGGGGAAGCTAAGTTACTCCAGCAGCAGAGTAGATTGGACGATCGCGTGTGCACGAGCGGTCCGGCCCGAGTCGTCACCTCCGTCCGCCGCTCTCGCACGTGGCCGTGCCCCTGCAACTGCAGCTTCAACCTCTCTCTCTCTCGCTGGCCTGCTGCCATGGCAGTGTCACGGCAGGCTTTGGGCTTTAAGCAGTTTGGCTCCTGCGGTGCCACGGTGCAATAATTAAGGCTGCACCCAACAAACTCTCTGCTCGATCTCTCCACATTTTCGCTTTTTTTAGCTCTTGTCACCATTTTTCTCAAAATTAGCTTTCTTGAGAGGAAAGAAGTTTAGAAAACTCAACAAATCAATAAATGATATGTATCACCTGTTACAATAGGGTGACTATGGAGATAGCTGAGTGAGTGGTAGGCGATTGGGCCTACATCGCCACCCAGCTTCCGGAGCTCGAAAGGAGCTACCTAGCTCGGTGTGCACTGCCCTGCCACAGCAACTTGCCTCCTCCCATGTTCTCGTGCTTGCCTGACTTGCCGCGGCACTGCTCACCTTCCGAGCTCCCCTTGCGTGGCAAGGGACTCATGCCGCCTGCCATATCTTTCGAGCTCATCAAGGGGACCGTTTTCGCAATTTCAAACAAAAGGGACCCATATTTATCAAAAATAAAATTTTGAGGGCTAGAAAATGGATCACTTCTAATCTCTCCTCGTGCGTGCGGCTTTCCTTCTCCTTCTCCTCCATCCCGATCAGGGTCAGACTCAACCCAGGTTTCGAATTTCATTTCAAAATTTTTTTCAGCACCCACCAAAATCACCAAATTTCGGCAGTTCAGAAATTTTGGGATGAAATGGTTGGACAAAATTTGAATGAACCTATCGAAATGTAACTAGGACATGTATATTTCAGAACCCACCGAAAAAAACCCAATTTCGGCAAAAATTTGAAACCTAGCCCCAACAGCAACAGTGGGCGCCAGATTTTTACTGCACGCTCTGTCTCCTACCCCTTGCAGCCTTGCTCATCCATCTGTCCATGGGTTTCTTCAGGTACCCACTCTCTCCGTCATGATATCTTCCATAATATACACTAAATTAGTAATCTTGAACTGTCATAAGGATCAAGCTAGTTAGTGCTTCCTCCGTTATAAGATATATCTTTTGGCACTTTTTATAAGACATATTTTGACAAGCACGGGATTAAGGAGGTCATGAAACCAAGATATTAATAAGGAGAAATTACCATTGTATCCGTAGTTTTAATGTATTAGGAACAAGAAAGAATATTGTGGACGGAAGTTTACTCATAAATATTGAAGGTGGAGAAGATAAATGGATCATGCCAAAGAGAGAAAATGGCATTAAAGTGGCACACACGGTTTATATTTTGAAACAAAACTGAAAAAATCATATGAATTATATTTAAAACGGAGGGAGTACTGTTATGCCTAGATAAAAACTGATCACTACTCCCTTCGTTTATAAATACATGTCATTTTAGTTTTCAAATTTTGTTCTAAAATACATGTCATTCTACAAATTTGAGACAACTTTTAACTATTATTTTTCTTTACGTACCTCTATCATTCCTTACTTCTGATGTTATTTATTACCGTAAAATAGAGTAACACGTACTATCCAAGAGCAATAAATAAGCTAATGAAAAAGAACGATTTGATTAGTTCTATATAGAATTTGGTTAAAGTGTAAAATCCTAAAGTGTCAATTATTCAGGAATGGAACAAGCCTGCATCCAAGCTGAATCACAATTCCTATTGCCTTCTGGCAAATTATTAGACCACGGCACATATTCTACTTTGCATCCTAAATTTATTTACTCCAGCTAGCTAGCTAGAGCTTAGCTCATGAGTTTGTGATCATATATGGCTATGATTGGGACTCCCTAAGCAAATTATTACTCCTAGTATGAGAATCTCAACCGCCTTTGCCACCTAGCCCTAGCCCTTAATCTTCGTGCATGTCGTATCGGGATTAGTGCTCGATGATCAACTACTAGCCCCTGGGTGGAGCCAACGAATTGAATCACATCGGACTCTGCAGCTCTCGTTATCCCTCTGTTTCATCCAACCTTTACCTTCCTACCAGCTATCTATAGCTTAGCTTGTTCTTGTTCCTCCTCAGGGATGCCAAACTTTTATTCTCCTGGCAGTAGCAGTCAAATTTGTTAATACCGTGCCAAATTCATACTGATTTGGCTTTTGAAACAGTACGTATCAATCTATACCGGTGTATTGTTTTGGGTTTAGTATAATAGTATATATTTATAATACACATGTTTAATTATATGTATATCAAAGTTCACTTATAATATTACTCCAAACACATAGTAGTATTATCAAATACAACATATAGTTTAATAGACCATATTATCAATTTCGTCGGCATGACTGGCATATGACCAGCATTGACCGGTATCGAGGCCGGTATGGTACATAGGACTACTTTGTACTGGTTCAGGTGCAGAAACAGTACATACCGGTCATATAACAGTACATACCGGTCATATCAGCCGGTATGTACCGGTATTGATAACTATGGTAGCAATGGCTCCTCCTACTTACCTTTGTATGGTGCAGTTCTATTCATAGTTATCAATATTGGTATGTACCGACAGGTACAACCGGTATGTATCATTTTAACATCTAAACTGGTACAAGTAGCCCTATGTATAGTATCGGTCTCAATACCAATATATTGGTCTAATACCGATCATATTGGTCAGATACCAGTCAATACCAATCATGTTGGTGGAATTGATAATATGGTCTATTGAACTATATGTTATATTTGATAGTACTACTATGTGTTAGAGTAATATCATAAGTGAACTTTGGTGGGCATATAATTAAATATATGTATACTTATAAATATATATTATTATACTAAACCTAAAACGGTACGCTGATATGAACCGGTACCACAATGTACCACTCCAAGAGCCAAACTGGTATAATCTCCGGTACGGTACTAACAAGCTTAGTTCTATCTCTTTCAAAACCGGTCATCTTAACCTTAATCCAGTTGAAGCAGGGTACAAAAACTCGATGAGATCAAGCTGGTGTATCTCCTTTTTCCTAGGGAAATGAAAATCTGAATGCATTTGAAAACCGGCGTGATTCTAGCTCACCCCGTGCTGAAGGGAACTTAGATCAAACCTCGATATTTAGATCGAATTGAGTTATGCACCGATTGATCTTAAATCTAAATTTATCTAGCTACCAAGTTGCAAGGGCAATTGTGGCAAGTTAAGGTAGCTGGTGAAAGTGGTAAAAGAAGTACCGGGGGTTCTGGAGTTGATGTACGGCAGTGAAGGAAATTTACTACCCTGGTCGTGCAAGCTCCAATCGATCGGCCTCCCAAACCCCGATGCAGCCCCTGATACCTTCTCCTGGTAGTCCAAACTAAATGCACAACCAGACAAATACATACAGCCACATGTACACTCTCTCTCCACCCGAGACAGGCCTACGTAGGATTGACATCTCTGAATACTTTTTCCTCCAAATTTATACGGCGAATTTTATCTCATGATATACTCTTTGTGATCCTAAATACGTGTTATCGTAGTTTTTACGTTTTGTTTCTAAACACATGTCATTATATAATTTTGAAGTGTTTTTTTCTATCATTTTTTCATCTTATATTCCTCTCTTTTAGCTATTTTCAATATCATTTACTGATATGAATTAGAGTAAGACACGCTATCTGAAGATATAATGAATAGTGGTAATACAATTTTTTTTGGTAAATGTGCCTTGGTGGAAGTGCAATGTAATATTAAAAATGACTAGACTACCCCTAATTATTATCTCTAAGTACTGTATTCAATGCATGCATGTGGAGAATATCAAGTAAATCTAGATATTAGTATGGGTATAAAAAGAATATCACACTAATTTTTGCATTAAAACATGAAGTAGGATATATATTTATGGATCGATAATATTCAAGGTTCAAAATTTCCTTTTCGGTTCACATCTTGTTACCTTCCGAAATCCAAAATTTTAGCGAAATCTCATTATTTTGGATGAAATCCAAAAAACTAAATTCAAATTCATTTTTTTACCGAGATTTTCGAGATTGCGGTGATTTTTAACCCAACAAAAATTGGTGCAAAACGTGTTAAAAAATTTTGAATTTTTTTTTTGTAGATGATCCTGACACATAATATAGTTCTCATGAAATTTTTAGATGATGACCAAACTTGAGAAATTTTTAAAAATTTAAATAGTGCTACGGTAGCACATTTTGCATTAATTTTGACCCTTTTCAACCATCCTCGTTACACTTACCAAGCTGTTACACTTCATTTTGAACGTTTGGCAGCTTGTTCTATTAAAATCCGATCCAATAATATCATCTCCGGTTGAATTTTTTTTAGCAATTTCAGCTTGTAAGATCAAAATCTCGGCGAATTTTGTCGGAATTTGTATAGTACTATAGTAATTTGAATTTTTTTTATTCAGCTGGGATTATGAATATCGGAGGGGGCTAAAATCCAAAATTTTAGCGAAATTTCGTAAAATTTCACCGGCATTTTTATCCTTGATAATATCATTAAAAAAATACGTCACGGAGGGAGCAGTCAGCAGTTGCATCTAAGTACACAAAAGAGATATGTAGTACACGCTACATGGCATGTTGTTATTTGGATTGCTAATGTTTTTCAGTACGTACGGTCGGTCATATATATAGCCTATCTTTCGTACGCTTGGATGTAAGATGTTCTTGAGCTAGCTAAGCTAGCTCTTTTCTATTACTACTTACTAGCTAGGCCTGATGTCCACGTACATTAACTGTGCTCGCCTGCTAGGCACCACACTTCTGGCTCTCTTTTCGCACGAGCAGATCAGGATAGGGCTCAGGACAATTTTAACATGTGAATACACTCACACACGAACTGTGAAACGCAGGAACCGACGTTTGAGCATGCATTAATTCAAGAAAGCAATTTTTCTTCGTTTCCAAAATCTTGTCGACCTGTGTATAGTGTGCACAGCAAAGTATCTTGACGAGCAGTACATAGTACCCTGAAATAAGTACACGGCAACAGTGGCTGCAATTTGTAACTTGTGTGTGCATGCTTGGCTGATCAGCAATTTTAACCATTTGCCTCCATATCTCTGCACATACATCTCTATCTACTTTTGCATATTTATTTCCAGATGCACGATGAACAGGTGCATACGTACGTACATTGAGTACGTTTTTTTTTTCTTCTTCTTCTGTGTGTGAAAATTGCACCGCGTCAACCATAATGTATGTTGATGTACGTGTATGCACGTCTGTCTTCAGCCTCGAGCTGTGACTACACTACATGCAGCTGAGGTAGCTAGCCAATACACAACTTTACAAGCTTCATCAGGTTCACCTTAAGCTCAATCGAGTTTCCTCTTTGGGCCCATTCCAGCTGCCAGCTTGCCCTTCACCATCCTTTAATCTCACCATTCCTGCTCCTGACATTTCCTCTCTTTTCTAGAGAGAGAAATATACAGTACAGTAGACCTATGTATACTAATTTACAGGTAGGGGGGTGTGTGTGTGTGAGTGAGAGAGAGAGAGAGAGAGAGAGAGAGAGAGAGAGAGGTGCATATATAGATGAGGGGCTTGGCCTAAACACCAACGCCAATACACCACAGCATTTCTACGGTTTCAGTGCTGCACTATATAGAGCCCCATTGGCCTCTTCCCCTCCACACCACACCACAGCGAAGAACAACATTGTACTAGCTAGCTGCTCAGTGTGCAACAGCTTGCTTCATCTAGCTTGTAGAGAGAGAGAGAGCAGAGAGAGGCTAGAGTAGGGTTCTTGCACAAGTTTTTCTTCCTTTCTTGCCCTGCTCAGATCGATCCCGCAAGCTAGCTATGCACCACCCGGCGGCCATGGGCGACGCGCTGTGGGACTTGCTCGGGGAGGAGATGGCAGCGGCCGCGGCGGCCGGCGAGCACGGGCTGCCCCCCGGGTTCCGGTTCCACCCCACAGACGAGGAGCTGGTGACCTTCTACCTGGCCTCCAAGGTGTTCAACGGCGCATGCTGCGGCGTCGACATCACCGAGGTGGACCTGAACCGGTGCGAGCCCTGGGAGCTCCCCGACGCGGCAAGGATGGGGGAGCGGCAGTGGTACTTCTTCAGCCTGCGCGACCGCAAGTACCCGACGGGGCTGCGCACGAACCGCGCCACCGGCGCCGGATACTGGAAGGCCACGGGGAAGGACCGCGAGGTGCTCAACGCCGCCACCGGCGCCCTCCTCGGCATGAAGAAGACGCTCGTCTTCTACAAGGGCCGCGCCCCCCGCGGCGAGAAGACAAAGTGGGTCCTCCACGAGTACCGCCTCGATGGCGACTTCGCCGCCGCCCGCCGCTCCTGCAAGGTACTACTGTATACTTGACTGCGTTGCACTGCACCTCACAGCACGAATTGCTTGCCCGATCGATCGATGAATGTTTGGCTATTTGTTTAGCTCCGAGCTGCGCGTTGAAACTGCAACAGTTGCGAGTTTAAGAGCGAGTTGCATGGTCGGTATAGTAGTAGATATGGCGCATTCAATGCGGCATGCATACATAAGGTGACATATGCATGCAGATTGATACTACTAGTATATGTATATGCTCTATACACTTTTGAGCATTCAAGGGTGCTAGCATAAGCATAGCTGCATAGTAATGCAGACAGCAGTGTGGCTAGCAGTTCAGCACCCACCACCCAGCTAGCAGAGCGAAGTAGCAGTGACGAGAAGTACTAGTTTAATTCTGCTCAATCGATTTGCACTGACACAGGATCCATGGTCCATGGTGTCGATATATACACGTGTTTGTTCCCTCAGGGGTTGTTGTACTTTGCATATCTCCACACATTGGCATAACTCGTCTCCAATCTTGCATGCATCTGTTCAGTATCTGACCCCCCCCCCCCCCCCCCGCGTTGCTAAGCAATAAACTATTACGAACATGCAATGTGCTCCCTGAAGTTATGCATGTCACCTCTAAAAAAGTTGCTCTTCTGCAGCAGATGTTCAGGAGTAAAAATTGTATACTACTTCATGTCTGTACTAACTAGATCACAACCCATGCACATACACCAAAGGATCGATATTGTTACATCTAACTAGATCACAATCCATGCGTACAGAAGGTGGCATATGCATTCAATGCGGCATGCATAAATGAGGTGACATGCGGGTGTGATGATCTGCTGAACTTGTATATTATTCATCGTATCACGCAGGAGGAATGGGTGATCTGCAGGATCTTCCACAAGGAAGGAGACCAGTACGGGAGGATGATGATGGTGAAGAGCCCCTGCTACCTTCCAATGAACCACCCCAGCTTGTTCCAAGACCCTCCCGTTCCTTTCCCAAACCCTAGCAGCTGCGCAGGCCTTGTCCCCTTCCACCTGCATGACCTCCCAAACCTGCAGCCTCCATTGCAGAACCATACCAGCAAGAACAGCAGCAGCATCCATGGCTTCCCTGCTGCAGCTTGCATGCAAGCTGAGCCAAATTACATCAGCAGCACCGGCATGGCCACAGTCACTTTCCCTTCCTTCGCCTCCATGGTCGCAGGCAAGGGGGCGCCACCGCCCCAGCTCGGAGTCAACGCCGGTCCACAGGAGCCACCACCTACCTGGCTGGACGCTTACCTGCAGCACAGCGCCTTCCTTTATGAGATGGGCCCACCTGCAGCCCCCAGGGGCGCATGATCTGGACCGTTGGTTTTCTTAGAATTACCTATCGACCGATCGATGCTGTTTAATTTGCAAGCGTGCTGATCGATATTTAGACAAGCACTTGTAGCTTATTCGATTAATCCTCTAGCTGTCATGTACTCACGTGTAGTAGTATTTTGCTAATTTGCTTGCATGGATCATTGGAGCAGTACTAGACTATACTTTTCTCTTGATCCACGCATGTATTCGCGTGCAATATGCATGGCGATCTATATATAATCAATATATGCCTCTTTTGCTCAGAACGCATGCTAATATGTCTGGACTCTGGAGCTGATCAGTTCATCGGTCGTAATTAGGGTTGAAAACGGAACGGAAAATTTCCAACCGTTTCGGAGAAAAATAGAAACAAAAATCTTTTTTCGGAAATAAAAATGGAAAATATCGATACGGAGATGGAAACAAAAATGGACATTTTTTTTTTGTCGGAAACGAAAACGGGAGAGTCAATTCCTACGAAAACGAAAATGGAAACAAAAATTCCGTATAAGTAAAAACGGAAATTAAAAACGAAAATGGGCTAAAAAGGAAAACGGGCTTGGCCCAAAAAGAAGAAGGGAGAATTTATATTTATTTTTGAATTAAAATAATTTTAAAAATACAAATGACTTTATAGAAATATCAAATAGAGTTAAAAAATTTGGAAAAATTCTCAAAAATACTTTCGAACATTTTGAACCTAGGAAAATTATTTTTAGAATAATTGTGATTTTATTTTCATGAATAAATTAATTTTATAAATTAAAAATAGCAAAACAGTATTTATAAACTTCAGAAAATCACAAATGGGTACGGAACAATAATATATATATTTTAGAGTATTACACCTTTATAGTTGGTGGAGCAAGAGGATATCGATGATAATGATATAGAGGAGGGCATGATTGTTTGATATGGGGGATAAATAATGAGTCTTTAGCTAACAAACTTGAGAAAATTTTTTCTAGTGTTTATCAGTGAAGATAACATTATTTTTGTGTCCGCCATGGAGGTGGAATGAATTATATTATTCTTGTGGTCATGTATATTGTGACAATGTACTATGTTCTTGTGGAATTTTTCGCTTTCGTTTCCGTATCCGCTCTGTTCCGCATCTATTTTCATCACTATTTGTTTTCGTATCTGTTTTTGGAGTTTTTAATTTCGTTTTCGTTACTGATAAATAATGTGGAAACAGAAACGAAACAGGTATTTACCGATCGTTTCCGTTCCATTTTCATCCCTAGTTGTAACTGGTAACCACTACTCCTTCCCAGGGTTTACAAATCGATTTCAACCCAACAATCACTACTAGCTGGCACCAAAAATCATTGAAAATCGGTAGAGATCGCATGAATGCCGAATTCAAAAACTTTGAACTCAGTGATGAAAAAGATTTGGAAAAAATAAAAAAAAATTACATCGCATAATTTTTTTTGAATCTTTTAAAAAAATTATACTGATTTATTGATCGATTTTGGATATCGTACCCATCGATACAGACAAAAATTGCAAAAATCAATTATTTTTGGAACCCTGCTCCTCCCTGTGATGACATTTTTTTTGCGAGTGGAACACTAGCTAGTACACCATTCAGCCCCTATCAAAACTACTGTTTGCATGCAGCACAGTGTTGTGTGGATTTGCTTACTGACATGGGATCTGATGGGGGCATGCACACGCCATTGCACATTTGCGTCTGCATGCACGGATCAATTACACGCATGCAGTTTAATTTCCCATTGCTAACAGTAAAGAAGAACAAACGAAGAAAAAGGTAAAAAAGTAGTACTGCTCAGTGCATCGACGGATGAATGGATGGATGGGATGTGATTTAGGTCAGAGATGGAGGGCATGCATGCAGATGCAGTGCCGGGGCCGGCCGTCCAGCTCGGTGTGTGGGTGATTTGATGGGTTACAATAATGCAATGGCATGGAAACTACGCAAAGGAGATTTGCGTTTGCATGCATTGCAAATTTGCAATATATACTGCGTTGCTTTACTGCAGCTGCAATTCTGCATGCATCGTGACGTGGTGTTCCTCAGACGATGGGATGGCTCGACGTGACCCCTAATCGGGCTTCGCGGAAGCATCGCAAGCAATCCATGGATCTCGATCACCTCTCCCAGATCCGCTGCACCGCACTGCACGCGCCGCTCGCCCCATCGCTTTGCCACAAAAGTCAAGCCGCTCCACTACCAGTACCAACTGCTGCAGCATGCTGCTCCACCTGTGTTTGTGTACGTAAAAGCGAGTTACCAGGAGCGGTAAACCCGATCGGTCACCTTCGATCGGCCGGCCGCCAGCGGAGCGCCGGCCACCGCCGGCTGAACGGCGGCGTGTTCTAGCGATGAACGTTAGGTGAGGCTTGTTAGTCGCTAGTTAGTACCTTTCGATCCGTCTTGCTGTAGTTCGTAGCTACAGCACTGTTGGAGTACTACTTACTTACTGGGGAGGCAATGGAAAGAACATTGAATGTGACGCTCGCCTTCGCCTTCGTCTTCGCCTTCTTGTCAAATTGCTGTCGTCTCCGTCCGTCCGGCCGGCCGATCGATCGAGGGGTACGCACTGATGCGAAAGGCCGCATGTAGCTAGCTAGCGCGTGGCCGGCCGGCCACCCCTGCTTGCTAGTTAGGAACTGTCCATCGATCAGCTCCGGCCGGCCGTCGACCGATCGACTGACTTGTCACTTGCTGCTTGCCCCCATCCCAGGCTAGCTAGCGACTTTGCATGGTAAACGATTGATTCGGCAGTATCATCCACTGTACAAACTGGACTATGACCGTAGCAAGTTAATTGCCGGCAAAAAGCCACCACCAGCGACTGATCACTGTATGGCGTCAAGTCCTATAGAAAAAAAGTGTAGACTGGGGGAATGGACGCCTCAGATCAACTCTATCGACATATCCATATATCATTCTTGTTTTCCAAAAAGAAAAAAGAAAGTAAGTAACAGAGAAATAAAGCACCCATCGATCATTCATGCAGCCTGCACGGTCAAGGTCTTGTGGTTCAGGGCTTCAGGCTAGTTGTGCCAAGGCGACACGATCAGGGGAGATCAGTGTTGTTTACTTGACAAAAACAAGTTAACATGCATCGCCATTAGCTATAGCAAGTTATAAGTTTGCTATAATAGACACACCAAAAGGCAATGCTGCACACAATGTTAATGCCAAGTTGCCGGCTAATCTCTTTGTTAAAGTTGCTGCACACAATGTTAACTTTGCACACGCCAAGAATTTGGGAAATTGTGACAGCCCACTGGGCCATATATTTACTAGGCACAGGCGCACAGCTAATATCGCCTCTCTTTAGGAAAAACTGAACTCGTTTGCAACCAGTAGTTAATGGAGAATTCTTACAACTCTGTCTTGGTTGGGCTGGGCCAGGCCCAAGCAGTAGTGCAACACTTGGGCGACATGCTGAGAGACCAAGTAGCAAGCCACTTTGGCGAGCGCTCTCGCGTATCAAATATTAAACTGATTTGAACAGATACCGCGCTTGATCTTAGCCAAAAAGCCTGCAAAGGCACGGGAAAGGTATAGCTAACTCGATCCAACAAAAGAAAGAAAGAAAGAAAAAAAATCCAGAATTTTGTGGATTAAATTTGAACCCAAATCGACTTAACATGCCTACAAAACGGTAAATGAGATTTTCACCTTGTACAAATTTTTTTAAATTGGCCAAGAACTCTGACGTTAACTAAAAAAAAAAAAACAGCTAAGTCCTAGAAAAGCTGAATCATTATCATATTCCCCATAACCTACGGTGAAATATGTATCATCAAGCACCATGGTTTCTCCACCCTCTGAATTTCAACAAGCAAGGATGAGTACTCAAGTGGCTCCCACTCAAACCCGGAGAAATGTGACTCCTCAATTTCTGGCTCCAAGTCACTATAAGCGATCCATGAGTTGCGATGAAGGTGGTGGAGACTCTTTGGTATAAAATTATGTGGATTGTGGATCGGTGGTGAAGATAGTGAGGACTCTCTAGTGGCAGTTGGCGTGAAGAGGCATCGATATTCCTAGCTATTGACAATGAGTCGACGACACGACCCTGGGGGATCCA
Source organism: Rhipidocladum racemiflorum (assembly GCA_036346355.1). Classification (NCBI taxonomy): domain Eukaryota; kingdom Viridiplantae; phylum Streptophyta; class Magnoliopsida; order Poales; family Poaceae; genus Rhipidocladum; species Rhipidocladum racemiflorum. Next base: position 77,748,698 of record CM070583.1, on the reverse strand, counting down.
CAGGTGACAGTGTCACGGGTGCAACTAATGGGGGTGGAGGTGGTGCCGCTAATTCTCTAGGTGTGGCATCTTGAGAAGGTGCTCCTAAACTTGCACGTGTCTCAACAGCCTGGACAAATGCATTCATGTTGATTCGATGAAGATTGCATATCCAGTGCAGAATTAGCCCATTACAACGTAGATAACCACACGACCCATCTGGTTGTCATTGGCAATGAATATGTAGGGTGACACCTTCGCCCTAAACACTTTGATAAATCCCACATAAGCTCAATCCAACTGGTCATATTTCCCTAGGTCACGACTGCCATTTATGATAAATCTTAAGGAAGGGAAAGTGTTAGAAACCAAATGAGAGCAAGGTAAGAGAAATGATTCTAAGGAAGGAGAAAAGGGTAGCAATAGCTTTATGTTTTATGATTAATATATATTTCTGAAAATAAAACTTTTGAATTACCCAATCTAATGACTAGTCTATCTAGGGCTTAGCCTACAATCAGTATGGCTCTGATGCCAACGCAAATTATGTGAAATAATATAATAAATATGGTCACAGGAGGTGCTTGCCTCGCTCATTGAAGTCTTGAGCTTGTTTTGTTCGATGAGGAGGGTTTTCAAGACGTCGGTGTCTACGCGTAGTATACCGTAAAGTGATAATGGGAACCAAACAACTACAAATAGAGCCCAAATTCAATTTTTTATGAAGAAACAGAAAGAGCATGATTTTATAAAAATTTAAAAACTGGTTTAACTCAATTTGGAGTTTATTTGCTGAAGTTATGAGTATTTGAATTTAAATCGGCTGAAAATTTCCTAAAATGAAAAGAGAAGTGACATCGAAGATGTATTTTTAGATATTGAATTGAAAGTGTATTTACCATTTTAGGGTTTTTAACCATAATATTACAGAGGCTGACAGATGGGGTCCACTTATTAGTGTTTCCCTATTTTTTGAAATAATTGATAGGTGCACATGTTAGTGACTCATAACTAAACATCAGTTTAAATTATAAATCGTGTTATTAAATCACCTGGACCCACATGTTAGTGATAGTGTTTGAATTCAGTTTTTAAAAGGAAAGCTGACGTGTGGGGCTAGTTTGTCAGTGACTAAGTGAGAGAGGGAGAGGGGTGTGAGTGCCTAACAAGTGGGGCCCCCTTGTTAGTGCCTCAAAACAGAGCGGCGGCTCGGGTGAGGCTGTCAGCTGAGAACGACAACAAATCTTGTGGCGGTGAGCTCGGGATAGTAGGAGGTGGACGAAGAGGGCTGACAGCAGAGCTTTACGATGGCGGCCATGGTGGATGGTGGAGGAAGAAGCATGGAGGTGCTAGTGCCAAATTGATGGAGGGGAAAGTGTCTGGGAGGTAAGGGGTCCGTTTTGAGGGTTGGCGGCGGTGGAAGTTCACCGAGGAGGCTTGGCGACGGTGATCGCGCGATGGAAGGTGATTGTGGCGGCAGTGTTCTTGGACGGTAGAGCTGCTAAGAGGAAGGAGATAAGGTTAGGGCATGATAAGGTAATTCTAACTCTAACAAATTTGGATGAATCTCACCAAGAAAGAAGATTTGAGCGTCGCTCGATTTCTTGGCTCGCGGCTGTAATGGAGCTTTCTGGAGGACAATGACGTTGTGTTCTAGGGGGAGGGGAGGATGGGGAACTGCATGGGGCTTAGGGATGTCCTGTGGGGCCCCTTAAATAGGTGTATCGGCGAGGTCCTTTGCTTGTCCCGTGAGCATGGTGCCACAGCCAAGAAGAAAGGACAACGACGGGATGAGCACCGGCTTTTAGCAACTTTGTAGCGTGTGTAGAGGGCAATGACAATAGTGGTAGCAGGGGGAATGACCTCTAGGTGGGAGCCTTGAAAAGGCGGTGAGGCGGTAGCTGCACAAGCCTGGTGGACGGGACGGGGCGTAGTGCGATCCTGGTTGATGTCACGGTGTGGGTGGCGTTGCTGGTGCTGGTGGCGACAATCGATGAGGCGCGATGATATGGTGGACCAGGCTCTGAGCGTGCAACGTTTGGGAGCACAAGCTGGCACAGCTGCATGAGCATGATGCATGAATGGCGTGAGATAGGCGTGTCTTGGGTGCGCGCTGGCCAGGGTTGAAGTTGACACATTGGGCTAGGGGAGAGGCTAACACGTGTTAGAGAGAAAGAAAGATGGTGGAGCTATGAAGGGAAAGCATATTTTGCTACAATACGCCTTATCTTTGGTAGAGACGGGTTTTGAGCTAGGCACCTTCCATGTTTGGGTTTAATACAATTTCCTAAAGACTTCTAATTTTAGCCAAAAACCTTGGGATTTTTATGAAATACCAAACTAACTCCAAAGCTTACGAAAATTTTTGTGAGTGCTTTTGATGTGGCACTGATGTTCTATAATTTTTTTAGAAATTTTCCAACTCTATATGTTTTCAAAAATTCGTTTAGTACCTTAGGTTTTAATAATGAGTGTGTAATATTAGATTTTTCAAAAATTGCAACCTAACTCCAAAATTCATGAAATTTTTTGGAGAGGCAGATTGGGATACATATAACCTAATAAAATATTTTCATATTTTTAATAGTTTCAAATTTTAAATTTAAATTTCAAAAGTAGTGACCAGAAAATGAATAAGGTATCGCTTTCAAATGCAAAAACTTCTTGAAAAGCCAGAAAATTCATAAAATCCAAAGTAAATGCAGGGAAATAGTTTGGCATCGCTAATTTATTTTATAGCAAATTTTGGGATGTTACCCATCGTGGTGCGGTATCTATGTGGTAATCTTCATCGATTATAAAAAACAAACCATTTATGGATATTATCATTAAGTATGCGTTGATCGAATATAGCATCTTTTCTCATTCCACGAGGATCAAGATCAAATGAATACTTATTATTTTTCTGTTGTCACAAGATATATCGATCTTTACTTATTTCTCTTAAAACCCAGCACACTGTGGGATGGCCCGATCGCCGACCGGCCTGTCGCACTCTCGCTCACATCAATTTTTTTTGTCAATTGGGGGTTCCATGAAACAGACCGTATTAATTTATTAAATCATTCATGGTAATACATGCAAACCGATAGGAAACCACTTAAACAACTGACACATGATGACAAGAAGCGGAAATACATGTAGTCGTACAATTAACAAACAAATTAAGCCACACCATCAGCAACAATTTATTAATACATGCGCATGCAGCTCACACGCACGTACGTTGCGCCAGCTTCTCTTCCTCGATCTGGCTTCAGAAGCGTTGCCTACTTTGAGTGTTTGCATTGGCCAAGGCACCCCGCGGCGCAAGCGCAATAGCACGGGGTTTTGATGCACAGCGCGAAGCAATCTTTGAAGCAAACGTCCTCCACGCTGTAGCAGCTAGGGGTACCCCCCAGCCCCAGGAGGCTCCGCCCCTGCATGAGCCGACCGTCGGCCGCCGCCGCCGTAGTAGCCATCAGCAGCTGCCCGGCGAACAGGACCAGCGCGAAGATGGCGGTCATCTTAAGCGCGGTGCCTCTGGAAGCCATTGATAGAGCTAGCGTCGCAGATGGAAGCTCTCGCTGGAGATCGATAGATCAACCGATCGAACAGTGGAAGTGTGATTGCTGCTGGCTGGTCAGCTTAATTGCCATCAATGTGCACCTGGGGCTCCTATTTATAGGCCGATCGATAGTAGTATAGTTCTAGAGGGAGTCTTCGTTTCTCAGTTGCAGCATAATTAATAAATGGAGTATCGTTATCATAGTAGCACGCATAAGATAGTTAATTCGCATGCATGACACTGGTATAGTTGACTTGAGTAGTGTATATATATCTTAATTTGATTCGCACAAGGAGGTAACATGCATGCATGTTGCGACAGATCTCATTTCACGCCCAGATAATGATCTCGTATATACTAGAAGATTTACAACCAGTGGATCATCCCAGAGTGATGTGACACGCGCTGAGTTTAAAATGAAGCACGCATCGGCCGGGAAGATATTACGAGCAATATAAATATAAAGACAGCTACGTACATATCGTAGTTTAATCGGGAAGTATTCTGTAGCTTATAGATGTAATTAATTGGATGCCATGCAAAGGAGCTGGGATTCAGTGGACTACGTACGCAATCTCTAGACAGATTATCGTGCTTTTCTAGCGCAACCGCCAGTTGGGAAGACCACTTACACAGACTGTACTCGCTACCGCAACGGGGTTATTCACAGGCTCGTGGAGTTTTCTAATGCCTTCGATAAGTATCATTGTCAGGCAATGGTAGAGCTCATAGAAGCTCGCCGACGAGTAGCTTATCTGGAGAAAATTACGGCTCCATGTATAGCTATGGGAATATTCTCGATGAGGGAACTAAAAACCGTAGACCCACTTTGTATCAGCTTGTATATATCATAGGTTTTGCAAACACTTCAAGTCTTGTTGAGTACACAATGTACTCACCCTTACTATCATTGTTGTTTTTAAGTGAGCAAATAGAATATCTCGAAGGATCGTACTTTGTCGCAGGTTGCGGGATAATGACGCTGATTTTATCTAGAGTTTATACCTTGTCAGTTGCCTGAGGGATTGGATGGGCACACTACAAAATTTATGTTTCTTTCCGCTGCAATATTATTCTAAATTGTAAGGCTATCCTGTAAAATAGCTATCATAGTGATAATGATATTTTGTATGGTTGTGATATCCATTTGTATGTGCGTGCTAGCTACTGATCCAGGGACTAGCACAGGAAGCACATTATAACCTGTCTTTTACGGTGCATTGTACTGTAAAAGGGAGGCTCCTCACAAGGATACTCAAAAAACACAACTTCCAAGAACCACTCTACCCACACCAGCTCAACCAAATCCCATACAGTTAGAGTCTCTTCTTCGCGACGTGCTAATCGTCATGAATCTCCACCACCACCACCTCAAAATCAATGAGAAACTATCCCAGAAGAACAATTACTAGGACCTCCCACTATGGCTCAAGTTATGGCAATGATCTATCAAGGATGTCAGACCAACACACTTCTACTTCAACAGTGGGTGCAAAACAATGATAATCTTGACGCAGTTGTTGCCAGACGTGGAAATGGTGAAGCGCCATATCAATCCAAATTACATGAGTTTCTAAAAACTCGGCCTCCCACCTTCTCTACTCCAATGGATCAACTAGATGCAGATGATTGGCTTCGATCCATTGATGGCAAACTGGCCATAGCATAATGCAATGACCAGAAAAAAGTCTTTTATACATCTTATCAGCTTCAAGGTACAGCTGCTGCTTGGTGGGAAAGATAGCAAGTTACTTGGATTGCATTCAAAGAATCTTTTCATCAGGCTCACATCCTAGAGAGCCTGGTGGATATTAAAAGGCTGGAATTTCTTGGCATTCGTCAAGGAAGTATGATAGTGATAGGATATCTTCATCGCTTTAATTACCTATCCCACTATGTTACTTCAAAAGTTACTTTTAAAGCATGCAAGATTGAACACTTTAGAGATAACTTGAATGAAGAAATTAAATAGACACTAGCTGCTCATGATAGCCTTAATTTTCAAACTCTTGTGGACAAGACAATTTGAGTGGAGTTTAGTGCTCAGCCTATCATGGAAAGACGCAAGAGAAAGTGGATGACTCAGAAGTCTACCAATGCTGGTCCTTCCAGGCCCCACATTGGGCATCTATTCATGACTACTCATCCTTCAGCTCCACCTCAGCAACAGAGGAGTCTAGCTCCAGCTTTTCAACCTTGACCACCTCCAGCTCGCCTAGCTAACAAATTTGGTGGATGACCATCTGAAGTTCAGCAACAACCCCCGAATGTGAGTTGTTACAACTTACAACTGTGGTGAACGAGGGAACTTTGCCAACGTTTGTCCAAAGAAGAATGTTGCTCAGCCACGACCTCAACCTCAAGGAGCACCTCAGCGCCCCCCCAAGTTGGCCTCAAGGATCTGGTGGCCCACAAACCTCCAGGCCAGCTCCGATGCAAGCTCAAGGCCCTACTCGTGATCGTTTGCATCATGTGACCGCTGAAGAAGCAAGTGGCGCACCCAACGTGGTATTGGGTACATTCACTGTTCGCTCAATACCTACCTTGGTATTGTTTGCTTCTGGAGCATCGCACTCTTTCATTTCTAAGAAATTCGCTAGACAAAAAAAGTCCAAATAGATCTATTAACCACCAACATGATAATGTATTCATCCGGAGCTACACTAAAAATAGACATCCTATGTTCTAAGGTAGCATTAAAATAAATTGAGTATTATTTCATGCTGACCTTATTCTCATAGAAACTCCAGGCCTAGATGTAATCTTAGGTATGGATTGGCTATCCAAAAATAAAGGACAAATAGTTTGTGCTAATAAATCCATATCCCTCATAAATTCTGAAGGAATCTCAGTGAATTTTTCATCTATCCCAGATACTTCAAGTACATAATCTTCTCTTGGTTTAGCTTTAGTTGATAAATTTAGGCCCCGTTTGGCAACTTGGAATCGGCCCGTTTCTACTAGATTCTGATAGAAACCCAGCCAAATGGGTTAAAACTCGGAACGATTCTTCTTTTTCCACGCCGGGGTCGAATCACCCTCAACCCCGTTCCACCCCGATTCATAGAATCCAGACAGCTAGCCAAACGGTTTCCAGACAGTGATTCTGATTCTACTTGAAACGTTTCTACCAAGAATCTGGAACCGTTTCCGTTTCTACTAGAATATGGAATCGTACCAAACATGGCCTTAATCCAGTATCTGTAGTTTCAGAATATCCAGATGTCTTTCCAGAAGAATTACCGGGTTTACCACCAGATCGAGACATAGAGTTCGTCATCGACCTTATACCTGGTACATCTCCTATATCTAAACATCCCTATCGCATGCTACCAAATGAAGTAGTTGAACCGAAGAAACAACTCGAAGAACAATTGAACAAAGGATTCATTTGGCCTAGTTCATGCCTTTAGAGTAGTCCTATTCTTTTTGTCAGTAAATATGATGGTAGTCTAGCATGTGTGTGGATTATCCACTACTACAGAACAGGCAATCATTGCCGCCATATCACTGCCGGTTGGGCTAGAGCCATCAGTGATAAAATATCACTACCGGTTCATAAGATCCGCTACCCAGGAAACGTATCACTGCCGGTTGGTATAACCAACTGACAGTGATAACAAACTATCACTACCGATTTATACTCAAAACCGGTAGTGACATATCACTGCCGGTTCTAAATTGATATTGGAACTTTTACTACCGGTTTATTCTTTAACCGGTAGTGATATGTATTTTCCCGCGCATCTGAGCGTAATTTGACATTATCACTGCCGATTATGCGTAGAGCCGGCAGTGATAAGGTTTGCCATGACTTGGATGCTCTAAATTTTGCCCAAAATTTGGAGCATCCAAGTCATAGTAAAATCAAAATATGATAATACTACAAATAGTGTTCGGGTGCTTTGTGAGGTTAAGGGGAGTGGGACACGGTATATTTCAAATGCTATCATACCGACACTACGGTACTAGATCATGTAAGAACTCTGAAGTTAAGCGTGCTCGGGCGAGTAGTACTAGGATGGGTGACCTCTTGGGAAGTGCGTTAAAATCGACGATAGAACTCATTAGTTAAGCGTGCTTGGGTGAGAGTAATACTAACTAGGATGGGTGACCTCTTGAACCTCTTCGTGTTGTTTTAAAACTACCAGAATATTGAATATAAACATTTATATCACTGCTGGATTTAGTCTTTAATCGGTAGAGATATCTATTATCACTGTCGGTTTACTCTTTAATCGGCAGAGATATCTATTATCACTGCCGGTTTACTCTTTAATCGGCAGAGATATCTATTATCACTGCCGGTTCCTGAGCCGACAGTGATAATCCCGAGTATCACTGCCGGCTCCCATAACCGGCAGTGATGGCGTTTTGGACCCGGCAGTGATGTACTGTTCTGTAGTAGTGATCGTGTTTTAAATGATGTCACAATAAAAAACAAATACCCACTTCCTCGTATCAATGACTTATTTGATCAATCAAATGGTGTTTAAATATTTTCAAAGATTGATTTAAGATATGGTTGCTATTAATTGAAGATTAAGCCTGAAGATAATCCAAAAATAGCCTTCACTACTCGATATGGTTTGTATCCTTCAGACTTACTAATGCTCCTACCAGTTTTATGTGCCTTATGAGCAAAGTCTTTATGGAGTATTTAGATAAGTTCGTAGTGGTTTTCATTGACGACATTCTTATCTATTCCAAAACAGAAGAAAAACATGCAAACTCCGAGAACATAAACTTTATGCCAAGTTTGAAAAATGCGAATTTTGCTAAAAGAAGTCGCATTTCTTGGACATATCCTTTCTAAAGGTGGAATAGCAGTTGATCCCAGTAAAATTCAAACTATTCAAAATCGGGAGCAACCAAAGTCTATTATTCAAATCTAAAGTTTTCTCAGTTTAGCAAGATACCATCGTCATTTTATCGAGAACTTCTCGAAAATAGCCAGACCAATGACTCAACACTTAAATAAAGAAAAGAAGTTTTAGTCGACCCCTGATTGCAAAACAAGCTTTTATGAATTAAAGAAAAGTTTAACCATAGCCCCAGTGCTAGTGTTACTAGATGTTCACAAAAACTTCAATATCTATTACGATGCATCACACCATGGTCTTGGTTGCGTGTTGATGCGAGAAGTGAAAGTGCATCTAGGCCCCTAAATTGGTTTTGGTTGATTAATGACAAACGATTAAAAGGACTAATATCTTCAATGAGCTTGTGAACAGGTAAAAGATTAAATGTGAGATCTTCTACATGCGAAGGACACCCTCAAACGAATTCAAGCGAGTAAAACCGCTTTGTAATTTTATTTTTTCTATGCTTTGTGTCGTAGGAATGCTGTATTATTAAGAGGATGCATCGTAGATGATCTAGGTAGTCTCTATGCTCAGATGAATGTTACTTTAAATCTTATTGAGACCCTAAGTCATCGGCGCATGCACCGGAATGTGTTTTTATCTAAGTTCAAGTCGGACATTCCGATATTACATCGGAAGTTCGATGTGACCGACATTCCATGTGCATGCTTGCTTCGATCCGATGCGTAGAAGATGTATCGGAAGTTCTGATATTTACGATCGAAGTTCCGTCGCTGTAAAGCTTTCTAGGGTGCTCTGTCAGAAAGATCGGAAGTTCCGATATTTATACATCGGAAGTTCCATGTGTTCAAACCGAAAAAGGGAGCTCTCAGAATTATCCGGACACTGATATATTATACTCGGACATTCCGATATTGGTATCGGAAGTTCGATGTATATATCGGATCCGATATGGACTTAGAAGCATTTTGTCAAGGGTTTTTTCGGGAACATCGGAAGTTCCGATGTTGACATCGGAAGTTCCGATGCATCTTGTTTGATGCTTGAATGCGCTCGAAGTTCGATTATTTGTACATATCGGACATTCGATGTTGATATCGGAAGTTCCGATATGCAAACTGAGTGGAGTGTATAACGGCTAGTTTTTTGCAAGAAACTATAAATACCCCACCTCTCTCATTTGAGGGCTACACACTCTATTTGGCAGAACTTTTAGTGCACTCTTGAGCTCTCTAGTCTACTTTTGAGCCCTCCTCTTTGATCTTAGGGATCATCCAAGGAGTGAGGACTAGAAGTGAGATTTGGAGCCTAGAGTGAAAAGCAAGTGTCTTTCATCTTGAGCATTAGAGTGTTCCTCCAAGATCAATCAACGTGCATTTGTTACTCTTGGAGGTTGAAGGACTCCTAGACGGCTAGGCGTCGATCACGAGCTCCCTGGCGATTGTGGGACGCCGTGAGAAGTTTGTAAAGGCCGGCTCGCCTCCAAAGGAAAGGAACCATTATAGTGGAACCAAGCCTCAAGTGTGACCGAGGTTTGGGAGGAAAGGGTTGGAAAAGACCCGGCTCTTTGGAGCCTCCTCAACTGAGACGTGAGGGATTCCCTCAAGAATCCGAACTCAGGATCAATTCGTCTTCTTTTCACTTTGCTTTAGCTTGTCTCCTTATTGTTTTGATCCAACCTTCTTATAATCTCTTAAGATTATTACTTTCAGTTGTTATTTGTCTGGTCAAAAGTCTATCTGACATTCGAATCGGCATCGGAAGTTCGATTACATCGGAAGTTCCGATCTAACACCGGAAGTTCCGATACTCTTTCAGCCGACGATAAATTTAGTTTAAATTTTAAACCCCTATTCACCTCTAGGCAACTTTCTCATCTTTTCAAGAAGGGAAAGTCGCAGCTATATTTCCCACTATGACGCCATGAGATAAATTATCCCATTCATGATCTAGAGCTAGTAGCAATTGTTCATGCTTTGAAAATTTAGCGCCATTACCTCATCATTAATCAATGTAATATCTATACCTACCACGAAAGTCGAAAATATTTTTAACTCAAACGGATCCGAATTTAAGACAAAGAAGATGGTTAGAGATAATAAAAGATTATGATCTTAGCATTCATTACCATCTTGGTAAAGCTAATATTGTAGCATATGCTCTAAGCCGCAAGCTTCACTACATTTTTGTAACATCCCGAAAAATTTAAAGCTTAAAAATGGTGTTTAATAAAAACTTTAATTAGAATCAAGATTTTAATTTAAAATATCATCTTTTTCCCCATTTCTTAAATCTGGTCTTTAAGAAAATCTTTCATATTAATTGTTTTCTTCTCCTTCAAAATGCAAAACCCAAAACCCCTTAAGAAATAAAATCGAGATGACAAACAACCATTGACCACCACACATGTCATCAAGACCGGGCAAGAATCTAAGAAGCATCTTCAACATCATGCATCTCATTCTATTCACTTTGCTTCCTATATGTTGAAGAGAAATCACCGTGGTAAAGTAATTGCTCATTTTGTCGGTGCCCATAACTCTAGTGAAAAGAGTAAGAAGAAGGTGTGGGTACCAAAAGTTTTGATCACTAACATGCAAGGACCCAAAAGGATTTGGGTACCTAAAAACAAAGTCTAATGTGATCTTGTAGGATTATACCTCCGGGGGATCAAGTTGGGTGCTTGATAGTGGTTGCACAAACCACATGACCGGAGAAAAGAAAATGTTTTCATCTTTTGATGAAAAGGGTCACAATATGAAAATATTGTGTTTGGTGACAATGGTAAAGGTGAGGTAATGGGATTAGGTAAAATTGCTATTTCTAATGATCATTCTATTTCAAATGTTCTATTAGTCAAATCTTTAAATTACAACTTGTTGTCCTGTGATCACAATTGTGTGAAATGGGCTACAATTGTCTATTTACTAATGTGGATGTGACCGTCTTTAGAAGAGACGATTCCTCAATTGCTTTTAAAGGATATTTGAAGGGTCACTCTATTTGGTTGATTTCAATTCAAATAGCGCTAAACTTCAAACATGCTTGATGGCAAAGTCTAGCATGAGTTGGTTGTGGCATCGCCACTAAGCCCATGTTGGCATGAGAAATCTTGACAAACTTCTAAAAGGGGGATCACATCATTGGTCTAACCAATGTTGAGTTTGAGAAAAATAGAATTTGTAGCGTGTCAAGTTTCCGGAAAGCAAGTTGGAGCTGGCCATCCCGCAAAGAACATCATGACGACAAAACCATTGGAGCTTCTACATGGACCTTTCTTCGGACCCGCTGTTTATATAAGCATCGGGTAACAAGTATGGTTTAGTTATTGTTGATGATTTTTCTCGCTTCACGTGGGTATTCTTTTGCAAGAGAAAAGTGAAACACAAGGATAATCAAGAAGTTTGCAAGAAGAGCCCAAAATGAATTCGAAAGTTGAGGATCAAGAAGATTCAAGCGATAATGGAAGTGAATTCAAGAATACTCAAGTCGAAGAATTCCTTGATGAAGAAGGATCAAGCATGAGTTCTCCGCTCCATACTCCTCAACAAAATGGAGTGGTAGAAAGGAAGAAACCGACTTTAATCGAGATGGCAAGGACAATGCTTGATGAATACAAGGTTTCCGATCAATTTTGGGCGGAAGCCGTCAACACCGCTTTGTCATGCCATCAACCGATTATATCTCCACAAGATATTGAAGAAAACGCATACTTAACTCCTCACTGTAACAAAACCAAATATTTCATATTTTAGAGTTTTCGGTAGTAAATGTTTTATCCTTAACAAGAAGCCTAAGAACTCCAAATTTGCTCCAAAGATCGATGAAGGTTTCTTGCTAGGATATGGATCAAATGCCTACGCTTATCGTGTTTTCAACAAAACCTCGGGTTGTGTTGAAATTGCGAGAGACGTGACATTTGATGAATCTAACGGCTCTCAAGTAGAGCAAGTTGATTTAAATGTGCTAGAAAATGAGGAAGCTTGGCAATCAAGAAGATGGCAATAGGTGAAGTGAGACCGCAAGAAAAGGTGCATCAAGACAATTCATCTACACAAGTGGAGCCTCCCACTTCAAATCAAAATCAAGACATTCCTCAAGATAGTTCAAGCAAATTAATGGAGGATGATCAAATTGAAGATGATGAGCCAATTCAACAAACGTCTCAAATGCCGTGATCCAAGAGTGCATCAAAGTGTCCAAAGAGATCACCCGTCGATAACATTCTCTGATATCCAAAAAGGGGTAACTACACGCCTAGAGTATCTAATTTTTGCGAATTTTACTCTTTCGTGTCTACTTTGGAACCTTTGAAGGTTGAAGATGCACTAAGAGATCCGGATTGGATAATGGCTATGCATGAAGAGCTTAACAACTTCATAGGAAACAAAGTTTGGTCACTAGTGGAAAGGCCTAATCAAAACGTGATTGGAACCAAATGGGTCTTCCGCAACAAACAAGACGAGAAACGGAGTTGTCACAAGAAATAAAGCTAGGTTGGTAGCTCAAGGATTCACTCAAATTGAAGGTTTGGATTTTGGTGAGACTTATGCTCCGCTAAGTTAGATTAGAATCAATTCAGTATATTGCTGTATTTGCTACTCACCATGATTTCAAGCTTTATCAAATGGACGCCAAGAGTGCTTTCCTAAATGGTCCAATCCGAATTAGTCTACGTTGAGCAACACGTGAATGGAGGACCACAAGAACCCCACTCATGTCTACAAACTATATAAGGCGCCTATGGGCTTAAGTACACCTAGAGCATGGTATGAAATGTCTTAAGGATTTTCTTATTAAAAAGGGTTTCGAAATTGGTAAAGTCGATCCTACTCTATTCACAAAATACGTTGATAATGACCTATTTGTATGCCAAATATATGTCGATGACATTATATTTGGGTCTACTAATAAAGACTTTTGTGAGGAATTTAGTAGGTTGATGACGAAGAGATTTGAGATGTCTATGATGGGTGAATTGAAATTCTTTCTCGGATTTCAAATCAAACAACTCAAGGAAGGTACATTCCTATGCCAAACAAAGTACATCAAAGATATGCTTAAGAAGTTCGACATGGAGAACGCCAAGCCAATCCATACACCCATGAAGACAAACGGACATCTCGGTCTAAATGAAGAAGGTAACCCCCGTGGATCAAAAGGTATATCGATCCATGATAGGTTCATTGCTTTATCTTTTGTGCATCTAGGCACGATATTATGCTTAGTGTTTGTATGTGTGCAAGATTTCAAGCCACTCCAGAGAGTGCCACCTAGTAGCCGTGAAAAGAATTCTTAGATATTTAGTTCACACACCTAGTTTAGGGCTTTGGTATCCTAAAGGATCAAAAATTCGATTTGATTGGTTATTCTGGATGTCTTGATTATGCGGGTTGCAAAGTGGATAGAAAAAGCACTTCTCGGGGACTTGTCAATTTCTAGGTAGATCACTAGTGTCTTGGTCCTCAAAGAAACAAAATTCAGTTGCTTTATCCACGCTGCTTCCGGAATACATTCAGCAGGAAGTTGTTGTGCACAATTGTTATGGATGAGGCAAACCTTGAAGGATTTTGGTTTTGTATGGAAAAGGTACCACTCTTATGTGACAATGAGAGTGCGATCAAAATAGCCAACAATCGTTCAACACTCTTTCACTCAAGCACATAGATATCCGACACCACTTCCTTAGAGATCACTCTCTTAAGGGAGATATAGATATTACCTATGTGAGAACCGAAAAACAATTGGCCGATATCTTTACCAAACCTTTAGATGAGAAGCGCTTTTGCGAGCTTAGAAGTGAGCTAAATGTCCTAGACTATCGGAATGTGTCTTGAAAGATTGCACTCATTGATTGCTGCTAACTAGCTCAATTTCAAATAAAATGATTGAAAAAGTTATTGAGTGAATTTCAAAAAGTGTTTTAGTTGGATCTTAATCTCGGATCAATTCACTTGTAATCATAGTTTTGATTGCTTGGATGCTTACTTGATGACAAGTGGAATGATCCTCCTTAAGTTCACATGACTGAGTTTTCAAACTTCACTCAATTCCTTGTCTCTTTCTCTGCTTGTCGAAAATCAACTCATCTAACATCCGATCCAATCATCGGAATATCAGATGTCCGTAGCAATTCTTCCACATCGGAACTTCCGATGTGACCTCCTCGCACTTAAAAAGTGCCCGCACTTTCACTTCTCTTTGTCCTTTTCCTCGTGGTCTCTTTAGCCTCTCCTTCCCGCTTTCATCTTTGTGCCAAGTTATCGAGATTCCACCTCTGAACCTCCGATCTTCGCTTGGGAAGGACTCCATCTTGAAGAGAATCCATCTCTCCGCGATTTCCTCCAGTGCTCTTCGCAGGTAAACCCTAGGGCTCAATTCTTTCCTTTGAATCTAGGGCATCCTTTTTGAGAAATCGCTTTGGTGAACTTGGTCATCTATTCCTTTGGTTCAATTCTGTCACAAATTTCATCTTTTTCCATCGGTTGGTTTGGGAGAAAAGCTGTGTTGATCTAGATCCGTAGACATCGGACATTCGATCGAGAATATCCGGAACTTTCGACCTCATGTCGGAACTTTCGATGTGAAATCGAACTTCCGATGTCAACAGAATGAAAATCAATCCATCTTTGCTTCTCGTTAGCTTAATCGATTCCGTTCTTGTCCTTAGAACAATGGATCCTACTAAGGCGGATCTCAAATTCCCACAGACTCCAGCTGGTGGGCTCCAAAGGCCAAGGCGGACTCCAACAGAACAATAACCAAAAGGGCGGGTAGAGGAAGAGGTGGAGGCAAGGAGGACTGCATCCAGATCGTGACTTCTCCATCCCGATCCTCCCGCTCAGATGCTGAACGTGCCTCGAGGAGCGCCACTGCCTTCTAGGAAGGGCAAAGCCTGGCAGAGCTTCTCAACCTCGGCCAGCCTGCACTAGCCTCCAAGGCTCAGCAGCAGAGAGGAATCTCGTCTCAAGAGGAAACCCATAAGCTACAAAGGAAAAGCCGCCAAAGTGCGAAGCCGCAGAAGCGTAACCCTGCAAGGCGTACACGCTTCGTCGACTATCGCTTCGGACTTTCTTTCAAAGAGGATTTCTATGAGTCTATCATTCCTCGACTGTGAAGAATCCAATATTCGATGCAGTGGGTTGATTGGGATTACATGGTCAAGAATCGATGATGCCACTTTCACAGAGGTCATTGCAGCTTGTGAGAGAACTGACTAAGAGGATAATGAGCTTTCAGACGATTGGAATATTGAAATCATTGCTCGGTTCTACTCCACTCAGATATCTCCAGTGGACGTAGTCTCCACCTTGCACTGATGACGAGAAGGAGTTTGGTATGAGATCTCTTACGCTAATTTTGCTCGATGTCTTGGATTCACGAAGCGGCATCATGCGACAAGGATCAAATTCACAATGAAGCCTCGCTTGGTGCCTCCAACCTGAACTTTCTTTATGATGAAAGTCGCAGACTTTGAGGAAGGAAGCACAAAAGGCATGAAGTTTTCTTTGCCTGCCTCAACAGGCTTTTCAGGAAGACTGCTCCCAAAGAAGGTGATGCTCTCACATTCTGTCTTATTCAAGGAATCACTGAGTAGGATGAGGGAGGACGGCGTCCTTGATGTGTTTGATTTCATATGGAATGAGATCCGCTGATACTCAGAGCCGAAAAGAAGCTGCGTGGGTATGCTCCATTCATCATGCCTATGATTGAGCACATCACTCATCAAAGACTTTGAATATGACGCCAAGCACGCTGGATTACAGATCGTATGATCAAGGCCCTCACCAAGCTAGGGCGTGCGACTAGAGGTGTCGCTACCTCCTCTCCAGCTCCTCCGCAGCCTCTAGTGGATCATCCTCTCCAATCCTCGCGCCTTAAAGTCCATCTTTGTCCCAGCAATGCAAAGCAATGCACAAGAAGAACACCAAGAGACTAAAAGACATTCGTGAGGCATCTGAATCTAGAGTGTTCAGAGGATGAGAGCAGTGAAGAAGAAGTTGAGGATCCGCTTGCTCCAAACCGCAGCCTTCAGATGAGTCCGAGGGGACGATGATGAGTCCGCTCGATGCTCGCTTCGAGGAGCGGACTAGTCTTTACTCTCTCTCTCCTTTTTCTCCTTTCTCTCGGTGCTTGATGCCAAAGGGAGAAGAGAAAGAAAGCTTACCTGCTTTATCAGCTTCTTATCATCCTTCGATTAGTTTCGCTTCCAAACTTTGTTATCATGTGAACTTGGGACTTGTTTCTCTTAATAGTATGCTTTATCATCCGATGGATGATTGTTACTATGGATGTTTTAATATTAATGGTTATTCAAATATTAGCTTCCATAGTGCTTGTTTCATTATATACTCGATTTTAGGGGAGCTCCTTCAGAAATTCCTTTCAAAATTGTGCATTTGCGATATTTTCCTATCCATTGCACATCTTCAGGGGAGCTCAACCAATACGAAATTCTCTTAATATCCTTTTATTCGTAAGCTTTTAATCGAGTTGTCATCAATCACCAAAAAGGGAGATTGAAAGTGCATCTAGGCCCCTAAATTGGTTTTGGTTGATTAATGACAAACGATTAAAAGGACTAATATCTTCAATGAGCTTGTGAACAGTAAAAGATTAAATGTGAGATCTTCTACATGCGAAGGACACCTCAAACGAATTCAAGCGGTAAACCGCTTTGTAATTTTATTTTTCTATGCTTTGTGTCGTAGGAATGCCGATTATTAAGAGGGATGCATCGTAGATGATCTAGGGTAGTCTCTATGCTCGGATGAATGTTACTTTAAATCTTATTGAGACTCCTAAGTCATCACGCATGCACCGGAATGTGCTTTATCTAAGTTCAAGTCGGACATTCGATATTACATCGAAGTTCCGATGTGACCGACATTTCGATGTGCATGCTTGCTTCAATTGCCGCGTAGAAGATGTATCGGAAGTTCGATATTTGCGATCGGAAGTTCGATACGTTGTAAAGCTTTCAGGTGCTCTCAGTAAAGATCGAAGTTGATATTTTACATCGGAGTTCCGATGTGTTCAAACCTAAAAGGAGTTCTCGAATTATCGGACACTCCGGATATATTATATCGACATTCCGATATTGGTATCGGAAGTTCGGCGTATATATCTGACAAATTGATATGGACTTAGAAGCATTTTGTCAAGGGCTTTTCCGGAACATCGGAAGTTCTCGATGTTGACATCGGAAGTTCCGTGCATCTTGTTTGACAGCTTGGAATGCGCCGAAGTTACGATTATTTGTACATATCTGACATTCGATGTTGATATCGGAAGTTCGATATGCAATTGGATGGGTGTATAACTAGCTAGTTTTTGCAAGAAACTATAAATACCCCCACCTCTCTCATTTGAGGCTACACTCTATTTTTAACTTTAGTGCACCTTGAGCCCTCTCTAGTCTACTTTTGAGCCTCCTCTTTGATCTTAGGGATCATCCAAGGAGTGAGGACTAGAAGTGAGATTTGAAGCTAGAGTGAAAAGCAAGTGTCTTTCATCTTGAGCATTAGAGTGTTCCTCCAAGATCAATCAACGTGCATTTGTTACTCTTGGAGGTTGAAGGACTCCTAGACGGCTAAAGGCCGATCACGAGCTCCCAAGGATTGTGGGACACCGTGAGAAGTTTGTAAGGCCGACTCTCCGCCTCCAAAGGAAAGGAACCAATAGTGGAACCAAGCCTCAAGTGTGACCGAGGTTTGGGAGGAAAGGGTTGGAAAAGACCCGGCTCTTTGGAGCCTCCTCAACGGAGACGTAGGATTCCCTCAAGAATCCGAACTCCGGGATCAATTCCGTGTCTTCTTTTTCACTTTGCTTTAGCTTGTCTCCTTATTGTTTTGATCCAACCTTCTTATACTGTCTCTTAAGATTATTACTTTCAGTTGTTATTTGTCCTGGTTAAAAGTCGATTGGACATTCCGAACTGGTATCGGAAGTTCCGATCCAACACCGGAAGTTCCGATACTCTTTCCGCTGCGACAAATTTAGTTTAAATTTTAAACTGCCTATTCACCCCCCTCTAGGCAACTTTCTCATCTTTTCAAGAAGGGAAAGTCGCAGCTTATATTTCCCGACGACTATGACGTCATGAGATAAATTATCCCATTCATGATCTAGAGCTAGTAGCAATTGTTCATGCTTTGAAAATTTGGCGTCATTACCTCATCGGTAATCAATGTAATATCTATACCTACCACGAAAGTCGAAAATATTTTTTAACTCAGCCAGATCTGAATTTAAGACAAAGAAGATGGTTAGAGATAATAAAAGATTATGATCTTAGCATTCATTACCATCTTGGTAAAGCTAATATTGTAGCATATGCTCTAAGCCGCAAGCTTCACTACATTTTTGTAACATCCCGAAAAATTTAAAGCTTAAAAATGGTGTTTAATAAAAACTTTAATTAGAATCAAGATTTTAATTTAAAATATCATCTTTTTCCCCATTTCTTAAATCTGGTCTTTAAGAAAATCTTTCATATTAATTGTTTTCTTCTCCTTCAAAATGCAAAACCCAAAACCCCTTAAGAAATAAAATCAGGAAAAAAATCATATAAACCTAAACCGTCTCCAGGGCATTCCCAAAAACTTCCAAAGGCCTGTGAACACATTTGTTGCTGAACAAAAATCTATAAAATTTGAAGACACGATTTGACCCTTTAATTAATGCTCATGACAGCTCTTGTCCAAAATAAAAATCATCTTTGCCACATTGTTTGACACTGCCATGGGCCATCTATAGTAAACAGGACCCACTATCAACTCCCTCTCTCCATTCCCCTCTTTATTTCTTTCTTACTAGCTGAGGCTTCATTCCTTCTCTGCTCTTCACTGCTGTTGCAAGGAAGAGCTCAGAGAAATCGGCACCGACCTTGACCACCATGGTGTGAACCAAGCACAAACCTTACAACACATTTACTATTTGTCTCATCACTCAGGAACCCATCCGAAGCCCTGGCTCATCTTCTCCTACAGCATAGCGCCACCTTGCCCTTCCTCTGTGCACAATCGCAATCTTCCTCGCCATTTCCTCCCCATTCAAATGTTGTTGAAACCGCCTTACCTCGGCTATAAAGCCCACCCAGGTGCACGTTCTAAACACCTTCCAAGTTCCAACCCCAAGCTGAGCTTCTTGTGCACCATTTATCACCATAGCCAAAGAACACTCGAGAAAAGGGGAGGAACAACAATCAGCACACCCAATGAATCAAATTCCAATTAAACTCACGTCGAGCATCACCACCAACTCCCAAGCAGGTTCCCCCACTCAATTGAGGGTGCGTTCGGTTGTTTGTACCAAGTGGTACATGTATGAGATGGTTCGAGAAAAAAGTCATCCATGCGTTTGATTGCTTGAATGGAACCATCCCATCCTAGATCAAGTGATACAAATTTGAAGAATATTCCCTCTAGATGCTGAACCATCTCATTCACCCAAAATAATGGAACCAAATGGTACATGACCATCCCATCATATTCAACCTCATTCCATGAACCAAACGCACCCTTAAGCTCTCCCTTGCCGTGGTGTTCCACCATGTGTGCCATCCCGGGCCGCTGTAGGGTCGAGGATGCGCCTAGAGGGGGGTGAATAGGCGATTTAAAAAAACTTCTTTTACTACTAATCGAGGATCGCCTTTAATCAACCCTATGTCAAAACCTACACAATAATTATGCGCAAGCGGAAGACTAAGGTTTTGACAATTAAAGTCTAAATCAATTAGGCTCACTAGTGCACTAATTAATTATGTCTCTAACTAGAATTGCTATGACGATCAAGCAAGATACACTAAGCAAATCTATTCACAATCAAGCAATCAATAATATGCAATAAGGAAAATGCTTGAAAGTAAAGGAGACAAGAGACACAATACTTTTTACCGTGATTCGGAGACTTCTTTTCTACTCCACGTTGAGGAAGTCTAACTCACTTTGAACCGGCCCACTCACTTGAGCCTTCACCTCGAATCCACTATGGTTGCTTTTTACCCCGCCGAGTAGGCTAAGCACCAACATTCACAAACTTCGCTGGGGCTTCTCACAAACCTTGAGAACACCAACCTTCACAAGCTAAAAACCAGTTTGTACATTAACTATCTCTAAAAGTTGTCTCTAAATATTGTGCAATAATTATCTCTTCTCTCTTGTACATAAATGATCTACCTATGCTTCCGTGCAAAGCTAGTTACTCCATCTGGTCTTTAAAAAGATGACATTTTGGACATTGACACGGTCTTCAAAACACAACTTTGACCGCTAATTTTTATTATAATATATTATAAAACTCAATAAAATTATAAAGACAAATATACATATATAATTTTCATGTATCCAATTTAAATATTTAAAAATATATCGATAGTCAAAGTTTTGAAAGTTTGACCATCACCATGTCCAAAACGTCATCTTTTTGAAGACCAGAAGAAGTTCTAATAAGAGCTAGCTATCTTCTCTCTTATCTTTTCTCACTCTTTCGTATAGATCAAAGTTCTAATAAGAGCTAGCTATCTTCTCTCTTATCTTATCTTTTCTCACTCTTTCGTATAAACTAAGAACCAACTGATGTGGCATTATTATACTGCGCACTGGGGTAATAAATGCCCAGGCTCCCGCAGATAAATGGCAAAAGTAACCGGAAATATTAAAAAAGAATTTAAAACAGTCACACCTCAACCCACCCGTTCCATTCACTCCCAATCCATCCATAGTTCCAATTCCAAACCCACCTCGATTCTCGCCGGCGGCTCCGCCCCCAAAATGGCGTGATCTCCGCCGCAAAATCGCGACCCACCTGGGCCACCATCCACCCAAAGCCATAGCTGACCGACCACGGAGCAACCCCATGAAGGCGTCGATCAAGTTCCGGGGCGACGACCGGCCGCTGATGCGGGCCAAGGTGCCGATCGGCGTGCTCGGGCTGCCGTTCCAGTCCGGCCTCTCCGCCGGCGGCGACCCCCGGGAGCTTCGCTTTGACCTCTCCACCGCCTTCGCCTCCGGCCCGGCGCTCCGCCTCTCGTACCGCCCCAATGACCCCAGCATCCCCTTCGCCTTCTCCGTCTGCGCCGGCCTCGGCGCCCTCGGCTCCCCTGCGCGCGCCCCCTTCTCCCTCGCCGCTGAGTTCAACCTCCTATCCGCCAACACCGGCTCCCCCGCCTTCTTCCTCCTACTCAAGCCCCGCCTTGGCGACTTCTCGCTCTCCCACACCTTCCGGTCATGCCCGTCCCCTCCGCCCCGTAAGGTCGGGGAGGCCTCCGACGGCGACGGCCACGAGCGCGAGCTCAGCTACAAAACGTTCTCGTTTAGCGGGAATGAGCTCGCGGTGGCGGCGGCGGGGAAGAGCGGCGGGCTTCGCGCGCTGCTGTCCGGCATGCGGCTCACGACGAGGAGCGTGCTCCCGCTGTGGGGCAGGGCGAGCCTGCGGTTCAACTGGGGTATGCGTGCGCCGCCGGAACTTCAGGCCGCGCTCGCTGGCAACTGCAAGGACGCGCGCTTGCCCGTCTGTAAGATGCCGCTGCTGGTCATGAACAAGATCTCCATCGAGCAGTCGCCGCGCGCCGACGCGGACAATACGGGCAGCCAAGCAGAGGCATCGGTGCCGGCCATCGCCGCGACGGATGCGTTGGATGGCGTGGGACACGGCGGCGGCGAGGGGTTCTCGCTGGTGAGGCGGCAGCTGGAGTCGCTGAACGCGGAGAACGGGATGCTGCGCCGCGCCGTGGAGGACCTGCGCGCCGAGATCGGGAGCGGCAGGGCTGTGTCCATGGCTGGAGGAGGCGAGACCAGGAGGGCGCCACCGCCGCCGCCACAACCGCATCACGCGTTTGCGGTGAAGCCAGATCGCCGGGGCAGTGTCAGGGAGCTGGCAGCGGAGAACGCAGCGAAGCCTGTGTCGGATGAGTTGGGCGAGGAGTTGAAGAAGGCACTGGAGACGCGCCGGAGGTGAGAGCTTTTGGCAGCCATTGCCACTGCCAAAGCTCCGCCTCTGATCTCAGTGTTGGCTGCTGCTGTTAATTGTTGGGCTCAGTACTAGCGTCTGTGAGCAAGAAATCATCAGATTATGCTGTGTAATTACTCTGCTTTCTTCGCCTTGTCCTCTATGATGTAATTTATGACTAATGAATCTAGGTGAATATATATACTCCGATAGCTCGTTGGTAAGGCTACTGTACTGTTGCTTAGGCCCTAATTTGGGCAAAGAGATTAGAGACAGCTCAATATGCCAATGTTCAACAGACCACTTCTGCCCTATACTGTTCAATCAGTCATCCAGTCCAAGAAATGCGGATGGCAAGCATATATGTTTTAGTTTTTATTTTTATAAAACTATATATTTTACAAGAATTTGTATCATAAAACTATAGCTTTTAGAATTGATTGTTTCTTGTAATTGATTTGATGGTGTGAACTTATATGATAGCCTCATGTGCGTGTAAAAGGGTAAATAGGAAAGAGTTATACCATCAGAAAAGCTCGAAGGTCACAAAAGAGTCATCTCTAATGCGGAAAAAATGCTTAAATATACAACAGGAAAATAGAAAATAGTGAAAATATACAATATGAAAATAAAATATCAAAAGTAACCGGGGCGGCCGCCACGCCGTGTGGCGGCCAAGGCGGCAGCCTGGCTGCCGCCACGCCGCACCAGCTTCGCGTCCATCCTCGGTATGATCCTCAGACGCATCACTATCCTGCATGGCCAGCGGCATCTCCAGCTCAATGCTTACAGCTCCCTCTGA
Source organism: Rhipidocladum racemiflorum (assembly GCA_036346355.1). Lineage (NCBI taxonomy): Eukaryota > Viridiplantae > Streptophyta > Magnoliopsida > Poales > Poaceae > Rhipidocladum > Rhipidocladum racemiflorum. The sequence goes on along the minus strand of CM070583.1, from coordinate 77,725,594 downwards.
TGACTCTCCATCTCCAAAGTTTTCCACATCATCATGAGCGATGATGCAGCACTTTGCATCAGTCCTCCCAATATAAAATCACAAGTACACACACTGCGATTAACGGATTGCAGAAAAGGTGAATCCTAGCAACTAAGCAGTGAAATGTTTCTGAAGGTCAAAAGGCAAAGAATGCACTTGCCAATTTTAACGTCAGAATTCCTGCCTACCTTGGCCCTAATCTTTCGTTACTGAATACACTTGTTCAAGATCTTCATCACCTAGTAGTAAGAACTTGTTCCAGAAATATGCATTGATCGATCGATTGTTTTCCCTTAATTTCCACTAATTCTATCCCAACCCAAATATTTCAATATTTTCTCCATGCTAATACAAAAACAATTCAACCAGGTCATGACGCCTCTCCAAGTGCAGACATATATACGAGATTATAATGGACCAAAAATTAATCCAGAGTTCGGACTATTTGCATTCAGGCCTCTGAGATCATCTGACCTGGCTAATCAACTCAATCATGCAATCCATACTTTCTTTGAATTTTTTTCTCTGTTGTAAATGTTGCAATCAGTTTGTTGAAAATGTAAAACTAATTAATTCCATATTTCTTGTTTCAATTTTTTCTCTTGTTTCAAAATTGTTAATTCCATATTTCCAATCTAGCAGTGACATGACTGCTAGTTGTGGGTTTAGTCTAGTTGACTTTAGTACCAACTTAATGTTAAATAAATATTTGTAGGACAGATCAAAGATGAAATAATTCCTGCCCAGACTAAAACTTGATGAAACAGCGCTATCGAACACATATAATAAAATCAAAATCTGCATCGATATGGATGAAATGGAAGCAAATCAGATATGGATAGCATGTTAGCATGCCTGCATTGAGGTGTGGGTCTAGTATTGAGAATTTTTATTTTAAAATAATTTTATAAAAATATACCATGAATTTTTTTTTCAAAAATAATCCTCTATTGTGCCTGCATTGAGGTGAGGGTTTAGTATTCATCCCTGGCGCGGCGGATTTTATAAGAAAAGTTCAAGCTCGACTGAAGTTTTAAAAATTAAGTATGCGATACTTCCGTCTCATCCGGGACATGGAAATATGTAAGCTCTGTACCATTGGCGTTGGCACATGCATCTGCAACACATTTGAGTAGGGGTGGATAACGAGCTAGTTGGACTTATTTTCGAGCTTTCTTCGACACTGATTTATTCTTATTTATTATAGTCTCCTGTATTGTTTGAGACCCAACTTCGAACCGAGCTTAACGAGCCGAGCCTAACAAGCCGAGCCGAAGTTGACTCTGGTTCCAAATTAACTAATTTTTATTTTAAAAGAAAAATAAATGTAATCAGAACAATTTTGAAACGAGCCACCGAGACAGCTCAACGAGCTTTTTTTCCAGCCTACATTGAGAGCTGAGCTCGTCGTTTCGCTTTCACCTGGCTGCCTAACAAAAATAATTACTGTGCGGTGAGCGTGGATCGAACACGCGACCTTCAGATCTTCAGTCTGACGCTCTCCCAACTGAGCTATCCCCGCTAGCGATGAACAAGTTAGGATATATCCTAGTACTGATGTTCTGTTTTGGTTGTGGCAATAAATCGAGGAAAATGGATGAGCAAGGCTGATGGAAGCGGTTCATGTTTGCAAAAGGTAGCAAAGCGCGACTGAAGTAGCACTTTCTTCTTCACAGGATTCATTCATGCTGTAGCAGTCCAACAAGATGCACTATGGGTGTGTTTGGTTACCTGCACCATCCTAGCTTGTTTCGTATAAGCCATCCAAATTGGCTTTGGCCCGAGTGGATCTGAGTTAAGTTGTTTGGTTGCTTGTTTGTGCATCTCATGAGCCTGCATTAGAGAGAAGTCTAATTTCTGTGTTTCTTCCATCCTGTATGAGTGGGTGCAATTGCATCCACCTGGCCAGGATGAACAGGAAACCAAACATGTGTCTACTAGATACAGTTGCATCCACTCATGCGATTCAGACACCATGCAGGCAACCAAACACACCCTATGAGTCTGTGGTATGCAGTATGCTAATAGATATATGAAATCATCGTTTGTCTAGCACTTTTGTACTTTTTTTGTTGTTGCAAATTTGACTTTTTAGAACGTAGCCTTAGTCCCGACCGTAGAAGCGCTAGAACGTTATATGTGTTATCGGTCACTGAAGGCGCCAACTTTTACGCTTTTTCACGTTGGAAGGGAGGGTTAGATTTTTTTTCTTTTGAAAAAAAGAGGTACAAGGGACTGCGAAAGTGATGACTTCTAAATCTTTTCGTGTCGCTGACTTGCTGTTGCGAATGGGTTTGTACAAATTTTTTACCCCCATTAAGTCAGTCTTGCCAGCGGCAGCTAGATAACTCGCCAGAAACATTCCTGGTCGATGACTCCATGGTGGTGCCACGGAATACCATACAATATACTACAATTCCACTGCAGGTTGCCATAGCACTAGCTTGAACCAGAAAATTTTTAATGAGTGTACATTTCAAGCATATAATTATATAGTTTTGTATAATGGTTTCGCAGTATTATAAATCTAACATATATATTCGAGATTTTCAAAAAATACGATACAAATGGTTCTAAAGTTTTATAAAGCCTAGGCCATCAAAATTAGAATCAATTCAATCAACAAATTTGATCAATTGAAAAAGATGATTCTATATTGTTTTTTAACTTTTAGGGGTGCTCATACATATCCAGCACCCCACCTAGATCCGCCCCTACGTGGCCGGGTAGGGATGGCAAAGAACAAAGGATCTACAGCCTCCTGGTTCCAATCCTCATAATATCTTCTGTTGTATAAAGAGTAGTCAGTGAAATTGTTCAAGATCTGAAGCAATGTACAACGTTTCACGTATTGATGTGGACGGATTTTTCATATGTTCAACATGTAGCTGATGCAGTATTTGTAGCTTCAGCTAAATCACAGACATGCAGTCTACATTTGCATTTCCAGCCTTTCAAAGCACTATGTCACCACTAATGATGTTATCGTATGCAGTGAATTTTGGAGAAACGGTTGGCCTTATAATGAAATGTCTGTAGTAGGAGAAAAAGATTGGAAGCCTCTAAACAACAGAGAAGTATGACATATATTAAATACTAAGCAGAGTCGTGCGCTATGTCGAGCCATGTGAAATTTGGTTCGACGGTTATTTTTGAAAATAATGGTGTGAGGACCTTAACGTAATTTTGATTTTCTCGTAGGTTTTTAAAAAATGTGTTGGCCAGAAATCATCGACGAATTTGCGAGACCACAGTGCCTTTTTGTAAAAAAATCGGAAAACGACCCGTCGGCGAATTTGCGGAACTAGAAAGTATTTTTTTAATAAAGGAGTCGGTGCGAGGACCTAAACTCGAATTCGTATTTTTGCAAAAAAAAAGGGTGAAGGACCTATCGTCGAATTTGAGGAACTACGAGTCCTTTTTGTAAAAAGACGGTCGGAGGATCCAGAAGTAATTTCGGAATTCTCAAAGGGCATTTCCGTGAGAAAAGGTGAGGTGGCGCTCTCCTTGCGCTTGAAATCTTCCGGCTTTAAGACCATCTCCAACCATATTCCCTTCATTTCATTTCCTTCCCTGTTCTCTTTCCTCATTCCTATTCCTTTTATTTCCCCTCATCTCCAACAGATTCTCTTTAAAGAGAATTGTATAGGGAAAGGAGAGAGAATCCCTTGCTAGAGGGAATGGAAAGAGAATCTCTTCACGAAGGGAGTGCTGAAGGGAATCCGTTGGAGCGCTGAAGGGAATGGGAATCCCTTCGCGGAAGGAAAGGGAGAGGGAAAGGAACATGGTTGGAGATAGTCTAAATATGGTAGTGTGTGTCGCTCTCTCTCTCTCTATATATATGCCTATTCTCGTAGGAATACAACAGAAGAATATCAGGGTTACATGGTAAGTTAGATTCTACCTGATCCTATCTTCTATATATGGGAGGAGCAAATCTGTAATACAATTCTATCTACTGTGCACATACTTTAACGGGCCTTCCTTTCGAATCAAACATGAGAGATGAGACCACGGTACCATGTCCAGCCTCTCCGGCCATGTAGTTGTCATACTCCCCTAAACCTAAACCATGATATGCCACAGGTTCGCCAACTTCTTGAGACAATTCAATGGAGGAAAAGCTACCAGAGCATGTCTCCAAAATAACATATCGGTGAACAGAATACTTCTGGACTACTGCCATATACAAGACACGCCTTCATGAGGAGAAGAAAAAAATTGCTTGCTGCAGAGTACATAGATGGCGGGTAACCTAGGGTTGGTATTTGAAAATCTACCCTAACTGTTCTGGCTAAAACGTTGGATAAAAAAGTAAAAGATAAACGAATGGTTGAGATCAATCGATAAAACTCGACAGGTGAAGTTGACCCCTTGCTCTAGAAGACCAGCAACCTATGGATCACGATGATGCACGCTGCCTTACCGCTTCCGAGTAGCGTGTTCTGTCACTGGCGTAGCAACCCAGTTCCGGTTTCCCGGAGATGGCGCCGTCGAGGCCGGAGGCGACGGGAGGAGCGCCGTGGGGCAGGCTGGAGGGGCTGGTGGTGCTGGTGACGGGCGCCTCCTCCGGCATCGGCCGCGAGTTCTGCCTCGACCTGGCTCGCGCCGGTTGCCGGGTCGTCGCCGCCGCGCGCCGCGCCGACCGCCTCCGCTCGCTCTGCGACGAGATCAACGCCTCTGCGTCCGCGGCCGCCGAAGACCCCCGGGCGGTGGCCGTCGAGCTCGACGTCGCCGCCGGAGGGTCGGCCGTGGAGGCGGCGGTGCAGAGTGCCTGGGACGCCTTCGGCCGCATCGACGCCTTGGTCAACAACGCTGGCCTCCGAGGTAGTATCAAATTTGCTCTATAGTGTGCGTCCCTTTTTGTTTCTTTTCTTGAATTAAAGCTCAAAGATGTTGTTTTAGGGATCTAAGTTTATCTCCAAATGCAAATACTTATCAAAGTTAAGATCGAATTTCCAATTCTCTTGGTCAAGAATCGAATTGCGTGTACCTAATACTCTACCAGTTTCGTTAATGGATCTGGGACATCAAAAGCTTTGATGTCTTTTTGATCTAAAAAAAAAAGAATCGAATTGCGGGAATGATCTTAGTGGACATATTAATATGGCTCAAAACGAGCAAATTTTATCATGGTAGTGAACCAAGTACACATTGCCTTCAATTGTATGTAATAAGAGGGGTGCCCTTTTATGCTTCAGGTGGTGTGCATTCAGCATTGGATTGGCCTGAAGATGAGTGGGATAAACTCATCAACACGAACCTCACTGGATTATGGCTCGTTGCCAAGCATGTCTGCAGACGTATGCATGATGCCAAGCTAAAGGGTTCAGTAATTAACATTTCGTCTGTTGCTGGTCTTAACCGTGGGCATCTGCCTGGCAACGTTGGTTACACATCTTCCAAGTCTGCTGTGCATTATGTCACAAAGGTACTGTCATTCTTCCTCGTCAAATGTTTGTTTCATTCCTGTGTTCATAACAAACTAGATAGTATATGTTTATGTTGGTGCAGCTAATGGCTTTGGAATTAGGAGCATATGGCATTAGAGTGAACTCAATTGCACCTGGAATCTTCAAGTCGGAGATAACCGCACCTCTATTGGAAAAGAGATGGCTGAACACTGTCATTTCAAAGATAGTGCCACTCAAGACGAATGGCACTACTGATCCAGCACTGACGTCGCTGGTTCGTTTTCTGATCCATGAAACATCATCCTATGTAACTGGCAACATCTTCATTGTAGATTCAGGTGCCACCCTACCTGGTGTTCCAATATTCTCTTCTCTGTAATCTTCTTTGTTAGATTACCAGCGCTAAGATGTATGATTGCATAAAAAAGGAGGGTAGTGACCATTCAGTACAGCTGATTTCTTATAAGATTGTCCATTAGTTATTTTTCTGTTATTGTTCTTCTAGAATGTGTACCACCAGAGTGGACTTTCAACGTTTGGTTCTCTTATTTTCTACCCTGCCCAAGTACTAATCAAAATGATGTGCCTATGGGCAGACGTATGACGACATGGCCATCGTTTGCTCAGTAGATGATTAAAAACTTCTAATGGGTCATCTATTTGGAGCATTACTACTTTAGAGTGATTTGGCCAGAATAATATCCTTTGATAACCACTTCTAAATATTACAAAGTCCACATGGATAGTAGCACAAAATTGTTGCCGTCTGTAAACATTTAGCCTTTTAAGGAAATTAAATAATTTACTCTAAAATGAATGTATGAATGTTAATTTATGAGCCCTTCCTTGGAATGTCTGTTTTTTTTGAAGTACCAAATAATGATGTTCTACAGACGTCAGTCATAATGTTTGTAATGGAACATTCAGAGGTTTCCCAAAGAACATGATTTAGGTAACATTCTGATCAAAATACTAAATATCCAAATGACCCAAACATATACATACATACATACATACAACATAACAAGTTACAAAATACAGGCCGGTTATTGCAGATATTTTTCATGGTAGAAAATTATGGATTACAGCAAACAATTACATGATGTTGCAATCAAGAAAACTTTATTGTCTGCAGTTCTAGCAATTTGGCCAGCACTTCACATTTGTTCATGCATGAATGAGGTTAAAACTAAAATAATTTGAGGATGCTTCTAACAAATAGATACCATGGTGAAGCGGAAACCTATCTAAAGCATCTCTGAAATAATATGAAACTTAAAACAACCTTGGTAGACTTTAAAACTTTGACCATGATAACTTCATCCTTAGAACATATATCTAAATAAAAAGATTTCTAATGTTACAAACTGCAAAGAAGACACCCAGATTCCATGTATCTGCCTTCCTCAAATCTCATACTGCATTCCAACCTGCAAGGTTTTACCGGGAGCTATCTTTAAACTGGAAATGTTGGACCTGAAGTTCTTTTGCAAGAACCTGTAAAGGTTATCAATAATGAAGCGCTTGAAGCAGTTGTGCCTAGTGCTCATCTTTAGAATAGTCCTTCCAAGCACAAAGGTTGATCCATTTACCAAAGCTGAATCCATCATCGCGATCTCATCATCATTCTCAGCTATTTTCTTGAGGGATGCGATGATTGATGCAACATATTCATCACCCTCCATATTGTGGTTGTCCATATAGCCATACTGGACTATGCACCTGTAAACACCGACAGGCTCTAGTTTGTCTATGAGGAAGCGCTCTTCAGGAAGGACAGATCTCACCGGAAGAATCCTGACGGTGACAAACACCATCAGTTCACGGAGGGAACCCATATGTTGAACATAATGGCGCACAATTGGTGGGATGCCATTCATCAAGTCTGTGCAAAAGATGCATATTCCAGGTACCCGACTGCTCATCGTTACTACTTTAATGAATTCCTGCCTATCCATCAAGTTCACAGCTTCATATTCACTCTTCTTCCTTCTTCCATAAGTCCAAGAAAGTGTAATTATAAGGAAAAATGCAGTAATCACAAATGGAACCCAGCCACCTTGTAAAATCTTGTTTAGAAGTGAGGTCATGTAAAGGCCTTCGATGGAAAAGAAGACAACAAGAAATAAAACAACCAGTGCACTGTTAACTTGCCATATGATAACCATGACCACCGGCATGAGGGTTGTTGTAAAGAGCATAACCCATATCACCGTCGTGCCTGCAAAGCGAAAGAAAGAACTTCCAATCAGATGACAACTAATGCATGTTAATTCTGTATATTATTGCCATTGGCCCATTGCATCTATCCAAGTGGAGAGGTGTTTTCCGTCAGTTTATAGAACAATACAACGGTGTGTCTAGTAACATGCAAATTGCATCTGGCTAACTCGACTTTTCTACAAACTACTATGTTTATTTTTATATGCAATACCCAACTGTGCTTTGAAAAATCAAACAGACAATCAGTTATCTGTATGTTAAAATTTTTAAAATTAGATGGGTTTAATGCAATTTAGAACTTTTTCACATGTGTCAGAAACACCACAATGTACATACAAAAAAAGAGGAAAAGTGACAATTAAAAATAACATGAGCAGATAATAGATTGCTCACCAAATGCTTGCCCAATCTCTGGTCCACCCTTGAAGCCAACAGTAATCAAGATGCATACAATCATCAAAAAGTAGTTGACCTCTGGAGAGTATACTTGGCCTTCATATTTTTCTGAGGTATGCTTCATGGTAACTCTTGGAAAACAACCTAAAGCAATTGATTGTCGAATGATGGAGAAACTGGCTGATATCAATGCCTGGCTTGCAACAATAGCAGACAGAGTAGCTACAATAAACATGGGCCAAAATAAGGGCTCCGGAGTACTACTGTAAAACGTTGTGCTGAGCTTAGAAGGGTTCTTGATCAAGAATGCTGCCTGGCCAGCATATGCAAGGATCAATGATGGATAAACTACAGCTGAAAACGCCATCTGCAGGGGGAGCGGACGGAACATAATTAATACATTTGTTTATTTTGAGAGAAATCAGTAGGATAATTAATACTTTTGGTATTTATGTTAGAAGTAAATCAGTATCTACCTGAATTGATGACTTGTTGAAATGACCCAAGTCAGCAAACATAGCTTCAGCACCTGATTATAATCACAGCTATTATCATTAAGTCATAAAAGGAGGTTAGTTGGCTAAAACTAAAAGTAGATGAACCAAATATGAAGTAACGTGAAGAGTCGATTTTTATTGGATGTTTCTTACTGAAATTGGAAAATATTTGGGCTATGTTATATTTCTAACCTGTTATGCAAAGAACAATTGCTCCAAGTTGCTCCCACCCTGCTCTTTTGTTCCTCATGAAGTAAATAAATATGTAATGTGGTGACACGGCTTTCAGAACTGGTGGATAATACTTGATAATATTGTACAATCCAATGAATGCAACACATGCAAACCACAATAGCATAATGGGAGAGAAAGTGAAGCTGACTTTGCTTGTGCCATATCGTTCAAACAGGAAAAGAAGGAACAAGATGATAACACTTAGAATGACAACATGATCTGGAACAAGCAAACAGAATGTTAGGTTTTTTCTCCTCGCCTTTCAAAATAAAACAGCACTAGCTAAAATAGCATGATAAGAAATGGTTGGTATTACAATAAGTAAAGAAAAAAAACTAGTTGTTACCTTGTGTTATATTTGAAGATCTCGATTGGATTCCCTGAACAGCTGATAGAACTGATTTTTTTAAAAAAAATAAACATCAGGATATTCAAATGAGAATTGATCAGCAAATTGTTGCGTTCAATTTTTCTACATGCTAGCATAACACACAGACGAGTTATTCCTGGGAACACTAAAATGGTTGCCATAATTTCGGCATCGTTTGACCCCTTTGGCTGCTAACCACTTTATATTAAAATTATATTGCTTAAGACCCTTGAAGTGCCTAATAAAAACAAAAAGTTAGATATGATATGTACCTGAGATGGCTGGAGTGAGGGCACCATCACCTATCACCATGCAAGTCCCAACCAACACGATATAGGTAATGACCGCCTGTGCTTTTGTGCTTCCTTCCAAGAACTGCAGCATCTTAGATTTCAGATTGCTCTTCTTACTGTGAAACTTCAGATTAATGTCGGATGCCAACTGTGTGACTGGCATTGGCATGTTTCCCTTGAAATTTACATGTTGACGTAAGAGCGAGTACAAGGCGAATGTACCACCTTCACAAAGTAAGCATGAGTATAAGTACACTGCAAATGCATCAACTTCAAGCGTTTCTGGCAAGCAAAATGATGTTTAAGGAACAATCAACCGTGTACTTCACTAGGATATTTGAGCTTGTGTCATATGTTGTTTGATGACTTAGTTGGTCAGCTTTTCTTTAATATTTTGCCAACTTTTATTGCATCCTTAGCACTTGAAAACCAAACATCCATGAAAAAATACGTTCATAATTTACCTGTTTGTCTGTTATATGTGATCGTCCTAAAATGTGTCTGTTTGAAGATACAATTTCTGTCATCACTGATGCAGATTTTAAACTCTTCAAAATAAAATTGGCTTGTTCTATATACATGGGAGCGACATACCAGATCATTTGTTCAAAACTTTCGTTCAGATTGCATAAGAAGATATAGTGTGGAAAAGTGAGGTCTCTTCCCAGAGTCTTAGTGCAAAACATCTTCCCAGAAAAACATAAACAAAACAAGTAGGAAATGAAAATTGGTCTGCAGTTCGTTTTGTCCCTTTTCTCGCTTTCTTATTCTTCTTCTTTTCACTTTTTCTTTTCATAACTAAATGATTGTATTTGCATGTCGATATCGATGCAAGTAAAGGAAAATTAATTAGCCAACGTTCAACAACGTATTTAGACCGTAGCTACTGAAATGCACATCAGTCTTAAACTCTGCTTGCTAATCTGCCAAATTTTATAACTTCAAAAAGAGGGAGAGAATCTGGCAAAATTTTGAAGCGAGATACATGCAGTTACTGATATCTAGTATAACTAAGAACAAGAAGAATCCAGTGCTTGTTAACCATAAGGTTACCACTGAAAGATGAGTGAATTAGCTAGTAGTTACCTTCTCCATGGTCGTCTGCATGGAGCACGACGAAGATGTACTTGATGAGGCTGATCAAGGTGAGCGTCCAGAGGATGATGCTGAGGATGCCGACGAGGTCCTCCTCGCCGGGGTCCGGCAGGGTGATGGACGAGAACACGTACAGCGGCGACGTCCCGAGGTCACCGTAGACGATGCCCAGCGACTGGTAACTCAGCAGCAGCATCTGCAACGTGGTGAACTCCTGCACCGCCGCGCATCGCCAACGCAAGCGCAACACGAATCGCATCGAGAAATGGCACATTATTTGCATGTTCAGGTCGGTAATTAATACAGAATTATACATAGATCGATCGGAAACAGACAGGTCGTCAAGAATTTTCGTGTCCGTGCATATGCTCGTTCGAATGCTCAGCCGTTCACCGACCACGCTCGTACGTACCATGGGCTTGCGGTGCTTCATCTTGTAGGCCTGGCTGAAGGCCCGGCGCGTGTCATCCCCGGCGCCGCCGGCCGCCTGCAGCTCAGCCGCCTCCCCCTCGTTCGTCAAGCTCCTCTCGTCGACGGCCGCGACGGCGGCCGCGTTCACCTGGATCACGACGTCGTCCGGCGGCTGCTGCTCCATCGCTCGCGCCAGGCTTACCCTAGACCGATGGCAACGGAGCGAGAGAGGAATGTGAACGCCAAGAGACGCAGAGGGGGCGTGTGCGTTCGGAAGGGCTAAGCCGTTCAGGCTCCCGGGCTTATAGTGGGGTTTAGCTAGTTTGTTAGTTAGTTAGCGCACACGCGGTTTGCACTCGTTATGCTGTGAATCTGTGATTACGCGGGGCCAATTATATGTTAACGTAAGAAGAATCTGAAAATTAACTGAGCTCATTAATTCCTTCCGTTACTAAAACAGGCGCGTCTCTCTGATCTGATCTGATCTGATCTTGGAAACAACAAACCAATTCAACCAAAAATTAAAAAGAATGTTCTACTCTTTCCTTCTTTCTTTTTTCTTTTACCAAAATTCCCCAAACAACAAAATATTCAAAGGTGTATCCGAGGTCGTTCAGAAGGTAGTTGATCTTTCTCCTGATCATATCCACTGATTGGTTCAATATATAAGGGGCCACTTGTCAAGACCCAACCTGATTCACCAATAAATCTGAGAAGAAAACCGAAGAAGACAAGAAGAACGATCCGAAAAGGAACCAAGAGAGAGAGAGTGGACAGCTAACAAACTAACAAACTAAAGTATATGAGATATGCCAATTCTGTTTTGATTTCTCTCTTGGCAGGGTTTTATACCCGAGACCGTTACAGAGTTCACCTTGGTTAAAACATGAAGCAGTAAAACAGTATTAGATAGCTACAGATTGTTTAGCGACAAAATTAAACGGTCTACAGTAATAAGTAAAATAGTATAATGTGTCTTCAGCCATTGGATGTTGGCTTCTCGTCACAGTAGAGATCTCCAACAGTTGATTGCACTTATAACCGAAGTCGCCGAACCGGTATCCTTCCCGCCGATTTCACTATTCATCTTCCTCCTCTCGATAGACCTGACATTACCCCTCCTTTGAGCAAGCTCTTGTCCTCAAGGCTTGAAATCTGGAAAGGTCTTCTGGATAAAGGTTGCGTCTTCCCAAGTTGCATCCATCTCCTTCCGGCAAATTCATCCAGTGAATGAGCCATTGAGTTACAGCCACCCCCTTCATGGGAATCATGCGCCTGTCCAGGACTGCGATAGGCATAGTTTTCACTCTTCCGTCCGCATCAACCAACAGAAGACCCGGTAAAGGAACTGCATTCTCTCCCACATATTTCTTTAATTGACTTACATGGAAGACTGGATGAATGTTTGCTTCAGCTGGTAGTTGCAGACGGTATGCAACAGCTCCCACCTTAGCAATCACTTTAAAAGGTCCATAGTATTTGGATCTCAACTTCAACGAACTTCTCAATCCAAATGCGTTTTGCCTATAAGGCTACATTTTCAGATATACCATGTCCCCTACTTCAAAACTTCTCTCTGTCCTCAACTTATCGGCAAATTTTTTTATTCTCTGCTGTGCGTTCTTCAAGTTCTCTTTGAGTTTTTTCAGCATCTCATCCTTTTCTTCAAGAGTGACCCTAGCTTCATCCGATACATTTCTTAGGTTCTTGAAACACCATACTTCTTAGATAAGCTTCCAAACACTGGTTCACACGTTCAGTTTGACCATCTGACTGTGGGTGGTATGCTGTGCTAAACTAGAGAGAAACTTTGAGTAATTTGAAAATTTCCTGAAACGATTTACTAGTGAAGATTCTATCCCGGTTTGTCACAATGACTAAAGGCAGGCATGCAATTTAAAGATATTGTCCATGAAGATTTGGACCACTTGTTGCACTGAATAGGGATGAGATAGTGCCATGAAGTGAGCATACTTCGTCAATCTGTCAACGACCACCAAAATAACTTCCTTTCCTTTGGCATTTGGAAGTCCTTGAATAAAGTCCATTGATATGTGTGTCCAAGCCATTTCCGGTACTTCTAAGGGGTTCAGCAACCCTGGAACATGAACATGCTCAGATTTCGTGATCTGGCACGTTGGACATGACTTTACATAATATTCCACATTCTTCTTCAATTTTGGCCAATAAAATAAATTTTTTAGTGTCTGATAAGTTGCCCGAACACCCGAGTGACCCCCAATTGCCGACTGATGAAATGCATTCAGTAATACTGTTCATAAGTCATTTTTCTCGCCCACATACAACCTTTATACTTGATTATGCCGGTTTCTATCTTGAATTTAGAATCTGGGTTTCGGGTGGATTGGATTTCCTCCCTAATTTTGTCCACCTTGGAATCATTTCCATAACTAGCTTGTACATCCTTGACCCATTCAGGAATTACACAAGTGATGGATGAACATGACATTGACTCTTTTGTACCAGGAACTAATCTGGATAAAGCATCAGCGGCCTTGTTTTCTTTTCCCTTCTTGTACTCGATTTTGAAATCAAACTCTAGGAGTTTTAACATCAATTTATGCTGAATCCCTTCAACCAACTTTTGCGATGTTATGAACTTTAAACTCTGCTGATCAATTTTGATAACCACTGTATTCCCCAACAAATAGTGCCTCCATTTCTTTAATGCCTCCAATATAGCCATGGCCTCCTTATCATATATGGACTTTGCTGCTACTCTCACGCCCAAGACCTTACTAAAATATGCTATTGGTCTGCCAGATTGCATAAGTAACACCCCGATTCCAGTTCCACTAGCATCTGTTTCCAATGTGAATGGCTGGGTAAAATAGGGTAAGGCTAGCACAGGACAAGATGTCATAATCTGCTTTAAATTTTCAAATGCTTGAGCTTGCTCCGATCCCCACTGAAAATTGTCTTTCTTCAGCAGATTAAATAAAGGTCTGGAAATCTGTCCATAGCCTTGAACAAACCTCCTATAATATCCCATTAAGCCCAAGAATACCCTTAACTTGGTAATAGTATCAGGTTGCGGCCAATTAAGAACATCAGCAATTTCCTTTGGATCCGTTGCTACTCCTTCTGGACTAATAATATGACTGAGGTATTCCAAAGTAGTGACAGCAAAAACACATTTGCTTTTCTTGGCCACTAATTTATGGTCTCATAACCGCTGCAAAGAAACCCTTAAATGCTCTTGATGATCATTGAAATTCTTGCTATAAATAAGTATATCATCAAAGAATACTAAGACAAACTACCTCAAATATTCGGTGAATATGTTGTTCATCAAAGCTTGAAAAGTTGGGGGAGCATTTGATAAGCCAAAGGGCATGACTGCATACTCATAATGTCCTAAGTGAGTTTTGGAGGCTGTCTTTGCAATATCTTCTTCTTTCATTCGTATTTGACGATATACGGACCTCAATCCAACTTGGAGAAGATTGTTGACCCATGCAGTTCATCCAACAGGTCTTCTATCACCGGCATAGGAAATTTATTCTTGATGGTCATCGAATTCAATTGCCGAAAATTCACACACATCCTCCATGTGCCATCTTTCTTCCTCACCATCACTACCGGAGAAGAATAAGGACTCTTGCTCAGTCTAACCTCCCCAGTTCTCAGCAAGTTTTGTTGATGATTTCTTCTAAAGCGTCTCTCTGATGGTGTGGCACTCTATATGGTCTCAGATTATGTGGTTCTGACCCAGCTTTCAAATGTATCACATGATCACATTCTCTCTGAGGTGGTAATTCTTCCCTCTCTGTAAACACATCAACGTACTCATCCAATATGTCCTGGATTGCTAAAGGTATTTGGTTTTCAGTTGTGTCTTCCTTTGAGTCACAGAGGTTGACTTGAATGAGATAACCTCTTCCCCTTTTCTGCACCAATCTTTGAAACTGCGCTTCGTTCAACAGACAATTAGCTGTGGGTTGAGTGCAATCGTGGAATTGTATCACTCTCCCATTCTTGTTGATGGATAAGGATTTCTCTTTGAGGTTCAATACAATTGGGCTGTGATCATATATCCAATCGGCTCCTAAGATAATATCATAATTCCCCAGTTTCAGTAATTTAAAAGTGGTAATGAAGGGTATATTCTGAATTTGGCATTGCAAATTGTCTACCTTCGCGTCAGAAATTAACTCTCCTCCTCCGGCTACTATAATACGCTTAAGAGGTACAATCCTCAGCGAGTAACCATTCTTAACAGCATAGTCATAGTCCATAAATGAATTAGTACTCCCACTATCCACCAATGCAATAGCTTGTTTGTTTCCAATATATACCCCCAATGAAAATGTGATGGGTCCTGATAAACCATGAACCGCGAAAGCTGAAATCTGCATTAGTCGTTCTGTAACTTCTGACTCATTTGCTGCCTCGGGACTGCCAGGTGCCGTCACAAACCCCGCATTTTCCCCTTTAAGTTCAGTCTCCTCTGTCGACAGATTTTCTTCTTCTCCTTCTGACAACAAGGTGTGCAAGGCATTCCTGACTTTGCACAACTGATTGTGTCTAGGATTCCATGGCTCTTTACAGTGCCAGCATGTTTTGCCCGTTCTTTCACCTTGTTTTTCATTCTGCACATTTTTCTTATATGAGGTTACTGGTTTTGGGTTAAAATTCTTCAGTGGCACAAACACCCTTGGTCTGCCACTTCCTTGACTACCTCTTTTAGCATTAAAAGATTTCTCTTCTAACTTTGCATACCAATATGCTTCTAATAATCCTTTTGGTTGGTGACTACTTATGCTGTACTTAATTTCCTTTCTGAGGCCTCCAATGAAACATCTCAATAAGTATTGCTCCTGTAAATAAGAATGCTCTCTTTTGACTAATTCAACACATTTTTCAAAATAATCGATATACTTGCCAATTGTGCTCACTTGTTTGATGCTCCGTAAATTCTCCATAGCTTCTTGAGCATTTGCTTCAAAGAATCGGACACAAACTAATGCACTGAACTGTGGCCAAGAAAGAGATTGCCAAGGAATCCCTATGCCTCTATACCAAGTTCCTGCCCTGTCAACCAAATGACCCACTGCTAGGTTTACCCATTGTTCCACCGGAGTACCAGCCATCTAAAAAAATTTCTCACATTGATCAATCCACCCTATAGGATTTTCTCCGGAAAACAAGGATAACTCCAACTTGGGTCCCTTAATTACTGCTTCGGCATATTGATGGGTGTTATGATTAACTCCGCAATGCATACTCCTGTGAGCATCAAATAGTTGAATGCTTGGGTAATGTAAATTCTGAGTTTGTCCAGTGACATGATGAGTAGTTACCTGGGAATAACTAGGTGGTAGCGCTGGATGAACATAAATAGGTGCTTGCTGATTTCCACTCCAATTCCCAAATTGTCTCCCTGGACTCATCTGCTGAGGCCTTTGTGCACCCAAGTTCGAAGTATTTCCCAAAACTCCTACATCACCAGGTGTTCTTGCATGAGGATGTAATGACGTCCTTATTGCCGAAGTAAACACAGGTGAGATACTGTTTCCCAGTCCTCGAGGTTCTATCAATCCAGACTCATACGTATTAATTCCAGATTCAGTCCTGGCCATCTCCATCCGGTTCACCTCCAGTGCGACCTGGGATGGGTTACCATCTCCCACCGCTAAGGAGTTGAAAGATTCTACTGGATTTGCTGCCATATTCGATCTGCTCAACAATAAATTTTTGATCTCCGCTACATCTGATTTGAGGTTCTCCAAATCATTTAAGCGTACCTGAATCCTCTCCAACTCTTCGTAAAAATCTATACCGCTTGTTTCCTGTATCATTAGTTTGGGGGATTTTACAGCATTGCCAACCCCATTTGAATCCTCCGACTTAAACAGATGATCACACCAAGGAAAGTACTGCTCTGATACCAATTGTCAAGACCCAACCTGATTCTCTAATAAATCTGAGAAGAAAACCAAAGAAGAAAAGAAGAACGATCAGAAAAGGAACCAAGAAAGAGAGAGAGTGGACAGCTAACAAACTAAAGTATATGAGATATGCCAATTCTGTTTTGATTTCTCTCCTGGCAGGGTTTTATACCCGAGACCGTTACAGAGTTCACCTTGGTTAAAACATGAAGCAGTAAAACAGTATTAGATAGCTACAGATGGTTTAGCGACAAAATTAAACGGTCTACAGTAATGTAGTAAAACAGTATAATGTGTCTTCAGCCATTCGATGTTGGCTTCTCGTCACAGCAGAGATCTCCAGCCGTTGATTTCACTTATAACCGAAGTCGCCGAACCAGTATCCTTCCCGCCGATTTCACTATTCATCTTCCTCCTCTCAACAGACCTGACACCACTTTGATCATGCTGCAGGCCTTCTCATAGTCCAATCCAGCATCGACCAGGCAATCTAGCCTCTCCTGAAGCTGGTCACCTCTGTCGCAAAATTGGGACATTGCCTTTGCCATGTCGTCGGAGTTCTCAACAAAGCCAAGCTTTAACAAGAATTTGGCCTTCTCTCCAAGATAAAAGCTGTCTATTTTTGGCACTGCTACAAACTTTTTCTTTGACACCACATTACCGAACTGAATAGGGTCATCCTTCATGATATCACATAACCTCTCAGCAGAAATGTTCAAGCTAGACAACACAATAGTAGGACTCTGAGAAGAACCAACACCAAGGATTTCTAGGCAAGAAAAGACAACCCGAGCAATGTCTAACGCATCCATTCCTATTGAGCCAAAAAGCTTACTGCCTTCTGCAAATTGTTCACAAAATTCAACCGTAGAACCCAAGGGTACTGCACGAACAATGGCAACATGCTATCTATCTAAATGCCAAACTTACATAGCATGCTAACAAGACGGTACAACCTCTTGCCAGATTCACCAAACACAAATCTCGGATGCTCTTTAACAAGCCTTACTAACAAATCCTTCCTATTGGAACCCATCATTTCAAGAAAATCAAGCATTTCAAGAGTTCGGCACCAGTTGTGCGTCCTCTTATCCGACAAGCCCCCTTTAAACCAAGTCAGCATAATACCAAATGTTTTCAGCTTATCCAAAACTTGCAGAAACTCAAGGTTGGCATCACCAACCAGAAGCCTGGGGCAACACACTACAAGCTTGACGATTGTTGCCTTGCTCAATCCAAGGTCCTCATACTATTGCATTTTCGAGAGCAACACACCATGTCGGTACCCAAACACTTCACTAGCCTCCTTGTACACCTTGCCAATCTTGGTCCGTGGCACGCCATAGTCACAAAGGACTTGGTAATTCTCCAGCAATTTGACGGCATCATTCAGGTATATCAAATGGGATTACTTGGTAAGAACTTTCCCAACTCCGATGCCCTGAGCCCAATGCTCTCGAAAATGGCTCAAACTCATTGATCGAGTGGTATTGGAGGAACCTTGAGACTAACCAGCACACATTGGCGCCACCGGTGTCCACATTGCCCGGGAGGCTGGCGAGGAACACCGGGGAGTTCTTGCTCATGTGCTCGGCGAGAGCGAACTCCAGGCCCCTGGTGGAATGGAGGTACTCGAACAGTGCTGTTCGAGCACTGGCACGGACAAGGCCATGCCAGAGCACATGAGCTGGTAAATCCGGCGACGCGCAGGTGTCGCCGGAAAAGCATCGGGACGGCGGCTGGACGCCGGAGCTTGAACAATTTGACACCACAAGAAACACCGGCACTTCCTCTTCTAAAAACCGATGACCATCGGCAACTAATTAGAGAAGTCAAACAATTGCATAAATCCTGAGTCAAATTTGACTGAAACCCAAAAATTATTGCAAAGGCAAGCTGATTGCTCGACTTGTGGGGGCTCTTGAGGGTGGAGGAAGGAGGTGTCCGGTCTCCATCCATGGCAAAAGGAAGAACTTGCACGATGTCGGAGCCATGGTGGCAACGAGGTAACCACCATTGGTCCTAAAGCTCGCGCCTTTGGTGCTTGTTATTGATTTGTTGCTTCGGTTGGAAATAAATTTGGTAGAGGTGTGCAAACTTCTTCCCGTGCATACTTGACGCTTATTGATGTCATGTGGACAATCCTGCAATCCAACGCCACGATATTAAACTGAGGATTTTGAACTCACCTCTTGTTTATTTAGATGCAATTCTGGGCATTAAGTGACAACTGAACCCATGCCTTGTCCGCCTTGCCAACCGAGCCGAACCACCCTCCTCTCTCCCGCGTCGCCGCTGTCCCATCACCTGTCTTCCTCCACGCCCTACGCCATTCCCTACCCCGCGCGACCCACCGGTCTCCACCTTCCCCGCGCTATGCCGGCCGCTCAACCGCTGCGCTCACTGCCCACTCCGCTGCCCTCTCTCTCCCCCTCGCGCGCTCGGGTATAAATACCCCTCTCGAGCTCTCCTCCCTCTCCCCGTTCGTCCCCCTCGGTCGAACCCTCTTCTTCTCCTACGGCACTGAGCCCTCGCCCTGCCCGCTCGGCTGCCCACACCCGATAACCCTAACCCTAAGCTAACCCCGCCCCCACGCCCCTCTGTCTCTCGGCCGTTAGCCCCACCTGCCATTTGGCTCTCGCCGTTCCACCGTGAGGCCAACTCGCTGCCAAGACCGCCCGCCCGCGGCCAAGACGCTCGCTCGACCCATCATAGCCTCGCTCGCGCCACTCCCCGGGATCGCCTGTCAACCTCTCGAAGTCGCCGCTCGCCACGCCCGCCTGTCGAGCACAACTCGCTTCGCCGCTAGATCGCACAAGAGAGCCGCACGCTGCTGCCTGTGGACCGCCAACTAGACTGGGCCGTGCTCGAGTGTGGCCCAGCACTGTTCACAGAGTTTTTCTTTTTCTTTTTTCTTTTTTCGGATTTAAAAATTTGAAAATCCAGAAAAAGGTCCCAAAATTTCAAAAAATCCCCAAGAATTCCAAAAAATGGTCAAAATACACCATTTTGATCGTTTCGACCCACTGAGTCCAAGAACGGCATCCGCTCTGCCATTTGAAGCCCCCAGAATTTAAAAAATGCCCAAATTGCCTTCGAACCTCCTTCGACCTGCTTTCCGTTGTCGTTTTCGTTTTTGTTTTTCATTTTCGTTCGTCGTTTCATTTTTTGTTTACTTAACATTTTTTGTTTTCGTTTTTTCGTGCTAGATCCAACGTTCGCACAACATCTAAAGCCCGAGAAGTCCCAGGAGCCGGAGCAGGACCCGAGAGGAGACGCGTATAACTAAATTGACTATGACCTAGCCGACCCCGCAGTGCAGCAAGGCAAGCCACACGCCCTTGAACATATTGAACCCAATTTATCATAATAATATTGTAGTATTTAATTTCTACTGCATTATTTTAAATTGTATATTGAAATACTAAAAATTAATAGTTTAGAATGACATGCAACTTAGCTATACCCAGTTTCGCAATTAGCCTACTTGACATTGATGAACCCTATTAAACCTTGAATAACCCTAGTTAATGATCATACACACCCTGGTTAATTAAATTAATCTCATTAGCTCCACTCAAAATCTTTAAATGAAAAATGAAATGTTGGCAAGCAGTTGGCTTAGTGTTTTTTTTTAAATTGTGCTACGGTCAGGGGGACAGTATTGAACTAACCACGAAGTGGATGTGAGTCCGATCCCCGACCGATGATGTAAGCCATGTATGGTTCGGTGGCCGGTACGAGCAGGTACCGGATTGGTTTGTGGATGGTTGAACAGCTTGGTCTTGGGCAAAATAAGGTTAAACCCCCCTGAGCAAAGTAAATAACTTAAGATCCTGCTCAACCATAAGTTGGACCGGTCAGTTGAACCGTTTCAGACATAGCTCACTACATTATTCATTTTCAAAATACTTACATGGTGGTACCAACGGTGCTACAACTTGTTGTGCATTAGGAAGAGTCAAGACCTCATCTTCAACATCAACATCATCATTGTCTTCAAATATTTTCTCCCCCTGAACGTATGCGCCTGTACCTGCATCACTTGAACTAGTGCCTGGACTAGCCTCATCAAAAGTAATTTCACAAGTTTCCACAATTTTGTTAGTCTCCAAAACAAGCACACGATAGCCACGAATATGAGTAGGATATCCAAGAAAAATGCCATCCATCGATCTAGCTTCAAATTTATCAAGATTTCCAGATTTCAAGACAAAGCATTTGCATCCAAAAACCCTAAAGTGAGAAACAGTAGGCCTATGCCCAAACTGAAGCTCATATGGAGTCTTACCCAATTTTGATCTAAAAACACACGGTTTGAAACATAACATGAAGTTGAAATCGCTTCAGCCCAAAAATTTCTAGGAGTGTGATGTTCATCTAACATGGTTCTAGCCATCTCAACCAACGTTCTGTTTTTCCTTTCAACTACACCATTCTGTTGAGGCACTCTAGGTGATGAAAATTGATGATCAATTCCCTTTTCAGCACAAAAGTGATCAAAAGAAGAATTTTTAAACTCAATTCCATTATCACTTCTAATCGCTCTAAGAGCTCCTAGATGATCAACAGAAAGCCTAAGAATAAAACTTCTAAAATGACTAAAAGCCTCATCCTTAGATGCCATAAAGTATACCCAAGAGTATCTAGAAAAATCATCAACAATCACAAGCACATACCATTTGCCTCCAAAAGATTGAACTCGAGATGGTCCAACCGTGTCAAGATGTAGTAGCTGTCCAGGAGCGTTTGTCATCACCATGGTAAGAGGTGGATGTGAACCTTTGTGCCATTGTAGCCCTAGGTTATACTTATGATGTATGATGATTATCAAAACAGTTGGGACATGTTTAGACCTGAATTTAGGTTATTTGGGAATTTGTGCCAAATGAAGATTTTATTGAAATTGAAAATCATGTTTTGATAATCATTGGGAGAATGCTTTTGAGCATTATTAAATGTTGTGCCATGGACTTTATGTCATGTCATGATAAAGTTAAAAATATGATTTAGATTGGGCGAGACAGGTTAGTGTGGTGGTTTCATGGGTTGTGAAAGCTCATCTAGTTAATTAAGGACCGGTCTGTGAGTTGCTAAATGTAAAGCGTTGCCGTACTACCACATATCTGGTATGGGAGAGACCTGATTATCCGTACTGCAACATACCATGGACAGTCGTGCCATTAGGTGGAGTAGTGTGGTGAAAGCGGGAAGGCTGCCACTTGGCGCAAGTGGCAGCTTCTGAATTAGGGGGATCCTTTCAGCAGTGAAACCTTAGCGGGCATGACTACTTGGATGGAGCTTTATATGGGGCCTTGTCATGATTTTCTCTGCCGCACACCAAAGAAAGTGTGTATTTTGGCACAATGAGGCAATCATGTCTTGTGGGTAAAGTTGTATAGCCTCTGCAGAATGTAAAACTAATCGATTAGCCGCACTCACGGTCATGGGTATGCCGAGTTGGCCTTTCACAGATTAGATCTTAATATTTCTAAAAATAGTTTTGAGAAAGTATTCAGTAGGAGATGGAGTGATCCATTATGATAAATTTGGGTTAAGCTCCAAGTGGGATTCCTGAGTTGGTTCCAGGAGTGAGTCCTGAATCCAGAGATGTTGAAAAATAGAATTTGCTATTTGAATCAAACTATGCATTTGGAAATTATATAGAATATTGTGAACTTGCTGCTTTATGCTAAAACAACCATATAACCTTCCTTTGTCATCCTTTGCATTAATATTGTATTTCATGTGTAGTTTACAGAGTACTTTTGTACTCACTCTTGCTTTATTGTTGTTTTTGTAGGAGTATGTCTACGATGGAGAGGATCAGGATAACTAGGACTACTACCCTAGTTGATTGCTAGTGGCAAATCTATTGGATTTTGCTTCAATTTATTTTATTTCCGCTGCTTTACTTTTACTTGGCTAGTGAGCCAATATTATTGTGAAAAACTATGCCAGTTAAATATTAAAGGTATAATTGATATGTTGTGTTATCAACTCTGTTTATTGTGCACACTAGCTCAATCCTAGATCAGTGTGTTTTACACATAGGGTTTGAAGGTGTTACTTCCGGATCCAACAGCCTAGTACAAAGTGGACCATGCCAGGCCAACCTGTCGTTGTTCCTCGGGCCATGCTAGGCCGAGAAATTGGGCATGATGGGTGACACGGTCCGACATGGCGGTGGCACGCCTACACACTACAACACGGTGACTCTGCCACGGGCTCACAGCAGGGGCACGGCATCCCGCAGCAGGGCACGCCGGCCATGGTAGGGAGGTGTGGGAGAGCAAGAGGTGGAGGCCTAGAGGGGTACCTGCGTTGTGCTCCACGCCTCCCTCTTGTGCATTAGCTTGCCTCTCGTGTGGGAGAGGGGCCATGGGAGTTATCTACCGTGTCATCGGGGCGCCGCGCCGCTGTTGCGCCGTGCCATGCTGTCGAGCCTGCTGTCGTGCCTGCTAAGATGTGGCCCGCCTTCACTGCATCTGTAGGATCGAAGTATACGAATATAGCAATCAGAGGGGGGGTGAATGATTGTGTGGAAGCTAAAACCAAATTCTTGATCTATTAAAAGTTCACCCCAAAACAGAACCAAATAATTGCCTCGTTTTCGACAAAAACAGAATGACAGAGATTCGGTAAAACGCGAATTCCCGGAGATCCAACCGTCGGATCGATCTGAAATTTGGACACAAGAAACTAGATTCCAGTACGAAT
This sequence comes from Rhipidocladum racemiflorum, assembly GCA_036346355.1. NCBI lineage: Eukaryota > Viridiplantae > Streptophyta > Magnoliopsida > Poales > Poaceae > Rhipidocladum > Rhipidocladum racemiflorum. Next base: position 77,702,008 of record CM070583.1, on the reverse strand, counting down.
CGAACCCAAAAAGAATCAGCTCGATCGGACTTACGGATCAAAATCTATAAGCTTCGCAAGCTTGCTGTTCTAGAACTTGACGAAAATCAATCTAATCGAAACTTGTAGATTGATCAAGAACAACAAAAGATTTATCAACAAAACTTTGAGGAACACTAGATCAATACCCTAGAGAGGTTTTTGATGGATCAAATCAAGATGAAACTCAAAAAACAAAAACCAATCTAGAACTAGAACAAGTATGCAAACAAGAACCAAAAGAGAATATTGTAGCACACAAGGAACTAGAAGAATTGATCTTTATTTCTTTTGTCTAAAGTACTCCCATCAAAAGAGTACAAACCCTAAAACCAAGCTCAAGCTCCCTTGCGCCTGTTCTGCTACTTGGTACCTTTCAACAGGAGACCCCCCACCTATTTAAAGGAGCACCACAAAGAGTCCTGGATACAATTCCTAGTCCTAGAAGGAATCCCACTCCTAATCCTAGAAGGAAGATGTATCCAACACAAACTCTCTTGGCCTAACTCGACCAAGTACAACACTTGCACGCGTATGGCAACCCTACCATACTCACGTGACTAACACTTTGCACGCGTATGGCCACCTGCCATACTCACGTGACTAACACTTTGCACGCGAATGACCTCCTGCCATTCTCACGTGACTAACCATTCTTCATGTGCACCATTCTCTTAGCCCGAACGTCCCGCATGACATCCTTGACCACCAAGACCTCAGTTCCTCCTGAACCTAGTCCCGAACCTCAGTTCCTCCATGAACCTAGTTCCGGTCCCGTCACCGACCACATTCGTCTTCGAGCAATACCTGCACATGAACAAACCACAAAACAAATCCGAGCACAAGTCCACGACTTGACTCAATGTCAATCCATGCAACTACTCACATGAGCATTGCATAAAGTCCACTTCAAAAGAAGCATCATGAAATTCTCACAAATTTCATAATCCCAAAAATGAATCAAACACAATTCCAATTTTGCTCAAAACCCTAATTCAAAGAAAACGCATTCACGACAGACAAACAAATATGGTCCGGCGTACACATGAAAAACCACTCAAAAAACCATTCACAACGGACAGACAAAATCGGTTCGGTGTACACATGAAAGTCTCGGTTTCAAGAAGAAATCAAACCGAGCAAAACACGTTCACAACGGACCAACAAAATCGATCTGTTGTACAAGTGAAAATATCGGTTCCTTTGGAAAAGAGTTTGGCACATAAGCTCAAAAGCATGTCCACGATGCACCTAAAAACTTGGTCCGTCGTACATGCAAAACTTACTGGCTTCTTGAGAATTGAGTTCGACTCATGAGCTCAAAAACACGCTCACGACAGGACAAACAAAATCGGTCCGTCGTACATGGGAAAGTGAGGTTGCCAAAGCATGTTTTAAATGACCAACAAAATTTGTCCGTCGTAGATGGGAAACTTACTGTTTTCTTTAAGTTTGGTCCGGCGCCAAAGCGAAACTTACTGTTTCTTGTCAAATTGATAAAACACATGAACAAACACATTTTGCAAATTCAATTCTAAGCCAATTTTTCAACACATGATTTCACAATGTCCCCCTTGATGAAAACATTGGCAACACCACTTTAGAATTGAACATTTGGCATTCACTTTATAAAAGATTTTGAAATCCAAAGGATCAAGGACCAAAAAGAGAAAAACACAGAATTCCCCTTTTGATCAAAATGCAAAACAAAATCTCCCCCTGAGAAGTAAAATGTGTGTGAATGTGCAATGTGCCCAAAAATTTCAAAATTCTCCAAACTTCTCCCAAAATTCCAGAAACAACTCCCCCTTTTTCTTCTCCCCCTTTTTCTTAAACTTTTCAACGATTCCCAAATTTCTCCCCCTTTGACAATGGATTCATCAAGAGTACAAAAGTGAGAACATGTTCAAAGTTTTTCTGAAACAATGATTTCACAAGGAGAAACAAGGGAGTGCAAGATAGAAGAAGATGAGCTCATTCGATCATATAACCTTATATATCACATAATATGCAAAATACATGATCTTGATGTGATTTTAACAAGTTAGGGAATGACATGCATCTCAACCTCAATTCAGTCAACTATAGCCAAGTACTAAGCAAAACCTTTAGTAGAAAAACAAAGGCTCAAAGTTGAAGCAAATAACAAATCAGGGCGAGCAAGTAGTTTCAACTCCAATCTAGTGGACCAATTTAATCTTTAAACAGTAAATTGCATGTGGCATTCTTGAAGCATACTTATTTTATTTCCTTGGAGTGGCATGCTTGAAGCATACATCTTGTCTTTTGAGGGAATGGCATGCTTGAAGCATACATCTTATCTTTTTAGGAAAGCATGCCTGAAGCATACAACTTGAAGCTTTTGCTTTTAACAACCCTTTTTTATTGATTCCCTTTTTCTTTTCTTTTTCTTTGATTGTAAACATGCAAAAATGATTAAAAGGTCTTATGAAAGAGTAAAGCTGAAAATACACTTGCTCCATAGCCCAAATTTGTCAAGAAAATTCAATAACAAGCCTAGAAGAGTAAGATATCACAGAGTATTTAGCTATAGATAATCAGTCCAGGGAATTCCGCAATGTCATTTTTAGTTCAAGTAAGACAATTAGATTATCATATATTAGCTCAATTACATAACATATAAAGAAATATGATAAAGTGAGCTCATCAAGTGAAAGAACTTGGCAAAGAAACTCCCCCTCAAAACAAACCCATTGGATGAACAATCCCAAGTTCTCCCCGAATAAAAGCAAAACGAGAAGAAGACAAGGGTTTTGTAAAAATGTCTGCCAATTGATGTTCAGTATCCACATGATGAAGCACAATATTTTCTTTTTCAACATGATCTCTAAGAAAGTGAAATCCAGTATCAATATGCTCAAGAAAAGGGATTACTCAAGAGGTGGCACGAACCAAATCAAATCAACATCCTCCAAAGTCAACATCAGAAAAAGCTCTTAAACTAATCCATGAGGAAGCAGAAAGCCAAATGCCAAAATCTTGAGTTCTATGAAGATACCTGAAAATCCTTTTGATAGCTTGTCGATGTGAAGCACGTGGGAAGCTTGAAAACAAGCACACAAGCACACACAAGCACGTGGGAAGAGTCTCTCATGTAAACCTCTAATTATCTCGTCCTCAACAGCATTATCATCATCTTTATGAACAAAGACACTCTCCCCCTGAACATATGCACTTGTACCTGCATTATTTGAACTAGTGCCTTTTGCGAAAACAGAAGTGGAAGAAGCATCTCTAAAGGCAACACTTTCAGCATGAGATGCACGAGTGAAGGAGAACCAAATCTTATCACTGAACATATGAAGTGAGCATCCGAAATTCACTAGCCACATGTTCTCCCTCCTCGCGTGAGAAGCCTACATAGAAGCAGAAAGTGTCGAGGTCTCGCATCAAGTTAGAAATAAGATGTTTAGGAATCCAGTACTGAGACACACGACGCACAATAGTAGGCACAACACGAGTATTCTTATGCACAAAATCAGATTTGCCTTTTCCCATGTTTTTAGCATCAAAAGGTGTTTGTTTCACCCTAGGCACATAATGAGAAGTAGAATGTGCCTTTCTGAAATTAGACCTAGCATTAAACCTTTCTCTCTTTTGTTGTTTATCTAGTCTAAAGCAAAAGTCTACTAAATGTCCATCTCTACCACAATGAGTGCAAGTGTACTTAACATTAGGTTTAGCTTTGGAAGTAGAAGCAACATTTGCATTCATCATAGTAGAAGATAAAAGGCCAGCAGATTTGAAGACAATTTTCTTAGGCTCATTTGAAATCTCAAGTTTGTCATTGCAAGGAGCATAAACAACAGAGCGAGGTTTAGTTTCATATGAAGCATGAAGATCAAAACCTAAACCTTTCTTGTTTGAGCTAACCTTAGATTGATCCAAAATCATGTTTAGGTTTTTCTTTCCTTTAGTGAAACGTTCTAATGACTTTTCCAAGTAATCAATTTTTCGAGAAAGAGTTAAAGAATTATTACAGGGAATGTCCACTTTTCCTTTTTGCTTGCGACAAGTTGAGCATGAAAGAATCTCATGTGTAAGCAAATCTTCTGTCATTTGAGAAACCCTAGCATTTGCATCATGCAACTTCAATTCTAGTATGGAGCATATAGAACATGGAGTTGTATCATGTAAATCAATGGTAGAACAACTAGCATGTTTAACAAGTTTCTCATTTTTCTCATTTTCAGCATTGATTTGCTCTAACAAGGTAACATGTTCTTTCCTAAGCAAAGTAAGCTCATTGTAAATTAAGTCACATGATTTGCAAGCATCATCATCAGGAATCAAGGTTTTAAGTCTAGCAATTTCAGCATTAAATGACTCCACAATAAAATCATGTTTCTTAATTTTCTTGTCACGTTTATCAAGCAATTTACCAAGACGAACAACAGCAATAGCTAATTCATCGTAAGAAGGATCTACCTCATTGAAGTCGCTGTCATGATCGCCCTCGGTGAAGCTGTCGCTGCTTTTGGCCATGAGACACAACCCCGTCAACTCATGCTTGCTTGGAGTTGCATCATCCTCGCTGCTCTCCGAATCCACATCGCTCAAATTGACTTGTTCAAGAGCGGAAAGAACTCGATGGACAACTTTGCGGTTGATGAAGTTCTTCTTCTTTCTATCACTTGGAGAGAACTTCTTCTTCTCTTTTCTTTTGTCGTTGTCCTTCTCCTCCCTTGATGCTTTACTTGCAAGTTTTGGACAGTTTGGACGAATATGGTCGAGATCACCACACTCATAGCATCTTGGAGGAACACCACCACCTCTCTTTCTCTTTATCACATTTTGCAAGGCTTTGTTAAAGCGAGAAGAGAGTAGTGATAAGTCTTCTTCTGGGAATTGCTCAATCTGTTCATCGGTTAGTGAAGACAAGAAGGATAGAGCAAAACTTGAAGCAGCACCATTATGAGATATGCTAGATTGAGATGTCAAAGCAATTGATTTATGATCATTCTTTCTAGCAAAAACATCTAATTCATGAGTTTTCAACTTAGAATAAAGAACATCTAAAGTAAGTGTACTCATGACAGTAGATTCTCTAATGGATGTAACTTTCATCTCCCAAATTGACATGTCTAATGCACCAAGCAATTGTCTAGCATTAGCAGCATCATCAAAGCTAACTCCAACAAAGACGAAGATTACTAAGAATTTTATTGAAACGTGCAAAGAAGTCATCTAGCGACTCACCGGTTTCATCTCAAATCGCATGTATTCTTTTTTGTAAAGATCTTGACGAACCTCTTTAATAGTGTTAGAACCCTCATGGTAATCACAAAGAGATTTCCATACCTCATATGCGGATTTGAGATGGATCACACGGTCAAAGTCGCTGCGTCCCAAACCTTGGATGATCAAGTTGCGCGCCTTCTTTGTTTGCTTCAACATGTGTGCGATTGATGTCGTTGACGTTGTCGCTATGTGGACTTCATATGGCTTGTAGACCTTCTCCCAAATTGTGAAGCCTTGTGCTTGGATGAACGCCTCCATCTTGGCCTTCCAAAACTGAAAATCAACACCATCGAACACACATGGTTTTGTCGAATAACGATCCATTAATCTAATCACCGGTTAAGATAGATTAGAAAAACCTTGCTCTGATACCACTTGTAGGATCGAAGTATACGAATATAGCAATCAGAGGGGGGGTGAATGATTGTGCGGAAGCTAAAACCAAATTCTTGATCTATTAAAAGTTCACCCCAAAACAGAACCAAATAATTGCCTCGTTTTCGACAAAAAAACAGAATGACAGAGATTCGATAAAACGCGAATTCCCGGAGATCCAACCGTCGGATCGATCTGAAATTTGGACACAAGAAACTAGATTCCAGTACGAATCGAACCCAAAAAGAATCAGCTCGATCGGACTTACGGATCAAAATCTATAAGCTTCGCAAGCTTGCTGTTCCAGAACTTGACGAAAATCAATCTAATCGAAACTTGTAGATTGATCAAGAACAACAAAAGATTTATCAACAAAACTTTGAGGAACACTAGATCAATACCCTAGAGAGGTTTTTGATGGATCAAATCAAGATGAAACTCAAAAAACAAAAACCAATCTAGAACTAGAACAAGTATGCAAATAAGAACCAAAAGAGAATATTGTAGCACACAAGGAACTAGAAGAATTGATCTTTATTTCTTTTGTCTAAAGTACTCCCATCAAAAGAGTACAAACCCTAAAACCAAGCTCAAGCTCCCTTGCGCCTGTTCTGCTACTTGGTACCTTTCAACAGGAGACCCCCCACCTATTTAAAGGAGCACCACAAAGAGTCCTGGATACAATTCCTAGTCCTAGAAGGAATCCCACTCCTAATCCTAGAAGGAAGATGTATCCAACACAAACTCTCTTGGCCTAACCTGACCAAGTACAACACTTGCACGCGTATGGCAACCCTACCATACTCACGTGACTAACACTTTGCACGCGTATGGCCACCTGCCATACTCACGTGACTAACACTTTGCACGCGAATGACCTCCTGCCATTCTCACGTGACTAACCATTCTTCATGTGCACCATTCTCTTAGCCCGAACGTCCCGCATGACATCCTTGACCACCAAGACCTCAGTTCCTCCTGAACCTAGTCCCGAACCTCAGTTCCTCCATGAACCTAGTTCCGGTCCCGTCACCGACCACATTCGTCTTCGAGCAATACCTGCACATGAACAAACCACAAAACAAATCCGAGCACAAGTCCACGACTTGACTCAATGTCAATCCATGCAACTACTCACATGAGCATTGCATAAAGTCCACTTCAAACGAAGCATCATGAAATTCTCACAAATTTCTTAATCCCAAAAATGAATCAAACACAATTCCAATTTTGCTCAAAACCCTAATTCAAAGAAAACGCATTCACGACGGACAAACAAATATGGTCCGGCGTACACATGAAAAACCACTCAAAAAACCATTCACAACGGACAGACAAAATCGGTTCGGTGTACACATGAAAGTCTCGGTTTCAAGAAGAAATCAAAACCGAGCAAAACACGTTCATAACGGACCAACAAAATCGATCACATTGTACAAGTGAAAATATCGGTTCCTTTGGAAAAGAGTTTGGCACATAAGCTCAAAAGCATGTCCACGACAGACCTAAAAACTTGGTCCGTCGTACATGCAAAACTTACTGGCTTCTTGGAGAATTGAGTTCGACTCATGAGCTCAAAAACACGTTCACGACAGACAAACAAAATCGGTCCATCGTACATGGGAAAGTGAGGTTGCCAAAGCATGTTTTCGACAGACCAACAAAATTTGTCCGTCGTAGATGGGAAACTTACTGTTTTCTTTAAGTTTGGTCCGGCGCCAAAGCGAAACTTACTGTTTCTTGTCAAATTGATAAAACACATGAACAAACACATTTTGCAAATTCAATTCTAAGCCAATTTTTCAACACATGATTTCACAGCATCCTCCCGCAGCCTCGCGCGCCACACCTGCGATGGAGGAGGGAAGTAGCGGGGAGGGGAGGCTGAGGGGCGGTGGGATGGTACCACCTAGCTGATCTGTGCTAAGGCGCCGCGTCGTAGTGGAGAAGGGAAGCGGTGGGGAGGGGAGGTCGAGGGGCGGCGCGGTGGAGGAGGGGGGAGGCTAGGGGATGGGAGACCGAGGGGCACCTGCGGTGGATGAAGGAAGCCGTGCCTGCCTCATCGAGCTGTTGAAAGAAGGAGCCATGCCGCCGCCTCGCGCGCCTCGGCTGGCCGAGCCCGGTGGGGAGGGAGGGAGGTGAGGGGACGACCGACGGGGAGGGAGGCGATGGGACAGCTGGCCGCACATGCGGTGGGGAGGGAGACGAGGGGACGTCAGGCGTGCGGTGGGTAGGCTGGGAGCTGGCCAGCTCATGTGCGCGCCCCCACGCCCGTGAACCAAAGAGGCACAAATGACAGCCAGCCGGATTTGAATGAGATCTTAATAGTGAATTTAATTCCATTTTAGATTCTAGTAAAATTTCTTGTTTTCTCTTTAATTATATTGCACTTTAACATATAATATGGAGAACTTAACAATATTCAAGTGGTGCTCCTCCGATACTCAGTTTAATAATATGAAGAAATTAACAATATTGCACTTTAGTATATAATATAGTTGTATACTTGTACACTTATATTTATTTGTAGATGGAAGAATATATCCTAAGATTTTGGGCTGACATCGAAGAAGACGCTTACCACAAGGGTGAGAAAGCTGGTGGTGAGAAGAAACTGAAGCTAGACTATGTCACTGTGAAGATGGCCACGAGGATGGAAGGACGTTCGAACAATGGACCAGAGGAGAAGCCATTAATTGTGTGTGTGTGTGTGTGAGAGAGAGAGAGAGAGAGAGAGAGATACTGTTGAAGCTGAGAGATTGAGAGAGAGAGAGAGAGATTGATTGGGCGAGGGAGCGAGAGTGATAGGGCAAGAGAGACTAAGAGATTGAGAGAGAGAGAGAGAGAGAGAGAGAGTGATCGGGCGAGAGAGACTTAGAGATTGAGAGAGACTGAGAGGTTAAGAGAGAGACTGATTGGGCGAGGGAGAGGGAGAGAGTGAGCAAAAGAGATTGAGAGATATTGATCGAGGAAGAGAGAGACTGATCGGATGAGAGAAATTGAGCGAGAGAATGATCGGGGCGAGAGAGACTAAGAAATTGAGAGAGACTGATTGGGCGAGGGGGAGAGAACAGTGATCAAGCGAGAGAGACTAAGAGATTGAGAGAGAGGGAGGGTGATCGGGCGAGAGAAACTAAGAGGTTGAGAGAGAGTGAGAGATTGATTGGGCGAGGGAGAGGGAGAGAGAGCATGAGAGATTAAGATATACTGATCGAGCGCGAGAGAGACTGGTCAGACAAGAGAGATTGAGAGAGAGAATGATCGAGTGAGAGAGACTGAGAAATAGAGAGAGAGAGTTGGGCAAGGGAGAGAGAGAGACAAATCGGGCAAGAGAGAGACGGACCAATGGGAAAGAATAAGTAAAATTTAGGTTTTTTCCCCTAATATTAGTGTCCACTGTCTTATCTCCGTGCATCTTCGACTCTTTTCCTCTTCTCGCAATATTGCAAATAGGCCGAGCCTGAGCTGGCATGGTATGAAGCAGGCACAGAGCGTAAATAGATCAAGTCTGGGCTCGCCGAAGGCGAGCTGAGCTGACATGACAGACACGATAAGTTATCGTGGCCCGGCATGATTCAAATATAAAGCACAATAAATCTGTGTCAGATCGGCATAGCCCGGCACGACGCGCACCTCTAATCCACGAGCTCACGACGTCCACCTCTGATCAAGGAGCTCACAACGGTCGGGTTGTGTGGGTACCTCAGGCCCGCCCGGGATGCCTCCCCTGATTTTTCTGGTTGGCCGAAGCGGCCGCACAGTGTTCGAGCCGACCCCCGACCTGCTACGCTCCACCGGTGACAACTGACAAGAAATCTCCTTGCGCGCTGGGGCCGACGGGTTCCATTTTTGCTTTGCATGCTGTGCCATGCCGTATATATTTTATGATAAGAATTCAGAATATTCGCCTTACCTGAAGTTTATTTTTCCCGATTATAAGGTAGGGCTCGATCAGCGTGCGAGGGGCACTAATACACTACCAGTACCATCTTAGCTAACAGTGTACTTTAAGCCAACATTAGAAGCTTATCCAGCTTGATCTCCGCCCCCAGTCAGTTAGAGCATGTATAATAGCCTATCTCTAAATATTGTTTTTAAAGATTGCAACTCACGTAGAGACAGCATTTCCAGTAGTTCCTGTTTAAAGTTATTCATCAACTATTATTATTATTATTATTATTATTATTATTATTATTATTATTATTATTATTATTATTATTATTATTATTATTATTATTATCACATTGTTCCTCTCACACTCTATCACATTTTGCGTTGGTTTGCGTGATCAGAGTGTCTCTTGCATAAGAGATATCACATTCTTTTCTCACCCTCTCTCTTCTCCATATAGAATTTTGCTGATATAGTATAGTTAAGAGACAGCTGAAGTGCATTATTGAAGATGCCCTTATATACTCCGTCCATTCGTGAATAGATGCCATTCTAGTTTATTACACTTCCACCAAGGTATATCCATAAGAAGCTGCATTACTTTCTTTATTATATCTTTGGATAGCTTGTCTTATGTTAATCTATATTAGTAAATGACATTAAAAATAGAAAGCTAAGAGACACAAGAGAAAAAAGTGTAAAAGGGTGTCTCAAAATCGTAGAATAATATATATTTATAAATAACAATTAAAAAAACCATAATATCGTATATTCGTGAGCGAAACGAGTAACTAACAACTGATGACCCGTTTAATTAGGATGCGTTTGGTTGCTTGTACCAAGTGGTACATGTATGATATGGTTTAAGAAAAAAGTCATCCATGTGTTTAGTTGCTTGAATAGAACCATTCTATCCTAGATCAAGTGATACAAATTCGAGGAATATCCTTTATAGATGCTGAACCATTCTATTGACCTAAAATAATGGAACCAAATAGTATAAAATCATCCTATCCCATTCAACATCGTCCTATCAACCAAATACACCCTTAGACTCCGATCATGGAGTCTACAAATGCAAGCTTGCCCCTCTGCTTTCCCGAGCATCGATGGATCTTCTAGTACTCTTTTTTTTGTACCGAAGCTACGAAACAAGCAAAGTAGTATGAGTTTGGAACCAGAGCATCACGGCGGCAGGACAGGGCATCCGTGCCCAACAACATCAACACGCCTTTGACCACGCCTTTGACCACACTCGAGCTCATGTTTGAACACGAGAGAAGCGAACCGGGCGTCTACTAATACGGCCGCGGAAAGTGAGAGATCTTGCGTGCATGTGTGTGCATGTCTGTCCGAAAACTCAGCAAAAAAAAAAACTTCCAAAGAAAACAAAAGAAAGGTGTTAGACAACCTCGCTATCGAATAGTCCGGGGTTACCTAATAGATCTAAAATGGAGAACAAAGAGAGAGGGCGAGAGACACAATATGAGGAGGAACGGGTCTGCTTTATTATTCTGTATGCTTCTGTACAATGGGGTGACCCCCTGTCTCCTATATATAGCGGTTCTGCTTAGAGATAAGAAAGAGTATATAGGATACGTCAATCGGTTTCGTAACAAAAGGAAAGGAAAGAAAGGAGGTGTGGCACGAGCACGAGCACGAGACTCTTCTGCAGGCATCTGCATGCGGCTGTCGGCAACGGCAGCAGACAGCACCTTCCTGCGGCTGCTTGTCTCCTTTCGGACGGTGAAATTTCACTCAAGCTGGTTACTCGCCCGCTTCACCTGTAAAAGAAGCTCGAGTAACATGGAGCAAGGGCAGCCAGCGTCCGACTGCTGGGCGGTATTCTGACACAGGTCGATCAAAGTTACGAAACAATCTATCCTCCTTTTATTTATTGCAAAAATAACCCACTCCTCCGCCGACAAACGCCGATGGATGGTATAACATTTCGCACACGTGGCGCCCTGCCGAAGTACCCTTCCGCGGCACCTTGCTGTCGCGCACGTGGTGCTCAGCACCTGGACCGCCGCGGTACATAAGCGTGGTAGGAAATATGTTACACGACGTGTGTCACCTGCCGACGCTTTCTTAGTGAAGAGAGTCTATGTTTTTTTTTTGCAATTACGAGGTTTGTATATGGACTAGATTTGCAACAAAATATCACTTGCCGACGCTTCCTAAGCGAGGAGGGGACTGTTTTTTATAATTACGAGGTTCGCATATGGATGGAAGCGAACGCTGCCTGCTGCCGCGTGAGAGGCTGTGGCGTTCTTGACTCGCCGGAGGGAGCTAGCGTAACGAGCATTTGGTCAGGAGCTGGACAGCGAAGTGGATACCAATCCGGTGAGATTTTGTCGCGAGATCGCCGGGAAGCTTTGCAGTGACACGGACCTCTTCGGAGAAAACTTTCACGGGAAGGCCCTCTCGAGGTAGGACGTCAATATCTTACGGCCGTTGGATCACGCGTCGAGGTTCGGGATAGAGCTGCTACGTACCATCTCTTCCAAGCTTAGGTTTCTGCATATAAGGAGTAGTACGTAGTACTCCCTCCGTATTTTTGAACAGATCATGTATTCATATTCTAGGTTCTTGTAATTTTATCAAAAATATATCTACAAAAAATTATATTATTCGATTAATTATAGCTTTGAGTGGTGTGTTTTACTCTACTCTATGACAGTAAATGATATTAAAAATAAATAAAGCAGAAGGGTATACAAGAATAAATTGGTAAAATTTCACTTTAAAATTATAGAATGATATATATCTATGAGCAAAATTTGCAAGCTAGAATAACATGTATCTAGCACTACTACAGAACCGTGCTTCACAAGCGGTTGAAAATCACCTCCAGAAGCGGTTTTACAACCCCTTCTAAGCAACCGCGAGTGCAACACCAAGCAGTAAAATACGGTAATAATATCATGGGAATGGGATTCGAACCCACGACCAACACTCCATCCTCGTGACCCGCCTCATCCATCTGCCAACCCACCCACGCGTGCTCTCTGATAGAATAGGGCACGCATTCCTTTTATTATTTCTAAAACTGGGTTTCTACAAACGGACACGAACCCCTTCTGAAGGGGGTCTTTAGAAGCGATTCGTGACACGAACCCCTTCTAAAGCTTTACAAGCGGTTCGTGTCCCCAACCGCTTCTAAAGCTTTAGAAGGGGTTCGTGCCACGAACCGCTTGTAAAGCTGGGGCTTTAGAAGGGGTTCGTGTCACGAACCGCTTCTAGAGATCCCCTCCGGCCTGTTGCCACGAACCGCTTCTGGTGCGAGCATTACAACCGGTTCGCACCAAACCGTTTCTAATAGACCGGTTGTGATGCCCGATTTTGTAGTAGTGTAAGACCGAGGTAGGTACCTATTTGGGAGGATATATTGCATATCAAAAGCCCAGCTCGTACTCATTGCTCACATTCAGAGCCATCGTGTTACCAAAATAATAAAGCACCAATTATAGGCACAAATAACTAGGGGTGAAAACGGATCGGATACGGTCGGATATTGCTGTTCCCGTATCCTAACCCATATTTTTTTCCCGGATTCGGAATCGGATACGGTAAGACCGAATACGGATACGAATATGGATATTTCGGAGTTTCGGATATGGTAATGTTGGAGCGGATACATACCGGATTCGGTTCGGAAACGGATAATACAAACGGATACATACTTGTTGAAACATTTGACAAGCAATAAATTCATATATATTACATAAATCTGACAACTCACACAACACAAGTATAACAAGGTATCAAATTCATACATAACTTGAACAACTAAGTCCCGCTCGTCCAACAGGCCAACACACTGAATTCATGCGGCGGCGGCGGCTCAAGCACTAGGGTTAGTTTTCGTGTTGGGGAATCGAATGGGGAGGCAAAGACTGAGGCTTGCAGGAATCGAATGGGAAGCCCTTGACTCTTGAGTCTTGACTTGAGTACGGAGTACCCTTGTTTTGTTGATTCGGATATCCGGTCGGATAATATCCGGTTACCATATACCGCAGCTATTCGGTCGGATATCTCGCTCATCAGATCCGTTATCAGATCCGGTAGCAAGTATCCGGTACCGTATCCGAATCCGGCCGGATACGGTTTTTTTTTCCCGGATACGGTTTTTAACGGATTCGGTACCGGATCGGTCGGGATTAACCCGTACCATTTTCACCCCTACAAATAACCAACAGTATATGTGGCACCCTCATTGCTAGATAGCCTGATGCCGTCTAAATACCTGAGTATTTTTTCCGTTAATATTTTTTTATAGTTGGATTTTGTTGTAAATAATTTATTTATAAAGCTCAATAAAATTCTAATATTCTGAACATACTTTTGAAGACAAATTTACACATATGATTATTATATATCTAATTTAAATATTTTAAAAAATATCAGTAGTCAAAGTTTTTAAAATTTTACTCTCTCCGGTTTGATAATACCTGTCGTTTTGGACATAGTGATGGTCAAACTTCCGAAACTTTGACTAACAATATATTTTTAAATATTTAAATTGGATACATAAAAATTATATGTGTAGACTTGTCTCGAGAAGTACTTTCATAATATTATAATTTTATTGGGTTTTATAAATATATTATAATAAAAATTAGCGGTCAAAGTTGTGTTTTGAAGACCGTGTCGATGTCCAAAACGACAGATATTACCAGACCGGAGGGAGTAACTATATTTATGTTTGAAACAATGTGTATTTGTGACTCGAGGGAGGAATAAATAAGGGGCCATATAATTTCGGACTCTACGCCACTTCCTCACCGTTAACGTTACTAGGTTAATTGGCACGTCAAATCTAATCAAATCTTCGCTCTCTCTCTCTCTCTCTCTCTCTCTCTCTCTCTCTCTGAAAAACAGTGCAGCCAATCCTTCCCGACGCTTGGTTGCCACTTGCCACTCTTTTCTCTGTGCACACTCCAAACCCACCTCACCTGCTGACAATATCTCAAATGGCCACCAACCTATAGAAAAACCCATCACCACAACATCTCCTTCTCTTTCATCCCTTGTATCTGTCCTGTTCTTGTAGTTGTCTCAAATTGTCACAGAGCCTTGTAAGACCTCCGGGCACAACAAACCCAGCGGTAAGTTTCAAGAGGAGAGGATTCTTTAGATAAGTCGATGCCGTGTGAGATTCAGGCATGAATCAAGACACGGAGAGGTCAGCACCATGTTCTTGTTCTTGTTTCCGTATGCTCCTGTTCTTTGGTTCATTACGATTTAGGGTACCACTGGTGATGGAGTAATCGAGCTATCGACACAGGTTGTTTTCAGGGATCCATATTCCTGGTTTTGCTCTTGTTCTTTTGCTCCGTTGATTCTTCGTATGAGGCTGTTGACCTCAGGGCTCGATGTCCTTACATTCTTCTTGGATTGTTCCTTAGACATGCCATTAATTGTTTCTTGCTCCGTGTTCATCAGACAAACCAAAAACTAGGAATTTTCACCGTGCTAATGTACTGTAGCTTTCTTTCAGCTCCAACATATGAAATTCTGAATATCTTTTTGCTGAATGCTCATTCGGTCTGAAAAAGGAATGCTCAAATATGTAAACACAGTTGGTTGATCAAAAACATTCTCTTGGCCTGCGGCCGATTTTGAGATGTAGCGACATCACGATCTTTCCAATCCCTCCTATCATGACTTGATTTCTTTGGCCACTTTGCAGCTCCATTGATTATTGACCAAGCAGCAAGTCCCCTTGTGAAGTATTTTCCCCCGTCTCTGCCCTGGAATGGGTAGGCCGAGAGGGAAGGGCAAGAAATCGATGGAAGCTGCGAGCAACGACGACGACGACGGCAGCGGCGGCGAGGAGGTGGCTCCAACCCACAAGAGGAGGGGAAGTCCTCGGAAGCCAACTCCTCTCAAGGATGGCACTGACGAAGCGGAGGACATCGCCAAGGTTGAGGAGGACGGAGACGGCGTGAAGCCGATCGCGTCAAGCAAGGACCCCAATAGCTCACTTGAGAATCATGGGGGAAAGAAGAGGCGGCGCCGGCAGCTGAAGCGAAGCTCCCACTCGGCGGAGGACGGCGTCAAGGACGATCATGTGACGTCGAAATCGAATGGGTTCCGGCAAAATGGAAGCCGGCGGAAGAGCACTCCCCGGCGAGCTGCCGAGGCTGGAGTGGAGTGCAAGTGAGCGTTGGATGGTGCTTGCTTTGCTACTAGTGCCCTTTTCCCTTTCTTTTATTTTACTCTTTCTGTTGCATAGATCATCAAACGTCTTGAAGGCTATGGTGCTTCACGTCTATGAGCGTGATCATGTCATTATATATGCTTGCGTAATGGATAACAAGGTTGCAGGTAGTGCTTGTGTTGGTAACTTATCAGTGTAAATTCACTTTAAAGTGTTACCCATGTAACTCTCAACATGAGCCATCAGATCTAGTCTCAACTTATGCATGAGTAACAACTTAAAGGTGGATTTACATTAGATATGTTGCCGCTTTTGCTAGCTTAAAATGTACTCCATTCGATCATAAATAGTTATCGTTTTGAACATCGACACGGTTTTCAAAATACAACTTTGATCACTAATTTTTATTATAATATATTTGTAAAACCAATAAAACTAGCAGGGTTGCCCGCGCATTTGCGCGGTTAGATTTCTTTTAAAATTTGTAGTATCAAATGATATAACTTATATGCTTGAGAATATATTGACTTATTTTGTGGGCTACTTAGAATTTTAAGACATAAACATTACAAATAACAATATAAGCTAGAAGGAAAATTCAAATTGAGAACGCAATTAGAGTATAGGTTTTGACGGAAGAAAATCATTGAGCATAATAAGTTGATGGGTTCTTAGAAACGCAGCAACCTTCATCTTGCATAGATCATGTAGCTATATATCTCTATTCTTTCTCCATCATTAATATATCCATATTCTTTCTCCATCATTAACTCTTTTTTCAAAATATATGCATCACGTGTACCTCTATTTAATCTTGTCGGGGATTGGATAGTTTCCATAATTACCATAGTACCCTGGCAATCAGTCCCGACCAGACCATAAGTACCATCGGAGGACGTTCCCGAGGATGGCCCACGGACATCCAGTTCCGTTGCTCGATTCGACCGGCTGGGATGAGCCTGATGCTCGATTTCAACGCCCGAGCACGGGGTCCAAGCATACTTGCTCGGTCTCAGCTCGTTTGCAAGGCACATGGTCGGATGGTCGTGATCTACGGTTACGCCCGAGTAGCGATAATCGCGCCACGATGTAGAGCCGTTACGCCCACGATGAGAACGTGGCGTAAATTAAGGTTCGATTACAACAAACGTTAGCCACAGTCAAACAATCCGTTACTTGGACTGCAATTAAGAGAATATCCATGTATCCTATAAATACCTCTCGTGCATGTACGAGAGGGGAGGCCACTTTTAAGAAGAGCATACGCAAGATATAGAATACAAACTCACCACGCTGGAGTAGGGTCATTATCTCCCCAGTGAGAGGCCCGAACCAAGATAAAACCACCGTGTCATTTCCTGAATGTTCTCTGTCCCGTGAAACCGAGAATCTTCCGGAAGCAACCCTTCACGTAAGAAGGGGACAAAGTTGATCCCCTAATCAACTAAGTAAGCTCGACGGGGGCCTGTTCCCCAATCGTCGACAAATCACAAGCAATGCGCTAATTATTTTACATTGTATTAGATTACATTGCTCACGTATACATCGATGCATCACGGGCGACTTACTTTTAACTTATCTTCCTCACACACTACCAGGTGGGAAAAGTCACATGATTACAAGGAAAACCAAAAATCATCTCTAAAAACTTATGGAAGAGGCATTCCTCTACCCCTCTATTTATATCCTACCTGGTGCAATCTCCACCATTGGATGAGTTCCTTCATCCATAAGGAACCTCCTCATGGGCTGGGATTGATTAACTCACTCATACATGGGCTAATCCGAAACCCATAAACATAACGGGTTTTACATACTTCTCAAAGCACACTAACTTGACCGCTACTCAATTTGCGAAAAACCTTGACCGAGTGATCCTCCTTCACTTGAGCAGGTCCATGTTAGCATCTTCATCCATCCACTTGTCTTCTCGGCTTGCAGCGAGTCCCCGGCCTCAGCTATCTTCGGTGTCGTCTTGACCGTATGTACCTTGTCACGACCCGGAAACCACCCAGGAATTCGGTTTCGGACAGAGATTGTTTATCACCTGCTTATACAACAAAAGACAGCGGAAAAAACGTTAAATAAGTAAATGTGGCCAATTAAATAAAGTTAAAATAACATTGTAGGCCACCGGCCTAAAATTTGAATTACGAACCAACAATTGAAAATAAACCCACAGGAAAGGCCTGAGTGCGGTCGTGTCCATATACGCCTTCACCGCCGAAGGCAAAGGTAACAAGCAACAGTCTTCTTTCTCTTTCTCTGAATAAATGTCAACAAGCAACGTTGAGTACACGTATGTACTCGCAAGACTTTAGTGTATGGAAGTAAATATACATGTATGGCTATTTCAATGGGAGAGAGAGAGAGAGAGAGAAAGAGAGCTTCTACACTAGGTTCAATTTCAGCATGAAGCAGATTTTATTTGCAATAGAATAGCACTTAAAACAGTATCGGAATTTGTAAAGAGCACTTTAATAAGAAAGTAGTGACAGTATATAAAGTGTTTGTACAACAATTCACAACCAATCCAGCGAGTATATCGCAACCAACTCATCACCACACCATAAATCCAAGTGCTCATACCAACGATCCAACTCATCGTACCGACATTTTTCAAAGCATTTGCAAAACCAAAACCAAAAGGCTATACTTGATAATATGCCCCAAGCTGCTCTTGACTGTGAGCACAACTAATCGATTAGATTTAAATCTCTGCAGAGAGTGTACACTTTACCCACATGATATATTCTAGCAATCATGTCAACCATGCCACATGATACACAAGTATCTGTTTTGCTAGACTATGATGAAACTTTTCGACTAGTTAGAGCCCAACCTTGCATTAGCCCGGTGTATGACCATCCTTGCTATGGCGGCAGAAGTCACTAGTCTGTACATTTTAGTACAAACAATGGTCCCGCTAGCCATCGCCCTCGTTCTCCCCATAGCAAGGCATACCGTTGTATTGGAATGCTTTGGTCTCAACACCTCGGTGAAGGGAGCACCTAGAACGACACCGGTCCATCAGTTCGTCCATGCTACTCGTCCTACCAACATGCAAGGTTTAAACTCCAACTAATTTACTAAGTCAAGGCTATCCCATAACTAGCACATGTGGTTGCACAATTTGACTCAGTTGATAGCAGCAAGTTCGGTCCTTAGGTTGACTCAGGCGAGAATCTCCCCCTATCTATGCGCAAGTACATCCCTTGAGGCACAAGTCTATCACTTGTACTGTACAAGTATGTTCCTTGTACGTCACAAGTCAATCCCTTGTACATACAGCTATACCATAACTCGCCCGTGTCTAAATCATAATTTTTATTTTTACCAACATATCAGTATCCTTTACTGTCATATCCAACCTTTTTAAATTTTCTAATAAGACTCAAGAATATCATCCCACCCTTATCTAAAGCATGGCTAACCCTAAGCGTAAGCATTTAATATTCGATTGTACCCATGTTTCATTTCATAGAATGATTAATCTTAGCCTATGTTTCAACAAGGGTCTCATGTCAATATGATTGAGAAAATCCCGCAATTTAGGAATACATCTACTACTTCCCACAACATAGCAACTTTACGGAAATTACACGCATGCCTAATAGTTTGACAAACAAAATAGATAGCGTAAAATATAGGATCAATATGATCAAAGGAGGGTGCTTGCCTTGCTTATTGATTTCAATCGTGAAGTCAGAGTCGGTAGTCGCGATCTTTGGAATGTCAGAGTCTACACGTGTTTCGTTGCGAAGCAATAACAATAAGGAACAAAGAGAAGTCAAATAATACTAAATTTGAAATGTAATTACAGAAAAATAGGTTGCTCTAGATTTTATGAATATTTAGTTTTTCGATTCTTGAATGTTATTTGTTATGGTTCTGAGAGAAATTCCCTATTTTAGTTATGTACAATAAATAATGCTTTTGTTCTAAAGTTTTATGTGCAAGGCTTAGTTGTTTAGCGCTAGAGTTGGTAATTTTAAACATGTATCTTAATATTTAAGATTGAACTAATTTAGAGGAAAGAAAAGAGAAAAACAAGAAAAAGAAATATAAAATCTGAATTTATTTTCTACTGCTCTCTTAACCTATTTTATTTTTTTTTATTTTTGGCGCAGGCTAAGATACATATATTCTTTTTTTTCATTTATCCAGACCGGCCCATCTAACTTCGGCCCAGCTGTTCCCCCTTGACCTAACCCTATCCAAGGCACCGAGCCCCCACCCCCACTCTTTCTCTCTTCCCTCAACTTTCCAGCTGCCACCTCCTACTCCTCTCCCGCACTCTCCCTTCTATTCGTCATGGCCGCACCTCACCCGAGCCTCGCGCCGCCACTTGGTCCTCCCTCTCACGTCCCCGGCGCCGCTTCCTTTTCTCTCTCCCCCTTGTGCCGAGCGCCACCGGTTCCCCTCTCCATTGGCGCCACTACCTCTTCGCTCCGCACCACCTCTGGCCCCGAGCATGGTTCGGACCTAGCGGATCGCACCAGATCTCCCCTTCGTTGGCCACACTCGACTGATGGGGTCGTCCCCTCACCACCGATGGCCCAATTTCCAAGCTAAGTATTCGCCTCTTGATTTCCCCCTTTCCTCACTATTCTTTCTCTTCTTCTACTCCTCCACTCACCTTCTTCTCTCCTTCTCCACAGGCTGGCACCGCTCCGTCCGCTACCTCTGGCGCCCGCCGCTACCTCAATGACCTCTCAGCCAAGTCAGAGGCTCGGAGCCATGCCGCCGACCACCTCTTCCTACCCTTCTACAAGCTAAGTGCCATTCCCCCTTTTCCATTTTTATGCATGACTGAACGCTGCTGGATTTGTTTCCTAGGTCTTAAATTTGTGGTATGATTAATTTACTCTTGTTCTGTTAAGCTCCTTAAACCTACCTCTAGATTCATTAGTATACCGATTATACCTAATTGTTGACTAATGATTATCCTTGTTTTCGGATTAAGATGATTGTGTACATGATTATGTTTGTGATTTTGATCCTTGTAACTTGGTGTATGAACCCGAATGCTATGTGACTTAGGCATAATCTATTAGCCCTACATGAATGTGGTTTAGTATTGGTCTTTGTTTATTGGAATGTTCGGGATTTAGCTTTTGTGCCGGGCGATTTGGAAGTGTGACTGAAGCTTTGTGGATGCACAACACATTGTCCTGCGTGGAAATATGATCAATGTTATTTAGTGATCATGGGGTTGTGGATGAGATCATATTGTTGATTAAATTTGCATGTGTTGAAAATTTGACCTCTAAGCTTATGAGTTCATCAGGGTAAACATGTATATCTGTATTAGTAGTCTAAAATGCATCTTTGCCTTGGCATGACCAGATTCACAGTGATGTTAGTAATGGTGTGAAGTGGAAATGGCCTCATTTTCAGATTTTAGAGTGTTGCTTCTAAGCATGGTTTAATATGCATGAATTTATAAACGAATGTTTCAGAGTCATCTATATATGCTAAACTTTTTGCTATTTAAAACCTTTGTTTCTATCAGTGTCCCTTAATACATTAAAGTTATGGATGATCTGAGACACAAGGCATTTACTCTGCATGCAACTGATAATGGTGGAGAATAGCAATGATTCATGATTTTCACCTTCTGCTACAAGAAAAAGTGGCTGGCTTGCGAACACTTAAGATTATGCGCCTTAGAAAATATATTCACCTAAGGGTTCTGTGGTTAATAGAGTCTTGACATGTATATTTGTTAACCCAAGTGTCACATTATTCATCCAGCTTGTGGGTCATGGTTTTTAAAGATGTGTTGTTTACTTCTCAGCTTTTATTTTCTGCATGATACTCTAATAATCATTAGAATGGGAGTTGTTTACCAGTTTAGTGAATACATGGTTAATGTTGCTTTGCTGATTTCGGAGCTATGTATAGACCATGCCGTTACTTTAGACTTTTATGCTTCCATAAGCACCATAATGTGCAATTGCATTACCCAAGTTTTAAGGTTACACAGAGCTATACATACTGCATGATAATTAAGTGCTGCTATCATATATTAATTATGTATGCCAAGAGAAGAAGGATAGTTAGATCTAATGATTTGCACCTTCTTGGTCGCAGTGAAGAAGATGTGGAATGAGAAGAATAGTAGGAGGGGGGAGGGGACAGAGCTGCTCTTTTCTCCTCCTCCTGCCCCTTGGTGTGGAAGGAGAAGAATAGCAGGAAGGAGAAGAATAGCAGGAGCGTGATGACGTTAGCGCTGATGTCATCCGAGGGGTCCCACATATCAGTGAGACATGTACCCATGGACCGGGTCCACGGTGAACCGAACCCGAACCATGGACCAAGTCCATGGACCCGCTGACGTCATGCTGACGTCATAATTCAATTTTTCAATAAAAAAAATAATTCGGTGAAAATTCAAATTCCACGCTGACGTCATGCTCACATCATAAATGAGATTTTTCAGTAGAAAAATAAATGAATTAATTCGGTTTATTCTTTTATTTGAATTTTCAAACTTTAAACGCTTATAACTTTTGCGTTTTAACTCCGATTTGAGCGATTCCAATTTCTAAATTTTTATAAAATTGAGATCTACTTAAATATGAATTTTAATTAATTTTTGAATATGAAATTTTCTTTATTTATATTTAATTAGTAGATTCTTTAAACTTTAAACAATTATAACTTTTGCATTTTAACTCTGATTTGAGCGATTCCAATTTCTAAAAATTTGTAAAATTATGCTCTTTCTGTTTATGGATTTTACTTGAATTTTTGAGTAATATGCATGTACTGCTTTATTTATTTATTGCTATTTGCACGCGTTACGAGTAGACGTTGAAGTACCCGAGGGCTTCGAAGGTGAAGTTTGACCCAGGAGCCAGCTCAAGATCAAGAACAAGTACTTTTTGAAGGCAAGTTATGCTTTGACCATATTGATCCCATTTTTGAAATTAATTTAATTTAAATTATTGCATGCTAATTTAATTAGAAATTGTTTAAATTATTTTTGGGAATTAGATAAATGCCAAATTGCAGTATGACACCTTGACTATTTAATTATGTGCCATGAACCCTTGCCACCCTAGTTGTGGAATATATTTAGTTGGACACTATTAAAATTGCCAACATTGGGTATGTAGACCGTTGTAGTTATTGCTTAGACCTGCTACGTGCACACGACATGATTTTGGGCAATCAAATGTTAATATTGACTTAATGAGATATTGAACCTGTTTTGGAGAAGTATCATGTGTTGTGATTGTTGATAGCACGTGGTGCATGGTAATCAACCGGGTTTGATAAATAGATTTAGACCGGGGCAAGTGGCAAGAATGTTATGGTGGGCCATGCGTGGCACTAGGGAAGTTGATTTGGTTCTTCAGGTAGTCTTGCCCTGGTCATCCTAAGGACTTAACCTTGCAAGCCTTTGATCTGAGTCAAACGTGCAACCACATGTCTGTAATGGGACAAACCTAGTTGAGTAAGTTACTAATAACTTGCATGTGAAACCTTGGGGTGTCAACTACACCTTTTGTGTAGCTTGAAAGGGGAGAGTACCAATGCCATGGCGTGGTACCCATCCAACGGTATGTCGGTCCCATACTTCGCCTCTGTTAAGGGAAGGGATGGTGTATGACAAAAGCCGGAAATATTCACTTGTATAGTTTGCGGTCTCTGAAATGCTTTGTTACGATCACTCGCCTTTGTGGTGTTTGACTGTATCTTATGGGTAAAGTGCATAACCTCTGCAGAGTGAAAAATCTATTCGAATAGCCGTGTCCGCGGTACTGGACATTGCTCGGGGATTACAGACAAGGGTTAGACTTTCACGAAAACAACTTGGACATGGAAAGTTTGGTTGGTTAAATGATGACGTTGATGGAAATGTGGACTAGGAAAGGAAAAGTGTTTACTTAACTCCTGGAAAAGTTATTGATATAATCCTTTACATTTACTGCTTTCGAATCTATTTATGCTACTTGTTAATTATTGTTTTGTTGCAAAAGTACCTGTTAGCCTATCCTTTGTAATAAGCCATGTATATAGAATATTAGCTGCATTCTGTGCATGACTTGTTGAGTACTAGTCTCGACTGAAGGCAAGTCTCCTTGATGCAAAAGTACCCCGCCGCCGGACTTCAAGCGTTCGACGACCTCGCCGCGACTGAAGGCAAGTCTCCTTGATGCATATTGACCCTACGTTTACAAATGTGTTTTAAAGTGTTTTATAAACCTGCATGCTATGTTTATAATCGTATGTCATATATAAGGGAATAGTTAATCCGAATTGTGAATACCTCCTTTGTTATTGACATCCATGTTACTTGTAACCCTAGGACATTTGCTATACCATGTTCACCTTATGTGGTGACCTTTGTCGAATAGTACGGTAGATTTGCTTAGGACCCATATTGATGAAAACAACCCATGGGTGGGATTACTCAAAAATGAGAATTTAAAGTATGGTTTGGAAATGATTATAATGATTTTGGTACTGTTTTTCTAAAATAAAAAGAAAAGGAAAAATGGTTTGGATTTGGGCGGAATGGAATGTCGGGTGGGTGCGGATTGAGCACTAGTTTGCATTGTGCAAGTGCCGCCCCAAGTCAATTAAGGACCGACGCTTATGATTGTCCATTCTAAGCATAACCGTACTACCACATGTCTATAATGGTACGACCTAGCTAAATAATTTGTAGAAACCTAACTTAGACTCACCAAATGGTGGAATGTGAGTGCCGGATAGAGGCAATGTTGTTTTTCTCACACGGCGCAAGAGGGGGCTTCTGTACTGGGTAGCTAGAACCCTAACAGCGGTGAAACCTCAGCGGGTGGGTCGGGTTAGGCGTATACATTGTAAAAGCCTTGTCATGATCTCTCTGCCGACACACCAAAGGAAGTGTGTTAACAGCTTGGCGTCAAGAGATGATCATGTCTTGTGGGTAAAGTTGTACACCTCTGCAGAGTTAAAATTATTCGAATAGCCGTGCCTACGGTCAAGGGCAAAGCAAAGAATGCTTTCATATTGGTATACTTTGGTTTTGGTTTTAAAACTAAATGGTGTTGGTTTGGGGGGTTCGAGAGTGGTTAGAACTCTCGAATGTGTAATGGCGGATTGAGCCAGCAAGGTGGAAAGAACCTGTTTTATGCCTTGACGGAAGGAGTCATTGTGATTAAACTTAATCTTTTAAAAAGTTGGCGGTTAGAGCCTTTATATTGGTGATGGTGGATAGAACCTTCACTGCAATATTAAATAATTCAATTGCTAAAATAATTGTGAAAATGTGATTTATGACAGTTATACTTAAGTATGGTTTTATGAAATTTGGCTTTGTGCAAAAGAACCCTATTAAGCTTCCTTTGGAAAGCCCCACATACACATACTTTCCCCGACTTGCTGAGTACTTTTGTACTCACGTGCTACACATCTTGTCATCATCAGAGAACTACCAGGACGCCGTTGAAGACGGTGAGTTCTTTCCCGAGGACGTTCGCCTGGAAGACTAGTCGCGCTTCTTATCGTCGCCTGTGGTGTTTTTGGTGTTCGCTTGTTATCGTTTTTGCTTCCGCTGTCGTGTCTCCGGTCTCGGGACCGAGTATTGTAATAAGTGGCCATGTGGCCCGTACTTTATTAATTATGTTACAATTTCGTTATGTTCGGCAATGACGTATCACTGTTGACTGTGTGTACTAGCTACTGATCTGGGACTAGTACGGAAATACACGGGAGATTTCGGATAGCTGATCCGGGGTCTCACAGATCTTCCAAAGAAATGGTGCCAAAACAGAGTTCATAACACATTGGAAAGTTGCGAGGGCGTTTGTAAGACCAAATGGCATGACCTTAAACTGATAATGGCCATGATGGGTCTTGAAGGCAGTCTTCATCTCATCTTCTTCTTTCATACAAATTTGGTGGTGCCCCGATCTGAGATCCAGTTTGGAAAAATATTGAGTACCCACCAATTCATCGATCAATTCATCAATTATGGGCATTGAAAAATTGTTCTTTATTGTCAAGCATTCAACCGACGATAATCCACATAAAATCTCCATGAACCATCCTTTTTTTGTACCAGGAGCACTGGGGAAGCAAAAGGACTCATACTCGGTATTATGATACCCGAATCAAGCATCTAACGAACCTGCCTCTCAATTTCATCTTTGTGTAATGGAGAGTATCTATATGGCCGTGCATTTAACGGTATCACTCCAGGAATCAATGATATTGTGTGATCATATTCTCGTCGAGGAGGTAAGCCCTTTGGCTCTTGGAAGACTGATGCAAATTGGGATATAACTTGTGCAACTGGTTCAGGTACTGATGTCTGGTGATTGGAATGCTCTTCTTCTACTATGACCATCGCCCAAATGTGATTCCCTTTTGTCCACTTACTCAACTGATCCACCGTCAGTGCCTTCACTTCTATTGGGTTGTCACTCTTCACTCCCTGAAGTTGAATCATTTTGCCTTTATACTCAAACGCCACAATTTTATCCTTCCAATGACAAGTCATAGGGCTGTATTGTGTGAGCCAATCCATACTTAAAATTGCATCGTATGCACCTATTTCAAGTACCTTCATGTTAGTTTGAAATGAATGTCCCTGTGACCACCAATGTAATGCTGGCACTGAACTATCACATAACAAGATATCTCCATTAGCTACCTTGACCTCAATAGGTCGGCTCTTCTGAGGTATACAACCAACCTTGCATAGGAAATTCACATCAACAAAACTGTGAGTACTTAAAAAATCCAACAAAATGAGCATGGCTTGATTTTTCACTAAAGCCAACAACCGTATAGATTCTGCGTCATCCACACCAGACAAAGCATTTAGTGATATCTGCGATGAATTCTCAGGTTCAGCGTCTGTAACTTCCAACATGTCCAAAACAGTGTCCGACAATAAGTCTGTATGTTCTTCCACAGCAAAAGCATTCAAATGACCTTGAAGTTTCTTTTTACATTGAAGGTAATGATTGGGTTCATACTTCTCACCACATTGATAGCATAATCCATTTGCTCAACGATAATCTCGTAATTGTCTCGCCTTCCACAAGTCTCCTTGCCCAACATGAAGATTGTCTTGCCCAGTTTCAGTCCTGCCAACAAGACCGGTCTCTCTATTATTGACGAACTTCATCCTCCACTTTTTACTCTGATCCACAACATCTTACTGCACACGGGCTAGTAAAGCAGCTCTATCCACGATCTCTAGAACTTGTCCCTGAACCGCACTCCTCAATTCTGGTTTTAACCCATGAACAAAATGTGAGACAAACAATTCTTCACCGTAATATGGATTGTGCATCAATATTTCATACATTAATTCATCAAATTGGTTCTTGTAGTCAGCAATTGTGCCCACTTGTTTGATCTCCACCAATTTCCCCAATAATTTCCTATGATCAAATGCCCTAAATTTGGATTCCACAGCTTCAATGAATTGTTCCCAATTTCCCACTTCATTCCGTACCTTATACATTTGAAGCCACCTCGCAGCGTTCCCTTCCATGTGCATGGTTGCAGCCGACACCCACGACACGTCCGGAATGTTAAACAACCGAAAATAGTCCAGACATTTATCTCGCCACAGACGAGGGCTCTCTCCATCAAACTTAGGAAATGACATTTTGGGTAAATGAGCTCGGTTTGGAACTCCTTGATCTCTTGACTGTCGATTGTTTGGTCCGGTTAACTCCAGAGGATTTACCATAGAACTTTGAGTATGAAATCCTCCTGACAAAGGTATGAACTCACAAGGTTCAGGTCGACCCGGTGTAAACAGAGCTTTACCCTTGGCTGTTGTGAGACGTTCGCCCGATCGATTGCCTTCCGCTACACGGTCCACTGAAAGACGAGCGACTGCCTGAGCCGTAATCTCCATTTGCTTGGCCAATAACTGTTGTTCTTTAACACTCTGCTCGGCGATCTTCGCGGTGATATCCGTGCGCGCCATCAACTGCTGTTGCGTCGAATCAAGCATCTCCACTCGAGAAAATAGCAGATCAAGACTCTCCTTAATCATCGTCAACTTTTCATCCGCGCGCTCATACACTTCTCCCATAGCCTCCAGAACGAACTGAGTCTGGATGGATGGCTTTGGTGGCGCCGTTGTGAATCGTGGACTGAGCCAACCAGATTTTAGGGATTTTACTAGAATCGTCAGGCGCAGCAAGCTGTCCTGAGTTTCCAAACCTTCATCCGGAGAATTTTTTTTTTTTTACAGCTCTAAGCCCCCGATCGCAACAGCTCTGATACCAAGATGTGATGTCCCGTGAACGATCGGCCAGGTTCGCCGTCGCGTGAGCACGATCACTGCTGGACCATCGACATTCAGAGGAACGGATGTAGCAGAATGAGGAAGAAATAGGAGAAAAGCGAAATAACAGAAAGGGGAAAGCAACAAGTTCTTTTTCTATTTCATTCTTAGTTTCTCTCCTCACAGAACTCCTTTATATACTACTCCCTTCTCAGTGTAATTAAGCTGTAAAAGTGTTTAACTCTCTTAACCTCCTTAACCGGATGAAACTTATCAAAACCCATTTACTATTCATCATCTGGTTGTTGTCGCCGCTTCACTGTGTCGGGTCACCCGCCGTTACACTCCCCTCTTGGATCCGCCGTTCCTTCCGTTCCCTTCCCCATCTTTCCCCTCCCCGAGCTCCCCTCCTCCGTCCGCGCCCCCGCTCTCCATTGGCCTCCCCTTCGCCCGAGCCGGCCTCGCCACCTCCGTCGACGTTGTTGCTTCCCCCCACCAGCACGTCTGAGCCGCTTACCGAGGCCCTCGAACCTGTCGTCCCACCTACTGCTCCCTCCTCCGTCCGCGCCCCCGCTCTCCATTGGCCTCCCCTTCGCCTGAGCCGGCCTCGCCACCTCCGTCGACGTTGTTGCTTCCCCCCACCAGCACGTCTGAGCCGCTTGCCAAGGCCCTCAAACTCGTCGCCCCACCTACTGCTCTTCCTCTGCCGCCTGCGATGCCTCCCCGAGTTTACAATTTCATTCGGGAGGGGATGAAAAGTGAAAAAAAACGTGAAGGGGCCAAATTGGGCGAAGCTTCTCGAGAGAGCGGCGCATCCGATCTGGCCTCGCCGGTTTTGGCCTCTCCTTCGTCCACATCCTCTCCGACTCCCCGCTCCCCATCGCCTCCTCCGCTGTCGTCCAGGTCCGTCTCCACCCTATTTCTTTATCGTTGGGTATTCTCGTGGGTCATGGTCCCCGAAGTATTCAGCTAATTCGAGCTGCGTGCTCTTGCCGGGCCAAATTTTAGCTATCTTCCATCTTCTTTTGCACAGTTTAATAAACCCTTTCTGTTTTTTTTTTAGTTTGTTTAGGAGAAACAGAAACCTGTTAGAGTTTGATCCATGTCCTTGTGGAAGAGCTACCTGTTGTAGTTTGGCATAATGTTCGTTTTCTCTGCAGATAGCGTCTTATGGAGCCGAAGAATGTAATGGGAGGTAAGACTAAGCATTCTTGCCTTGATTTTCGTTTTTATTCATTTGGTGGATGTTTGGATACAATTACGTTGTTTGTTGATGATGTCTTATGATAAAATGGAAATGTAGCTGTTGTGTTGTGATACGAACACAAATTTATACTTCAGTTCAGGCCTCAGGGTTAAGAATTGAAAATCGAGGTCCCGGCACTACCATTGAAAAACTGACTGGCAAGTTGGACCTATTGGGCGCCCGATTTTTTTGAGCAATTTTCGTCATTTTTTGTCAAAAAAAAAGATCGTTTTTCACCAATTTTCAACCGGTTTATGTCACATAAATTTTTCCAATTTTTTTGAATTGGACCGGTTTGCCAATCGGTTTAGGGTTTCAAAATGGCTCGATACGGTCGATTTTCGTGAAAATCTTCGAAGACCAATTGGTTTTGTGATCCCTGCTTCAGTTAGATCGAGTAACGGAAACATGCTTCTTTATGATTTTGAGTCAAATGAGTTTAGAACTTTAAACCAGTTATGATCACATCAGTACAAGGACTAAATCACCAACTGAACTGTAGTGGTTTTACCACTGGTCTAATCAAAGCTGCTGTGAAATTTCTTGTTTTAATTTGGAATATCATGGAAGCACATGCTGAGATTTTACGTTGGACACAGTGAATAACTGAATATAACAAGGTAGCACACAACCAAGTTTGACAGCTTTAACAAGCATTACAATTCTTGAAACAAGACTCAGGAGAGATTCTGTTCCACAGAAAACAGCTGTGCAGCCGGCCAACTTAATCATGCGAAAAATGTCGTATTTTTCATACAAGGAAGTAAACACTCGTAAAACAAAACCTTATTAACCATTAGCACCTCTGCATTTCATGTTTTATCAGAGTTAGTTGCATGCAGACTGTTCGTAACCAAATACAGTTCCCTCTTTCTTATCCTTTTTTAATCTCATTGAAAAGTGACGTGTATATGTTGCAGCAAGCAGACCTCTGGTTATTTTGTATTCGTGGGACTACATGGTGGCAAGGCATTTTTGGATATTCAAAAATGGTAAAATTTCTTGTCAAGTATTTTCTTTATCTCCATCAGGCCTCAATGTTAATATATCAGCATATAATATTATCCACATTTTCCTCCCCTGCAGTGAGAGCAATTCCTTGGAGAATGGCATTCAGTTAGATCCGCAGACAAAGCAAAACATATAAACGGATGACAACCGATATGCTGTGCAAGCAGATTCCTCTCCATTTAATGAATGCAGTGAACATCATCAAAGTTCCTTCAGCCCCCACAAGCAGCAACCAATCGTAAACACAGTTACCAAGTTAACTCCTGTTCACTATGTGGGCAGAGGTTCCACTTCAGAAATTAGAGAGCTTATTACAAATTACATGAATTTGTCTTCTGAAGAGAATGTGATTAATTCATTAAATCTGTTGTGTGAAAAAAGAATTAATGGATCAGCTGGTTTAGATTTCCTCAGTTGTGTCGGATTTTCAGCATTCGATGATATACATCCTCCTGGCTGTGTGAGGCATCCCAACATCCTACCTAACAATCCTACCTGTGTTAGGTGTCGTAGAAGCACCTGATTGTTGCTACATGTTGCATCCAAAGGCTCCATATACTTTGGAAAACATCATGCACTGCAGTCCAGAGGCATTATGCTCAGATTGGCACATTAGATTTTTCATCTAGCAGATAATATCTGCTTTGGCATATCTTCATGATTTCAGAGTTCATCATGGCAATCTAACGAGAACCGTCAACCATCTTCATGTCAGATTCTTTGTGGCCTTACATGAGCATAAGTGATATCTGTACATATATATATATATATATGTAATATATATATATATATATGTAATATATATCTCGTGGCACCTCTCGCCCAACCAGGGCTCGTGGCGCGGCGGTAGCGCCGTTGCTTCGCGCTCGGCTGACGCGGCTTTGAGCCCTCGCGGGCGTGCACGCGCTCCACATTTTTTCGCGCGGCGCGTGGCGAGCCTGCCCGCGACACGTGTTGCCCCCACGCAGCCCGACACGTGGCTTTTTTTTGGGTGAAGAATATATGCGAATTTCTGAAATTGCGTCTAGGTCCTACTTATTACGAAAAACCCCTTCTTTAAGAGAAAAGCCCTCGGAAAATTCGCGGAAAAAACCTCCTGAAAAATTTAAAAATACGGTTTGGTCCGTTTTTTTCGTCCTGATCCGTTTTCCCTCCGAAAATTTTAAGAATACGGCTTTTCCCATTTTTTGCCCTTCTTTACTAGAAAAACCCTCGAAAAATTCGTGAAAAAACCCCCACAAAAAATTAAAAAAAAACAGTTTAGTCCTTTTTTCGTCCTGGTCCATTTTCCCTACGACGATTCACGAAAATACCCTCCAAAAAAATTAGAAATATAGTTTTCCCATTTTTTTCACCCTGGTCCATTTTTTCCCCGAAAATTTGCAGAAAGAGCGAACTTTTTTTATTCAAAGATACCGCTCCGAAATCCATTTTAACTCTGAAAAAAGACTTTAACATTTTTTGTTAACGCGCGCGGCGTGCGCCACGCTTAATGACCTAGTGGTACATGTAGTAAGCAGGGTGGATGGCTGAAGGAGATAGCAGTAGCAGTGCTAGCTCTTGAATGGAGAGGATCCGGTGCAACTTAAGCAGTCTCTACGAGACCATCTGATCGAAAATAGACGATTTGGATCGGTTAAAAATAATGTTTAGATTGTTTTACTATGCAAAAATACTATTTATAACACTATAGTAAAACACTGTTCATCCAATTTTTAACCGATTCGGACCGTCCGATGCTTCGATCCGAAGGTTCACATCTATGAAGACTACTTAAGTTACGATTCTCACGGTGACTACCGGATCCCTCACCCTCTTGAATAGTTAGACAGAGTGGGGTGTCATGTTATTTGGATTCTTGGGTGTCATGTGATTTGGAATCTTTCTGATGCAGAACGCCAGCCTCCAAACAGGACGATTGTGCACAGGAACCTTCAGGCTGATGAGCAACCAAACCGGCCTCCATCTACCGCTTTTATCTGTAAGCATCCCTCGAGCCAAGGTTCTTTTGGTTCATATCTTGGTACCCTCCGAAATCCAAAATTTTGACGAAATTTCATTATTTTAGACAAAATCTAGACGAAATGCAAAAAGTAAAATTCAAATCCAGTTTTTTTATCGAGATTTTTGAGATCTCGCCGAGATTTGCCGAAATCTCGGTAATTTTTACCCGAACAAAAATTGCTCCAAAATGAGTCAAAAAATTTTGAAATTTTTTGTGGATGGTACTAACATATCACTAATGTTCTATAAAAAATTTAGATGATGACGTAGCCTGAGGAAGTTTTAAATATTCTGACAGTGCTATTGTCCCGACCGGCAAATTTCAACCAAATGAAAAATGGTGCAAACCACGTTAGAAACTTTTAAAATTTTTATGAATGGTCCTGACACATCCATAATATTCTCATAAAATTTTCAGATGACAATCAAGTTTGAGGAATTTAAAAAAAATTGGATAGTGCAAAATGGTTCAAATCACGATAGAAAATTTTTGTGAATGGTCCTGATACATCACTATTGTCTCCATAAAAATTTTAGATGATGATCAAACTTGAAAATTTTTAAAAATCATAACAATGCAAAATACCGTAAAAATTTTTACTTGTATTCCTCGTAAATAGCATTATAATTCTCTACAAAAAAACGGGGGACCTGTTAGCAATTGTCAGGTTAGTGAATAAAGCTTTGCATTCCTTGACTATAGTAACTGCAGGCGCCTTATTTTTATATCATTTAGAAGTTTCATGTGTAGATCATAATCCCCTTAATCCGAATCACCAATCGCTGCACAGAGTATTTTACGCTAACTAGTATAAATTGGTAATTTATTTTGGTGGATAGGAGGATGCATTTCAAATTTCAACTAATGCATCAAAACCTATTAGGATTGACCTTTACACCCCCAAAGCTATCCTTCTCTTCCTAGATGAACTGGGAAACGACAAGCATTGAGCACTGATCAGCCAAGGTTCAAATCATGATGCTGCTTAAAGCGGCGATTCATTCTGTGTGATTGCACATAAATGACCAAACTATAAACCAGATCAACCTAATGGTAGCTCAGCACGGTAAATATATAACTAAAATCTATGTCCTGGTTCGACTAATCTGACATGAATATCAGAGAGGAAAACAGGAATGTAAAGAAACACTACTAACATATCAATGATGATCATATCTGAACATCACAGAAGAAAAACAGAATGTAAAGAAACAAGCTTAAAAAAAATGTATAACTAAAATCTGTGCGATTTTTTGCTGTTTTGCTAGCTACCGAACTCAGTTACAAGCTTCAAAAAAAAAATTGGCACCAAACCAGCTCTCCCAAATATTGAAACCTGAAACCTACAGCATGCCTCCAGCCAATCCAACCAAGTGTATTCTTTACGAATGGTATTACAATTATCTAAAAAATGACACCAAATCCGGTCGAATACACCAAAATTTTATTAGGAACTGCCGAAATCTCACCGAAATTACCAAAAGCACAGTAACAATTTGAATTTTTTAAAAAACATTCTTATTTCACCAGGATTACGAATCTTGACGGGAACCGAAATCCAAAATTTCACCCGGATTCTGAGCCTCGATGAAGCCTACCTTCGGTATTCTACCGTCCCTACAGCCTACTTCGCGCAAATTTTCCCGTGAGTTAGGGCTTTCGAGAGGCACCCTTCGGCTACAGGCGGTCGTTTTTGCAACGCGGTGGTGTATTCTCGCAGAAACTAGTACGCGTGAAAAACCCAAGCAAAGCAGCGAAGGAAGCAAGGAACACTCAGGTAGGGATCAGATTCGGTGAAACAACGAAAGCATGGAGGAACAGGGTCACTCACAGGACAATCTTTTCCTCGTGTCCATTGTTCGGTGGTGCCATTTTTCTTTGGGCAGTACTTCTATCCGGACGTTCGATTTTTATTATTTTTCAGACGCCCTCGCAATATTTTTTTGTACACGTGGAATATTTTTTTTAACGTCTGCAACATTTCTTTTACTGTTTATCGAACAAAAATATTTTACACATACAAAAAACAATATTTCACACGTACAAAAAAAAATATTACAAAAAAAAACAGACGTCCGAATCCTAGCCATTCCGATTTTCTTTCCGCTCAATCCGTTTTTGTCGGACAAGCTCTCACGAGGCAAGGCTATGATTGGAGGTGGCTGCTGGCCTGTGTAGGCCAGCTAGCGCCCGATGCTACGTACCGCTGTCGCCCAATCGCCTTCCAAGTCGGAAAATTACCAAGGCGCTACGCTACGAGCGCCAGGCGCGCGCCGTACGCCCGTACTACGCGCTACACGAGTCGCCAACAGCGGTCGGGTCGGGTCGGGTCGGGCCCTCCCGGTTTTTACTACTAGTAGTGGTAGTACTAAACATCCTTTCGAGCCAGCCGTACGATCAGCCGGGCTCGAATCCTCGTTCGTGCCGCGGAACCAGCGGTGCATCGAGGACAGGCTACGGCCACGGTCCATCCGATCGCTTATCTCTCTGTACACGGACACACAGTAGGTTATACATGTTGTACGGCGTCGCTTGTACCGTTAGAGGGAGGATTTTTTGATTTTTGATTTTTTTTTGTAATTTTATTTACACAGGAGCAAATTTGTAAGGAGAAAAATATGCAAAGAAGTCGAAAGAGCTAATGCTTCAACGGGCTCGTCTGAATGGACTATTTTCCCCTCATCTCATCTTTCTTTTTACAGATTTAGCCATTTCCTCACCATGGAAACCACCTCCTGCGCTCCCACGTCGCGCTGCCCAATTGCAGAAGCTACCGATCCCACACTAGCCCGCCCGCTTCTATTTGCCAGCTGTCGTGCTCCTCGGACGCGGAGCAGCTTTAAAGGTGAGAATGAGACTAAATCCGAAAAAAAAAACATGAGGAGGCTAGATTCGTAATATAAAAAAAAGCACCGGAAGAGGGATGAACCCGTACGTAGGCCGCAGCTGCGGGAGCCTGCGGTCCAACACCGGATTTTGGTACACGCATGACACGAGGAGAGATCTAGCGGGCGGAGAACAAAATCTCCTTTTATGTTTGTGAAGTCCAATCATGGAGGCAGGTGAGGTAAGGAAGCACCCAATGGACAGGCGGCAGCGTACGGTCTCTTTTAGCTGCGGCAGCGGCAGCAGAAGCCAGGAAGAGCGTGCATTGAATCAGTGAGAGGGAGGAGGAGCCGCTTGGGGCTGGGCTCTGGCTGGCGAGGCAGCTCATTTCAACGAGAGAGAGGGGAAAAAAAGATGCTTTCGGACGTCACAGCCCCTGGGAAGGGCCCATGAACAGTAGTCTCGTGCTCTGTAGCGCACGCCGCCTCGCCCGGCCCGCCGGTCCGCCTCGGTGCCCGCGCCGATCTGCGCTGCCTCCCCCGAGCGGAAGCGCGCGTACGCCCACGGCCGGACGCCGGCCGACGCGCGACAGTGCGCAAGTGGTAATTGCACGTGACGCATTAACGAATCACGAGCGCCGGCCGTGCTGGACACGCGGCGCCGCGCGCCGGACCGGCCCTGCGCAAGGCGGGCCAGCGCGCGCGGCGGCGGGCCACGTGCAATAGCGCCGAGCCCCTGCCGGCACCATCGTCATGGTCCGGCGAGGCAGCAGCCGAGGGCTAGCCTGCGCTGCATGCCTCCATTTGCCTCGGCGCCCCTTGGCCGTGACAAGGCGCTGCTTCAGCG
Source organism: Rhipidocladum racemiflorum (assembly GCA_036346355.1). Taxonomy (NCBI): domain Eukaryota; kingdom Viridiplantae; phylum Streptophyta; class Magnoliopsida; order Poales; family Poaceae; genus Rhipidocladum; species Rhipidocladum racemiflorum. The sequence continues at coordinate 77,666,109 of CM070583.1, read as the reverse complement.
TCCCCGCGCCCGCTGCTGTGCATGCTGCGCCACACTCGTATGCGCTCGCACAATCGCGATGTACAGCCATGGTTGGACGGTGAGCACACGCTGCCCCTGTCCTCGCGTGCCCGTGCACGTACGCAGAGAGCTCTGTGGGATGGCGTCAGCAAACAAGACGCGTGCATGGCATGGGCAGGGCGCAGGCGGGTTTACTGCAGCCGTGGCGGTACGCGGTGAGCAGCGGCGCGCGCCCGGCGTCCCGGTCTCTCCCGCAGCGCACACGGCCGCAGCCACGCACGGCGGTGCAACCGGCGCGCGCCCGGCGTCCCGGTCTCTCTCCCGCAGCGCACGCGGCCCGGCCCCGCTACACGGCCGCAGCCACGCACGGCGGTGCGACCGGCGCGTGCGATCCGCCGTGGTCGTACTTTGTCAGGGCCGAGGTGTAGCGGGCTCGGTGCCTCGGTCTCATCTGCCTGCCGAAATGCTGCGCTCGTACGGAGTACGGACAGGGGTAGAACTAATGGGTCAGTTAGAGCTAAAGCCCACCGTACCGGTGGCCGAACAATAGATATTCTCCACGAGTACTTGCATCTATAAAGAAAGTAAGATATCAAATCTAACTTACAACGAAAATATATTTTTTAATTAATTAAATTATCTCACATGTTTTGAAAAATAAAATTACACTTTGCGTTTGCACGCGGAGGAATAAGTGGGTAATGATCCTATTAGGAATACATGTATGTATGTATGTATGTATGTATGTATATGTGTTCAGTGTAAATCATTTTGTTAATGCGATTATGTAAACCATCTCAGTTCCCTACACCAAATCAACCTTGACCTTGAGAGGAATAAATGTTGAGGCGATGAACTTTACTGCAATATACTCCAGTCCAGCCAACCAATAAAATTTCGGATTTGTACTCGATCAACCTTTTACCTTAAGAGGGGGGAAACACAGGTTTAATCCGAACAATTGCCTTTGTTTCCTGACACTTTCTTTTCTTTCTTTTTAATTCATCATTTGCAAAAAGAGTCGTCACTCACAGTCACAAGACCTGGATCGAGGTACGATTTTACGCGAAATGTTTTAGGTTGATTCGATGTGCTAGCTGCACATGCAGCTTTCTCGTTAACAGTGAGTGCTTAGGTCCTCCTCCACACACATGCAGGATGCAGCCTTCTGAACCCTGACAGCTGCATCCTGACAAAACACTCTGCCTGGGTGAACAGTATCAATGTATCATCTTTATGTCCTTTTTAAGGTAATAATGGACTTGAGACTTTTCATGCTACGATATTTCGCTGGTTTTCCTCGTGTGATTCTAACTGAACTGATCTCGTGCTTGCAATTCAATATGGTACTAAAGTTAAAAGAGGTTTTGAGTTTAAGATTTGGTTCATGTAATTAAAAATATTAATTGTAGTTTACTTCTGTTCCACGTTTTAGACCTAAGAGAGCCTATATGAGGGGTATTGAATTATAAGTGAATTGGCAATTTTTCCTTCTCGTTTTAAACTTTTGGGTGAATTAACTGGTGTATTTAACTCAATCATATAATTTCTCGAGTAATATTTTTACACATTATCCTCTCATTATAAGTTGCACAAATCTTAAAGTTAATAAAATGATAAGTAATCATAATTTATCATTCATTAATGTGATAATATTTATGTAACTTTTAAACAGTGACCTGTCTGTCATGGTGGGGCTCTCACTGTTTTTCGTCACCGTATGCATCCATGGCCAGCCCAGCCCTTACAAGAGGTTAGGTATATAGACAGCAGCGGTAAACAAGTTCGTACACACACCAGGTTTTTTTTACAAACACTTGAATTATATATACGCTGCCTATAGGCGATAGTAGTACGTCTCCCTTTCATTGGCACCAAACAGTACATAAGAGAACTGAACATAATCACACTGCAGGAGTACATTCTTTACGCCGCTCTAGCAGCAGGAGTTTGGTAATTGTAAGTTGTGGTCGTGGTTGTTGCGTGCGTGCCTATTCCTGGTTCCCTCCCGTAGCTGCGGAACTCGAAAATTTTATAGGGTTAACCAAGGAAATAGTTGTATCCACTGTGGTCGGATCTAGGTGGGATGTCGAGTATGCATCAACACCGTTGAATATTTTAAAATCTTCAAGATATCGCATTTGCAATAAGATAAATTTATTGGTTAACTTGATTTCGATCTTAGTGGTTTGGTATTTGAAAGTCCTTAGGACTATTTGTGTTGTATTTTTAGCAAATTTTCAATATGCGTGCTGGATTTATAATTTTATAAAATTATTGTAAAAGACCTTAGGACTATTTGTGTTGTACTTTTAGCAAATTTTGAATATGCGTGCTGGATTTATAATTTTATAAAATTATTGTAAAAGACTATAAAGTTATACGTGCGAAGGTGTATCCACGCCGTGTAATTATTCTGAGCATCTTTGAGCCATTAATAGGTAGATCTGCAAGTAAGTGTGATGTGCAACACCGTCTTAACGCCGTCGCTGGTACACTTGTTGTCCTAGTTTTTTTTTAAAATAAAAATAAAAATAAGCACTGATTGATGAGTACCCATACCATGGGTACCTCCATCAACCCGAGACCACGAGCGGGCTGACGTCCTTCAAGGCCCGATTCGCGAAGGTTCATGTCGCGAAGAGTGGGCCTGCATCATTTAGAGCCGACCAGGTGGTCGGCGGACTCCGACCTCCCAGGTCGGAGCGCATGGTCGGCCGACTCCACTAGCGCTTGAAGGGCCAAGACCCGCGCTGGCGAGGGGCCAACCGCTCTGTGTACGTGACGCCCTCTGACGTCCGTACCAGGGTAGGCAGTCCCTTCCCGAGGATGTCAGAGGGTGCGCCAAGAAGTCAAGCCCTGGTCTCGTCGTCACTGACACACCGCAGAGGAGAAGCGCCCCCTCCCGAGGCCAAGCTGAGGTCAAATACCATTAACTGCCGGGGCTGACATTCGTACGGAGCAGTGCGTCACCTCGTCAGCACGGTCGAAGAGTCCCCGCCATAGGGCTACCAACCCGGCGTGGAGGTAGTCGGAGCCCGGTCGGGCGAAAAGACAGGAGACCAGACTCCAAGGCGTACAGTACCCCTTCCTTTTTTCTCTCCAACTCCCATTGTAACCTGCCGCCTCCGGATATATAAGGAGAAGCAGGGCTCCGGGGGGAGGAGAGACCGATCAAGCAAGAAAACACAAAAACTCGCCGAGCACAAGGGAGATCGATCGAACCCCTTGCCTCGCCTGTAACCTCTGGTTCGCCTCTCAAAAACAATACACCCCAACGACACGAACTGGAGTAGGGACATTCAGCCCGAACCAGTATAAACCTCTGGCTTCTTGAGTCAACCATTCGGGGAGAGGGAACGCGCGACCCCCATTAACCAAAAATTCGTATTGCCGGTGCACGAAACACCGACACTGATATTAACAGTTAAGCTATAAATACACGCTTATACAAACACCCCGCGCGCACATATCCATATACGCACTTGTATACGGTTCGCGAGTACCTGCGCTCGAGAAGCCAGGCCGATCAAACGGCACTACTTGTGTCTAAGCCAACCGAGTTAGCTCCGTCCTCTTCCTGGCCTAGTTTACGGCCTCCTTTTCTTCGTCATTGTCACTCCTATTCATTCTGTCTGTGCTGAGGCCCCTTTTGTACGGTGTGTGTGCATGTGTTATGTGCACTTCTTTTCCTAAGATCAAAATATTTATAGCGCGGAATTACTGGAAGGAATCATGCGATGAACCGACGCGCACAAGAGCATGCACGCGTGCATCCAGGTCAGGTGCAGCAGCACCGCCAATTTTACCCACTGTCACCCGGGTGAAGTTAATATTAACACCCTTATAAGGCCTAAGATTGGAGGCCAACCAAAGCCTCCATGCCAGCCCCCTTCATTTTGCGAAAAGTTCATCCATTTCTTCTAAATTAGGGATAGGTCCTTGTAAATTACAAAGAGATCCTCCGCGACTTTTTTTAGGGCAAGAAATTTTTTTTGAATTACGGTTAGGTCCCCCGTTCGTTACTTTACGGAAAAAAAACCTCCGCTAAATACAAATCTTGAACAAGCCTTTTTTTAATTTTCCAGGATAGTGATCAGGTCCAAAAAGATAATAAACAGGTCCTTGTTTCTTACGTTCAGATCTTTTCTCTGTTTTTCCACGATAGTACCGAAATCTATACATCCTAAATTAGTCAGCTAGGTCTGTTCCATTCCAGACTTGTGGTTATATGATATACTCAGTTCAAATTCTTACAAGGTTAAATCCTTAAATGACCAAGGCAAGACTTCCCAAAAGACTTCAAAATATCAAAATCATAAATAAAAAAACCAAATGTGACCGCTCAAATGCCACACCTGGAACACCATAAACATTCTTGCCACATGCCCCAGTCTAAATCATTTTATCACCCATTTGATTACCATGCACCACGTGCCATCATCATCATCATCAATAACACATGTCACATTTTCATAAACATGTTCCATATCTCATTAAGCCAATATAAATTTTGATATTCAAAAATTATTTCAATAAAACGATGCATGGCTAAGCGAACTATTTACGGTCTAGTTATCCCATGTTGGCAATTTATTAGTGTCCAACTAATATTCCATAATCTAGGATGACAAATGAATTAGGGCATACAATTAATAATGATAAGGTGGCATAATTCAAATGGGTGTGTAGCTATTTTCCAAATTAATTGAAAGCACTTTAATTTAAACTAGCATGCAGTAATTAAAAACAACATAAATTCCAAAAGTAGGATCAACATGGTCAAATCACAACTTGCCTTAGAAAAGGTCTTGGTTAGGTTCTGAACCTTCTTCTTGAGTCAACACTTCTCCTTCGAAGCCTTCGGGCAACTCAACGTCTACGCGAAACAGATAATAAAAAATAAATAACCAAAAACAGAGAGCAGCTCAGGTCCAAAAATTAAATAAAATTCATAATCAAATAGAGCACAATTTTATAAATTTTTAGGCTCTAGAATAACCCCAATTGGAGTTCAAACGCAAAAGTTATAGTGATTCAAAGTTTGAAAATACAAATAAAAGAAAAACAGAATTAATTGAATTATTTTTCTACTGAAAATCCCGATTATGACGTCATCAACTATTTGAATTTCGACCGAATTATTTTTCTAAAGGAAAATCGGATTATTGCGTCATGCTTGCGTCAACCGGTGCATAAACTCGATCCACGCCCAACTCGGGTCTACCGTGGACTCGGTCCACGAGACCACATGTCACTGACATGCGGACCCGTCTCGAGTGACGTCATGCTGACGTCATCACTGCCCGCAACTGGCGGTCTGACACGCGGGTCCCACTGTGACATCATCATGACGTCACTACTGACGTCACGCGCACGCGAGTACAACGGCTGACATGCGGGCCCACTTGGATGACATCATCAAGACCAATCACTGGCCCGCGTCGCTTCGGGTTCCGTGAACACATGGTAGCACCTAATTGGCCAAACACGCAGTAAATCTAAACCGCTTAATTTGAATCCGACGGTTGAGATCCAACCAGATCTATACTACACGGATTGATCCTAACCACATGATCCAAATTGGACGACTAGGATTGGATCTGGCTTTCTGTGGCGAAGGAACTACGTGGATAGTCCCGGCGGCTTACGCGTGGCAACATCTACGCCTTTGGATTTAGATCTAATGACCCTTATTTGATCTCCTCGCGAAAACTTAAGTCAATCTAAACCGTCCGAAGCAAAACCTACGGTTGAGATTAAATCCAATGCGCGGTAGATTAACGCTATATCAACGTGGCTCTCTCTAGATCATCGATTCTCAATCTAACGGTCCCTACTCCATCTAGTTCATCAAACTGTGAGGCTACATGGCAAAATCTGGACCATTCATTCTTAGATCTAACGGTCTAATTTCAATCTAAACGGTGTGGTGCGATCACAACGCGGCTAACCTGGTCCTTCGGATTAAGATCCGATGGTCGACGTTCTTCGAGGGGTTGCCGGCGAGGTCCAACATTGCGAATCACTGGAGATGGAGACGACGATGCGTAGCACGGTGCTTCTGCATGTTCCTGGCTAGGTGAGGTGCTGGCTCTAATGGGCCTTGCTGCAAGGATCCCAAAACTGGGCGCAGAACCCTCATTGGACGATGGACGACGGTGGAGAAGAAGGAAACATGTGGTGGCTTCTCGCGAACTTCGGCGAGCAATTACTGGCGTGTGGCAGCGGACTTGGCAGCACGACCTAGGGCTAAATGCGAAGGATGGAACGGCGAACACAGTTTGCGAGTCCATGCATTAAATACCGGCCTTGACGTCCGGATTCGGCGCGAAAATCGCGGAACGGCCGTTGCAGCGGTGGACTTCGGTGCCAACTCGGGGAGGATGACGTGGCAGCATCTTGTGCGTACACGCGTCCACAATCGGGCGGTGCGCAGTCGCTCGAGACGCGACCAAATCTCAGCCGTTGGATATAAATCCAACGGTTGGACTCCTGGGTTTAGGGTTTGGATCGGGTACGACACGAATCGGGTTTAACAAGTTGCGGGTCGGACCGACTGACTCAACACGTTAGGGTTTTCCGGATTTTCTTTTTCTTTTTATTATTTAAAATACCTCTAGTAATTTAAATAAAGCGAGAAAATACCAACAATATCAGAAAAATTCTAGAATATACTTTGAGACATTTTGGACTCAAATAAAATATTTTCAACAAAACTTTGTATGAAATTTTTAGATATTTAAATAATCCAATAATAGACTTAATTCAAATTAAATCCAAATAAATTCCAAAAAATTCAAATAACTCAATAAATTCAATAAAAGCAAAAATTAGGATGTTACAGCGCATTGCATCAAACAAAAAAATTACCATGCTTTCACAAGCATATTAATTAATTATCTAAAACAGCACATGCACATGCACCACACATGATATGAGCACAACCACTTTGTAATACCAAAATCAACACTATGCTAATTTTTCAGCACATGATTTCACAATCTCCCCTTTGATGAAAACATTGGTAACACTACTTAGAACTGAACATTGGCATTCACCTCATAAGAAAATTTTTAAGAAATTTTAAAATAAAAAAGCAAAGTAAAAAAAATGTGTGTGAATGTGCAATACGTGTCCAAAATTCTCCCCAATTGACAATGGATTCATCAAGAATACAAAAGAGAGAACAAAATTCTTTGTTTGTTTTTAGTTTGTCATTTTTTATGTACTGAGCATTATAAGTCATCCACATGTTATTTCATCTCCAAGTCACGCTATCAAAAATATTTGCACTCTCAAATCTACACATAGATAATATAGAATAAGCATGACTAGAAATCAAGTACTATTAACGATTTTTGCATGGCATGATTTTCCTTCCTCAACTACCTTAATACCTGAAAACATTGAATTTTTGTGTACTTCATTGGTGCTCGAAAAACTGATTTATTGATTGATTGCAACAGAATATAAAATTGCGAGGAATTATATGCACCATCAGCCTTACTTTCCAACCATGCCAAGCAATGAGCTTAAGGTTTCATGGTTTCGGTCATACACAATGTCGACGTTTGTTGTCGGTAATAATCTATATGGGGCTATGCACTGGATCGAAACTCAATGGTAACACGGGACAAGGGATTAGACAGGTTCAGGCCCTCAACGGTGGAGGTAATACCCTAGTCCTGTGTTGTGGGATTATGAGAAGTATGCTTGCTTGTGCATGTCTTTGCATAGTATTCTCCGCCCCCTTTATATAGGTAAGGGGCGGAGGGAGCCGAGTCAGTTACTAGATGGAGATTCTATCTCCAGAATACAATTGTATCATTCCTAACAATAGTTAGTTACCATCCTTTATCCTATCTTGTAGGGCACAATGGTGATAGTCTGGGTAAAGCCCGATTTTTTATAACCGTCCTGGGACGCCCCCTCTTGGTGGGCCCTTGCGGCCCGTCTTGTAGGTACCCGGGGTCCACATACTCCACACACAACCTCTTTCAAGTTCATATTAAAGTGCAATGAAAAACAATCTCGTAAAGAAGAAGTGCGATAGTACATACTTCCTTGATCTTGCATCTATTAATTATCATTTTTTTAGCTCTTAGCTCTTAACTTTGCTAACTTTCACGTTGAGCACTTTTTTGGGTAGGATCAAGATAGCCAAGAAAGTTCAAACATAACAAGATTTAATTCAAGTTTTCATTCCATTTAAAAAGCCATGTCATAATCTAAATCATATATGCATAAACATGAAGTTGCAAAGGCCTTGTAGCATAAATGTGTATCAAATATAATGCTCATTATTTTTTCAATCTTTTTTTTTGTTTTTCATTGAAGAAACACAAAAAATGTGTTACAAAATATTACAAAGTTTTCCCAAACTCCCCCTCAAAACAATCCCATTGGGTGAACCACCCAAAGTTCTCCCCGAATAAAAGCAAAATGAGAAGAAGATAAAGTTTTTGTGAAAATATTTGCCAATTGATGTTCAGTATCCACATGATGAAGCACAATATTTCTCTTTTCTACATAATCTCTAAGAAAGTGAAATCTAATCTCAATATGTTTTGTCCTAGAATGTTGCACAAGGTTCATAGCAATGCATATTGCACTAGTGTTATCACACAAAAGAGGAACACTATATAAATTAACCCCATAATCTTTAAGTGTAGCTATATCCAAAGAATTTGAGAACAACAATTAGCAGCAACCACATATTCAGATTCAACAGTTGAGTGTGCAATAGAAGATTATTTTCTAGATGATCATGCAATAAAAGAATTACCCAAGAAGTGACATGAACTAGATGTACTTTTTCTATTAATTCTACATCCTCCAAAATCAGCATCAGAAAATGCTCTTAAACTAATACATGAGGAAGCAGAAAGCCAAATGCCAAAATTTTGAGTACCATCAAGATACTTGAAAATTCGCTTGACAGCTTGTCTATGTGAAGCACGTGGAGAAGCTTGAAAATGAGCACACAAACACACAGCAAATTGTATATCTAGTCTTGATGCAGTGAGGTACAAAAGTGAACCTATCATGCTTTTATATTTCTTTTGATGAACCGTCTCACCATCTTCATCCAGATCAAGTGTGCAAGTGCCTCTCATGGGTGTCATGATCGGCTTGCAGTTTTCCATCCCAAAATGACGAAACAAATCTTTTGTGTACTTACTTTGATGAACAAAAGTATCTTCCTTCATTTGTTTGATTTGGAATCCCAAAAAATATGCTAACTCACCCATCATACTGATCTCAAATTCCTTCCTCATGGTTTTTGAAAACTTAGATACTAAAACATAAGAGGAACCACCAAAGATAATATCATCAACACAAATCTGAACGAACAGTTGATCATTGACTTGCTTGAGTAAAAAGAGAGTTTTGTCAACCTTTCCCATTATAAACCCCTTTTCAAGTAAAAATATTTTTAGCCTATCATACCATGCTCTAGGGGCTTGTTTTAAACCATACAAAGCTTTTGACAATTTATACACATGATCTGGATACTTAGGAATTTCAAAACCAGATGTTTGCTTAACATATACCTCCTCATTAATATAGCCATTAAGAAAAGCGCTTTTCACACCCATTTGGTACAATCTAAAACCTTTAGATGTAGCAAACGCTAAAAGAATTCTAATGGCTTCAATTCTACCAACAGGAGCAAAGATTTCATCAAAATCTAAACTTTCAACTTGTGTAAAACCTTAAGCAACCAATCTAGCCTTATTTCTAACAACAACACCATCCTCACTTTGTTTATTTTTGAAAACCCATCTAGTTTCAATTATATTAAAATTAGGAGGTGGTGAAACAAGTTTCCAAACTTTATTACGTTCAAAATTCTCTAATTTCTCAAGCATGGCATTGATCCAAGATTCGTCAGTTAATGCATGAGATATATCTTTGGGTTCAAAAGAAGCAACTAAAGTAGAATGAGCATGAGTATCAGAATGAATAAACCTGGATTGGGTGACTCTCTCATTTAAATCTCCAATCATTTGTTCAGGTGGATGCCTCCTCTGAATATGCAAATGAGCTATAACTTCATAAACGTCTCCCTCTCTTTCTTCATTTTCAGCATGTACAGATGATGTTGTAGCTTGAGGATGCTCAGCTGTAGGTGATGTAATAGTAGGTGCCAAAGGTGCTACAACTGGTTATGTAGTAGTAGGAATCAACACCTCATCCTCAACATCATCATCATTGTCTTCATGAACAAAGATACTCTCCCCTTGAAAATATGCACGTCTACCTGTATCATTTGGACTATTACTTGGACTAGTCTCATCAAAAGTAACTTCACAAGTTTGTACAATTTTGTTAGTCTCCAAAACAAGCACATGGTAGTCACGTATATGAGCAGGATATCCAAGAAAAATGTCATCAATTGATTTAGCTTCAAATTTATCAAGATGTCTAGATTTCAAGATAAAGCATTTGCACCCAAAAACTCTAAAGAGAGAAACACTAGGCCTATGTCCAAACCAAAGTTCATATGGAGTTTTACCCAATTTTGATCTCAAATAAATACGGTTTGAAACAAAACATGCAGTAGATATCGCTTTAGCTCAAAACTTTTTAGGATTTTGATGCTCATCTAACATGGTCCTAGCCATCTCAACCAAAGTTATACTTTTCTTTCAACTACACCATTTTGTTGAGATACTCTAGGTGAAGAAAATTGATGGTCAATTCCTTTCTCAACACAAAAGTGATCAAAAGAAGAGTTTTTAAACTCAGTTCTATTATCACTTCGAATAGCTCTAAGAGCTCCTGGGTGATCAACAGATAATCTAAGAAAAAGACTTCTAAAATGACTAAAAGCCTCATCTTTAGATGCTATAAAATAAACCCAAAAGTATCTAGAATAATCATCAACAATAACAAGTACATACCATTTGCCTCCAAAAGATTGAAGTCGATAGGGTCCAACTATATCAAGATGTAGTAACTGTTTTGGTGCATTTGTCATCACCATAGTAAGAGGTGGATGTGAACCTGTAATCATCTTACCATATCTACAAGAAGAGCACACTAAATCGCTATCATCCTTAAGCTTAGGCAAACCACGTATGAGGTCTAAACCACTAACACAAATAATATGATCAAAACCAATGTGACTAAGTCTACGGTGCCAAAAGAATAAATCTTTAGAAACATTAGCAACTAGACACTTATGCTTAGAAGAGAGTGATGCATCAAAATCAGCTTTAAATACTCTTCCAAAGCGTGAAATCCTGAAAACAAGATCACCTAAAACATCTAAAACTTTGCATTCATTTTTCTTAAAACACACTTCAAGATCTTCATCAATCATTTGTGAGATAGAAAGCAAATTATATTTCAAGTTTTCAACAAGAGTCACATCCTTAAACATAAACTTATCATTTGCATTCACTGTACCTTTTGCCACAACAGAAGTGGAAGAAGCATCTCTAAAAGTAACACTTTCAGCACGAGATGAGCGAGTGAGGGAGGAGAACCAATTCTTATCACCGGACATGTGGCGTGAGCATCCGGAATCCACTAGCCATATGTTCTCCTTCCTCGCGCGAGAAGCCTACATAGAAGCAGAAAATGTTGAGGTCTCAGTACTAGGGTTAGAAATAAGATGTTTAGGAATCCAGTACTGAGACACGACGCACAACAGTAGGCACAACATGAGTATTCTCATGCACAAAATCATATTTATCTTTTCCCGTGTTTCTAGTAATAAAAGGTGTTTGCTTCACCCTAGACACATAATGAGAAGCAAAGCGTGCGTGTCTGAAATTAGACCTAGCTTTAGCCCTTTGTTTCTTTTGTTATTTAGCTAGTCTAAAGAAAAAATCTACTAGATGTCTATTTCTACCACAGTGAGTGCAATTGTACTTAACATGATGTTTAGCTTTAGAAGTAGAAGCATCATTTCTATTCCTCATAGTAGAAAATAAAATTCCAGCAAACTTAAAAGGAAGTTTCTTATAACCCTTTTCAAGAATCTCAAATTTATCATTACAAAGAGCCTTAACAATAGTGGGAGCTTGAGTTTTATATGAAGCATATGGATCAAAACCTAAATCTCTTTTGTTTGTGCTAACCTTAGATTGGTCCAAAATTATGTTTAAGTTTTTCTTCCCTTTAGTGAAACGTTCTAAAGACTCTTGCAAGTAATCAACCTTTTGAGAAAGAACAGAACAATTATTGCAAGTAACATCCACTTTTCCTTTTTACTTGCGATAAATAGAGTATGAAAGAACCTCATGAGTGAGCAAAGCATTGGTCATTTGAGAAACCCTAGCATTAGCATTATGCATCTTCAATTCTAGTATATAACATTTAGAACATGGAGTTGGATCATACAAATCAACAGTAGAACAACAAGCATTTTTAACAAATTTCTCACTTTTCTTATGTTCAGTCTTAACTTGCTCTAAGAAGGAAGCATGTTCTTTTCTAAGTGAAGCAAGCTCATCATAAATTAAGTCACATGATTTGCAAGCACATCATCAGGAATCAAAGTTTTAAGTCTAGCAATTTCAGCATTCAATGATTCAACAACAAAATCATGTTTCTTAATTTTCTTATCACGTTTATCAAGTAATTTTTCAAGAGGAGCAACAACAATAGCTAATTCATCGCATGAAGGATCTACCTCATTGAAGTCACTTTCATGATCATCCTCGGTGAGCTATCCTTTCTGCTTGTCATGAGACACAGCCCGATCAAATCATGCTTGCTTGGAGTTGCATCATCCTCGCTGCTCTCAGAATCTACATCGATCAAACCAACTTGCCCAAGTGCAGAGAGAACACGATGCACTGTCTTTCCATTCACAAAGCTCCGCTTCTTGCTATAACTTGGAGAGAACTTCTTCTTCTCTTTCATTTTGTCCTTGTCCTTCTCATCATTTGATGCTTTACCTGCAAGTTTAAGACAATTTGGACGAATATGGTTGAGATCACCACACTCATAGCATCTTGGAGGACCACCACCAACCACTACAAGAAACAGTGAAAAATTCGTGGGTTTTTTAAAATTCGTGGGCCAACATAAAACTCACGAATTTATACATTTAAATTCGTCGGTATGTAAAAAAACCCACGTATTTAATTAAATTCGTGGGCCCAAAAAATACCCACGAATTTATATTTTTAAATTAAATCGGCTTTTTATCTTGGCTACAATTTAATTAAATTAAATGGGCCCAAAAATACCCACGAATTTATATTTTTAAATTAAATCGGCTTTTATACTAGCGCTGCAATTTAATTAAGTTAAATGAGCACAAGTAGCCCACGTATGTAAACAGAGGGGTTAAGGCGCTTCTCGGCCAGAGATTTAGCTCATCTTGGCGCCGCCCCATCTTCCTCAAAACACAGCGCTGCCCCATCTTCTTCCCCATTCGGTTGCCCCTCTCGAGGTCAGCTGCACCGCCTCCTCCCTCGGCCGTGGCCGTGGTCGTCTCCCTCGGTCGCCGCCCCTGGTCACCGCCTCACCGGCCTCTCCCCAGCTCCTGCGGCGTAGCCCTAGATCCCTGCGCCCGGCCTAAGCAGACGAAGTGCCTCCCGCTCCTTCCTCCGACCAGCCAGTGCCCTCCCCAAGCCGGCCAGCGCCGCCTCCTACCGGCTGCCGCACCCCTGCGCCACCCTCCCCGGCTGCCGCACCCCTGCGCCACCCTCCCCGGCGCCCCTACCTGGTGAGCTTTCAACCTTAAATTAGTGGGAGGGGGATTTGATTCAATGTGCTTGCTACATGTTTGATGAAATGCCTAGGAGATGTCCTAAAGTGTAAACTTGTTAGTTGTGATTAATGGTTGCAAGGTGATTTGGAATCTGAGATTGTGCTGCTATAATTGTGATTTCTTAGTTGATCTACGATATGTGATGTTTAATTTATTTGTGATGTTGAGGTGAGCTAAAAGTTTGCATACTTGTTTTCAATTATCAAACATGTGTACAAGATGGATTAATACAACCATACTGATATTTTATATAGTTAGGAGGCATTCAGTTAGTAATCCTCCACTTTCGACTTTAAGGTATGGTTACATCATTGAGATCATCTCGAGCAAATGGAATATCATATTCAACTATAGAAGAGGCATCTGATTCATGAATTTCCACGTGTGTCATGGCGTGAGCTCATTTATGCCTATGCATTTACCACGTGGTTTATAAATAGTTTTCCCATTCAGTGAAGGCATCTCCATGATTAGGATGTCATACCTGTTAGGTAACATTCTCTTATCCTAAAAAACGACATTAACATTATATTTTGCATTTTGATGCCATTTTTTCCTAGTTCCTACTTAAATTACACACCATGATTCCTGATTCGTGAAGCAACGTTGTGGCAGTGTTCTTTTTTTTCTCTCTCTTTCAGTTTTGTGTGTAGTATCCGCCAACGTGTTATCATTTTAGTGCAAAACTCTAGATTTCAGGTTAACCTATATGACTTTTTTAGTTTTGGAATTAGGCATTTTCTTCCCATGGTTAGAATGATATTGTATGTCTCTTGCTTATCTCTAAATTCTGGTTTAAACCATGTACCATGACTGAAATTGGCCTTTCTTTATGTACCATATGAATGAAATCCTTGACATAATTTTTAGAAAATGATGTTACGCATTTATTACCCTATGCTCATGAGTATAGAGATGACCAAAACATTTTCTTAAAAAATAATTCATCAAAAACTTCATCACAGCTTACTAGATATTACTAAAATCTACCATTCCCACTACTAGTTATGGAAAGCTGGAACTACTACATCCATTAATCGAGCCTATCAACCTTGTACCAAAAACTGCCAATTGAAGTATCCCTATTTATTACAGTATCTGCATTGTTTGCTTCTATAACACCCCAAAATTTGAATATACATTATTTAATTATTTACAGTATCTGCATTATTTATGCTTGTAGTTGATTAGTTACTTATCACTTGTGTTTGCATTAAAGATCTGCTAGAATGTCTCATACGGTTTGAGAGATTGATATATATATTATCACCGCAAATGTTTTTTTGTCTCTGTGAGTGGATGTCCTATTTACTAGAGAGGTCATGCCGAAATTTTGTACATTTCGGTGACTTAGTTTTAAGCCGATTTAAAGAGTTAAAAGGTTGGTTGTTGCATGGGGCTGTGATGTGTGAGCGATCCAACGTGATTTCGGCCGCATAACCCTGTTGTTCTCCGACGCACCAGCATCGATCAGGCGTGCATTTGGAGAACAGCGGGTTGTGCCATCCAAATTTCATTCGGTTCGTAGCGCACGTCATAGGTCGCATGCAATGGCCTCCATGGAGCATTCTTTTCATCTCTGTGATGAATTACCAATCAGATAAGCCTAAAAGTCTTTTTTAGGTTAACCCAGCTTTTAAGTTGTGAATTTACAAGATGGATAATGTACCATCTCCTCGTATAAGCTTCAATTTGGAGGTGGGACTTAATCTTATGAGGATAGTCAGGAAAAAAAATCCAGATATGTGACTTAAACCTTTTCTTAAGCTTATAAACTCAGTAAGCCCAAGTTAGGCTAAACAGATCTTATCTGAAAAACATGTGTTAGTGTTATTTAATTACATTGGCCATGTAATTGAGTTACTATGCTATGCTCATCATCTAGCTGATCTATATATCATATTTTTTTTTGTATTTGCACAAGTTGCACTTATCTGAAAAACATGTGCTCGTTTGAAGTTATTTCATCTCATTTTATATATTTTTATTCTCTCGCTGCCATTGTATATAACGTTAGATTTAGGGTTTGATTTTAACAGTAGAGAGCCTAGGCGTCACCCATTCGGGAACGGCGCATATCACATTTACTTGTGAGGTGCGCGCGGTTCCGAATTGTCCAACAGTATTTTGGACAGGCGAGAATGTTGGTTGTTGCATGGGACTGTGGCGTGTCGGCTGATCCGAGCGTGATTTTGGCCACATAACCTGTTGTTCTCCGACGCACCACCATCAGGCGTGCGGTTGGAGAACAGCGGGGTTATCTTCTTGAAATCGTTCGGTTTGTAGCGCACGCGTCACAGTCGCATGCAACGGCCTCCATTCTTGGGTGGGTTTAGAACACATCTTTCCTAACAGGGTTGTCTTTGTCACCTAAGCCACGGTTATGCGTTGACATCATTTCATTTGTTTAGCTTTGAGAATGGGTGACGATCGAAGGGCGATGTATGACGGATGGAGGAGTGATGGGGGCCACTCAAGGGAATGGGGCGAGATCACGGATGCTTTCTTGAAGCAAGCATTCGCTCGAGGAGCTGAATATGTGTATTGCCCGTGTACCCTCTGCGAGAATAACAGCTACTACAGCAAGGATATAGTGCAGTATCACATTTGCAAAAGCGGGTTCATGCCTAACTATTTGGTGTGGCACCGTCATGGAGAGGCAGCGAGGCAGCCCATTGAGTCGGACCATGGGGACGATCATGGCCGGATGGAAGAGATGTTGGATGATCTTGGCGAGGGATTGAATTTAACTTTCGGGGAGGGGTCACGGTAGGAGGAGGTTAAGGAATTCTATAGGCTACTTGACGCCTCGGATGAGAAGCTGCATGACTTGACCAATGTGACCGTCTTGCGGCGGTTACACGGCTTATGTCGATGAAGTCGAAGTTCAACTTTTCGAACAAATGCTTCAACGCTTTGCTTGAACTTATGAATGATGTCCTGCCGCCTAACCACAAGATGCCAAAGGATTTGTACCAATCGAAAAAGTTGATGGCTGGCACAGGGATGAATTACCGGAAGATTGATGTGTGCGAGAATAATTGCATGTCGTTGGAAGGATCATGACAAGGATACTCATTGTATGCATTGCGGTAAGTGTAGATTCGTTGAGGTGGTAGATGAGGAAGGGGTATCGGTGACTACAAAGGTCGCAACTAAACAAATTTCGGTACATGCCGATCACGGATAGGCTTAAACGGTGTACATGTCAAAAGAAACAATGAAACATATGCGGTGGCACAAAGAAGGTAAGCGTGAGGACCAAGACCGGATATGATGGTGCATCCGTCGATGGCGAGGCATGGCGGGCATTGGACCGATTTGATCCTGCATTTGCAAGCGACCTAGGAGTGTCCGTCTTGGTTTGTCCACGGACGGTTTCACACCTTTCAAAGACAAGCGCTAGCCCCTACTCTTGTTGGCCGGTATTCATCATGCCATACAATCTTCCACCTGAGATTTGCTTGAAAGAGGGGTTCATATTCCTTGCTCTTGTCATTCCAGGTCCTAAGCATCCAGGAAGGATCTCAATGTGTTCATGCGGCCCTTAATTGTGGTGAAAAAGTTGTGGCGAGGAGAAAAGGCATACGACAGCGTTCTTTGGTAGAGAATTTACCTTACGAGCCGCATACACGTGGTCGGTCCATGATTTGTTGGCATATGCCATTTGGGCGGTGGTGTGTTCATGGTCGCTGTGTTGTCCAATTTGTATGGTCGACTGATGCATTCAGGCTCACGCCGCGGTAAAAGATCACATTCTTCGATTGCCATCGACGGTGGCTTCGGCGAGGCACCCTTTAGGAATAACGTCAAAGCATTTGAAAAGGAAAGAAAGTTAAAGAGGGCCACCGGGCGACTCACAGGAGAGGAGATAGCTTAATGGCATAGTCGGCTTGAACGATCTACGAAGTGGGTTTCATCGGCTATGGAAAGGAGCACAACCGACTCATATTTCTTTTCTTTGGGAGCTGCCTTTACGCGAAAGCTTTGATTCTGCCGCATAACATAGATTTGATGCACCAAGAGCGCAATGTGGCGAAAGCATCATAAGCATGGTGTTTGATGTAACCGACAAAACAAAGGATAACGTGAGTGCTAGGAAAGACATGGGTGATCATTGTGCTAGGCCGTGGCTAGAGGTTAAAGTTGGTTTAAATGGAAATGAGAGCCGCCACGAGCTCCATCTTGTGTGAAGCCGTAAGACCGTAAACAGATTTTGAGGTGGTTGAAAACTCTAAAGTTTCTGATCGCTATGCATCTAACATAAAGCAGTGTGAATGTCGACCAGGTAAGCTAAGCGGGCTAAAGAGTCATGATTACCATATCATCATGGAAAGACTTGTTCCGGTAATGTTTCGTGGCTATTTTGATAATGAGTTGTGGAGGATGTTAGCCGAGCTCGATTACTTCTCTGACAGATATGCGCTAAGGAAATCTCAAGACGTTGATGCAGAAGTTAGAGAAGGGAATTCCATTGCTTGTATGCAAGTTGGAAAAAACTTTCCCACCTGGTTTTATGAATGTGATGCAACATCTGCTGGTGCATCTGCCTTGGGAAGCGAAGGTTGGAGGTCCTGCGTAGTTCAGATGGATGTATAGTCAGGAAAGGGAGTTGAAAAAGCTTAGAGCTACAGTGCGCAACAAGGCAAGGGTAGAGGGGTGTATCGCAGAGGCTTATGCAAGTAAAGAGATCACAAACTTCTCAACAAAGTATTTCGCACTCAAGCACAACGTGAATGTCCCTACGAATCGGTGCAGTGCCGCGGAAAAGAACCGTTGTGCGATCTTAAGCTTTTTCATTACAAGGGTCAACCTGTTGTGTCGTACTCTGCACACCATGTTGAGTATGAGGAGTGGAAACTGTCCATTCTTTACATGTTCACTAACATGGTAGAAGTTGAAAAATATTTTCATTAAGTGACCTTCTGAATTATGTTTTCAACATTTGAGTGTAGAGTCCTTTTAACACAGGATTAAATGACGCAGAGTGTTTGACAAAGAAAATTGAAGTCAACTCGACAACCCACATCTAAGCAATTGGATAACCTACGTCGTGATGGGTTGCAAAGCGGCCCAAGCTTAGTGCAATGGTTCCGTCGAGATGTAATTTGACTATTTATTCATTTTTAAAATGAACTGTTGTAGTAACCTAATATTAGACTAACAAAGGATGCATATTGCTATATAGTGTATGCGTGATGCCTCCGTCCCTGAGGATCTCCGACAGCTCTCGCATGGTGATGTGGCGGCAAGGAGCTATAGTCGCTATGATGTGAACGGGTTCCGTTTTGAACAGTGAAATTAGAAGCTAGCCGTCCACTTGCGGCCACTTCAAACAGCGGAGTAGTCACAACGTCATCCGATTCCAGCGGTGATATATTAGACTACTACGGTGTTGTACAAAACATAATTGAGTATACCTTTGGGGTGCCAAAGATCCAAGGTTGTGTTTTTTGATTGCCATTGGTTCGATCCACACAACGGCACACGTGTCGATGACTTTGGGATGGTGGAGGTGAAGCATAGTTCGCGGCTTCAGGGTCACATTAATAACATTGTGCTTGCACATCAGGTTGAGCAGGTGTACTACCTTAGCTATCCTCACCCTAGCTTGAAGGCTTGGTGGGTTGTATTTAAAGTTAACCCTGAAGTATATCCTCCTAAGGATGTTTCGTATGTGGAAAGCAACGTAGAAGATGATGTGGGTGATGTATATCAAGAAGAAGCTATGGGGGATTCTTTCCTTGTCTCCGACGGGGCAGGACTCGATCAATTACCTACCGATGCCATAGACTTAATAACAGATGAACCAGGCCCTTCACGAAAACGCCCTCAAAAGTCAGTAAGGATTGCACGTCTTCAAGCACGTCTCAATGAAATACGAGTCGCAGAAGCAGATTCCGACGCCGACGACTTTTGATATGTATATTTTGTAAGATTATTGTTGTCTCATTCATTTTTTGCAAGTTATTGTTGTCTCATTCATTTTGCAAGTTATTGTTGTCTCCTTCATTTTTTACAAGTTACTGTTGTCTCCTTCACTAACTCTTGTCAAATTTGAACAGATCTGGATGTTCGGGCATCAAAGTTGACAAGCTTAAAGGCAAGTTCGGTAGTCGTCCTCCGGAAGGTCGAGGAGTAGGGGTTACGATGCTCAGACTCGGCATTTGGCAGTGCCATATTTTTGAGGCTGCGCAGATTAGACAGCGGCAGGAGCAGCTCCAGAGGTGCTTCGATGAGCAGGCACGAGAACAGGCGCAGGAGCAACCTCAGGAGGACGAGGGGCAAGTGGGGGTTGAGGACGAGGGGCAAGTGGGGGTTGAGGACGAGGCGGAGTGGGATGTGAGGATGAGGACATGGGTGAGGCGGACGACGAGGAGGTCGGCGTTGGGGGTGGTGGCGGTGGGGCAGCAGATACAGATCAGACGCCAGAGGCCGAGGCGTGGCAGATGCAGACTTAGCGGCGACCTTAGACCCGATCGAAGAGGCGGGTCTTCTTCGGTACTATCAGTATATGTGTAGTATTGGATTATCATTTAATATCCATATTTACATTGTAATGTCTATAAACTAATGATTTGCATTTTAGGTTTCAGTAAAACCGTCTCGATTAAATCGAGATGCAACCCGGCCGATAGGAGGTTGATAGAGCTACATGGGAGCAGTATGATTATATCTTTCATGTCTTTTCTTTTAGCATGAGCTAAGTGACAACTGCCTCGTAGCCGATAGGAGGTTGATAGAGCTACCTTTTGATGCATCTTTGTCTTGTATTTTGTTGTAGGCAGTGGAAAGAGCCGGGTTGGACTAGGATGGGCCACATTACAAAGGTTAACGCCGTGCTGGGAAGCCCTTAGCCGCTACTACTACCCTGGCATGGTTGAGTCAGGTGGGGATAGATTCGCGGCCCACAACTGGAAGCACTGGGCGTTGAAGGAGAACGTGGAAGGAGGCGAAGACAGCCATACATGTCAGGGCGCAGTGTGGGCTGGCTTCTGGGTGAGTTTGCGTTATGTATTTACTCTATTTGAGTATTGCTTTAAATGTAAATACAATTTGACAATGTGTGATTATATGTAGGAGAGGTTTCGGCTTGAGAACGAAGACGATTACAGCCTTTTGAAGAAGGCCAAAAGCGTCTTCAACAAGGCGGCACAAAAGGTTGTCGGAGATTCGTTCAGCAATGCCCGGATTCAAGCTGTCATCAATTTTTACAAGAGGGTGAAGAAGGTGAACATGAGAAGAGGACCAGAGGCGAGGAGTATACACCTGACAGAACAAGAGTATCTCGAGAGCTCGGTCGATTGGATAATGAAGGACATGGAGGCTTGGAGGTGGATGTGCCGGTACTGGGCGTCGGAGGATTTTCAAGAAAAATCAAATAGAAATCGAGGGAACAGAAGAAGTAGATTGGGGAAGCACAAATACGGCGCAGACGGACACATTGGCCTAGAGCAACGAATGGTAAGTATCGGTATTATAATTGTTAGTGAATTTGTCACTATGTTTCTAACTTTGCACCGTAGGAGGCTGAAAGTGGGAGTACTCCCTCTTTTGTGGAAGTTTACATCCGGGGGCACAAATGCGAGGATCCACAGAACCCAGATGTTTTGTGCGACGACGGGGCTAGTGAGAGGATGGTAAGTATAAATGAAACAATATGTTTTGTGCAATTTTAAATCCGGGAGCACCAAATGTTTTGTGCAATATGTTTTGCAAAGCGTCATATGCGGAACAAATGACACAACGTCATGGGACGGAGTTTGATTGGAGGCAGCGCCCGTCGATGTGGAAGCCTTGTACCACGCTGGAGGGCCTAAAGCATGGGAGGTTCGTTAATAAAACTGATTTTAATTGTTTTTGCTCTATGAATAAAAAAATGTTGCATGGTCACATTTCAAGATATATCGTTTGTAGGTGGGCCATGGGGACGGAGTTGTCGAATGCGATCATCTTCCACGAGGCTCGGTTTCCTCACGGAGTGCTCACTCGTCGAGGTCCGCACGGGAAGCACAAAGCGCGGGAGGAGGCTCGTGAAGCGAGAGGAGGCTCGTCAAGCGAGAAGAGTCTCGTCAAGCACGAGAGGAAGCTCGCAGGCCGAGAAGACTCGAGAATACATGAAAATGTATCTGCAGGTACAATCTCAACTTTGAACAAATCGATCATTTGTACATCCGTGATTAAAATCTAACAAACAATCTATATGCAAAGAATCGTCACAATCTCTTGGACCTAACGTGCCAGTGTTTCGTCCTCCTATTATGCCCCAGGTAAAGATACTTGAGTTCATTACTCTCTAACTCACTTAGCTCATAAAATCGTGTTTCTGACAAACTTGACTATTATGTCATAGGCCTCCCGACCACCTCCTTCTGCATGTTTTCTCCTCACATGCAGCCACCACCACAAGGAGAAGCATCACAGGATGCTCAAACTCCCCCGGCGTCCTACATACACCCTAATGGGATGCAGGCACCACCCCTAGGAGATGCACCTCGGGTTATATGAAATTCTCATGCATTCTTTATTTTTAAAAACTCTATTCAGATAATTGATATCACAAACTATGATCCATAGGGCTCCCAGCCTCCTCGTCCTTTCTACATGTTCACCCCACGATGCAAATACCTTCAGAGGAGAGGCACCACAGGTAAAGATGGATCGGTTCAATTCGATATTCAAAATTTTAACGAAAGATTTAAATGTGGCATAATGTACCTAACTATGCCTTACAGGGCTCCCAGCCTCCAAACCCGTTCTACATGTACCCACCACCTATGCCAGGCCAAGGAATGCCTATGTACTTCAACCATTGGGCCATGCAAACACCTCGAGACAACACCACATGTATGGATGTCAAAAACATTCTAAGTTTACGAAACGAGCTAAGTTTGTCAATTGTGAGCTAAAACCAAGTCAAATTGAGTAAATTGAGCT
This sequence comes from Rhipidocladum racemiflorum, assembly GCA_036346355.1. Lineage (NCBI taxonomy): Eukaryota > Viridiplantae > Streptophyta > Magnoliopsida > Poales > Poaceae > Rhipidocladum > Rhipidocladum racemiflorum. Next base: position 77,643,434 of record CM070583.1, on the reverse strand, counting down.
ACCTTCACAAAACTTAGTCAATTATATCACATTTAGGCAAATAAAACTCAATTACTGTCAAAGTTGAGCCGGACTTAGTCAACTTGAGCAAATTCAATATACGTGCAAAACTTAGTCGATTTTACGACACTTAGGCAACTCATGCTTAAACCTTGCACAAATCATCTCAATGTTTGCTAAGTTTGCAAATTGAGTTAACTTTGTTATTTGTGAGTCAAGACTAGTCAAATCCTGCAAATTGAGGTATTTATGCAATAATTATTCGATTCTTATCAAATTGATAATTAACATGTAAACCCTAGTCAAATTGAGGCATTCGTTCAAAAGCGAGTCGATTCTACCACATTTAGCCAAATATAGCTTAAATCTTATCAAATTCATCTCGGTGGTTGCTAAGTTTGCGAAACAAGGTAATTCTATCAATTGTGATCCAAACTTAGTCAACTTGACGAACCGCTTTATTCAGGCAAAACTGATTCGATCCTAGGACATTTAGCACAAATCATTTCGATATTTGCTAAGTTCGACGATATGTTACTTGTAACACAACCTAGTCTTGAACTTGCAGGTTTCTGGGTCACGCCCTCCAGCACGTACTAACGACGACATCATAGAAGACGTCATAGTCTCGCCCTCCGGCGGTGGTGGTAGCGCTCACAACTCCAACAACCCCGAGACATGAATTGCATTGTGAGCTGGATTGGTGTATTACTGTTGGACTTTATGACTTCGTCGTCGGATTTGTATTGTGATGGATAGATTGTAATGTGGATTGTAATGCGTAGTTTACAAATTGTCGTTGGATGTGTGATTGGTTATCTAAGGATCTGCTAGAATGTCTCCTTTTGGTTTGAGAGATTGATATATATATTATCACTGCAAATGTTTTTTTTGTCTGCTGAGTGGATGTCCTATTTACTAGAGAGGTCATGCCGAAATTTTGTACATTTCGGTGACTTAGTTATTCGTTGTGGAGTTTGATTCTTGAATCATGTTGGTAATACTCTTGAATTGTTCGTAATACTCTTGAATCTTGAGTTGTCGATATATATTGAGTTTTGATTGAATGTATAGATATTGATATTGAGTGTTTGATTGAATGTTGAATGAGATGCATACCGATCGATATATATTGATTGTTTGATTGAATGTTTGATTGAATGTATAGATATTGATATTGAGTGTTTGATTGAATGTTGAGATGCATACCGATCGATATATATTGAGTGTTTGATCGATATAGATATTGAGTGTTTGATTGAATGTTGAATAAGTTTGATTGAATGTTTGATCGATATATATTTGAGTACATATATTTGATCGATATATATTTGAATCTTGTGATGGACTTATTGTGATGTGTTGAATAAGATTGAATGTGAAGATGCTTGTGTTGAATGACATGCATATCGATCCATATATATGCGTGGTCGATATATTGAGTGTTTGATTGAATGTTGAATAAGTTTGATTGAATGTATTGAGTGTGATGCATATGGATATATATATATATATATTAAGCGTCAGTTAAATTCGTGGGTTTCTGCCTGGCCCACGAATTTAAGTTAAATTCGTGGGTTTTCCTGGCCCACGAATTTAAGTTAAATTCGTGGGTTTTCCTGGCCCACGAATTTAAGTTAAATTCGTGGGTTTTCCTGGCCCACGAATTTAAGTTAAATTCGTGGGTTTTCCTGACCCACGAATTTACTAATTAAATTCGTGGGGCCAGAGAAACCCACGAATTTATCAGTTAAATTCGTGGGCCAAGCAGAAACCCACGAATTTAACTTAAATTCGTGGGCACCCACGAATTTAACTTAAATTCGTGGGCACCCACGAATTTAATTGATTAATTTCGTCGAGTTAAATTCGTGGCCTAAATTCGACGGTTTGCGCACGAATTTATATTAAATTCGTGGGTTTTGGCCTAAATTCGTGGGTTTCTGGCCCACGAATTTTCCCCTGATTCCTGTAGTGAACTCTCTTCCTCATTCTCACATTCTGCAAAGCTTTGTTAAAATGAGGAGTGTCGACGATTGGAGAACGGGCTCCCGCCGAGCTTACTTGTTGAATGTGGGATCAACCGAAACCCCTTTCTGCCAAAGGTGTAGCATCGAAGACGCGGAAGATGGTCTGTTAGAACAGACATGAACACAAAGATTTTATCCTGGTTCAGACCTCTCATGATCGAGATAATAGCCCTACATCCAGTCGCCTGGTGGCGTTTTTTGCTATTCGAATGATGGATCCCCCTCCCTCCTAGGGGCTAGGGGGATTAAATACAAGATACCTGTGTTATATACATGGTAACTACCCCCTAGATTTACGACATGCTTCCATAACCGTAGCGCCCACGATCCGGGGCCCTTGATCTGCGCAATTAATTTGAATTTCCGGTGCACCTGCCCTTGATTTCCGGCGGATTGATTGCCATCTTCCTTTCTAGTGGCAAGACCGGGTCCCCCGACCATCCGCCCGGGTAACGGCGTGGCCATCACGAGCATGATCGCTCGTGATCGTCCGGTATGGTCGTAGGCGAATGGGTAGACACGCATGCACGGGAGTTATGTTGCCCGGATAGTTTTCCGAGCATCTTCTGCTGGTGCTGTATGGTCGGTAGCTTCAGGATCTTCTGGGGGCACAACGGTCTTTTATCAGATAGTCAAATCCCCGACAAGGAGAGAGTAACGCCAAATCTTCTTTAGGAAATCAAGTTGTTCATCGGTTAGTGAAGACAAGGAAGACAAAGCAAAACTTGATGAAGAAGAGTTATTGTGAGACATGTTAGGTTGGGAGATCAAAGCAATTGACTTATAATCATCTTTCCTAGTAAGAACATCTAATTCATGAGTTTTCAACTTAGAATAAAGAACATCTAATGTAAGTGTACTCACGACAATTGATTCTCTAATAGATGTTACTTTCATCTCCCAAATTGACATGTCTAAAGCACTAAGAAATTGTCGAGCATTTGCAGCATCAGTGTAGTTAACTCCAACAGCACGTAGATTGCTAAGAATTTTATTAAAGCGTGCAAAGAAATCATCTAATGATTCACCAGGCTTCATCTCAAAGTGCATAAATTCTTTTTTTATAAATATCTTGACGTACATGTTTTACCATGTTTGAATCTTCATGGTAATCATAAAGAGATATCCATACCTCATATACAGATTTAAGATGAATCACGCGGTCAAAGTCGCTCCTTCCTAATCCTTGGATGATTAGATTTCTCGTCTTGCTATTAGCCTCCACATGCGCTCGATTTGTGTCGTCAACTTCATTATTCTCAGGTGCTTGATAAGGTTTGTACACTTTCTCCCAAATTGCAAAGCTCTGAGCTTGAATGTATGCCTCCATCTTCGTTTTCCAAAACAGAAAATCAACACCATTGAAAACACAAGGTTTTGTCGAATACCTATCCACTGCTATGATTTCTAATCACCGGTTAAGATTAATTAGAAAAACCTTGCTATGATACCACTTGTAAGATCGATATATATTAATATAGCAATCAGAGGAGGGGTGAGTGATTGCACGGAAGCTAAAACAAATTTTTATTGATTATCAAAACACACCTAAACAAATTATAAAAAACCGCTTCGGTTTCAGCAAAAACAGACTGACATACATTCACTAAAACAGTAATTCCTGAAGATCCAACCGTCGGATTTATCTAAAATTTGAAATGTGGAAACTAGATTCAATTTTAAAACTAAACCAACAAGAATCAGCTCAATAGGATCTACGGATCGAAAGTTATGACCATCTCAAGTTGACTATACCAGATTATGACGGAAATCAATCAACCCTAATTACTAAATTAATCAAGATCTATGAGGAATTAACGAATCAAACTTTTTAGATCAATAACTTGATGCCCTAGGAAGGTTTGTGTTGGGGATTGACTATCTGATAAAAGACCGTTGTGCCCCCAGAAGATCCTGAAGCTACCGACCATACAGCACCAGCAGAAGATGCTCGGAAAACTATCCGGGCAACATAACTCCCGAGCATGCGTGTCTACCCATTCGCCTACGACCATACCGGACGATCACGAGCGATCATGCTCGTGATGGCCACGTCGTTACCCGGGCGGATGGTCGGGGGACCCGGTCTTGCCACTAGAAAGGAAGATGGCAATCAATCCGCCGGAAATCAAGGGCAGGTGCACCGGAAATTCAAATTAATTGTGCAGATCAAGGGCCCCGGATCGTGGGCGCTACGGTTATGGAAGCATGTCGTAAATCTAGGGGGTAGTTACCATGTATATAACACAGGTATCTTGTATTTAATCCCCCTAGCCCCTAGGAGGGAGGGGGATCCATCATTCGAATAGCAAAAAACGCCACCAGGCGACTGGATGTAGGGCTATTATCTCGATCATGAGAGGTCTGAACCAGGATAAAATCTTTGTGTTCATGTCTGTTGTAACAGACCATCTTCCGCGTCTTCGATGCTACACCTTTGGCAGAAAGGGGTTTCGGTTGATCCCACATTCAACAAGTAAGCTCGGCGGGAGCCCGTTCTCCAATCGTCGACAGCTGGCGCCGTCCGTGGGGATCGACGGATTCTTTGCCAAAGGAATCCCGAAGGCGTCATCTTCCACATCTGATGACCGATACTGCACTACTTATGATGAGGAATCCCGAAGGCGTCATCTTCCACATCTGATGACCGATACTGCACTACTTATGATGAGGTAAGATACGTAAAAAAAAGGTTCTTTACCTCAAACAAACTGTGCTTAGAAAAGTAGTTTCTGTTTTGCGCCGAGCAAGTTCTTCGCTCGGGCGCAAATTTTATCCCCTTGCCCGAGCAGGTTTTTCGCTCGAATCTGTACTGAGTAAATTTTTAGCTCGGACGCGCGTTTCTTCACACCGAACGGGCATTGCACTCGGGAATTGATCTTGTTATATCTTGAAAATCGCTCTTATTCCTCCGAGCACGCGTTTCGCTCGGGGACTGTTCGTGTTCCGCGCCGAGCAGGCACTACACTCGGGTGCGAGTCTCCTCCGAGCACGTGTTTCGCTCGGGGACTGTTCGTATTCCGCGCCGAGCAGGCACTACGCTCGAACGCGAGTCTCCTCCTCCGAGCACGCTGCTCGCTCGGATCGTTCGTGTTCCGCGCCGAAGGTGCATGCGCGCTGGGCGCGAGTCTTTTCCTCCGAGCACGCGTTTCGCTCGGAGACGGTTGGTGTTCCGCGCCGAGTAGGCACTACGCTCGGGCGCGAGTCTCCTCCGAGCACGTGTTTCGCTCGGGGACTGTTCGTATTCCGCGCCGAGCAGGCACTACGCTCGGACGCGAGTCTCCTCCTCCGAGCACGCGTTTCGCTCGGGGACTGTTCGTGTTCCGCGCCGAGCAGGCACTACGCTCGGACGCGAGTCTCTTCCTCCGAGCACGCGTTTCGCTCGGGGACTGTTCGTATTCCGCGCCGAGCAGGCACAGGCACTACGCTCGGGCGAGAGTCTCTTACCCCGAGCAAGCGTTTCGCTCGGGGACTGTTCGTGTTCGCGCCGGCGGTATGCGCTCGCGCGAGTCTTTCCTCCTCAGAAACGCAGCGTTTCGCTCTGAGACGGTTGGTGTTCCGCGCCGAGCAGGCACTACGCTCGGGCGCGAGTCTCTTACACCGAGCAAGCGTTTCGCTCGGGGACTGTTCGTGTTCGCGTCGGCAAGCACTGCGCTCGGGCGCGAGTCTCTTCCTCCGAGCACGCGTTTCGCTCGGAGACGGTTGGTGTTCCGCGCCGAGCAGGCACTACGCTCGGGCGCGAGTCTCTTACCCCGAGCAAGCGTTTCGCTCGGGGACTGTTCGTGTTCCGCGCCGAGCAGGCACTGCGCTCGGGCGCGAGTCTTTTCCTCCGAGCACGCGTTTCGCTCGGAGACGGTTGGTGTTCCGCGCCGAGCAGGCACTACGCTCGGGCGCGAGTCTCTTACCCCGAGCAAGCGTTTCGCTCGGGGACTGTTCGTGTTCCGCGCCGAGCAGGCACTGCGCTCGGGCGCGAGTCTTTTCCTCCGAGCACGCGTTTCGCTCGGAGACGGTTGGTGTTCCGCGCCGAGCGGGCACTATGCTCGGGCGCGAGTCTCTTACCCCGAGCAAGCGTTTCGCTCGGGGACTGTTCGTGTTCCGCGCCGAGCAGGCACTGCGCTCGGGCGCGAGTCTCTTCCTCCGAGCACGCGTTTCGCTCGGAGACGGTTGGTGTTCCGCGCCAAGCGCGCTCTGCGTTTGAGCACATGTCCTCCCAGTCTATTTCCCTGGACATCTGGTCCATGTCCAGGATGCGGCAGCTCGAGCCTGGCTCGTCTGTCAGTTCCCCGAGCATTAGACCCATGCTCGGGATGTGGCAATGTGAGTCCGCTCGCATTCCGTTAGTAGCCTAGGCGTCTGATCCATGCCTAGTTCCCCTGTGCATCCGATCCATGCATGGGATGCGGCAGCATGTGTTTGTTCACAGTCTGCTAGATACCTTTATGCTAGGCGTCTGATCCATGCCTAGTTCCCCTGTGCATCCGATCCATGCATGGGATGCGGCAGCATGTGTTTGTTCACAGTCTGCTAGATACCTTTATGCTAGGCGTCTGATCCATGCCTAGTTCCCCTGTGCATCCGATCCATGCATGGGATGCGGCAGCATGTGTTTGTTCACAGTCTGCTAGTTACCTTTATGCTAGGCGTCCGATCCATGCCTAGTTTCCCTGGGCATCTGATCTATACTCGTGAAGTTGTTCGATCACGTTTTATTTTCCCTTTCGGCGCAGCTTGTGCCGACCTTTTTCCCCGAGCATGATTCGCTTGGGATGTGATAGTGTGAGCATGTCTCATCTATCAAATCTTTTTCCTGGTCATTTCATGCCCAGATGTTGAGGTAAAATGCTTCACCATTAAGAATTCAATCCCTCCTTGGACTTCTCAGTCTCAAGGAGACGACCCATCTCACTTGAGCCTCGGGGACTAGCTGTCGGGGATTGACTATCTGATAAAAGACCGTTGTGCCCCCAGAAGATCCTGAAGCTACCGACCATACAAAGACCAAAGAAGATGCTCGGAAAACTATCCGGGCAACATAACTCCCGAGCATGCGTGTCTACCCATTCGCCTACGACCATACCGGACGATCACGAGCGATCATGCTCGTGATGGCCACGCCGTTACCCGGGCGGATGGTCGGGGGACCCGGTCTTGCCACTAGAAAGGAAGATGGCAATCAATCCGCCGGAAATCAAGGGCAGGTGCACCGGAAATTCAAATTAATTGCGCAGATCAAGGGCCCCGGATTGTGGGCGCTACGGTTATGGAAGCATGTCGTAAATCTAGGGGGTAGTTACCATGTATATAACACAGGTATCTTGTATTTAATCCCCCTAGCCCCTAGGAGGGAGGGGGATCCATCATTCGAATAGCAAAAAACGCCACCAGGCGACTGGATGTAGGGCTATTATCTCGATCATGAGAGGTCTGAACCAGGATAAAATCTTTGTATTCATGTCTGTTCTAACAGACCATCTTCCGCGTCTTCGATGCTACACCTTTGGCAGAAAGGGGTTTCGGTTGATCCCACATTCAACAAGTAAGCTCGGCGGGAGCCCGTTCTCCAATCGTCGACAGCTTGATTGGATAAAATCAAAATTGTCATGATGAAATAATGAATCAATCTAGAATCAAAACAGACATGCAAAAGAAGAGAGAGAGAAATAAGAACTACTGTAGCAAATCACTGTAGATTACTGTATCGAATCACTGTATACGAGCACTGTACCAATACTGTAGCACACTGTAGCTTCAAGAAAACACTGTAGCTCCGCGGTGCCTATCGCTCTGCCACGCCCTGGTTGTCCTTTTTTTTGCACAGCCTACAACTCTGTCAAAACAGAAGATGCACTCTCCTATTTATACTAAACAAAACCCTAATAAATTGTACTCAAATACATGCATGCATATCCACTGGCCCAATTACATATGGCCCAATACATGCACATAGAGCTCAAAACTCACATATTTGCACGCGTACAGTCCACCTGCTGCTACCACGTGACTCACTCTCCTTCACGTGCACTGTTTTCTAGTCCAAACGTTTCGCGTGACATTCTTGACCACTAGGAGCTCGGTTCCTCCCTAAACCTAGTTCTGAACCTCAATTCCTCCATGAACCTAGTTCCGATCGCCGTCATCGACCATGTTCGACCTCAAGCAACACCTGCACATGAACAAACACAAAACCGTGTACGAGCACAAGTCCACGACTTAACTCAAGATCAGTATATGCAACCACTCGCATGAGCGTATTGCATCAAACAAAACAATTACCATGCTATCACAAGCATATTAATTAATTATTTAAAACAGCACATGCACATGCACCACACATGCCATGAGCACAACCACTTTACAATACCAAAATCAACACTATGCCAATTTTTCAGCACATGATTTCACACGGACTTTAATGTATAGACTATTCGGGAGATGTTGCGCTGCCCAAACACACTTAAAAAATTCTCTATCCCCCCTTAGTGACACATTTCCTAATGGTAAGTACATTTTTTTTGTTCTTCGTCATTTTACATCTTCTGAACTTAACTTTTGATTTATCGTCTTCATCCCGTGTTTTAGTGAATGTATGCATTGCTCCATGTTATTTGTGTGCCCTAGTAAACACTCTTCATCTAGTATTATAACGATTAGAGACTCAGAAAAGGAAAAGGCATTACAATTCTCATGTGAAGTTTTGTTTAAGAAAGAAAGCACAGGAAGAAGCTTTTGATGCATGCAACTGGTTTGGTCCTAAGAAAAAACTATTGGAACTAGACTGGTGCATTCAGTTCACCTTAAGAAGAGCTTAGTGTAACTGTGTAACAAGTAACAACCAATCTGTGTAGCTTGGAATAATCAGATGTGGGCTAGTAGGAGGATTGAAAATGTAGGGAGTCCTACAAGACATGTACACAATACTACTGGCAACTAACTGATCTAATTTATTTGACAAGGAAGCATGATGATGATGAAATATTTACTAAGGTATTATCCACTTATCTTTTTGCGTTGTGGCTTTCTTGCATGTATATTAGGTCAAATGACTTGTTAAATTGTGATAGTTCTGTTGCATTCGAACTCATACAGTTGATTAATCATTGTTATATATGTGGTATCTATTTTCGTGCGATATCCAATAAAAAATATTTGGTACCGTATCGATTACGCTCCGTATTTGCTTTGAACCTGTGACCGATATTATCCGCACCGTATTCGTATCCGGTAATATCCGTATCCGACTCCGAATTTGAAAAAAAAAAATTTAGTATACGAAAAGAGTAGTATCTGACCAAACCCGAGTCGATTGCACCCCTACTTCCATTGTCTCTAGGAGTCCAGATAGCCCTCTATTTATTTCAAAACAAAATAAATAATCCTTTAATTTTGGTCATGCATAACACTATGGGCACACAAACAAAGAAATGCAACTCAATCGAAACGCCTCAGAGTAAAAAGAAAACTAGCATCCAATTGTGGCTTATTAGATGGTTATGGCTATCATAACTTTATTTATTTGCTTTCGTACGTAAAAAAATGAAAACTGAAACGGTAGGTATTAGTTCTATGAAAGCATAGTTAAAATGTTTACTCTAACTACAATATTTGTTAAAAACACATTATTTCTTCTCGAGAACTAGGCATGATAGTTTTACACGGTACACGTATCTAAACAGATTATTGCATGGCTTACAGATTTAACCTAACAAAAAAATTGCACAGCCTTCTCGAAGAACAGTCAATTTTACATGATTGCTAAATTTGTATAACATAGATAGCTGCGGAAATAAGTAAGAATTCCTAAAGTACATGCTTCCAAGATGATAGCAGTAGTACACCTCAAACTACAAAAAATAATAAACAAATAATAGTAGCACCAAAAAACACATGAACTTTAATACTCCTGTTGCTATAACAAAAAGACATAATGTCATCCTTCATCACCAAAGTAATTGTACTCTTACCTCCTTTTTCTCGTGTAAAAACAGAATACGACAGAGCTCGTGCACATGTAGAACTAAGGACGAGTCAGGTAGGGTGAATAAGAAGGAATCGGTATAGGATGGTTCAGGATGCGTTTTAATATATGCATTTGGTCGAGCGTATAAAATTATTTTGTATAGACCGAAGTGGTACATATTCTAAAAATATTTTTCAAATATATTGTACCATTTCGTACCTTCAAATTGGCCGAATCATTCCGTACCATCCTGTACCACTAGTGATGAAGGTTATCATACTAACCTTATTCCTCCAACCAAACATCATCTCGTACCATTCCTTACCATCCCATCCAAGCAACCAAATAAAATCTTGTATCATTCCATTCAAACAACCAAATACTCTCCTTGTACCATCTCATTCAGGATCATCGCATTCATCATGTACCATCCTATCACATTCATTCTCGTTCAGCTAACCAAACGCACCCTAACAAACCTTGTTTGTAGGGCACTCCGTCTTCGCCTTAAAAGGCCATTGGAAGTAGAGAACCCATGAGAATCTTTTACCACAAAAGGTCCAGAAAAAACCCTACCCCAGTCTCCGGTACCCGTAGCCCAATTTTAACCCGCCCTATTTTATGAAACTTAAAGCCAGCTTTAATTTTTGAAAAACCGGTAAGCTCCCCAAACAGTTAAGCTTTTAAGCGACCTTTAGTATAAGCTAGAAGCCACATATAACTAGCAAAAACTAAAAGCTAAAAGCAAGATAGAACCTGCTTTTACAGCTTATTGCTGAGAAAAATTAGCTATGTGTTAAACGACTTTTTATAAAAAAAAAACTATAACTATTTTTTAGTATAAAATCTAAAAAGCATTTTTTTAAAAAAAAAATCTACAGCGCCCAAACATGTCTTCCTCTCTCCTCTCATCCCTCGTGCCTGACCACTAGTCCACTACCAATAGGGATGAAAACAGTACGGAAACGATCGTAAATGGCTAGTTTGTTTACGTTTCCACATTTTTTATCGGTAACGGAAACAAAATCGAAAACCTCGGGAATGGATACGGAAACGGATAGTGACGAAAAAGGATGCGGAACGAAACGGAGCAGATATAAAAACGAAAGCGAAAAATTACACAAGAACATAGTACAGAATCATAATATACATAACCACAAGAACAATGTAACTCATTCCACCTCCAAGGTAGACACAAGAATAGTGTTATATTCACCGATATCACTAAAAAGTTTTTTCACAAGTTTGTCAGCTGAAGGCTCGTTATTTGTCTCCCATATCAGACCACCATGTCCTCCTCCATATCATTATCATCGACATCATCTTGCTTCACCAACTACAAAGGTGTAATGCCCTAAAATTTGTATATTATTGTTGAATATTCATTTATGATTTTCTAAGATTTATCCTGGATTTTCTTGAGTTTATAAATACCATTTTGCTATTTTTAAATTTATAAAATTAATTTATTATGAAAAATAAAAACATAATTATACTAAAAATATTTTTTTTAGATTTAAAATATTTCAAAATATTTTTAAATTTTTTTTTAAAATTTCTAAACTCTATTTGTTATTTTCTATAAATTCATTTATATTTATAAAATTACCTTATCCTTTTTGGGCCAAGCTTGGTTCCGTTTTAATTTCTGATTTCACTTATATAGATTTTTGTTGTCATTTCTATTTTCGTTGGAATTGACTTTTCTGTTTCCATTCCTAACAAAAAAAAATCATTTCCATAACCATACTGATATTTTTCATCATAAAAAAAAACTTCAATTTCTGTTTATCTCCAAAACAATCAAAACTTTCTATTCCCTTTTCAATCCTAACTACCAACACGGTCACCCACCTCTAGGAAAAAAACCACAATGAATACCCACCAATTCTGCCACCTACACCACATGCATGGTCCCACATTTCTCCCTCTGTCCCACGTCTAAGTGCCATGTGGTGAGCAGTGGCATGAGATGCCTTGGTTTGATCCCTGGTGTCTCCGTTACCGTGTACGATAGAGGGAGTCAGGGAGATCCAGAGGTGCGTACTGTATATAGAGAGGAAGCAAATCCTTTTTCAAGCTTTAGGCTCAATTTTTTTTTTGTAAATATGTTTTTTTTCAAATTCTTTTTCAGGACTTTTGCAAAAAATTTTGCAAAATTGTAGATCTGATCATTCTCAACAGCGACAGCCGACAGCTATCTACCATGCTTATATATCACAGCAGGTACTTATCACATGCTCTCAATCATTCAGCTGTCGTGTTCTCAAACTACAATAGATGACACGTATCGTCTCTCTCTCCTTGATTTTAAAGTCGAGTAGACGACTGGATTTTCAATAGACTATAACAAGGTCAAAGTTTTTTAAAACAAGGTCAAGCGGAAAAAAACCGAAAGCTCTAGAGAGAGGGGGTGTTAGACTTAGGCCCTCAAGGGGAAACATCTTCTGGCACTGTCCACACAGTCGTGCTGTTCAATCATGGCCTGTTGCAGTAGTGTTGGCGTTTGCACTGCTCCTCTCTCCCCCGCAGCGTCACTGTACATTTTAAGGCCTTTTTCACCGCTCGCTCAGCGTGATTTGATAACTGGCGGTAGGCAAGGCAAGCAAAGGCAGATTATTGTGCTGTCACCAAAGATGGCATGAATCGGCACAGCCTTTTTCTTATACTTCTCCCTCAACATGCACTGATGTGCAGCACCACCACCCTAGAACCCCCCCCCACCCACCCCCCCCCCCCCCCGCCACACACAGCCATTTTTACGGAACATATATAGCAAAGCAACATACTCACTCTATCCCACAAAAAGTGCATTTTTTGTTTTTTTAGACAGATTAGTGTGCAAGGTAAATAACTAGTGTGACCCTCATTACTCCATACACAAGCGTGCTGGTGCTTGGGTTTCCACCGGCACTTAAATGAGCATGCATACATTTACAGCTGACCCTACAGACTAAAGATGCACTCTTTGTGGGATAAATTTTGAACACTAAAAATGCACTCTTTGTGGGACGGAGGGAGTATATATATATTTTATTTTTATATATATATCTTAACTATTATAAGAATGAGTTGGTGGTGATGGTGAGTCTGCCAGGCCTTGGGCCAGAACAGTAGGGACCCAAGGCCCAATAGATGAGTCACTATTGTCTTGCTAACCTATAATTGTAAATCTGCAAGACAACTGAATATAGATGATTTGATTTATTTACTAGCTTACAAAGATATGTTTTGCTTGATATGTGTTACAGAAAATTGATTTATTGTATGGTTTAAGATCCTGTATTATATATATATATATATATATATATATATATATATAAGTTTGAACTGAAATTTACACTAGAGTTTTCTTTTTTGATGATAGTTTGATTGTAGATATATGCTGATTATATATATAAATTATCAAAGCATGTTATCTAAATTTTTTTAAATCTTTAAATTTGAGTATATTTTTTTAAAGATATGTATTTCATTTGAATTTTTATAAATATTTATATAGTTCAGAAAATTTCAAAAAATATATGTAAATTTAAATTAAATTTGTGCACTTAAAATTATGGTGTCTTAGTACATGATACCCCATTTTGGCTGGGGGCACCATAGTGCCTGTATTGGTTGTAAACGGAGCAAAAGGTGGTGGCTAGCTATAGCCACTTGGTATCAGCAAGTGGGTGAGAGGTTGAGACTTGAGAGACGAGAGACAGACCCACACCACACTGTCACCAGTCACCACGCACAAGGGAGGAGAGAGGGTGGGGGGCGCACAGGAATACAGGACGACAGGAGGGGAGTTTTTATTTTAAGGGCAAAGCCACCAGCGTTGTGTTTTCTCTCCCATCGGCACCTCGCTCCCTCTCTTTCCTCTCTCTCTCTCTCTCTCTCTCCCTTGCAGGGGAGAGGAGGAGAAGAGGGGGCCAAGAACCACCCTTCTACCGCCGCCACCACCAGCACAGTTTCATTGACACCAGAAGGACAGGAAACACCGCAATGGAGATTGGCAGCGGCGGCGGAGGTGGCGGCAGCGGCGGCGGCGGCGGGGACGACCAGCTCCACGGGCTCAAGTTTGGCAAGAAGATCTATTTCGAGGACGCCACGGCGCCCGCGGGCGGCAGCGGGAGCCCAGGTGACAGCGGCAGTGTGAGCGCGTCGTCGTCGTCCAAGGCGGCTGCGGGAGCCGCCGGTGGCGGGAAGAAGGGGAAGGCCACGGCGGGCGGGGGTTCGGCGGCGCCCGCGCCGCCCCGGTGCCAGGTGGAGGGGTGCGACGTGGATCTGAGCGACGTCAAGGCGTACTACTGCCGGCACAAGGTGTGCGCCATGCACTCCAAGGCCCCCCGCGTCATCGTAGCCGGCCTCGAGCAGCGCTTCTGCCAGCAGTGCAGCAGGTCACTACACCACTCACCGTTGCCCACTGGTTCTTGGCCTCCTCTAATCCTGCATTTTGTTGCACTTAATTCGTTTCCTTGTTCTTCAGATGTTTTGTTCTTGTTGTGCTTTGTTTATGTTTTTGAGTCAAGTTTGTGCTTTTGGATTCTTTTGTTGTTTAGGTTTAAGGTTTATAGCCACATTAGATGCGCTGTCAAAGTGTCTAGCTTAGCTTGGTGGGGCCTTCCATTTGTGTCAATAGCTTTATGGGTTCTGCCATTTTTTAATTGGTTTTGGCTAACTGGCTACTATTATATTTGAGTGGTGCTCATGAGAATTTTCAAGTTGGTCTCGCCTGCCTGCCTTGTCTGTTGCTTCGCATAAGATTTACCTGTGCTAAGTTTGTACTCTAGTGGTTGATTAGTCTTTAGTATAAACAATTTTATTTGATATGGTTAGTTTTTCCATGGTCAAATCAAAGTAAGAACAGGGAGAAAGAACATCCTCCGCTCTTATAGTAGTTTTTTTTTTTCCGGTTACAAGTTGGCAGTCTAAAATTCGGCTGGAATCCATCGGTTGAGCACTGAAATATATTCGGTTCAAGCGCTTCCGTCATCTGACTATTCATATGCAACATGGATGTAACCTTCTGTTCAATACTACTTAAGAACTCCAGACATTGCATTCTATTATTCTAGTTATTTCATGTTCTATACCGCTGCTGTGCATTTGATAAGGTTGATGAATGGATAGTTTTTTTGAATAGTCTCATTAGCAGACACATAGCATATTTGTTTTGGATTTTGCCCCTCTTATTCTACTGTGTATTAGTCTATGGATAGCTCAGACTGTTTTGGTTCCTTCATGGTTTGTCGCATTGAAAGCGTGGTTAGCAATCATTTGATATTTGACATTTGACTAATTAACCTTGTTTTCTTTTTTTTCATAATAATTTCCATTCCTTAGATGCCTAAAAATACTTCCATTTCTTAGAGAAAAATAATTTATATTTTGTATGGGGTTTCTGTAGTTCCAACCTGAAGTTTTATTAGCTACTTTTGGTTGTGTTGAAGCTTTTGTCATTTCCTTTATCGGTGAAGTTACCAACAATAGAAATTCTTGAATATGTCAAAATATTATGTTTGGGTAACTAGTGGCATAATGCATAATCAGAAAAGCTAAGTGGACGGTGTACTGTGATTTGAAGGAGACCTGCACATTAGATGGATAGGCCATTGTTGAATGTGTATTATTGTGTTAAGCCCGACATCTCACATCTCCATGAATGATTACAGTCCTTTCCACATGGTTCCTTTCTCCTTTTCTTTTACTATTTTTTTGGAGTAGTTTCGATGTATGGATGTAATTATGAATGGCATTAAGGTAGTGTTACTGCTTTAATGGAATGTGCAGTAGTAGCTGTTCTTCTGAATAGCATAGTCGCAGCCTTTTGACCTGAGCTGTGGTTTGCCACACTTGTCTTGTATTATGCATGTTGCTCCTAAGATAAGCTAGTATCTGGTGGTACTCGAGCAGCTTACTATATCGCTTTAACGTTTACTGTGATATTCAATATGGTGAGCACTGATCACTTCGTTCCAATGAGTTTTCTGCAGCCTGCTTGGTTTGCGTTTCTTCTCAAACAACTTGCTTTACATCAGGAGAAACCATTTTGATTTTATGATCTACAATGAAGAGCTGTGAGATTTAGATGATGCAAATTTATCGCGTCTAATCTGACATTCAGTCACTACTCACAAGTAGATTCAATCGAGAATTATTGTACCATTAATTCTCTGTTCGCGTTGATCGCAGGTTCCACCAGTTGCCTGAATTTGACCAAGGAAAACGCAGCTGCCGCAGACGCCTTGCAGGCCACAATGAACGCAGGAGGAAGCCACCCCCAGGCCCTCTCGCATCGCGCTATGGCCGGCTCGCTGCATCTTTCGGTGATAGCAGATGCTGCTATTTTCTTGCAAACTTGCTAATTTGCTGGCCACTTTGGATTCAATTGTATTTGCTGATGCGCTCTTGTAATTCTTGGTCCAGAAGAGCCTGGCAGGTTCAGGAGCTTCCTGCTGGATTTCTCATACCCGCGGGTGCCGAGCAGCGTGAGGGATGCGTGGCCAGGAGTTCGACCAGGCGACCGGATGCCCGGCGGTATCCAGTGGCAAGGGAACCTTGATCCCCATGCTCACCCCAGTGCAGTAGCGGGATACGGTGCCCATGCATACAGCAGCCAGAGTAGCTCGGCGGCAGGACCACCGGTGTTCCCCGGCCCGGAGCTCCCTCCGGGTGGATGTCTCGCAGGAGTCGCCACCGCCGACTCCAGCTGTGCTCTCTCTCTTCTGTCAACTCAGCCATGGGATACTAACCACAGCGGCAGCCACAACCAGGCCGCGACCATGTCCTCTTCCGCTGGCTTTGATGGCAACCCTGTGGCACCCTCCGTCATGGCGTGCAACTACATGGCACTGAGCCCCTGGCCTGCTGGTTCCCGGGGCCATGAGGGCGGGCGGAACGTGCATCACCAGCTACCACATGAGGTCCCGCTCGACGAGGTGCACCCGGGCTCTAGTCACCATGGTCAGTTCTCAGGCGAGCTCGAGCTTGCTCTGCAGGGGAATGGACCAGCCCCAGCGCCGCGCATCGATCATGGCTCCAGCGGCGCGTACGACCAAGCCGGCAGCTCGACGAACTGGTCTCTGTAGGGGCCATTTCAACTACCATCTGTCGTAGCCGTGCAGCCGGAGAGACATGGAACTGAGGAGCCTGATGCTACCTTGCCCTTTGCTAGCTTTTGGTGTCCTGTATGGAAAGGAAATCCTAAGGTGACGGGCGATTAATTTCTTTGTGATGCATAATGTCCATGAACTCCAACTGTTGCGTCTATGTAAACCTCCGTGAATTTGAAGCATCAGTATGCTTGTCGAGGACTTTTCGCTCGACATATTATTCCCTCTCATCTTTTGCTTGCCCTGTGGTTTGCTCTGCTCATTTCCAGGCTACTCACTGTCGAAAAAAGATACTCTGTTCTTCGTTGTCAGAAATAGATTCTTCAGCATGCCTGATGATTATGTGGTTCATGAGAGTAAAAACTAGATCTCCATCCTGTTAACTCTGGAACAGAGATGCTTTCAGGTGAAGGGACCTCGGAAGAAGCAAACATGCTTTTCTCATGCATC
Source organism: Rhipidocladum racemiflorum (assembly GCA_036346355.1). Classification (NCBI taxonomy): domain Eukaryota; kingdom Viridiplantae; phylum Streptophyta; class Magnoliopsida; order Poales; family Poaceae; genus Rhipidocladum; species Rhipidocladum racemiflorum. Next base: position 77,625,897 of record CM070583.1, on the reverse strand, counting down.
ATCTCTACTTCAAAATGCACTTGGAACTGTAAGCTTCACATGCCTGGTCTTTTGTGATCTCCTCCCCTCTCCTGCTGTTTGGTGTTGCCAAGAAGAATCGGTTCGAGGGGCTTATGTTCGTGTAAAGTGAGACCATATGCACAGCGTGGCTTTGCAGCATGCTCTCAGAACCAGTGGTGTTGTGTTGATGTGCTGTTGAGGTGAGGGAATGAGATCTATGCAGCAGCTTCTTTACTCCAAAAATTCAGATCGGTGGAGAACAGTGGTACTTTATTCTGCCCAAAACGTCGGCACTTGCTTTCATCTGAGGGAGATTGCCACGGAGAATTTGCTCCAAGCATCTCTGCTTTTCCAGTCATTGTTTGCTGGGGTGCTGTTTCATTTTCTTCCCAGTTAGTTGGTTTGGTTTGGTTTCATTTTCAGTCATTTTCTCCCCGAGGGTGCTGTTCGCAAACAGTGTACCTCCAGGACCCAGCAGAATCAGGGAGCTCACATTAGGAAGGGGAACGAAGAAATTGCCGGAGGTAGGACACACATCCAGATCCAGCACACTGATGCAGCCAGTCACCATGACATAAGATTCGACCTCACGTTAAACAGTAATGTAGCCGTAGGTCAGACTGTGATCAACAAGCAGTGATCATGTATCGTTAGACCACATGCAAGATTGACACCAGTGTAAAACAAGCATTGCACTGAGCAGAGATTCCGGCATCGTCGTGTATGGTGTGTGTATGCTCGAACCAGAGATAACAGTGCAGTTAAGTTGATGAATACAGCCCCTCGATCAGGAGGTAGAAATGGAAAACGTTTGGTGCAATCCGCTAATCATTTTTGCAAGCCGGAGCTCCGCTTGTTTCTTCACCATTGAAGGCTCCGGTTTTGGCCGCGAAGCACCTTGATTCGGGCTTTCCAAGGACGTAACTTGAGCTCCTCTCTTCTGCATGAAGGAGCCGTGCGTACGGCATGCAAACTCTTCCCGAAGCTTCCCATCCTATCTCTGCAGCTTCAAACTGCCACAAAAGTATTTATCATTGTTTCTGATGTTAGAGATATTTAATATAGAAAAAAGTGATCCACATTGTAGAAGTTCAAAAGACATGGCTTCCAGCAACTTGCAGGGGTTCGATTTCTTAACTTACAGAGTTCATCACTTCCTGCAGTAAATGGTTATCAACTAGTGATCAGGGTTAACAAAATCGAAATCGTGATTTTCGAACAGTTTGCAATTTTCGATTATCGCCAAAAATCGCTTAGAAACCGAAGGTTATGAAATCAATTTTTTTGGGAAAAAAATTCAAAAGAAAAAAGCAAAAATCGACCGGTTTTTGCTATAATCACGATATTTCCTCGATAATCGCGATATTTATCACGATAATCGCAATATTTGCCTCGACCAAGTGAACATCTTCGGCAGTCGATTTTTTGAGCAATTTTCGCTCAATATTTACCGATAATCGCGATGTTTGCGTCGAATAAATTTTTTCGAATTTTTTTTTTTTTTTTGAATTGAATGGTTTACCGACCGGTTTTAGATGTCAAGCCGGCTCGATACGGTCGATAATCACGATTTTCTAGCGATTTCGTCGATTTTGTTTACCCTACTAGTGATAGGGACTTTAGGCATAGGGTAACCCAAACACAGCAAACTAATCAAGATGTTCCAAATATCACCTTTACCGAATCTGTATGACAAGGACAAGAGGAAACAGCAAGCTTGTAATGCTCCAGTGTACTAGGAATCCAATGTGATATGCAGATCATTACTGAAGATGATTGCAGTGCTTATAGAATCACACCTGTAGTAGCAACAACAATTCCGTGTCACCATTGACAGAGTGAATCAATGGTCATCTTCATTAGGCCCAGGGCATTCATTTACCAGCACTTCTGCTGATTCATACTGAAAAAAAGAGAGAAGACATCCAATTTTACAAGCATGGAAAATATAATAGCAGAATACACTATTACCAAATGGAGGGATTCTAAAGATCAAATAGAATATTATAATTGCAGTTTCTGATCATAATGCTGTACAACAACACTGGAGCTCTAATAAAACATCGATTTTACTTTATTTTCCAAACAAGCAATATTATTACAAGACGGGGATCGAATATGGATTTCTCGAGATAATTCACTTGTGTGAGTTGTGTCCAGAAATAATCTGACCTTGCATCCACAATATAGGCAATAGTGATGTTGATCGCGCAGCTTAGCCAATATGTTGTGCAAATCCTGCAAGACATAAAGCGACATGTTAATCTCGTTCTTCAGCAACACTTGCACAGGGTTCCCTTAGATAAAAAAGGAAGTCCAGATGAGAACACATAGCAAGAAAAAAAATCATGTCAAACACTACAGAATTCATAGTTCAGAGTCGAGAGCCACTGCCCACTGCCTTTCTCACAACACAATGTGAAGAAATAAGCATACCAGGAGCTCATAACTTCATAGCCATTTACGGTTAAACCTTTTTAGAAACCAAATTGAAAGGATCCAATTACATCTATGCATCCCGATGATCACTCATTAGAAACGAAACAGGGAAGGATCCAATCAGGTTATGCATCCCACTGGTCATAAGTCATGACCATGACAATGGATAATTGCGACAAAATGCAAGAACGGTATGACAATTCATATGGCAACCGAAAACGACTACAACGGTCTATCTCAGTGCCCCTCTTCAATGAATCGATTGTATCTGCCAGTATCACATTTCAATGCCATGATCAATTGACAGACAAATATCATAGAATCCCGGATGAAGGGGATTTGTTGGGATTTAGTTCACTTGGTTGCAGCCTTCTAAGTAAAATGAGCAGTAATTCACACATATTTGGGCAATGCTGTGACAGAACAGTGATACTGAACTTGCGATCCTAAATATAACAAACAGAATTACAGAACAAGAATTGGTGCAAATCTGAGAGTATAAGAGCAATGACTACCTCTTCAGTGATCACTTCCTCCTCTTCTTCTCCTTTCTCCTTCTCCTCCCCCTCTGGCGCCGGTGGCTCCACCTCCCGGTTCTCCAGCTGCGCGAGTGCAGCCTCGGCCTTGCGGTAGTCCCACACCACCCTCCGGCCCCTCCACTGCGTGCTCTGCCTCGCCCTCAGCTCCACCACCATCTCCTCCTCCCGCCTCCTGTCCCTCTCCGCCGCCTCTCGCGTCCTCACCTGGGGCGGCTGCGGCTGCAACGCCACCGCCGGTTCCGCCCCAAGGCCGGCCCGCGAGCGGCGGATCTCGATCCCGACCGGCTCAGCGCCACCGCCGCGGGCTGCCGGGTCGTACCCCATCTGCTTCAACAGCCTGAACCCGACGTTGCTCTCCGGGATGGCCTCCGAGAGCCCGGCCATGGTGCGGGAGTCCTCCTCCCGCTGCTTCCTCTCGCGCTCCTGCCGCCGCCGCTCCCGCCACGGCACCCCCTTGGCGCGCTTCGCCTGCCCGCGCTCCTGCGCCTGCGCCTGCGCAGCAGGCGCCGGGGGCTGCTTCCGGCGCCCGAGATTCCTCGAGGGGGAGTCTGGGCTCGGCGGGAGGAAGTGGGACAAGTCGCCCATGTAGTCCTCGTCGGCGTCGGCCGCATCCGCCGCGGCGTTCGGCTCCATGGCGTGCGGCGGTCGGAGCGAAGCAGCGGTGGCGTGGTGCGTGCGGTCAGTCAAGTCGCTTTGGACTCTAATTGGGCTTCGCACGATGTAGTAATGGGCTTTTTTCAATTGGGCTTTGTACTAGGAGGGCTGGAGGGGTACTTGGGCTAAACGTGCCGCCTGAAGCGGGCTCGTTTCATTCGGTTGATGTCGCCGTCGACTCGTGGGAAGCATTTCCCCCGTAAAAAACTGCAAATTTCACCGTCAGCCGCATGTCTGACAATGACTGTGTCTGTGACTGTGAGCCACAATATATAGATGACAGAACTCATACAGGCCGGGACTGAATGGACTGATCCTCCTCTTGATCTCGGCATATTCAGTAATCCACGCAGCGCCCAGATTACATGTTCACATCCTAGACAAGTTCCAGTCGTAAGTCGCACCGGTCCTATACTAATATATAATATAATGATGGTGGTGGTTCATCATCCTCTTTCTCCTCTTTTTTTAATAAATACAGTGGTCGATATATAAGTCGTAGATCGCGAGACGCTTTTCCAACTACTCATATATATATATATATATATATATATATATATATATATATATATATATATATATATATATATATATATATATATATACACCCGCTCCTCCTGCCAAGTTATTCTCCACTTGTCCCTCCCGTGACAACTTAATAGTACAGTTTTATTTTTTTTAACAGGTGGTATGATTCGATTTTTTTGCTACAAATGTATTTCTGTTACGACGCACTAACACTTAACTAGTGTTAATTTTATTTGCGATATATATGTATGATGATTAATTTGATAACAATATTTATGATGGAATAATTTATTTGTGGAAAATCAAAGTACTATGTCAGGTTTATTTTTTATTTGTAATAGAAGATGCAGCGCAGGTGTGGATATACAACACAAGCATGTGCAACGCACTACAGATATGGAAGAATCCGCACAGGAGGTGAGTAGCCTGATCCTCGCGCAAGAGGTGAGTAGCCTGGAAGCAGCACGCGAGGGTCGCGAGCTCAGCGACACAGGACACAAAGAGGTCTACACGGATGGACGACGCACTATAGTGGCCAGCGAGTCGTACAGACGAGCGAGCTACGAGAAATTGGTGAGTGAGCCGTGCGTGTGCATGTATGAGTTTTAGGCTTTGTGTATGTATATATCAAAACGAACTATATATGCATGCATATAATTAGGCTTAAGAAATTAGAGTTAAGTGAAGAATAAAAGGGCGGAGATGAGACCTCCGATGGGCGATGGCTTATAAAAAGAGAGAGAAAGCGGCGGCGCCTAGAAAAAAAGAGGTGGTGCAAAAGAAAAAGATACCTCTAATTTGCGGTTGACCTCACATGTCCTTCCTCATGCACGCACTGTAGAGTTGATGCGTGGCAAGCTCACTACTTGGCACGAGTTTCCACTAGACGTGGGCATCGTATCGGGCCGGGCTGGCCCGGCACGGGTCCATCGTGCTTCGTGCCTAAACCGTGCCGGGCCGTGATGGCCCATCGTGCCGTGCCGTACCGGCCCAGCTTGTCTTCGGCGAGCCCAGGCACTGCCCATTTGCGTTTTGTGCCTGCTTTGTGCCGTGCCAGCCCAGGCCTGGCCCATTTACACTATTGCGACTAGAGGAAAAGAGACGGAGACACATATTGCTCAAACTCTTTCAGTTCTCTCTCGCCCGTTGCTCTCTCAATCTCTCTCGGCCGTTGCTCCCTCTCTATCGACTGTTACTCTCAATCTCTCTCTTGCCTGTTGCCTCCCTCCCTCTCTCGCTCATTGATCGACGAGAGAACGAGAGATGATCATCTGTACAAAGCCCAACAGTACTTTTTCTCTCGAAAAAAAAATCATCACTCATAACCTCGACAATATTAGAAATCTAGTGAAATAAAATAATTATAGATAAGTGACATAATATAGCCATCAACAACAATGAAGTTGTGATAGTAGATATGTGCTCGTGCCTCTGCCGTGCTGCCCGTGCCTCCGCCGTGCCGTGACGGCACGGGCTCGGCCCAAACGGGCGTACCGAGCCGTGTCGCCCATCGTGCCCTGATCTCAGGCTCGGCACGGCCCATGCTATAATGTTGTGCCAGCCTGGCACGGCCCACCCCGTACCGTGCCGGGTTTTAGACCGGGCTGGACCACCGTGCTTCAGGCCGGCCCAAAAAAACCCGGCCTAAGTGCCCACCTCTAGCTTCCACCATCGCACGCCATGATCGTCGCCCTTCCTCTTGCCCTCTCCACTCCACTTCGCCCCTCTCAAAACATTCACAACCAAAGAAAATCAGAAAAATTCAAGCTAGAAAATTTCAACTCAAAAAGAATTCAAATCAAAAAATTTAACTAGAAAAGTTTCAACTCGAAAAATATCAACTAAAAAATTTTCAAATCGGAAAAGTTTCAACTCAAAAAGTTGCAACACAAAAAGTTTTAAATATGAAAAGTTTTAACTCGGAAAGTTTCAATAGCAAAAGTTTTAAATCGAAAAATTTAAACTCAAAAAGTTCCAACTTAGAAAACTTTCGATTCAAAAGCCTTCATTTCGAAAAAGTTTCAATTCAAAAAACTTTTGGTTCGAAAAGGTTTCGACTTAAAATTCAAGTAAAAAAATGTTTCAACCAAAAACTTTCAAATCGAAAAGTTTCAATCCAAAAAACGTTTGATTTAAAATTCAACTTGAAATTTTTAAGTAAAAAAAAAAAATCAAATCAGAAAGTGCCAAATCGAACACTTTCAAATAAAAAATTGAAAAAACATATTAAAAAAAAAACAGATCGGATGAAATACACATAGGGCCGGCCCTGAGGGGGGCAGGGTGGGCGGCCGCCCAGGGCCCCCCAAAAGTTAAGGGCCCCCAAACTATTTAAGCAAAGTGCCGGTCTATATATATGACAATATATCCAGTGCAATTAAAGTTTTCGTGCAACTATCGTGCAACCCTACTAAAAAAAGTTTCAAAATTTTTTTAAAAAAATCATGGACGTACATCTCAACTTACCCCATCTACGTATAAAATTTCATGATCAAATTCGTCCTATGCTAGAAGTTAAAAAAAAAAATTTGGTGTGCATTTGGACTATTCAAGTTTGTCCAAAATTTGTCTTTTTTGTAACTTCTAGCATATGACTAATTTGATCATGGAATTTTATACGTAGATGTGGTAAGTTGAGATATACATCCATGATTTTTTTTAGAATTTTTGAAACTTTTTTTAGTAGGGTTGCACGATGGTTACACGAAAATCAGCTTGTACCTTGGCAATTTGGCATTGGACTAGTTGTGCTTGTGCAGGACGCCAGGGCATGAGCGACTAGAAGTCTTTTGAGGAAAGAGGGTTTCCATCAAAAGAATGCTTCCAGGCGGCTGGCGGCAAGGGGTTTCATCTAACGAAAAAGTAAAAACAGGAGGGGCGGTGGGCGGCCGATCGCCCGGACATGGCGACATATAGAGAAAAAAAAAGATATATATATATGAGGAGGTGAATGGGGCCTTTATATGAGTTTTCGCTCTAGACCCCCAAAATGCCAGGACCGGCCCTGAATACACAGCAACCGGATCCGAAAATCTCCCCGTCTCTTCGCTCGCTGCACGCATCAGACCAAGAAAATAAAATGTGTGTCAACTTTCGTATGATGGAGCGCACGATAGGTTAGCTGCGGTTGACGGTATGCTAGGATTTCCGAAACAAAAATAAGGGATGGCTGGTGGCTCAATTAAAAAGCAGACGAGCGAATAGGGCTTAGCGCGACGCATGCAAGAGGTGAAGAAGGGTTCCTCTCCTACCAGGCTTTCGACGGGCACCGCGACAGCCATGTGCGGCCAGAGCAAGGACGAGCAACAGCGCTGGTTCCTGGTTGCTGCGAGGCACAAGAAAACAAGAGAAAGAAGAGAGAGAGAGAGAGAAAAGAGAGATTAGAAAAGAGCAAAATTTAAGAAATTATTTAACAGTTGTGATTTTATGTGGGTGGATTTTTGTACGTATTGTCGTGAAAATGGATTCCGATCTGCTAATCCTTGTTTTCCAATTTAACGTATAATTGCTTTCTAGTCCGCGTGTTTAACCTAGATTTTTTTATGATCTTAGGTCGATTATTCTAGATTGATTTTTTAAGTTTGACTAGTTACATGCCCGTGCGTTGCTACGAAAAACAAAATTGATAACGAAAAATAAAGATTAAAAAATAATAAAAAAAAATTATTTCACAAGATCAAACATCTATCTTTAACGCTTCGTTTCTTGCGAAAGCTGGCTAATTAAAGCAACGCTTTGTTTCTTGCGTAGGGCAATTAAGTAGGGCAATTAAGCAGGGCAATTAATGACGCGGGAAGAACGGACCACTGCCACCAAGTGCTGCTTTAGAATAGTAGAGATTATCATTATATTAACGTTCGATCTTGGACTAGTAACCATAATATATCTTGATTTGGCATTAGCGTGGATGTCTTGCCAGCGAGTTTTTTATCTGCGAGTCTTCAGGAAGCTGCCGTTCGTGTCAAGTACGTACAGGCATCGACTAATGATGGAGCCACCTACCAGCAAAACACCGGGCATGCAATGGATCGTAGGGTTCTTCTATCTATCCACTCTCCTCTTCGTGGCCCTAGCTTCTAGCGGCGGTGTCCAGGACGCGTTCGACATCTGAATTTGAAGGCGTTCAGGCAAGGTTGTACCTAAGTCTTTGAGGCCTTGGTGCGAAACACAAAATATGGTTCTATACTAAAGAAATACAAATAACCAAAATATGATTCCATTATTTAACGATATGTTTTTCCTAATATTTAGAACTACAATAGGCATTAATGTTAAAAGAGTAAATGGTGAATCTTTCTTACTGATATCTTTTTAATTTCTAGTAAAAAGCATCATGCGCCTGGTGTTCTTCTAAATGAAATCCTTCAATTATATCTTCATATTTAATCTTCTCCATAATATCATTTTCAAGTGCAATTGTTGTCAATCCATTGAGTTTTTATTGTGTCATAGTACTGAATATGTAGGAATTTACCAATTTCAAAATTGTAGAACTTGGAAACATTAGCAGGCCATTTACACAAGAGATGATAGTAGTGCAGCATATGCTGGGGACCCAAAAAATTTGAAGGCCCTGTGCGGTCGGCCTACTTGCGCTGGGCTTAGACGGGCCTGCGTTCAGGAATTCAGGTTCTTACTCGCTTTGCCTTCCTGCTATGCTAGGCTGCAGTACGAAGGAGCGGTCGATGAACGAGGTCAGAACATCTGGGATCGATTACCCTCGGCCACACTCCAGTCCAGGTCCATCGTTTTGCTTCCCTCTAGTTTCAGGGCTTGCAGCGTGCGCATCGGCTTATTTAGTTATTTAGCAGCCTTTGCTCAGAGATGCGCTCATTGGGGGGAGCCAATCTATAAATGGTTAGAAAAAAAAAATCTAATGAGAGCTGTCGATTTCTTGAGATGGAGTTAGCACGAGTATCTTGACGTCATTTTCATGTGAGGACACATGATATAGAAAAGGTTTGAGTGCCTTAAACTAGCAAACTGACTGCTCTCACAGATAAGAAGGAAAATTTGGTTTCGTAGCACCGAAAAACCCTTCACTTTAGCTGACTACGACTGAATTGTCCTAGTTCACTTTAATATCGCCAAAATTTCCATCCGTTCCATTATTTACCGCTGCGTCACTTAGAAGAATTTTTTTAAATAATATTATTTTAATAAAAAATTACAGAAATAATATGCCGATTAAAAAATAACAAAAATACCCCCTGTAGCCATTTGAAATGGCAACAGTGACGATAGAGGCGTGTTGAGCAACGACAAGGCTTCTGTCGCCATTTGGAATGGTGGCGATAGAGAGCTATACCAGCAATAAAAAGAGAGGGGGAGAAAAAAAGAGGGGAAAGAAAGAAAAAATAAGCACATATGAGTTTTGTTAAAATATAAAATTAGAAAATAAGTATACAACGTTGTCTAGGTTTTTAAAAATACAAAAATAATATACGCAATAAAAAATTTGACAGAAATTCGGGAGATATGTTTGTTAAGTAGAAAATAACAAGGTGTAGAGAAATCAATAAGAAAAAATTTTGTGAAAGTGACGTTTAATGTTGGTAGTAACAGAATGAAGGCAGGGAGTAGCGAAAAATTAGGGAATTATTGTGGTTCACTGATGTAGAGAAAAATTAGGGAATTATAATCAAATCGATGTATATGTGATAAACATGAATATGCACAAAAGACGTACAAAATGAGAGAAGATAGATGACGTATATGGAACTATGGCATAGAAAAATAAGTAAGCATAGGTGGCACATACAGTTTAGTATAAATGGCGACACAGATGAACAATGAACGAGAATTACAACTACGATACATGTGTGCCTTTTGTAATTGTAAAGAAGTTATGATGCCTGTCGTAAACTTTACACGAAAGGATCCATTAGTGCCTTCCCCTTTGATCTGGTGAGGCTGTTGGCATTGGCTTTCTTCCAATTAGGTATGTACATGCACACCCAATAATAATCTTCATCAGCGATCTTCGGCTCCTTCTAGAAACGAGCTGCCTCGGCTTGCTCCTTCGGCTTTTTTTCTTATTCCTAACACTCGTATAGGGGCTTCTAGAAAGTATGATTTTTCTGGGCAGTACGACAGGTGTTTTGGTTTCTCTTCCATAGTCTTAGGGGAAGGTTTTCATCGGGTATAGCGCTCACGCGCAACTGCATAATGCAGGTATAATTTGTGCTCGAAGTACTCCCTACCGTACTTGTCGGGGCCATCGATTCATTAGAACAAGTATCAATTTTTGTCTTACTAGTGTTATGTGTGGACGAAGTTAGAAGTATGAAAAACACATTACGGAATGAACATGCATGTCATTAACCACACTCCACACAACTAATTACTTACAAACCTAATTAAGCTGGTCGCTAAATCATCTATATAAATAACAAGTACTACTCTACATAGTTAATTACCTACAATCTAATTAATCTAATCACTAAATCATATATTTAAATTTTAATTTAAATAAACAAAAAAATACCTGCAAAAATCACAATGATTTTCTTCTTCCTCGCCCCTTCTCCCTCTTCTTCTCTTCCTCCTCCTCCTCTCATTCTTCTTCTTCCCCTGTTCCTTCTCCCTTTTCTTCCCATCTCCCTCTTCTTTCTTTCTTCGGTCGCTCGGTTAATGGCCTTTTGGCCAGCGGCGTCGCAGCCGAGGGATAAATCCCTCTCCATCGCTATTTATAATGGCAACAGAGAGGTACTCGTAGGGTTTTCACCCTTTATCGCCATTTCAAATGGCGAACAGAGAGTCGCCGTTATTCCAAATGGATATAGATATTTTTGTTTCTTAACCTATATATATTATTTCTGTAAATTTTTATTAAAATAATAATATTTTTTTAAAAAAAAATTCTCTCTTAGAAGAGGTTATGCGGTGAAGTAAGACCCTTTTGCCCCTGTTCTAACACCCATGCTCTTCCAGATGAGATGCTGCGACGACCAAGCCTATCTCCGTTGAACCGCCGCTGGGAGTAATCTCCGTTGCTGACCTCCTCTACTCTAGTATGACCTTGTCGATGCAACCGAGTATTCTAGCTGCTGGCTTCCTCCTCGCCGGTCGCCGTGACCTCCAACTCCGGCCACAGGGCACCCGATCTACCAATGGCCACTGCCCAACTCTACTTCGGCTGACGCAATTTTCTTGCCCACCGGCGGGCTCTCCTCCATCGCCAGAGACTTCTTCGTACCCTTTGCTTCTCCAAATCCGACCTTGGCCGCCTCCTCGTCTTTTGCCTCCGCTACAGCCACAGCCCGCAGGGGATCGCTAGGAAGTACAGCAACGTCGCAGTCGAGGGCGGTGTTGTCGCTGAAGATCGTGTTGGGGATTAAGATCACACAGCCATTACCCTTTCTTCACCGCAATTTCTTGGCAACCGCTCGTGTTGAATTGGAGAGCAAAGAAGTGAGCGATGGGTTGTAGCAGTACAGTCCAAGGGGCATTCTTGCCATTTCCTCTTGCCTTGATTTTTTTTTTTTAAAAAAGGAAAAAGGCAGAAAAAAAAATCATTGACAGACGCCAACATAATGGTAAATATTGGAAGGAGGAAAATCTCGGTGGTATTAAAGTGAACCAGGACAATTTAACGGTATTTAGATAAAGTTGCGATTAAGGATGAAAATAGATCGGATAAGAGTAGACATTGTTTTTCTCGTATCTTAATTTATAATTTTTTTTTGCCAAATTCAAAATCAAATATGGGTTAGTCAAATACATATACAAATTCGAGTTATTTGGGATATGAACACGGGACAGATATGTGACAGATTCAGGTCAAAAATGAATAAAGATATATGGATAATGCACGCATATACAGAGTAATACGTTGAATCAACCCATACGAGTATATAGCCATAATAGCAAGTTATATCTCAACCAAACCCAATAGATATCATGAAAAGAATATGCTACTTAGGGATCAATAGAACTAACTATTTGTCAAGATAAATGAGCTGCTACGGAGAATATGCAATAAACAGGTTGGATATCCGAATAGAAAAATCTGGTTATCCGAATCGCGTCCCGTATTTACCAGATATTCTGTTCTTCGAATCCGATTCCGAATCTGGATTTAAGTATTCGCATCCCGCCGAATAGTCAAATTCCTTTTCGAACCCGATCCTAATCGAATTTAGCTCTAGATCAAGCGAGAAATATCCGACATATTTTCCCTGTTGCCATCTTTAAATGCTACGGAGCCGATTTTTTCAAAAAGAAGAGAAGAAATACGATTAGTGACGAATAGGATAGAATGTTTACTGTAATACGGCCCACTAGAGGACAGCCTCTTTCTTAAAAGACAGAGAGGGTACCACCTCTTTAAACTTGAGAGAGATGCACCACCTATCTGAAAGAGATACACCGACACCCATGTGGTCGAGAATTGAGGCACATGGCCATTTTGGCCCCTGTCCATGCTTTCCAGGCTTTTATCTTCGCAGCATGTCGAATCGGGTTCCCTGTGGAAGCTGTGGGCGTGTGCGGTGGATCTTTCGCTGCTTCCCATCAGAAGATTGCTGTGTTTGTTCGCAGTGCTGAGCCAGCCAGCCAGGTTCTTATGTAATGTACAGGGACAAAAGAAGGGAGAAACGATGATTCGCTCTGTTTTAATCGGTACAATTGACCATTTATCCTGCGATATCTTGCACGTCAGTAGGACATTATGAGACAAATAATCAATAATACAAGTAAGCGAGGATAAATCATCGATTATTCCATAAAAGGAATGCGGCGTTTCCGAGTTCGTTGCCTCTATAAAGAGCGGGTATATGGGGGGCTGCTTGCCATCTGTGCCACCTGATACCGAAGAAGTTGGGAGTTCGGCCGGCCGGGATGCGTGGGTTTCTCTGCGTTCTGTTCTTGGTTGCTCTGGTGAGCAACGGTGTCCATGGCGCGTTCAACAGATACGGCTTCCCCGAGGGGTTCCTCTTCGGCACTGGCTCCGCCGCCTATCAGGTTCCATGATTCAGTCTGTCGCCTTACTACTGTTGCTAGTTGCAGCTGGTGTCTGTCCAGTTCAGTACCAGTGAGTAGACTAGGCTTTGGTTGAGTCCATTAGTAGACTAGACATAAGGAAAGGAAGAATTTCATTCTTGTCGGGTGTAAGTTTTGACTGAAATCTGTTGAGAAACAGGAAATGACTAGAGACATCGGTTTTTTACTGATTTTGGTTTAATTCATTGCTACACACAAGGAATGAAAAGAAAAAGGAACTGCAGACTTTTACTGAAATCTGTGTCCAGGTGATTTTGGCTTGTGTCTTTCTACATTTCCTGCATTTGTTTTCTTGCAGTACGAGGGCGCCGTTAAGGAAGGGGGGCGAGGGCCGAGCATCTGGGATACCTATTCTCACATTCCGGGTCAGTCTCTGCCTGATGCATTTTCCACAGAGTCTTGCAAATATTGATTGCTGTAAAAACCATCTTGTTTCAGGCAAAGTAGCAGATGGTAGCAACGGAGACGTAGCAGTAGATTTTTATCACCGCTACAAGGTGGATCTTTTAATTTTCCTCCGCTGGATTACCATGTGTGGATTTAGGGCATTGATGTTTCTTGGATCCAAATCAAACTGCAGGAGGATCTGAACTTCCTGACCGACATGAACATGGACACCTTCAGGTTCTCCATTGCATGGAGCAGGATCCTACCAAGTAAGGACACACACGGTTTCATCTGGTGCATGAAGCTGCTCCGAGTGCATTACTTGGCTCAGCCGCAGTGTGATTAATTCCTTTCTTCCCGCAGATGGAACCGTAAGCGGAGGAGTGAACAAAGAAGGGGTCGCTTTCTACAACAGCCTCATCGACGAGGTCATAGCTAGAGGTAAAGGCCCCTAGGCGTTTCCATGCTCTTCCTAGAAGTGGAAAAAACACACACAAAATTTAAAGCACGTTGAGTGTCTGATTTTGAAACCACCTAGTACGCTACTACTAACAGCGCTGCTTCAAGATTGTGCATTTTTTTATAGGGCATGGAAGCATATTGTATTCGAGCGCAATCAGCTATGCCATGTTACAAAAATTTTTTTCAAAAAAGCTCTCAGGAATCCTAAAATTGCGGACAGATCCTTCCACAGGTTTTTTTTTTGCAAAAAGCACCCGTGGTTCTACTGATTCGCGACTGGTCCTCCATTGGTTTTTTTGCAAAAAGGATTCCATGGTTACGCAAATTCGCCGACGGCTTCTAACCAGTCTGTTTTTTAAACCATCGAGAAAACCAAAATTACATTGAGATTCTCCTACCATTTTTTTATAAAAAGAACCTCGAATAAAATTTCGCATATAGCGGCATAGCGCGAGATCCTCATAGTATCTCTTACGTTAGAAGAGAATAGCGCGCAAGGGGGGCCTCCATGTCACATTTTTTGCGAATAAGCCCTCCGAGAATTCTGAAATCACGGTCTGGTCCTTCTACTGGTTTTTTGCAAAAAGGACTCCGTGGTTTTGCATATTCGTGAACGGGTTATCCATCAGTTTTTTTTGTAAAAAAGGACACGTGGTTACGCAAATTCGCCGACGACTCCAAATAACCTATTTTTAAGAAACCCTCTCGAGAAAACCAAATTACGTTAAGGTCTTTCTACCATTTTTTGAAAAAAAAATCTAGGATTAAATTTTACACAAAACAGCATAGCACGAGATACTATCTAGTTGTTCGAAGGCCTTCTGTCCTTGAAAATTTCCCGGATCACGAGTACATTTAAAAATTAGTTTTCTGGCTAATATAGTGTTCTTGAATCATGATGGTAACCAGGGATGAAGCCGACGACTCCAAACAGCTGTTCGAAGGCCTTCTGTCCTTGAAAATTTCCCGGATCATGAGTGCATTTAAAAGATTAGTTTTCTGGCTAATATAGTGTTCATGAATCATGATGGTAACCAGGGATGAAGCCGTTTGTCACGATTTTCCACTTCGACACGCCGCAGGCCCTGGAGGACAGATATGGAAGCTTCCTGAGTGTAAGCATCGTGTAAGCTAAGCCAATGCCACCACCCGCAAATTATTCGCGTCGGCATTACGATAGAGCTCTCTCGAGTGACGTGGGTGCGTACAGGAAGGACTTCGCGGACTACGCCGACGTCTGCTTCCGAGAGTTCGGCGACCGGGTCAAGTTCTGGAACACGTTCAACGAGCCCATGATCTTCTGCGCCGGCGGCTACGGAGCAGGCATCAAGGCCCCCGGCAGGTGCTCCCCGTACGTGTCCACGTCGTGCGCCCCGGGCAACTCCGGCACGGAGCCCTACGTCGCCGGCCACAACCTGCTGCTCGCCCACGCCGAGGCCGTGCGCCTGTACCGCCAAAAGTACCAGGTAAAAAAATATTTTAGAAATTTTACGGTGAGTTTGGCGAGCAGTAAAATCTGATCTAATCATGGATATATTAAAAATATCCCTACTACCCTACCAGAAAAGAAGTATAAAAGAAGAAATTTCGATTATCGTTAGGAGGTATTAACATTTACATTGAACCAGTACTAAGAAGTACTAAAAAGTGCACGGAAAATATTAACTAATATGTTCGTTGGATCGAAAAAGAATAAACAATTTATGTTGTATTTAGTTTACCGTGAAAGAACTGTTGATATAAAATCCATTCGAAAAAAGCCAGCGTGTACAAGTGAATGGCCGCAAATTGGCAACCCAAACTGATGTCGCGGATCAACTCATTTGAGCGTTTCCTGCCGTGCTGCGTCACGCACAGGCGACACAGAAGGGCCAGATCGGCATCACGCAGGTGTCGCACTGGTTCGTGCCCTACGACGACTCCGACGCCGCCGACAAGCACGCCGTGAGGCGCAGCCTCGACTTCATGTACGGATGGTTCATGGACCCGATCGTGTACGGGGATTACCCGGGCACCATGAGGAAGCTGGTCGGCGGCCGCCTGCCGACGTTCACCAAGGAGCAGTCGGAGTCGCTGAAAGGCTCGTACGACTTCATCGGCCTCAACTACTACACCACCAACTACGCCATGGGCGTTCGCCGGCGCCCCAGCAAGCTCAAGCCGGCCTACGCAACGGACAGCTGGACCAACCAAACAGCGTACCGCAATGGCGTCCCGATCGGTCCACAGGTCCGTACATGTATATGGATTTCTTCCTGTGCGTTCTACATTGCTAGATTAATTGCATCTGATTCTGATGACATATACGATCGATCAGGCTTTCACACCGACCTTCTTCACCTACGCACCGGGCCTCCGCGAGCTCCTGCTCTACACCAAGAGGAAGTACAACGACCCTGACATCTACATTGCAGAGAACGGTGAAACATTACGCGCTCCTGATTGTTACCATGCATCTCATCTAAGCAAAGAGGGATTTATAGAACGCACATTAATTCAGCAACGCCTCTGCTTGATTGATTCAGGAACCGACGAGGCCAACAACAGCACGATTCCCATACCAGAAGCCCTCAAGGATGACACCAGGATCTCCTTCCATTACCAACACCTCCTGTTCACGCAGCTCGCAATCAAGTACGTGCGTACGTACGTGCAGCTTAATTCTAGCTACAGCTAGCTTAAATCCTCGATTGATGGTAATGGCGAAACTTGTGCAGGGAAGGGGTGAAGGTGAGAGGGTACTTCACGTGGACGTTCATGGACGACTTCGAGTGGGGCGACGGGTACAAGGGGCGCTTCGGGCTCATCTACGTCGACCGTAGCACGCTCAAGAGGTACCGCAAGAAGTCCAGCTACTGGTTCGCCGACTTCCTCAAGAGATAGAGGCTCTCCTGCGTGTTGCCGGGGTGCTTTCAGCCGCGTTGTTGCTGCACGGCACAAATAAAAAAGGCTATGTTTTTATTACTATTAGTTGGCTTGGGGATTGATGCATGCCGCCGTGATTTGGCCGGCCCGTGTAAAAGTACGGGGAGAAATAAAGCACCCCGAGCCACTTGCTTCTCGCACGTTAATTCGAGGAAAAAGCGAGAAGATATACGTGGCGACTCACGTAATTAATTCTAGATAATGATCGAGTGTTTGCTATTAATCTTGGGTTAATTATACTGATCTGGACATATTTAATTAATAAATCATCAAGTAAACCCGACGTTTTATCAATTAATATGTCATTTCAGGGTGTTGCAGCAAAACATTAATTAGAGACTTTAAAGGATACCCATTACCATCCATACATGCAGTACCATCTTACAGTTCTTCACAAGTCTTAATACATAATTTACAACAAAAGCTCAAGATTACAATTATTTAGTTACCCTAGGGAGCGAGGGCCTCTAATAAAAGGGCCACTACTCCACCTAGTCCCTCGGGTTGTCCTCCACCTCCTCATTACCTTGGTCCTACGGGTGATCCCCCATCAACTCCTCATCGGAGCATCCATAGCACTCGGAATCTAAGCAAAGAGGAATTTATAGAAGAGTGAGTGCAAGATGTACTCAGCAAGCATTAGTATCAACTATGTATTCATGCATTTTATCATCTGGAACCCTCCCGGTTCCATTCCTCAATTCATACCTCAAATCCATTTATTCAAAGTAGGTTTTATTATTAGTAAAATCTGGTGTTCAATTTTTAACTTGTAAATTTTCTATTAACACTCGTATATGAGGCAGAATTAACTTCCATAGCTTCTAATCCAGGAGACAGGCATGAATTCATTATTTTATACCCTGTGCAGGTTTTGTATCACTTTACCCATAACGAACTCGACCGCGATCGAGAATCCAGAATGTTTATCACTACTTTGGTATTTAATATCCACCCTGGCCCATTCCAGTTGTACGCTATATTGATTCGACGGCACTATGACCAGGGTTAGTTAGTTGTACCTTGTCACAACATCGGAGGTACTCATATCCCCTGACGGCTGACCACTACCAGTTGTGCTACAATGCGAATCAGTGGTACTAAGATATTGGGGTAACCAGTTGATGTCTGCCACGAAAATCAGAGATACTCATCCAATGGCTTTAAATATAGCGCCAATAACCAAAACTGGTTACCAAACGTGTACTTTACTAGGCATCCGACAATCCCAGTTTAACACATCTTACTTACCCAATGTGGAGATTCAAACACCATCAGAGGACAATCTTTTCTGATTGTTTTCTACACATTATGGTTGATTCGATTTAATACGGCTCATTGCTCGAGTGTAGTGGTTTAGCCTTATATTATATCCCTATGTAAATAGCCCAACCGACAATAACAATCATGGCACCCTCTACCCACCATTCAACAACTCAACCCGACTTCTCCTGTCGGTTGAGTCAAAATATCAATCCAACTGCACTCGTAGTTTATCTAACAATCGATTTAAATTTTAACACGTAAATAGGTTTTATCATGCATATGTGAATTTCATAAACTTTTTATGAAATAATTTTACAACATGAACAAGGAAACTTGCCTGGATTTTGATCGAAATACACGTCTTCTCCCGGTTGCTGATTCACGGTCCGATTTAATTTATTTCCTAAAATTATATAAATATCGTATTTAGAGGCAATAAGTTTTTGCATGTTTTAAAATCCCCAACATGCTTAACATATTATTTTAGGGTTTATAAATTTCACTTGGCGATATTTAGGGTTTTACTCGATTTTATACGATCGTGCCTTATTAAATTGGTCTACCGACTGAAATTCGCGTTTTTAATTGATTTGAACATTTTGATTAATTTTTAAAGTTTGATAGAGACCAAAATTCATGATTTTGAATGATCTGCTGAATTTAAAATTTTTTCTCTTCTTTTTATTTTTATTTTTATTTTTATTTTTCTCTTCTCTTTCTTTTCTTTCCTCTCTTCTTCTTTCTCTTTTCTTCCTCCTTATTCATTCAGCCGGCTACTCCCTTCTCTCTCTCTTTCTCCCCCGGTGACTCCAGATTTAGTCCATCCACCGCCGCCAGCTGGTCTCTGGCCCTTGGTTCGTTGGTGCTTGGGTTTGTCGGTCGCTGCCCTCGCTCCGGATCGGGCTCGCGCCATCAAGCTCCTCCCGATTTGGGCCCGCGTAGCCCCGGTCGGCTTCTACCCCTCCTTCTCCTTGGCACCGCTCGGTTTCCCCTGGGCCATTTGGTCCTGTGCGTGGCCTTGGTCACCTCGGTGACATTGGCTTGGCTAGCTGGTTCACTTCAGCCGGCCAATTGTTGCTCTGACCATTAGTTTGGCCTTTGGCCGCCGACCCTCTAATACTTCTCCAACTCGGTCACTCTCTCCGAACCTCCTCCTTACTCTCCTCCCCCTATGCCTTACCTTACTGTGATGATTGCTATGCATTGAAGAATGTATTGAAATTTCTACTGGATTGTTGTGCTACTATGTGGTTTAGTGGTCTGTGATGAGTTATATTGATGATGCACGGGGTGGAAGGCATCGCGATGAGGATCGATATTCGCTATGCGCTGGGGAGCATTTGCGAATCATCGAGAACGCACGGTGCAACCCCTGATGTGCTAAAATCTGACCACCACTACTTGAATGTATTTTTTTATCTCTATTTTGATTTCACTACTGCTATGTCTATGTTGCCCCTACTGTCGTTCTATTGGTTACCTGGAATGCGACGAGATGAATGGTGATGCTGTGGGAAAGGTTTTGTGTTTGAGGGAAAATGTTGTAGTGGTACGGTATTGTCGGGGGGTCGGGTAATTTCCATAAATTACCTCGGATGCCACCAACGACCAAGCTCGCTCCCGCCCGAGCCACCAGGAGGTCGTTACCCTGGGATTGTCTAAATCAGAGCTTGGAAGGCTCGCATTAGGCCCGATTCAGAGCTTCGGGCACCGGGTGGGACCGAGAATGCCCGTACTCGGTCGATTCGAGCTCAAGCTCGGTAAGATGTCCAAGCTCGGTGCAGGTCATCGGCCGGCCTTACGAGTCTCGGGGTCGGTGGAATAACCACCCCGTAACTTAGTTGGCAGATTCGTTTCAGTGGGGCGTGGCGGAAAGATAGGATCCACCGGTTACACGTTTGGGCGAGGTCCAAGCGTGGGTAATGGGGTCATGGAGTTCGATCCTTTGTAAGCTATAAAGGGTCCCCATCGTGAGGGGCGATGAAAAAAACAACAAGCGGCCTTGGCAACCTGGTGTAAACTTCGGACACATTGCAAGAGTAAGCGAGGAAGTGAGTAGAGGCTATTATCTCTTTCTCGAGAGGCCCGAACCAGGAGTAAAGCTACTTTGTGTCCACTTTCGTTGGAATACGGTGAGCCATTCTTGAGTAATCCTCCACGTAGAAGGGTCGCACGGTTGGTCCCTGCCAACAAAGTAAGCTCGGCGAGGGCTGTTCCCCAATCGTCGTCAAACCGGTTGGCGCGTCCGTGGGGGCCGACTTTCCGCTTCGTGAGGAATCCGGAGAATGTCGAGAATCCCAGAACCACCGAGGCTCGCCCCGAGATCGGGAAGAGGACAAGCGATTCTTCAGCGATGGGGCGGCGGCGTCGCCGTATTAAGAATCAAGAGGCGGTTCGGAGCTTTTCCCGGAAGCCCGCTATTACTGCCGGGCGATTCTTTCGCTCCCAACTTCGGCGCCCTCTCGGGCCAGCGAGTATCGGACGAGCTACGATGGTGCGGACATCCCGACCTCTGAGCTCGACCGGGAGACCGCTTCGCCAGGAGACAGTGATGTCCCCCTCGCGATCCGTCCAATCCGTAACGTCTTCGTTGCGGAAGAGGATCGAAAGCTGGAGAACAAATCCCCGGTGACAGCGTCTTCACCACGGCTCTGGCGACCAAGAGCACTGCGCATCCCTGAATCGAGACGACGACTTGCGGCGGCAAGTCGAGTGGCCTGGCCCGATAAGACCAGGGCGGAAGTTCGTGAGAATTTCCTGCATGGAACTCCGGGCCGTCGACGCAAACGAGCAGGCTCGTGTGTTCCCAGCGAGACGCCTTCAAGCTCCCCAGCCCGCGTGGTGCACCTCGAAGAGTTTCACTGAGCAAGTCGACCTAGAAGCCATGCGGCGCGGTAGTGGCCAAACGACCTCGAGAAATCGCCCAGACATAAGAGCGGCGGAGGCCTCCGGAAAGGGCCCTTGAGCAATTCACGGGAGCGCCCGAGGCCGGCGTCAGCGCCTCCACCAGGTGACTCACTGTACTTTGCAGAGTGGCCCAGCGTGGCGGCAGTTTCAGAGAGGCACCGAGCAATTCAGAGGCTCCTCGGGACAGCGGAATGTGAGCCACGCAGACGAGCAGGGCCGAACATTCCTCATCAGACCCTCCCATCCCTCTGGCGTAGGGAGACTTTCACTCGCCGGGCCCACTAACCTCGGGCTCGGTGGCGGGGATCGCCAGCCGCGCTCGTGGTGATCGCCAAGCGATCCGGTGTTCGGAGTGCTCGGCGTTCAGCGGCAACGTCATTGCGACAGTGACCTGCCGACAAGGTTTAAGCCAGACCACATCGAGATTCGACCGGGACTCGAGAACCGACGCGAGTTTCTCTCGATCTACACCACGGCCATTTTAGTGCGGGGTGATGAAAGGGTGATGGCCAACTTTGCCTGATCCTGGGCGCGGCTCGGGCGTGGCTATTCAACCGAAGGAGAACTCGTCGGTCCTGGCCCGGTGGCGGCCTCTCAAGGCCAACTTCCCGGAGGCGCTACGTCGCCGGGAAGGGCGACCTCGGCGTCGTCTGAGACGGAGGCGAACCTGCGCCCTTGATTCGTCGGCGCTTCATGCAAGTGCAATTCCATCCCGAGCATCTCGGATGAGGCGATCGTCAGGGCTTTCAAGTTAAGTCGAGACGCGTGCGCTTTACTCGGGACCTCGAAATCACCCGGACATCACGGCCAACGGCATTCGCATGGCTGAGGCCAGCTATGCCAATGCGAGACGGCGATCGATGGAAGAAAGCTCTTTGGACGAGGAAAGCTGCCCCCTCGGCCGGGCTCGAAGGGCATCGGCCAGGAAAGCGTAAGCTCTATCGAAAAAAATCAAAAGAAGAAAAAATCCTCTGTCTCCGGCGTGGTGGCGACTATCGAAAACGACGGCCGACCTCGCGATGCGTGTAGAGGGCCGAAAGGAAGGAGTCGGACGATTCGTGAACAACGAGCGAGCCGGGGCGACCAAGAACGGCGACCAGCAGCGGAGCTAGTGCCTATTTACGCCCGCTCCACCAGGCTCATGGGCATGACCGGAGTGCGGGCGTGGGCCTCCGCTGGGGCTTGAGTTCCACAATGGTAAAGGTCCCATGCCCACGCTCCCCAGGGTGGAAGGGGGGCGTCAAGAACAAGAAGCCCAGAAGAAACAAGTTTCTGAGCATGGAGTACCAAGGCAGAAATCACATCGCCGTGATATTGAGAGGCTCTGCGCCTATGGTCGCGTCGGGAGTTGAAGGAGGCAGCGCGTACTTCGTGTCACTCGGGGAAGCCTCGTCAGTGACTCAAGTGGTCGACTTTAGATCCGTCCTTCTCAGGGGCAGCTCTCCGGGGATAGCCGAAACCCCAAAGGCTTCCGGTTGGTCGTTAGCCCAACAATCTGCAACACCACGATGGAAGTCGGGTCCTTGTGGATTGCGAAGCTCCTAGACGATATCTGCCAAGGTCTTGGGCGAGATCTGAGATCCTGCTCCAAGATCAAAAACATGGTGGTCCCGTTCTACGGGATAGTGCGGAGCGTCGGTCGAGGCCACTTGGCGGATCGTCTGCCGATTCTGTTCGGCAATCCGAGCAACTTCGAGCGGAGCTCATCACGTTCGAAGTGGTGATTTCAGAAATCGACCTCGCGCCATCCTGGGCGACCGGCTCGCCAAATTCATGGCGCGCCACTCATCACGGCTACGATTAGCTTGAAGGTCCGGCCGTGTGATCCACGATCAAGGAAGCGAGCGCTCTGAAGCTGCGGCGAGAGGCGTTAGACATGATCGATCAGCTGCCCAGGGGCCGGTGCCAAGCCAGGAGTTCGGCCCAGGCTAACCTCAAGCCGGAGAAACCAAGGCCATCCGTTGTGCGACACAAGCGAGACAAGGTCGTACACGTGGGGGCTTCCTAGATCCTAAATAGGAACTCAAGCTCGTGACCTTCCTCAGGAGAAAGCGCGGACACGTTACGCTGAGAACCGTCGAGCATGCCGGAGTCCCAAGGAGGTAAATCGAGCCGCGAGCTAACGATTCGGCGACAAAAAAGCTTTGTCTTGCGAAGCTTCGAGCGCTTCTCCGGAAGCAAGCCATCATCGAAGGCCGGACAAGCTCCTCAAAGCGAGTTTCATTCGGAGGTTGACCATTAGATTGGTTAGCCAACCGATCATCGTGACGAAGAAAGGAGGCAAGTGGCGCATGTATACCGATCTACGGGGCTAAATGCCGCATGCGAGGACAATTTCCCGCTACCTCGGATAGACCGGTTAATTGACGTGGCCAGCCGACTCGGCGATATGAGCTTTCGGGCGCCTACTCAGGCTATCACCCAGTCGGTATATCGCCCGGAATGTGAGGAAAACTTCCTTCATCGCCGTTTGGCACATTCGCTACACGACCATGTCCTTCGGTCTAAAGGCAGCTGGAGCAACCTTCAGCGCCTTATCACGAAAAACCTTCGGGCCAAATAGGTCGAACTGGAAGTGTATGTAAACTGACATAGTAATCAAGAGCAAAATAGCCTCGACCATGTATCAGATCTAGAGAGACTTTTCATAACCTCAATAAGCATCGAATAAGTTAAACCACGAAAAATGTGTGTTCGGGGTCAAAGTCCAAAGCAAGGTGCTCGGATACATGATCGGCCCCTGAGAATCGGGGCCAACCCGAGAGAAGATAGAAGCCATCGAGAACATCGACCACCGACTTGTACTCGGGAGAGTCGATCCCTGGCGGAGAATGGCGACCTTAATCGTTTCATCTCGAGGCTCGGAAACGCCTACCTTTCTTCAAGCGCTCAGGAAGCCTGCGGTTTCACTTGGGCGAGATAAAGCGGACCGCTCTTTCAAAACTTAAAGCGTATTTATCAAGACCCCGGTCTTGACCACGCCCAATGGAGAGGTCCTCTTGCTTTACCTGGCACACCCCATGCGGTAGCGCCGTCATCAGTAAAGCGGGCGAAGTCTGGCGCCCGTCTACTACATCGGCCGAGTCTTTGCCACGGACCAAAGGAGCGTTACCCAGAGGTCGAAGCTCCTTTATCGCGCTCCTCGTGGCCTCGAAAGAAATTAAGACACTACTTCGGGCACACAAAATACAAGTCGGAACCAACTTCCCGAGGAAATTCTCGAGAATCGGGGCAGGCGGATCGCGAAATGGGCCATGGGCTTTCGCCGAGATCGAATCTCGGCTAGAACAGCGATCAAATCCCAGGTCTAGCGGACTTCCCTAGTAGATATGGACAAAGCCCCCGTCGAACCCGAACCCAACCAGGAAGCACGGTCATTTGGTCGTCGCCGCGGATCAAGGCTTCACGATTGCTCGGGTGAGATGGTCCTCGAATCCCCTCGGGAGAAGCGGATCAAATCGCCCTCAATTGCATTGTTTGTAACAAACAACGCGGAGAATCTGAAGGTACGCTGGCGGGCTTCGGGCATGCAAGCGCTCGAGTCCAACGACTAAGCTGCGAAAGGCGACTAACATGGTACGTCAACCAGGTTAACAAGGAGTATCGGTGCTCGATGACTCAATGCTACCTGGCTGAAGTAAGGAAGATGGAAAAGTACTTGAAGCACTTCAGTACTATACCATCCCCGAGAAGGACAATGCCCTGGCAGACCATCTATCGAAGTCGGTTCCGCACGTTTCCATTTCGGCGTGAGGTGCTCATCGAGCACGTCTACAAACCCTCCATACCCCAGGAGGAGGCGTGAGGCAGGTGGTGCAGTCTCCTTCCTCGAGCGGGATGATCTGGCCGGATAGCGCCATTCATCAATACCGCGTGCAGGACATCGCCGAAGAGGCAGAAATCCGGCTAGTGAGGCGCTCCTCGACCTATAAAATGATCGAGGGTCTCTTATACATAAGCGCGGCTTAGCGTCCTCTCCAGTGCATCACCCAAGAGGAAGGCAAATATCTCCTCAAGGATATCCATGACGGGATGTGTGGAGCTCACTCGTCCTTTAGGACCTTAGTGAGCAAAGCCTTCCGATTGAGTTACTATTATTGCTGACCAGCGGCCTGGCCCGTCTGCACCAATAGTAACCTCCTGCCCGATCTTGCCGGGTTCCATGCTCGGAAGGTCCATCAGTGGCATACGCGCTTGCGAGACCATGCGCTAACCTGCAGCCGTTCTCGGTTTGGGGCATAGACATACCGGTCCATTTCCCAGGAAGGAGGGGTTGTAAATACCTGTTACACGCCTTAATCGACACCTTCACTAAGTGGATCGAGGCCGAGCCTATATCAACCATCTCGACACAGCGGCTAAAGGTTCTTAGCAATAATGTAATTAACCGGCTTTGGCATTCCGAGTCGCCTCATTCACCGAACCAAGCGGCACTCGGTTCACAAGCGAGGTGTTTCGGGCTTATTAGGAGTCGGGACAAGATATCGCCATCGTGGCCCACCACGAGCAATGGGCGGCCGGCGTCTTGAGCAGGCCAGATCGTCAAGGAATCAAGAAGAGAGTCTTCAAGAGCCTCGTCGGCATGGTCGGGCGGGTGGGCCGACCACCGATCCTACGGTCGGTCACTGCACGACGAGGCAGGAGCCCACGGGGAGACCACACTTCGGCTCGTATATGGCGGAAGTCATCCTACCGCCGAGGTTGTCTAGGATCCCGAGGTGAACCTGGCCGATAACATCGGCGAGGCGAAGCAGCCTTCGACCTCGACCTGCGAAGCGACTTCGTGAAGCAGAACTCTGTTGCGATCCGCGGTTTGCAAGCTCTTCGGCCACGCCAGCAAATCGCTCACGACCAAGGACCTTACCGTCGGCGATCTGGATTGCGGCGGGTCAAGACACATCCAAAAGCCAACAAGCTAACGCCAAGATGGGAAGGTCCTTACACGGTCGTCTCAACAACACGCCCGAAATTGTCAGCCTTGCAATGGAAGATGGTCGAGAACTAGCTAGTACTTGGAACATTGACCAAGCTGCGTAAGTTCCATGTCTAACCTGCTTTTTTACCTCTTTAATAAACTTTATCACCTTACCCTCCATTCTCTCTCTCCCTCTCTTTCCCCATTCTACGATTAAGCTCGGCCTAGACAAAGTGTCGAGGGCAGAATCGGTCGTTGGGGCAAAAATGCCGTCACGACAAAAGCTCGGCCTCGAGGGCCTCCTTCCTCGTAAGGCGACCATCTTTTTCGCGGTGAACCTCCACATAAGTAAAGATTAGCGCAGGACACCCTTACGAGCGGTTAGAGGCTCAGTCGGCCGAATCATGGCGCCAGCGTCTAGTAACCTAAGGGCCACACGGTCCCCATGAAATTCTACTCCGCCAGCGAAGTCGTGCTCATGCGGTTCGCCCGACCTCCGTTGGCGGCGGACTATAAGTACCATGTGGCCCACGACCTCGGCCTGGATGCAACTTTACGCGCAAAATGGTCACCTCGACCTCGTGCTACTTTTGAGCGAGATAGTCATTTCCATCGCGATTAACCACTAAGTCGCGTAAGACCGCGGCTCATCGTTGTCATCTCGAGGAAAAACAAAAGCGTCCATTTAAAACCAACTCATTCTATATTCAAGGATAGTTTCTCCTAAGTTTTTACTGGTAAAGACGGGGAAAAAATTGAAGCAGGCGACGCGTTCGTCGTCTGCAAAGCGGCGAGCTCGTCCATACAAGCTTCGGACTCAAGGTCGAAACGCCTGCCCGGCGAGCTTCCGACCTTAAACTCGCCGCAGCCGAAGTGCACAGACTCCTCCGTTCTGGTCGATCGGTGTCCTTTCGGCGCCGGTGGCGTCGCGAGTCGCACCGTGGCTTCAAGGCGGAAACCTTGCTGCTCGCTCCGGTCGGCGCTCGCAGGCTTCAGCGCCGCGGACTCCTCCACCTTCAGCGGATCTCGGCCTCCGGAAGATGTCGGCTCGGCAACGGCGCTCGAGCTCATAATCTTGGCGTCTGCTCGGCTTGATGCTTAGCGACAACTTACGGCGACGATCAGCGGCATGGAAGTCCTTCATGGTGGACTCGGCGCGCAACAAAGCGTTTTCAGGTAAATGTCGAAACTCTCGGTAAAGTACATAAGTCGAGAGTACTTACCCAAAAGTGGTCTCGGCCCTGATGGAACAACTCGGCGGGTCTCCACCTCGCTGCAGGCGGTGAGGGATCCCCATGCCAGTCCCCTTCTCCTTGATCGGGCTCGGAGGCTTGAGCCAGCTCCCCGTCCCAGGCGATGGACTTTTGCCTGAGGGCGACCTCGCCTCTGGAGAGGGCGGCCTCAAGAGCAAGGATTACCTCCGCTCTTCTTCCTCCGGCCCAGAAGTTGGCGGGGCTCACCTCCTCGATCGGGGGCTCCACCGCCAGGCGTCACGGCCATGGAGCAACCAGCAGGGGACAGGTCGATGTATCCGAGCCCTTGGGCAGCAGCATCCCAGTGCGGAATCAGCAGGAGCAGGGTCGGCAACCAGGGAGGTCGATCTCGGCTGGGCGACCTCGGTGCGGCAGATCCCCTCGCTGTTTGCCCAGACCCACCTCGATGGCCAGGGCTTGTCTCACCCCGACCGGTAGGTGGTAGCTCTTCCTCGTCAGGCGAGCCCCCGCGGATTAAGGTCCTGACTTGAGGCGGCCAGGACGGCGTGATGTCATGAACCGGGGAGACCTGCGGCGATCTCTGAAGAAGTCGCGGCGATGATGTCAGCACCGGAAGAATCCTCGCGGGGAGTCTCGACTGCTCATCCGTCGAGACTCCACGACTATGATGTGGGGATGCCTCCTCGGCGGCCGGGCATCGGCGGCGCGATCTTCCTCCGTGCCTCCTCTTCGGAGACACGACCTCCGAATCCCGGGGCTCAGCGACAAGAGCTCCACCGCTTCTCGGCGTCGTCTGCCGGCGGCAGTGGCTGGCGGCCTCCATGACCTCGGCTCCTTCGGCCTCGTCGCCACGGCGCAGTGGGTGGCCTCCACGTGACCTCGGCTCCACCTCGGCTCGTCGCCCATGGCGACCTCGGCGGCAGGGCTAGCTCCTCTCACGAAGTCAAGAACATCGTCGACCATCGCTTGAAAATCCCATAACTCCGCCCCTTGCCACACCCACTATAAGCGATGTGGGGTTAGAATGGTCTTGGGAGAAAGACAAACAAGAAGAAGCGGGTGAGGCCCGACCTTGCGCGGCGTCCGCTTCTTGAGCTTCGGGCCTGCGGGCCGAGGAGGCGGCCATGTCCGCGCGCCTTATGCCGACCCCCAGCGGCACGCGAGGTCGACCTCATCAAGCGACCTCGGACGCGTCCGGCGTTAGCGCGCGGTGGCGTGGCGCGACCTCACGGGACCTCGGGACCAAAGGGGCGGGATCGGCTCGTCCCTTCTCCTCCTCGCGGTCCCAGGGGCGGCTCGAGCTCACCAGCGCAAGCTCACGCTGAAGGGCATGATCACAGCCCTCGTCAACCTTCATGGGCCAGACGCGAGGCTGCGGCCTCCTTCTTCGCTTGCGCGACAATTTGTGTAACGAGCCATTAGCTTCGGGATTGTTTGAGTGTACTCGTCCATCACAATCTCGGTTCACTCTCACCTCCGGTCCGCGTACTCCAAGTGTTGGCGGGGTGAGTGGTCGTCGAGAGCAGGCGCTGCGTGTGCGCTGGCGAGACCGGCGTGGCCGACAGAGATCGGCCAGCGGCGCTTGCGACCGCTTTGTCCCTTGGTCTTCGACCGATCCCCGCTTTGGGATCCCAGGTGGGACACAGCGACCTCGAGGGCAACCTTCTCTGTTGAAAAAGAAAGACTCAAATGAGGTCGGGAGGCCCCCGAAGCTGTCCGGACAAGGGCTTGGAAAAAGTCCGAATCGAAACTTACCGCCCTCTGTCAGGTTAAGGGCGTTGTTCGAGATCTGGCGGCCCTCGATGATTTCCTTGCCTTTGAGTGCGAACATCTCAGACACCCTCATCCCTGATCCTCTGCCAGGAGCTGCATACCCGGCCAAGGAAGTCGTGAAAGAGCATCCTACGCTTCGGAAAAGAAGATCGAGAGCGGCGGCATACTGGCGTGATTCGGCGATGTCACGCACCCCTCGACCTTGAAGAAGGGATGCTCCCTCCTCTAAGGGGCGATATCCGGTTCTGGCGTAGTCGGGTAGCGTCCGGCAGGTCAGCCAGGCCGCGTGAGCTCGTTGATCGTCATGAGGATCTTCTCCTCCTCGGGCTCCACGGGCGGTCGGGTGTCTCGGCGGCGCGACCTCACGGCACGAGTAGGAAGCGTGCCGCCCTCGCTTTCCTCAAGTAGAACCATGAGTCGGCCCGAGCAGGCAGGAGTCCTTGAGCGTGGGCTTCGGGTACTCGTATGGTCGGGTAGGGCAGAAGCGGGGAAATAGAGGCGGCCAGACTGCGGCGTCTTGCAGTGCGAGAAAGGGTGTAAGTGGAAGAAGAGGCGGGAGTGGGCTCGCGCCCACGAACCGCGAGATGGGTAAAGATGGCCATGATGAGCGAGTTGGGGTGAAGGTGAAGCGATCTCGCACTCGCGGGGCGGTGCGGCCTCGACGAACTCACTTTGGCGTCACGAAGCCCGTTTATGGCGTAGAGCTCGGTGGAGACGATCTCCCCCCTCCTCCGACTGCGGGCTCTCTTCGTCGCCCGGGGAGCTCTCCATGCGGCGTCGAGGTACTTACGCCCGCTCGAGGTCTCACTGCTTTGTCGAGCTCTTCTTGGCCAGCTGAACCGCCATGAGGATGAGAAGATGATCAAGGAGAATGATGAGCGCCGCGAAGCGAGTGTGAACCAGCCCGATACGCAATCTGGTAAGTGAGTCTAAGGGTTTTTCTCTTCGAGTGTTTAAAAAAACTCCTCCGGAGATGAGGAAGCCCTAGAGCCTGAAGAAGGCGATTAAGCGTTACGCCATCAGGAAAGAAAAGCGACACGTGAGCACGCCAAATCGAAGCAAACCGTCACCAGAAAAAGGCGGTTCCCAGGAAAGAACTGATTCGGGCTTCTAGGGAGAACGAAGAAGGGCCCACTGCATTGCTTCGAGCGCGACATTTAGAACAAGCTCGTTCCGAGAGGTTAATAGCTCGTTAGTCGCGGCCGGATGTCCGCCCGGCAAAACCGACATGCTCGTAGAGCAGTAGGCCCAAAGGGAAGGCCTTCCTTAGACCTTTTCCCACTTGAACCTGGGGCTAGGTCGAGAAGTCGGGTAATTTCCATAAATTACCTCGGATGCCACCAACGACCAAGCTCGGCTCGCGCCACCGGAGGTCGTTACCACAGGATTGTCTAAATCGAGGCTTGGAAGGCTACGCATTCGGCCGATTCGAGCTCGGGCTCGGGTGGGACGAGAATGCCGCGTACTCGATCGATTCCAGAGGCTCAAGCTCGGGTAAGATGTCAAGCTTCGGTCGGGTCATCGGCCGACCTTACGAGGTCTCGGGGTCAGGAATAACCACCGCGTAACTTCCGTTGGCCCGATTCGTTTCCGTGGGGCGTGGCGGAAAGATAGGATCCACCCGGTTGCCACGTTTGGGCGAGGTCCAACGTCAGATGTAAGGGTCATGGAGTTCGATCCTTTGTAAGCTATAAAGGGGTCCCCATCGTGAGGGGGACGAAAAAAACAAACTTGATGCGACACCTGACAATTGTAAAACTTCGGACACATTGCAAGAGTAAAGCGAGGCGGAGTAGGGCTATTATCTCTTTCTCGAGAGGCCAGAACGGAGGTAAGCTAGCGTGTCGCTTTCGTTAGATACGGTGAGCCATTCTTCGAGTAATCCCTCACGTAAGAAGGGGTCACAGTTGGTCCCTCCACCAACAAGTAAGCTCGGCGGGGGCCTGTTCCCCAATCGTCGACAGGTATGTTGTCCCTTAAGCACAGTGCTTTATGTTTATCTCTAGTGATTGTGCTCTTTTACTATTTCACTAAGGTAAACAATTTTCTACTGCGCGATATTTAAGCTGTTCGACCCCGCGAATAGATTAACAGGGTTGTTTAAATTGCTGAGTGATGATACCCAAAAATTTGTGAGAGGTGTCTATCTGGCCCCGAACATTTTCATGTATCACAATGATGATACCAAATATACGGGTTTGACGGCAATTCTAACTTAATTTTAATTTATGAATTATATTTCTTGACTTCCCTCTAATGCATGTTTAAATTTTCTGATGCGGGTTTGATAAATGAAGCCAGAGAATATCTAAGCTTTAAAATTTTGTTGTTATATATATGTATTTTGGACTGTAATGTTCCTTCGCCACTTTTATCTAAAGATTATAATTTGTATTCATTTATGTTGTCATTAAATTTACATACTCAGTTTGTATTGTTTAATATGTACCGTTAATTATTTGATGACTAATTTAATTCAATTCGATGATGAGTTTACTGTTGTTATCTTTAATCACTCTTCTAATTGATTCATTATTTACTTGTTAATTGATCGGGTTATTTCAATCTAATCATCCATCTGGCATACAAAAGTTATAGCGGCTTGATTAAAAGAAAACATTTATATCAAGTACAACAAAAGATAACTAAAATCTACAGTTAAATATTAAAGAAAATTAGTAATTTGATTTCCATACATGCTCCAAGGAACTTCAAAGTAAAAAATGAAATTCAGAATAAAAAATAAATAACTATTAATAGCTAAATTTGTATACGAATTTAAACATAAAATTGAAATTTAGAATAAAAATAAAATAAAATTAGTAATTTGATTTCCAGATGAACTTCAAACAACTTCAAGGTAAAACTGAACTTTGAACTAAAAATTAATGAAAAATACTAGTTGGATTTGTATATGAATTCCAACATAAAACTAAAATTAAGAATAAATTATAACACGTATAGAAATTTGATTTCGATACAAAATCCAAAGTAAAATCCTTAAATAGCTTAAATTCAAAATAAAATGAAAATGAAAAATAACAGTTGGATTTCAACCAAAAAAAGTATAAACAAAACTCCATGCTGAACACAATCTAACAATATGCAAATTTATATTAGGAACATAAATATATTATATAATAAAAATTGTTGACATGGTGTTTATGGTCGCTACGAAAAAATGAATATGCTAAAATTTCTCATGAAAAGAGTGAGGCCTATAATGTGCTGAAAAGAGTGACAAGCAATACCATGATGAAAATGAATCGATAATGCCAGAAACAAATGTTTCGCGAGCAAACATGCTATAAACGAGCGAGAAAAGCATGAAATTCACTTGATAGATAGTCTGCTATAAGAAATTACTCCCTTTGTCTAAGTTTATATGACGTATTTCTTTTGTCACATAGATAATGATATATTGAAAATAATTAAACTATCCTTAATTATTGACTTTAAGCATTACTCCCTCTGGTCTTCAAAAAGCTGACATTTTGGACATCAACACGGTCTTCAAAACACAACTTTAACAACTAATTTTTATTATAATATATTTATAAAACTCAATAAAATTATAATATTATTAAAGTACTTCTCGACATAAGTCTACACATATAATTTTTATGTATCTAACTCAAATATTTAAAAATATATCGATAGTCAAAGTTCAAAAGTTTGACCATTGGTACGTCCAAAACGTCAACGTTTTGAAGACCAGAGGGAGTATATTCAATGCATGCATGTAAAGAATATAAAATAAAGAAGAATACGTATTATAAGTATAGCGCAAATATCGTACTAATTTTACATTGCAATATAAAATACTTTGTATATTCGTAGACTAGACATTTAAAAATATATGAAGGACAGGAATGGCGATCAGAGGGAGGTGAATGATTTCAAATAAATTTTTCCCCACCTACTGGACAAGAAGAGACTACCAAAATCACAAAGAACCAATCGAGACAAAACTTACTGTTAGAACTAGGTACACACCTCTTTATGGATGTCAGGAACCTATTCCAACCATCAATTGCTTAGCTCACAGAGAGTGGAGAGGGAAAAACTAGAAGAAAAATTATAAGAGAATCTAGTGGGATCGGTGACCAAGACCATCGATCGTAACTTCGTCTTACGAGAGATGGCGTCGATCTCATGAGTCTTGAGCCGGGAGTAAAGCCCGTCAAGAATTAGAATCGATAAATCTGTGGTGTCCTTAATAGTGGTTACCTTCAACTCCCAAATCCGAAGATCAAGTGCGATCAAGAAGTGTCGAGTGTTCTCCGAGTTAGAGTATGTGCAACCAACTACATGGAGATCATTCAATATCTTTGTAAATGACCAAAACACTCATCAAGGGTCTCACCAGCATGCTGTTCAAATTTGTTGTAGTCATACTTGTACTGATCCTGTCTCACAGTCTTGATTTGGATAGTGCCCTTATGGTAAGCATTGAGGGTCACCCAGATCTAGTGCTGATCGTAGGTGAGAGATCATGTCGTACTCACTGTAGCTAAGACCCTGTATGAGGATGTTCCTTATCTTAGCATTTGCCTCAATGTTAGCCATATTCGCTGCATTAACGTTCTCATCAGCAGGAATCTCATAAGGGAGTTTCACCATTTACCATATCAGGAAGCCTTGAGTAGTGATGTACGACTCCATTCTCGATTTCTAAAAAGGAAAATCAACTCCATAAAAAATAGGAGGCTTGGTGGAATATTTGTCTGTCGCCATGGCTCTTGAGACCGGTTAAGATCTATAAAGACAACAAAACTGGCTCTGATACCAATTGAAGGACTGGAATGACAATCAGAGGGGGTGAATGATCTCAAATAAAATTTTCCCTACATACTAGACAGGAAGAGCCCACTAAAAATCACAAAGAACCAATCGAGACAAAACTTGCTCTTGAAACTAGGTATGCACCTCCTTATGGATGTCAGGAACCTGTTCCAACCATCAATCGCGAAGATTGATGTCTAAGTTCTGAACTTTTTCAAATCGAAGAAGAAGTGCACCAAGGGAAGTAAAAACTAAAATATGTGATCTTGATTTGCTCGTGTGATTTAAATGATCAAGATGATCTTGAAGAACTTTCCACTTGTTATAGCAAGCTAGAACACAAGAGAAAAACTGCACCAACATGATCTACAAGAAGTACTTCATTCTAACCAAAAGATCGAGTTCTTGCAAAGTCAAAGACAAAGATTGCCTAGATGATGAGGATATGATCTAAAGAAGATTCATCCATCAATTATGCATCATCGGCACAAGAAGCACAAGCAAGTAGAAGAAGGGGATGCAAATTCAACTTGTGAGAATGTAATTGCAAGAATTTAAATTGCGGAATGTAATTGCTGAATTTAAATTGCGGAATGTAAGTGCTGAATTTAAATTTTAAAATTTAAGATATAATGTAAATACAAAATTTAAATTCAGAAGTAAGAAAATAAATTTTTATTTCTTTGATATGAAGGTTTACAAAACCACACAACAAGGTGGGCAAAAGCTCAATAGAGCACCAAAAATCTTTAAGGAAGAGACACCCCTCTCCCCCTCTATTTATAGCCTTCATGAAATATCCTACACCTTTGGATGAGTTGCTTCAATCCTAAGCAACCCATCCAAGGGCTAGGATTGACTCAATCAATGAAAACAATCTCCATCTTTAGATGACTTTCTTGGCTCTCAAGAAATCTCATCAATGGTTGAGATCACTCACTCATACATGGGCTAATCTAAAACCCACTAACAAACAGGTTTTATCAACTAAGCTAACTTGACCGATACCCCATCCTCTAAACCGTGATCCAACGGCTCTTCTTGATCCAAGTAGCTCTAAGTTAGCATCTCAACTGTTCCCTTGTCTTCTCGGCACGCAGTGACTCTATCTTCGGTAATCCGTCGGCGATCACCGATCGTCTAGACCTCCAGCGCACCTCGCCTAGTTCCGATCATCCTCCGTCTTACTATGACCTAGTACCGCGTCCTACAACCATAAAAAACAAGAAAACACATCACATAGCAATGTTCAAAATGATATGCAATAATCATCTAAAAAACTTAATATTCAAATCAAACTCAAATCTACAGGCTAAGAAAGCTAGTACAGGTCAAAAGAGCACCCACCAATTTACAAAGCATGGGCACAGTGAATCGTTTACTAGCTGTAGCAGGTCTAGCACCACACTATCAAGTCATGGAGCTCCTCTTTACAGGTCGCATGCATGCACCCCTCTTCTCGGTGATTAACTATTGAAACACGGCAAAAATCAACAGAACAAGCACATATTACCAACACAGCTAAAAGTAACTTCGGCGGCATGAGAACCGAGAACAAGGCATGAGTAAAGTTCTCAAATGTGGTTGCTTTTCATTTTCCCCTCTCTTTCACTCAGGGCCGTACCTAAGTTTTTGAGGCCCTGGTGCGAAACACAAAATGGAGCCCTATACTAAAGAAATACAAATAATCAAAATGTGATTCCATTATATAACTATATATTTTTTCCCAATATTTAGAACTACAATAGGCATTATTGTTAAAAGAATAAATGGTAAATCTTTCTTACCGATATCTTTTTAACTTCTAGTAAAAAGCATCATGCGTCTGGTGTTCTTCGAAATGAAATCTTCAATTATATCGTCACATTCAATCTTCTCCAGAACATTATTTTCAAGTGCAATTGTTGCCAATCCATTGAGTCTTCCTTGTGTCATAGTACTGCGCATGTAGGACTTTACCAACTTCAATTTTGAAAAGCTTCGTTCTGCAGATGCAACTGTCACAGAAATAGTCAACAAAATTCTATATGCAATAAGGACATTAGGAAAATAACCCATCCATTTCACAAACTTCAGAATATCAAGAGGGCTCATGTCTTCCTTAGGGATAAAATCTTGGAGGAATTGTAACTTCACATGTAAATTCTTTGCCGTCAATATCAGAATGTTTTGCGGAATCGACAGAATCCGATGCTTCGTTAGAACTTAGAAATCTTAGCAGGCCATTTACACAAGAGATGATAGTAGTGCAATATATGCTGGGGGCCTAAAAAATTTGGGGGCCTTATGCGGTCGGCCCACTTGCGCTGGGCCTTAGACGGGCCTGCTTTCACTAGGAAAATAGCAGTGGAGACAACACTGCTTAAAATTGTGTGGTGCAGGAGGAGTAACCGAGTAACACTGGCTACTGAGCTCAATTACTTGCAAATTGA
Source organism: Rhipidocladum racemiflorum (assembly GCA_036346355.1). Classification (NCBI taxonomy): domain Eukaryota; kingdom Viridiplantae; phylum Streptophyta; class Magnoliopsida; order Poales; family Poaceae; genus Rhipidocladum; species Rhipidocladum racemiflorum. The sequence goes on along the minus strand of CM070583.1, from coordinate 77,589,668 downwards.
CCAGAAAAATCTCAACGTATCTTTTCCGGACATCATTATTGGAGTAGGCAGACTTTTGGTATTATATTTTGTTGTATTTGGATCGTAAGTATAATTAATGTAAAGAACATATAGCCTGCATTGCAATGAAATGTAATAAGTTTCCATTTCAATCTCTAATTATTATTTTTGTTGCAACACTCTGAATACGGTATATTAATTGATAAAGTGTCAGGTACGCTCGATGTTTTATTAGCTAACATACCCAGATTCGTGTAATTATCTCAGAGTAATGATGGTGGTGATTGTCGTTACCCCAGACTAATTATGCGGGTCACCACATTGACCTTTTTTTTACGAGAATAACCCCAACAATTCTGAACCTGCTTTTTTTGTGAGTTGTGCGATTTTTACCTTTGGACACGTGACGGCTGGCGCGGCGTGCGCCGCGTCCACGCATCTAGTACTACTTACATCCTATATTTTGTATTTGCATTGGTTCGAATCAAATTGAATTTCTTCTTATGGAACCATGGCTTTTAGATATACTTTTTTTATATGCATAGAAGGGTTAAATTGAAATTTTATACCGCCATGCAGATATATGCATCCCAACTCTCAACTTATGCTTTTTTATGTTCATACCTCTTCTTTTAATTATGCTTTTACATCTTCTTGCAATACATGCTGAATTATCATGTGTCAATTTTATTTTATCTCTATCATTTGTCATGACAATATAAGTTAATTGTTTCCAATTGCAACTGTGATAATCTGAAAATCAGTCAAAATGTTACCGAAAATCAGGACAGTACCACTTTCACAATTAAGAAAATCAGTGATAATTGATACTGAAAAGTTCCACTTTGTTAGGGTAGAAAGTTTGAATTGTATGCTAGAAAAGGGATGTGCAAATGTGTTCATGTAATTTAAGTTTAATTCATTGTTGATCTATATAAAAACCTCTCCATCCATCAAAATTTTATAAATTCGCTCGAGTATAATTAGAATCCAAAATTTCTAGGAGATCTTAATCTACTACCTCAAAACCTTTATATAAAAGTTTTAAAAATTTTAAATTTGTTTTATTTGCTTAAATCAAATCTATGAAAGCAATACATGTAGCACCATAAGGCTTTTAATAAGATAATAGCATCGTCACAATTTTTAAAAATTCATCAAGCTTTATTATCCTCTAAAAATTTTATGAGAACATTAGTGATGCATCAGGATTATCCACAAAATTTTAAAATGTTCTAACATAGTTTAAACCATTTTCCATTTGGTTAAAATTTGACGGTCAACCTTCAGTAGTATTGTCCAAATTTTTAAAAATTCCTCAAGCTTGATCATTATCTAAAAATTTTATGGATATGACAAGACCATACACAAAATTTTTTAAAACTATCTAACGTGGTCTACATTATTTTCCATTCGGTTGAAATTTGTCAGCTAGTCTTTTATCAAGACAGTAGCACTACCAGAATTTTTTAGAATTCCTCAAGCTTGATCATTATCTGAAATTTTTATGGGAACATTAATGATGTATCAAGACCATCCAAAAAAGTTTAAAATTTTTTAATATCGTTTGAACCATTTTTCGTTCAGTTGAAATTTACCGAGATTTCGGTAATTTCGGTTGAAATTTTGGATTTTTGGCCGATATTTCGGAATTCTCGGTCCAAAAAATTATGGATTTGAATTTTGCTTTTGAATTTCATCTAAAATAATGAGATTTCATTAAAATTTTGGATTTCAAAGGATGACGAGGTGTGAACCGAAAACAAAATTTGGAACCTTGGTACGAACTACCCCCAATACATGTGAGCATATACTTCCTCCGTTCATTTTTATATGACTTATTTTTTGAATGATTTTGTTCATAAATGTAAATCTTATATGCAGATTTAATAAAGCCTTTCCTTCTATAACCTTATTTATTATCTCTCAATCATATGCACTTATTCATTACCATCCACATAAAGTATATCTTTTATCTTCTAAGATAAGTAAGTAGGGGCATCTAAGTTATTTTCTCTCATACCTTTTTCAATTTCAACACAACCTTAATCCTTGTACAAAATCAAAATACGCCGTATAAAAATGAACGGAGGGAGTGCGTCATTGAATATGTGACCTGTAAAATTACACAAGCACCCCCCAATATCAACCACGTATTCTTTTCAGACCCAGAGCACCTCTTTAGTGCAATGTTGAAGGATGGTTAATATCATTTTAAGTCGCACAGGGATTTCAAACAATTTCACATTAATCAATTCAATTCCAATAAATTTTTTCCGGCCAGGCCATAGAGGCTATCAGTATCAGGGCTCTAATTGGTCCAGAGATCCAATTTGCAGCTACTCGTAATCTTCTGGAACTTGCTAGAACAATCTTTTGCTTACAGAGGCCCACGCGCACCTCGCAATACTCTCCCCAATTCACAGATTCAAACCAAGAATATCTTTGCCCGAAAATATCTCACTCTGACTAGGAGCGAGGGTACTACCGTAAATCCCTGCCTCCACCTCACACCCGCATCCAAAGGAAGAAAGCAACTACCACGGCCACCTCACTCCCGACTTGAGATGGCAGCGGGTCTATACCCGTCGGGTATCACCACTCCGTACCCGTACCCGCATTAGTAAAATTCACACGTCACAATACCCATACCCGCACGCGGGTAAAAAATTTACCCGTACCTGTACCCGTGCGGGTAACGGGGACCCGACGGGTAACACGCACCCGCATTATGGACATATGCCCCTGCAGGCTGTAGCAGCATATCGTATAAGGCAATTCAATGAAAATTCAATGGATATCCATATTAAAAATTAATATTATACTAGAGTGCCCCTACGACAGCATAATTTCATTAAAATATTTATAGTGATCTAAAAATAGCATAATGCATTACAAGTTCATTTCAGGAATAAAAATAAAATAAACCTAAATAGAGACCCACGGGTGAACGAGTACGGGTAATAGCAGAATGGACCGCTCACCCGCTGGGTAGTAACTTTTGCCCGTTAATATACCCGCGGGTATGAAAAATGGTTCGTACCCGCTTCCTAATAGAGTAAATACCCATCAGGTTTCGGGTTTCGGGTCCTCGTTGCCATCTCTACTCGCGGCCACGTACCTTTAGGGTTGTTTGATTTTACTTTTGATTTGAATTTTGATATTAAAAACTGAATAAAAAATAAATAGTCTAATTTTAGATATTGATCACCACAATCCAATCCATCCATATACACTAGAATACACAATCCATTTCATATGTGCTTTTGAATTATAACTTTTAATCCGCAATCCACTTCATATGTGCTTTTGGATTATAACTTTGGAGAATCAGCTTCTCTATAACACAATCCAAAATCAGCTTTTAGAGAATTTAAAATAAAACAGAAAAACTAACCTACAGTATACCGTAGGAACGGTATACCTCTGAAACCCATGAAACTTGTGAATTTTTACACTGAAACTCATGAAACTTAGCACTAAAAACTGATGAAACATGAAACTGATGAAACTAAACACTGAAACTCATGAAACCAGCACTGAAACTGATAAGTTTCATAAGTTTCACGGCTATACCGTTGGAACGGTATACCGTTTCTTAGTCTCCCTCAAATAAAAAAAAAACAAACTCTTAGATTTTTATTTTTAAATATAGCTACCGTGTAAACAAATTTACAAATTCAACCTTCTGACTAAACGCGAAACAGCCAATAGAGAATAGGTGTCCCCTGGGCAACCACAATAGCAAGACAGTCGTAGTGTCATGCCAAGTCTCATCCCACCCCACCTCTCTACCGTTGTTACATAGCACGGTAGGATATTGTCTCTGTCGGCTCCATGTTTATTTAGACTATGTATAATGCATGCGTTTAAAGAGATGCTTAGCAATAAAAAATTAATTTTTTTATCACATAAAATAGATAAGGTGTTTATTTTAAAGCATCAATGCTTAATTAAACGCCATACGGTATTATTTTTCCCTCTTTGAACACTTATCTAAATGGTTTGTATTGATATGGTCTCGAGGGCTATTTTTTTTAAAAAATTCCGCACGGAGTTATATTTTTCAAAAAACGAAAGCTACAGGGAACAGTTCGAAAATATCTCATCCTCGGTGTCTCCCCCACGCACATCCGCTTTTGCGCTTTTCCGCAGCGCTAGCAAGGGATGGCCACCGGCGAGCCCAGAGCGGCGCTGCTGCGGCAGATTACGGAGGAGGGGGGCTTCGCGTTCGTGGCCTCCGCGGAAAAGGCGGCCGCGGGGGACCTCCGCGCAGCGGAGGCGGCGCGGGAGATGGCGTGGGAGCAGCTGCACTCGGGGCCGTGGAGCGAGGTGGGGCGGGCGTGGCGGGACGCCTACGCGCTAGCCTGCCTCCACGTGGCGAGCCTCCGCGCGGGTGACGACCGCCGCGCCGCGCTCCGGGCGCTCGACATGGGCCTCATCATGGGCGGCGACCTCCTCCGCGCGGAGCTCGAGGCGGCCATCTCGCGGGTCCTCGCTGACCGAAGCCGCGACGGCGCGGGAGACGACGGCGGAGATGTCGAGAGGTGGAGGGAAGGCCTCAGTAGGAACCAAGACCTCGCTGATGTGAGTATTGCTATTGGTCCGCCTATCGCCTTTCTTAGTGCTCATCTCTGCCCGTGTGTGAGTTGTGAGTTTTTTTGGGATTGGTGCATGAAAATGTAGTGCTAGAATAGATAAGAGTGGAAGACGTTGCGGATTTTGCACGACGGTACAAGTGGTTTCACCGGTGAATTGTTCTGCCAAGTGGTTCACATAAGAGATTTTCTGCTATCATTCATTGCATCCCTGGACGGGAAAAGCCTAGATTGTGCCACTATTCTCAGTGCGCAGTGCAGGCAGTGTTGGTTTTTACATGCGAAGATTGCAGCCCAGGTTTCCTAAACTTGTGCAATTGTTCCTGTTTAGGTCCCTAAAGCTCAATCTGTCCCATAAATGCTTGAATTTGTTCTGTTAAATAGGTTAGTCATTTTTGCAGATGGTGGGGACTTATATCAAGATTAGAGAATGTTAGGTTAAGGTTTGGATCCGCACACGCACAAGAAAATTGGAACACAAGATTTACATGGAAACCCTTGCGGGGAAAAACCACGGAAGTCAAAGATGCACTATTTGGTTTAAGGCCCTGCTTGTTTTTGCTTTGGATTATCTAAAAGCTGATTCTGGATTGTGATTACAGAGAAGCTGATTCTCCAAAAGCACATATAAAGTGGATTGTGGATTCTAATGTATATGGATGGGCTGGATTGTGAGAATCAGATTTTAGAATCTGGCTATTTGTTTTTTATTCAGCTTTTGGGGTCAGAATTCAGAATCAAATGCAAAAACAAACAAACCCTAAATATTACAAATACATGAGGTGGCTTTGTATAGCCATATAGAATCCGAGTTGTAGATGGTATTATGGTAAGGACTCCAAAGATATGATAAGTTAGGATATTGAGTCATATTCCTAATAGTGAAGTATCGCAAGTTCCAGCACCTACCAGTGACGTAATGACCATACCAACCAAAAGGACTAACTTGTTGTAGGAGAGAAGTTTAAGGATCTGCTAGATTAAATTTCAGGTTTAGAGACCTAAGTGGCATGTCACATGAGTTATGGGACCACTGAGTGCAATTTACTCTCTTCTCTGTAATGGATGCCAAAAAAAAGTTGATGTACGTCCTATTATATTAGGAATATTAATGGCGCTATTTGGTGACCTAGGCATGTAGTTGATATGCAGCTTTGTGATTGGAACATGGCTGCAGTGAATCGTGTTATAACTTGTAAGTTGTGGGTGAATGTTGTTCAGAATACTGATAAGATCATTAAGTACCTTGTTGCTTCATTTCTCTGAATTTATTGTTATTTTGATAATGATGTTTCATTATCTATTTTGTTATGTTACTGCTCTTAATGATGAGCTGTTTCAGGTGCTCAAAGTTCTGCCAGTGAAGTCCCTATCTTGTAAGCAAATCGAGAGGCGATCATGCATTTCTTTGGAGGCATTTATACATGATTACTTTTTATGTGAGTCCCCTGTTATACTCAGTGGCTGCATTGATCATTGGCCTGCAAGGACAAAGTGGAAGGACATAAAATACCTACAGAGGATAGCTGGAGATCGCACTGTTCCTGTTGAGGTGACAAGATTTTTTTCAATTAAAAAGTTTCTAATATTGTGAAGCCCACTTTGCCTCTTTCAGGCAATATTAAAACTAAATAAATAATGATGCTGTTAATTAAAAAAATAAACAATATGACATTTCATTCAATAAGTGCATTAAATGATTCAATCTGTTTCTACAGTAAAATGACTGGTGTCCAGTAAGTGACTTGTATGCTCAAAATTTGATCTTCAGGATTTGAATTCAGCTTATTTTAGGAAGTATTTATTATTTTAGCTATCCCAAATTTTGCCTTTCATTATTTTACCTTATGTCCCTGTTTAAGATGTAAAGTTGAGATGTGCGACCTAGACTAATTTTAAATTTCTGGTTGGAAAACTAATATTCTTCCTTGCAAGTTAGAACAGTAGGCAGAATTTTTCGCTTTTAAACAGATCGATTCACATGTTTTACATTTGGGTATTGGCATCATCTCCTATGTTCTGCTTGTATTTTTTATTAGTTTACTTCATGTTATCGATTAAAAGTTCTAGTTGTTGGAACCAACTTTTGTAAACCATCCATCTAATACTGTTGTTCTTTCATATATGTCTAGTTTCGATTTTGACATCATTTTGCCAAGCCTATGTTTGTAGCATTTTCCTTACCATCCAGTAGTGTATGCATATCAAAAACCCAACTTCCTGAAAGATTCAGCTTTAATATATGATATATCTCCCGAACATCTACATAAAATTTTCTGTTCATGCTATGTACAAAAATGCCTGTCTTTTGACTATTGTTCAGTTATCAAGTTCTGTCCATAAGCAATTGCTGCTTTGTAGCTTGTATTTTCCGTAAGAGTAGCTTGGTTTGAATAAGGTAGGTCATCTTTTCTTTTTGTTGAATATTGTTAGTACACATCCTTTTCCCTTTTGTTATATATGTTCTCAGTGCACTGATATAACTAATGGTGTCTCAGGTTGGAAAAAATTATGTGTGTAATGTGTGGAAACAGGAGCTCATCACATTTTCTCAGTTTCTTGAGAGAATGTGGTCACCTGATTGTTCTGCAAACTTGACATATCTAGCTCAGCATTCATTGTTTGACCAGGTGATCAATTCTCTAGAAGCTTGATTTTTGCATCTTTGGACTTAACAGTTACTTATCTAATTATTGGACTTTATTTTACAACATTCGGCAGATAAAAGAGCTCCGTGAAGACATATTGGTTCCTGAGTACTGTCACGCTGGTGGTGGGGAACTCCAGTCACCCAATGCTTGGCTCGGACCTCATGGGACAGTTACACCATTGCATCATGACCCACATCACAATGTTTTCGCTCAGGTATCACATGAATATCGTTTTATATTTTAAAAACAAGTCCATTTTACAACTCTCAACTATAGCCTAAGTCAGAATTTCAACCCGGAACTCCGAAACTATTTACTTTACTCCCTTCAATTGTTAAAACCAGAGCAAGTTACCCCCCAAGGTTGTTTCATTGGTGGTTTTTGCCTATTTGGCAACCATGTCACCGGTGTTTGCCATATTGGCAGACACGTTACCACTTTTTTTGACACGTCAACAGCCAACTCAGCAAAATAAGTAAATAAAAATCTCATTTGCATCTCTTTTCTTCTAGAACACGCTCCTCGCTGCATTTAGCCATACTCTCTCTCTCTCTCTCTCTCTCACACACACACACACACATACAGCATATTCCTAATGGGTTCTGGCCATATTCCAAGATATTGCTAGGCTATAGTAAGTTTGTAGCTGCTGCCAGTTCCTGTAGCTATTCAAATTAGCCATTAATTAATTGTTAGCAATGAGAGTGACGGGTTTGGTTCAGGTTATAAATAAGCTGATATCTCTGGTTATTACTTCATGACAGGTCTTGGGCAGGAAGTATATTAGACTCTATCCTGCTTCCATCTCCGAGGATCTGTACCCTCACACAGAAACTATGCTAAGCAATACTAGTCAGGTGCGTAGTCTGTTTCAGATAACTATGTATTTAGAACAGAAGCATTTTCAAGATCAATGATGTTCACAGTGTAGAGCAGTATGTGAATGAAAAAATTGACTGGCCAAGAAATGAAGCTAGACCTCTACCTTTCTAGCACACAACTATTTTCTTTACCTGCCTTCCGTTATTTTGTGGAAACTGCAGTTCCAGATTTTCATCTATGTGCACAAATCTGTTCCAAATCTGCTGTGAGCAACCTTTGATTCTGAGATTCTGAAAAAAAAAGAGCAAGTTTAATAAACAATATTTGACAAACTATGTTACCAGATCTTCTTCTGATCCTCCTGTTCAACCTTGCTTTTTAGCTGTCCAAGTTATCCATTTCTCTGCCCTGAAGCTTTGTGCTCTATCATTTACTTTATGAAATTGAGCTTTATTGAGTGATATTGCAAACAAAGTTGATCTGTCTAGTCAATGTGTCTGCAGGTAGATCTCGACAACATTGATGTAAAGGAGTTCCCGAGGACAGAAGGTCTCGAATTCATGGACGGCATATTGGAGGAAGGTGACCTGCTTTACATTCCACCAAAATGGTGGCATTACGTGAGATCTCTTTCTATTAGTTTCTCTGTTAGCTTTTGGTGGCGAACGTTTCTTCCTTCACAGGGTTAGTAATGTTATTGCTTTGATCATCCGTGATGTTTCTATCATCGGATGTGTAGCAACTTACCCCAAAAAAAACTTCATTGAGCCCATGTTTCATGATCCACTATGTGTGGAGATGGCATTTGCTACCTTTGTGTGTATATCATTATTTTAAGACAATGATTCAAACATTTGACTGCTAGCATACTAAGTTACTACTAGCAGATACTAGCGTGAGTTTTGCCCTTTTCAACTTGAATATCCCTCTAAATTATGTCTTAAATGTGCTGACTAATCTTGTTCGCCTTTTTTTTTTTTTTGAGGAAAAGGGTTCACTGATCTCCATTTTTGTGACAAAAATTCCAGATAGTGGCAAAAGAAGAGCTTTAATTTGCCATATCTGGCTTTTAAAAATTTGAAAAAAATGTAACTTGAGAGCCAGCTACTACATGTAAGATTGCCTTATTAAGGCATGTTCGAGAATCATCAAGCAATGTTAGAGCATGTACAATATATGTGTTTAGCAATGAAAAACTGATTTTATTTGCCACATAGGATAGATAAAATGCTTATTTTGTAGCATCGATGTTTAATTAGGCACCGGTGCTTAGTAGGTGCTTACGTGTATAACTATGTATAATTAGTAGATAATATAACATCTAAGCATCCACAAAAGAGATGCTTGTATTGGAGCAAATGACTTTTACATGGGTACTTGATGACGTGGATATATTCTCTCTAAGCATTGGTGTATAAACATCTCGCATATCAAAACCAGAATGGTTTCATTCAGTTATTCTGAATATATCTCATGTCTGCTGCTTCATGTCTTTCAGATGAACTATGGAGCAGGTCATTTATTTTACTTGGCAGTGAATTTAACGTTTGTAATTCCTGAGGATAATGTGGTAACCCTATTATCCACATTCCATAATCATCTCTTCTGTTGATGTTGCAGTTCATACCTCGGGAGGTCGGTATGGCAGTGTGAAGTAATTCTGGCTTACGTACCCACAATTAAGAAAATTTTAAGAAATTTGAAGTCAGTTTTCACAAATTAGTAAATTCATTTAAATTGGACCCCAGTGAGTGGGCCTCTTAGTGCCCCCATTAAGAGCTCATTTGGTCCCGTAAACGGGCCACGTTTCGTATTTGTCCGTCGTCTCGCGCGTGCGCGCAGCTCCAAACTATAATACCTCCTGTAATTGCGAAGGCCCGTGTATACATTTCATGTTTGGCCCAGTAGATGTTATGTTTCGTATTTGTCCGTTTCGGACCGATACGGTAGATTTCGAGCGATTTTCGTCCATATTTGAAGCTCTAACCCTGATCAAGACACGCCCTATGGCCTATCTTATTACCTCCCAGAAATTGTACAGCCCCATCGAGCTAAGCGGAGCAGATTAACAGAGAGCAGCAGCAACATCACCATCGTCATCGCCATGTAGATTGTGGAACAAGGCGGAAGCCAACAAGCGAAGAAGGGGGGCTTGTGAGAGGACAGGCTGTGCAACACAAAGGAGCATCGGCATCGACGCTGCTTTGGCATCTTCCTTTCGGCAGTATATCGTCGCAGCATCTGTTCCCTCTCTCACTCCCAGTCTCCCATCCGGCGCTGGACCCGACCGGCCTTGGTCGACCAGGGTCCACGATAAAGAAGCCGCACCACGCGCCTTTACGACCATGCCTCCCTTGCCTGCCTCTCTGCCCACGACGCCAGTCCGCCATCACCGCAGAAGACGACTTTTTTTTTTTTTGGCCTCCCAACTAATTTGTTTTTTTGCAAGTCTGACCTATATGTGAGAACTAACTGTGGTAGTAGCGAAGGATGATACGTATTACCTGTTGTGTTTTTATACCATGGTAAGACGCTATCTGCAAAGGTTTGTATCATCTGTTGTGCTTCTGTACCATGGTAAGACGTTGTCTGCAAACTTTCACCGGTCTGCCGAGCTCGCCTTGCTCGGTAGCATTGAATGGTTTGCTGAGCTACTATTGCTTGGTATCGTTGCATAGCCGTGCCGAGGTGCTACGGTATGGAAGCAACACACATCATTGTTTTTATAGCTAATTTTGTAAATTCCTTAGCACGGAGACAGAAAAAAAAAAAACTTAACCGCCGCACGGTCCCGCCCCAGCGCAGCAGTGCCCCACACGAAAACCAAACCAACCGGCGCGTCTCGTTTCGTTCGCGGCGAAAGGCTGCCACGGACGGACGGACGGACGCGTGCGCCTGATGCGCAGGCACGCACGACCGCCCAAGGCTCTTATTGCCTACGTTTTCTCGTGCGGTGTCAGCGCTTCGCTCTCGGTAGAACCAGCTAAACCTCACCTTTCGTTACGCTAAACCGTCCTGTACTTAGTCTAGTTAGGGCATCTGTAATTGTGTAGTTAATTACTAGCTATAAAAAATGTATATATCATCTGTAGATAGCTAATAGACAACCTTTCCAATGGACTAGCTATAGCATTGTCTACAAAATTAAATATGGGCCCATATGTAAGAGGTGATAAATGCCTTGAAATTAGCTATAGACTGACTATAAGTTAGTAGTCAGTCTATATCTCTCTCTTCTTTTTCTCTTATCCACCTAAGCAAAATGCTGAGTTGGCACCCTTATAGTAAGTTGAAGTGGCACTATTGCAGATGCCCTTACTGTGGTATATCTTCAGCATTTTCGACGCAGGCACGGGATCTAAAGGCTGGCTTTAACATTTCGTGGTCGTGCTGATTAGTAAATGTTATACTCTCATGCTCCTTACCTGCAACAACTGATAAAACTTTCATATATTATTTAAGTAAACCTCAAAAGAGTACAAAAGATTATTGCACTCTCATAATCTCTCAAATCTTTTAGGACTTTTGGAATTTTGCCCTATACAAGAATGTAGTGCCAAAAAATAACCTAACATCTAATCTTCTCGAGCATCTCTTGCTTTGGATGAGTTAGTATGTGGCTTCTTGGTTACTTGCGTTCTTCGTGGTTACCTCCTAGGTTCTCGAAAGTAAGTAGAAATCCTACTCTAAAGAAAGTAGAAATTCTAATCATATTAGGGTTTATTTAGCACATGTTTTTAAATCCTAAAAGACTATATATGAGTTACCATAATTAACAATCTCTACATTGACTCTTATCCGTTGAAGTCATCGTGCCCCTCCGAGAACTCGCTCCAAATCGACTCCATATTATTATTTTTTGTTTCTCTCACCTTTGGGAGTGTCCCCACCACAGGGGTTCATGCACACCACCGCAATGTGCGTGTTGCACATCACATAAGAGCATTTTTTGTATAGTTTGATTAACCACGCCTTCTATTCCTATAGCCTTTTATACCATAGGTTTGTACCGTATCCATGCTCCACCTGCTCAATGGTACTTCATGATTAGTTTTGCCATGTCTTTCTTCTTCCAATAGCTCGCACGTTAGCCTTTGCGTCTGCTAGATTTTGCAATAATCTTTTTAGTTCTACAAATAACTGCAGTTGAGATCTGAGTATCTATTATTGACGACGCGGTTTTCTTCTCCTAATGAAGTTTTTTTTTGACCTCTCATTGATTGCCCTTTCTTTAGGTTTAGCTATCAATCGATATCCTCCGTTGCTCTAGATACTTTTCATGATCATTCGCCCTTTACAAGTAACTCGCACGACTCCACCTCGAAGTGATACCTCACAACCTTTGAGTTCAAGCTACTCACATATATTAGATTCTTCTTTATACCAAGTACATACCAAACTCACGTTGACGTGCGATGTGTTCATCAGTATTGCACACCCCTTGCAGTCAGCCAAGTGAACAGTCCATGTGATGGGCATAGAGGTCCTTCATCAAACATCTCTCTCATCGAATATATGTAAAAGCAACAACCTGAATCTAATATCCACCCATAAGAAGTACCTGATTTACTGACGATAACTACGTCTGAATCATCTTTTGCTACCGCCATTGAGCATGCACTCCTCATTTGCTTCAAACTCGGAAAATCTTTTATCAAATGACATTTTGTCACATAGACAGTATACATGTGTGCCCTTGCTATTGCCATTTGTCGGCGTATTATACGCCAGGGCTCCCGCTCCCCCACACTAAACACGGTCGACGGGCGGGCAGGGCGCGTCCGGGCCCACCGCCACGGCAAGCGGTAGGGCCACAGGGTCGTTGCCCAGTGGACACGTGGCGACCAGGCCAGGCCATCGGCGACCCGGCCAGTGTTCGCCCGGTGGACACGCGTGGCGACGAGCCACGCCATCGGCGCCAGCAAGGTGTTCGCCCGGTGGACACGTGGCGACGAGCGAGCCATCGGCGCCCGGCCGCGGTGGTCGCCCGATGGACACGCGTGGCAACGAGCCACGCCACCAGGCGCCAGAAGGTGGTCGCCGATGGGCGAGTGGCGCCGCGGGCCACTCCCCTGGTGCACCACTCCTGAGGCTGCAGTACCAGGATCAAGGACATTTAATGCAAATCGTGCACATTAAATGTAAAGCGTGGAAGCTACAGTATGGCGGCGCGCCTTCCCCAGGAGCGTAATAATTACGGGTGGCGTCACGTCAGCACTTCACCCCCTGACGGAACGAGCGGCGTTGGTGGGCGTGGGGCCCAAGGCAGGGGTGTGACGGCTGCGGTAGGCATAAATAAGGTGTAAGGACAGTGACGGGCGCATTTAATGCGCCCGTGGCAGTGTGATGAGTATGGCTTGCGGTGTAAGCCTCCCAGGCGCCCCCGCCAGCCCAAGTATAAAAGGGAACCGGGGTGCATGGGAGAGGGGGTTCGATCCATTGACGATAGGTTCCATTCTCTCAAGTTAGGATTCCAGTTCATATCCCACACGACAAGCAATAGCAAGAGAAGCAGGACTAGGGCTGTTACTCTTCGGAGGGCCCGAACCTGGGTAAACCCTAGCGTCCCCGTTCTTTTGAGCTTCCCCGGTACTTCGATCTTCTTCCTTCCTCCGGCGATTGCCCAGAAAGCCCCCCATCTGAACCTCATAAGCACCCGATTCGGAGGTGCCTGTTGGCTAGTACGCCGACACCATTTTTCTTCATGTAACTCTTGCTTTTTCCTACAATACCTACTACAACCATGCTTGATCACTTGAGGATGAAGATTCTGATGGCTTTTTTCAAAGATTCTATCTCCAATAGATATGCAACTACCTCGTTAAAGTCGAGAGTGCTTTTCCCGACAAGAATGTTCATTATCAATTGCTCTCAAGATGGTGGTAGACAGGTACAGATGGTACCAATATGCCGACTTTATTGTTCTCAATTTTTCCATAAACACTAATAAGCTGTGTGATAAGATTTTTAAAGATATTGAGATGATTAATGAACCGTGTACTTTCCTCCATGCGTAATCTATACAGTTATCGCTTCAACACCCACGGGTTTGTTAGTGATTTTGTCATATACAATTCTTCTAAGTCTTTAATTTCTTCGGTGAATTCTCTTGATCACCGAGTACTTACCTAATTGAAGAAACATAGACGGATTGTACTGATAACCTTCCGCTCCATCACCTTCCAGCCTTCTTCGTGTTGGAGATATGCCCTAGAGGCAATATAGAGATGATTATATTTTTTATGTTCATGACTAATTATCTTGTTCCTTGAATATTATCATTATTATTTATTAGCAAGAATGTGACTTATTTGTGAAACTCTATATATAACTTTGTGATGATTATTCTAAAGTGATCCCTAGTCGATAAACATACGAGGACACATATGAATATACTAGCATAGGTATTAGTTGATGATCATGTTTTATGGGTCATAGATATGGAGATATCAAACCAATAATATGGACACGTGTTAGAGAACATAGAGTTGGATCTACCCACCTTGAGACACTGTGAGAACATTGTAATCTTCTTATCATCAGTTGGTCTCATATGCAATATGTATGCTATATCCTTAGGTTTGAGGTTGGCGTATGTACTCGATATGTGTAATGACTTACTTAGGGGTTGCCAAACGCTACTCCGTAATTAGGTAGTTATAAAGGTGACTTTCAGGTTTGTCATGAAACATACTGCGAAGCATGGTCAATCAAGATGGGATTTGCCCCTCCATTCAACGGGAGAGATATCTCTAGGCCTCTCGAGTGGTTAGATTCTAGAAATGCATGGCCATGCTACTCGCGGTTAAATAGTTAACCGTAGTTGGGGATTTTGGCTAACTAAACAAGGATGGCATGTACTCGCCTTGAGTTTGACCGATATCATGAGGCAAAGGGAAATGCATATAACTAAACATTATTTAGATTTGTCCGATGTGATCTTCACATATACTCAGGAGTCGGCACGTCCTGCTAGGGATCGCTACCGATTAATGGTTGAGTAAGAGTACTCGAGCCATGTCTAGATATACATGAACCTATAGGGTTGCATACTTAAAGGGCCGTGGCTTAATTTGGATGGTGATCCGAACTTTGATGGGTTTTATGTTCCTAATGGGCCTCTAATGTAGAGCCCATTGTGGGGCATTTATTTAAAGGAGTGGGTGCTGGCTTTAGGTTTAAGAGATACCGTAGGAATTTCAAATTCCTGACACCCTAGCTGTCACCCCTCCTTCGCCCAGAACCGCACAGCCGACGCTAGCACTACGGAGCGTGGTGTTTTTGCCTCACACGTGTGGATACCTTGGAGGCATTGCTGCGAGGCTTCAACGCTTTGATGATTCGCAACCGATGACGGTCACGAGGAGTAGTTGGAGGAGGCACGAGGCTAGTACGACTACATTTGCACCAACGCGCTACATCGAGTCTACTTCCGCTACGGGTATGCACATCTAGTAGTAATTATGTAATCTATTATACCTTGTAGTGGTTCATTGGTTACGCGGTAAATTTTTTTGAATTTAAGCTAGAGTAGCCTACCCGTTCCCTAACACTTCGGACGTCTTTTTCCGTTTGTCCCATTCAAGAGCAGTGATTAACTTTTGCTAGACAAGGACATCCTTCTCCACAATTGCTACACACTAAAATTTCCTCCGCCGTCAAATTTCTCTACTTGATTCCACTTTGTCAACATTGATCTTGATTTTGTGTCACCTAACATTTTACCGACCTTCTTACAAATTTATTAATTTGGGCTTGGCTCTGATACTAGTTGTTACACTTTGATGATCAATCTCGTAGAGAGAACCAAAATAACGACGTTGAAGCAACCACGGCGAGAGAGAAAAGATTTAACGAAGCCGACCGCAAAATCTTTAAACACAACATCAAAATAGTACACGGGATCATTATTCTCTCACAACCTCTTAAACCTTTTAGAACCTTTGGATCCTTGTACTATACAAGAATCTATTGCTAAAGAATAACCTAGTCTCTAATCCTCTCCAATGTTCAAAAAAGTGCTAAGCGATAGGCGGGCGGAGGCCCACTGCCTAGCGCCTAGGCGGAAATCACAAAATGGCAGGCTATAGCGAAAGACACATAACTAAGTTCCATAAAAGAATGAAAGATAGAATATAGTCACAAAATATAGTTTCACACATAATATAGTCACAAAACTAAAGACTTAAGGACTTGTGAATTAAAGCAGAGAGCAAGACTATCACCCAAACAACATTCTGTAAAGGAGGAGCACCCAAACCACCTGAAGGTCGAAGGTGCGGGAGGCACTCAGGCACTGAAGGCTGAAGGCGCGGCCACGCGGGAGGCACTCGGGCGCTGACGGGAGCTCCGACGCTTTTGCTCGAGTGCTGGTGGGGAGGAGCTCAGCCGCGCGGGAGGTGGGGAGGAGCTCGAGCGAGAGCTGGCGGTGCAGGAGGCGGGGAGGAGCTCGTGCGCTGGTGGCACGGGAGGCGGCCAGGGGGGAGGAGCTCGGGTGCTGGCAGCGTGGGAGGCGGGGAGGAGCTCGGGCATTGGCGGCATTGGAAGCGGGGCTGTGAGAAGGAGCTCGCACAATGAGGACGAGGTCGGGGGCCTCGGGGTTGTGGTGAGGATGAGCTCGGGAGGCCTCAGCGGTGACACGGGGTCTCGGGGTTGCATGGCGTGGGGCTTCAGGGTCGCAGGCGAGGATCAAATGCGGCGACGCGGGAACAGGGTGCAGCGAATGCTCACTCAGCCCCTCTAATCAAGTAACCTATCCTGCCCCCCTCTCTCTCTCTCTCCCTCTTTTCCCCTCTTAATCCTCACCCTGCACCGCTTAGGCGGCAACTTCCTCTACCTTTTCGCTGCTCAGCTTCGCCTACACCTACCTTGGTGTCCGCCTAATGCCGCCGAGATCCGCCTATAGCACGCTTTTGTTCCAAGGCGAGGCGGAGGGCTGCCGCTAAGCACTTAGGCGTCGCCTTTTCCTGCTTTTTTGAACACTAATCCTCTCGTGCACCTCTTGATTTGGATGAGTTGTCTTGTAGCTTCATGGTTGCTTGGTTCTTCATGACCACCTCATGGGGTTATATAGCTCGCTCAGTTCTCTTCCAAAATAAGTAGCAATTCTAATCTAAAAAAAGTAGAAATCCTAATTCTACTTGAATACATATGGTACATCTTTTTAAATTCTAAAAGACTAGACATAAGTTATCGTAACTAATAGCACGCGTATTTTTCTTTTCTTTTTTATTGTGAGGAAACCAAAACAACGCCTCGACACAAAATACTTGGGACCAGGGTTCACAAAATCGATATCACCATTTTTGAATGGACAGTGATTTTTGAAAATAAAAAAATCAGGTCAAAAATAGGTAGAAATTAAATGAGTTGAAAGCTAAAATTTTTAAAATCATATAAAAATTGACCCTTTTTATTTTTGATTTTTGAGCAATCTTATACAATTTTCTGCACACTTAAGGAAAATTGAAAGCAAATCAAGAAAAATTGGAAATTTTTTAAAAAAATCTTAAAAAATCCAAATTAATCTATAAAACATCTCAGAGAAATTTCAACTGATGTTTGTTGTTGCAATGGTGAGTACTTAAAAGCACTTAGCAAGTCATGCACAGAGATGCAGTCTAATATTCTACATGCATGGCTTGATACAAATGACATGCTAAGTGGTTCTTTTGCAGTAAAGCATCATTCACAAATAACAGTAATAGATTGAAAAGCAGTAAAACAGTAATAACAACAATAATAACTTTCATAAACAATTTTACAAGTAAAGCATTTATTCACCTAAACAAGTCCTTCATTTCCATACCAATTGACCAAAAGTTATTTTCACGAAAGTCTAACCCTTGATTGTAATCACCGAGCAGTGTCCAATACCGTGGACTCGGCTATTCGAATATGTTGTACACTCTGCAGAGGTTATACACTTTACCCACAAGATACGATCAAACACCACCAAGGCGAGTGACCGTAACAAAGCCTTTACAAAGCTACTTCTAGACCCGGTACTGCCTGCTAAGGTTTCAACACTGAAGGGACTGGTTACCACACTCAGGGCCCCTCTGTTGCGCCATGTGAGCCTACCCGCGAACTCAGGCCTCACACCACCACGACAGCACCAAAGACTAGACATCACAGTTTACTCGGCCAGATCTGTCCCATTCCAAACTTGTGGCTGTATGTTGGACTCAGTTCAAATTCTTGCAAGGTTAAGTCCTTAGGGTGACCGAGGCAAGACTACCCAAGCATTCACAAGTAACCAAAGCAATAAAACCAAATGCGACCTCCCAAGTGCCACACCTGGCCCACCAAAATAATCTTGCCACTTGCCCCAGTCTAAATCATTTAATCACCCAGTTGATTACCATGCATCACGTGCCATCAACATCATCAACAACACATGTAGCAATTTCCAAAATCATGTTCCATCTCTAATTAAGTCAAGATTAATTTTCGACATTCAAAACTATATCAATAACACGATTGCATGGCTAAGCTGGCTAATTACGGTCTAATTAACCCATGTTGGCAGAGTATTAGTGTCCAACTATTAATCCACATTCTAGGGTGACAAATGATTCATGGCATACAATTATTATCGACAAGGTGGCATAATCAAGTAGGTCACGTAGCTATTTCCGGAATTATTCAAAAAGCATTTTAATTAAACTAGCATGCAATAATTTAAAAGAACATAATTTCAAAAGTGGGATCAACATGGTCAAAGCATAACTTGCCTTCAAAGAGTACTGATTCCTGGTCTTGAACTTGTTCCTAGGTCAAAACTTCTCCTTCAAAGCCTTTGGGCAGTTAAATGTCTAAGCGTATTGGATAAATAAACAATAAATAAATAAAACAAAGGAAAACTCATGTCCAAAATTAATTAAAATTCATCATTAAATAGATCTCAATTTTATAAAAATTTAGAAACTGGAATCACCTCAATCGGAGTTAAAACGCAAAAGTTATAGCCGTTTTGAAGTTTGAAAAATCAATTAAAAGAATAAACCGAATTATTTCATTTATTTTTCTATTGAAAAATCCGAAATATGACGTCAGCATGTTTTTTGGATTTCAACTGAATTATTTTTCTAAAGGAAAATCGATTTATTGCGTCATCATGACGTCAGCTGGTCCATGGACTCGGTCCACGGCTTGGGTTTGATCCACTGTGGACCCGGTCCACGGTACACGTGTCACTGACACGTGGGACCCACTGCTGACATCATCGCTGACATCAGCATGGCTCGGCCGAACGGCTCTGACATGCGGGCCCACCGTGACGTCACGGATGACGTCATCGCACGGTGGGATGAGCCACTGACACACGGGCCCCACACTGACGTCAGGGGTGACGTCAGCGATGACCGAGCGATGACCACGCTGACCGCACCGGTTCGGCTCCTAGCTACGTGGCGCAATCCGGACCATTGGTTTGAAATCCGACGGTCACGATTGGATCTAATCCCGTACGAATTGGATCTACGCGGTTTGATCTGGACCGTTCGATTCGAATCGGACGGCTGAGATCCGATCAGGTTTAGCCGCACCAAGGGGCGACGTGGCATGACTCGGTGGCTGACACGTGGATTCATCTGGACCGCACGATCTTGATCCAACGGTCAAGATCCGATCTAATGCGTAACAGCTCTAACCTACGTGGCTAAATCTATACTGTAGGATCTAGATATAACGGCTGCTACTAGATCTAAACGGTAACACGAGATCTAACCCTAACCCTACGATCTAGATCTAATGGCCGAGATCTAATCTAGCACGGTGCAATAAGGATCTACGTGGCTCAATCTGGTGCGTTGGATCTAGATCTAACGGCTGCTAATAGATCTACACAGTAACACGGGATTTAACCCTAACCGTACGATCTAGATCTAACGGCTGAGATCTAATCTGGAATTTGTGCACGGGATGGTGACATGGACGAACCTGGAGCGTTGGATCTTGATCGGACGGTTGACAGTGTTCGCGAAGTTGGCGATGGTGCGGCGGAGCTGGCTTGGTCGGAGCTGGGGACGATGACCACGGCAACGACGTTTGGGACGTTTTCCGGCGAAGTGAGTGGTACCCCCAGGTGCGCCTCGTCGCGACGGTCTCGGATCTGAGCACCAACGTGGCGAAGGGCGGCGGCAGAAACTCCCCCGAACCCTAAACGAACCCTAATGAACTATGGCGAGCAATCGTGGGCACAATGAAGCTCTACGGGCGGCAGCTAGGGCAAAAGTTGCGCAAGGCGAAGGCAATCCTCGGGCACGCACCCACGTCTTAAATACCGGCTCGGACATCGAGATACGCACGGATTCCGCAGCGAGGCCGGTAGAGGTGGCGGAGTCCGGCTCGGACATGGTCGGGCGACGTGGCTCCATCCCAGCTGTCCACATGGCTCGATCCAACGGTCCCTTTCACACGCACACGCGGACACGAGCACAACCACTGGATCCCGATCCGACGGTGCGAAGCACGCGTACACGTGGCTTGATCCTAGCTATTGGATCTCGATCCAACGGTTCATACTAACGTGGTTCGGTTCGGTGCGGCCTGGCTCGGTCTGACTCGGGTCGGTTCAACAGTGAAACCTATTAGGGTTTTTCCAGCGATTTAATATTTAAAATAATTATAAAAATTCAAATAAATCGAGAAAAATAACAAAATACTCACAAAAATTCTGAAAACTACTTTGAGACATTTTGGACTTGAATAAAATATTTCGAACAAAATTTTATTTGAAACTTTTAAATATTTAATTAACTCAAAAAGGAATAAATTCAAATTAAATCCAAATAAATTCCAGAAAATTCCAAAATTTCAATTAACTCAATAAATTAAATAAAGGCACAAATTTGGGATGTTACAGATATTACAATAAAGAAAAAATTGTGACATGCATGGATAAAGTATTAAAAGATCAAAAACAAAACATGAGGTAGAGAAGCATGTAACCAATTAATGCCCTTAAAAACCTTTATTTTGGCATTTAAATATTTTAAAAGTTTTTGGAATTGCCCTTCCTAATTTGTATGTATAGAAATCAAATGCCTAATTTCATTAAATCGATTTTTTTGTTGTAAAACTGCATATTTAATTTTCATTTAGTTCTTATTTCAAATTTTAATTTTTTAGAAGTAGTTTCGATTTCACACACAAATCAAATTGCCATGAAGTATTTTCTTTTTGAAATTTAAGTTTGGATTTCGTATACATATCCAAGTGTACATTTTTTTTATTTTTAGTACTAATATTATGTGTTTTTTTTCTATTTTACTATGGAATTCATACAAAACCAAATTGTATTTACTTTTAGTTATAAATTTCATATAGTATTTGCAATAGAGTATTTCTGTAAATTCAAATTTTGCTAATTTTCTTTTATTTGTTAGTCTAAATTTTACGTTGCACTTGACATAGATAATTCATTTAAGCTACATTTTATTCCTGATATATAGTTATACAAATAAAATTTTGTAATATTATTTAGTGGTTATTATGAATTTCCACATTTGTGGGATTCCAAATCTGAAATTTTTTTCTAAATTTTATTGGAAAATTTTAATATTTTGTCATTCCACTTGGGAATTCATATACATATCAAATTTCTTATTACTATTTTATTTTTATTCTGAATTTGTATTTTTTTTTTTATTGTGATTGATGTGGTGTATTTTTTCGGTTTAGGATGGAATTTGTATACAAATCTAAATGCTAAGTTTTATTCCTTTTAATACCCTATTTTAGTTATTTATGAATTTTACATTGGAATTCATATAGAAATCAGATTGCTAACATTTGCTTATTTTATCCAAAATTTTAGTTAATTTTTATTACACCTTCTTTTAATTCTTTAATTTCCATTTAATTATTGTTTTGAACTTTACTTTTTTTTATGTTACTTTGAAAGTTGCATGGAACTCAAATCGCTAATTTTCCTTCATGTTCTATTTCTAGTTAATTTTAGTTATTTATGGATGTTGCTTCGAAGCTGTATGAAAATCAAATTGCTAATTTTATTTAATTTTTATTCGAAGTTTTAGGTTTTTTCGATTTTTACTTGATATGAACCCCTTCTTTTAATATGAGCGTTATAACTCGGGTCACCTGATAGATGGCTAGATATTTTAGGTTAACTTGTGAGCTCTCTCTCTCTAGTTAGTTATAAGGCTGTCTCCAGCGCTCGGCGTGAAGGCAACGCGAGAGGAGAGAGAGTCGTAAACGTGGAGGAGAGAGAGCGATCGGGCTGCAATGACGACTTCCTAACGCCACCTACCTCCCACTGCACTCGCGCCGCACTCACGCCTGGCGTTGGACGAAGACGCGACGCGAGCTGGCGAGCGAGCGCTCATGCAGTCACGCGAGGAGGTTTTTTTGATGCATGCAGTATGTGTTGCAGTATGTGTTAGCACCTCTCTCCCACCTCCACCATTGAAAGGGTAGGAGTTAGTAGAGGTGTTAGCTGATGTGACATCTACGTGGCACCACTACCATCTCCACTACCACCTCAACCATTGGAGATAGCCTAAGTATTGAATGAAGTGCTGCACGCTGTTATAGCACATTCCCCTAAGGGGCTAGTGGGCGGAATCATTGGGTGACATCTTGGGTTAAACAAACGGAATCATCATCAAGCAGACATCCCCTTCCCCATACTAGTAGAACAACTCTGCACCATCTGCATGCCTATTGCCTCCTCATTCTCACGCTGATCGATAGCTGTTCTTTCGATGCTTAGCTTGTGCTGTGACCCAAAAAAAAAAAAAAACGTTAGTATACTTGATTTGGATTTTGGAGGTTGCTGGCTAGTACTAGTTGGCAGCAGTTGCTACTCCATCTTGGCCAGGCCAGCGTCCCAGCGCTGTTGCTCTTAAGCCTCATGCAGCTCTCAGACAATAGAAAAGAAGTAAGCATCACGGAGTACATGAACAGTGGCCAACCACGAGTCCACACAGGAGGCGGTGAGAACAGCCGGCTGGTCCGTCACCGGAGCTGTGGAGCAGAGGAGCTACACACATCCAAAAAACATTGATTGGTTGGATGCATCATAATAAATGGTGCCCTGTCCTGTTGGATGAACGCGAGTCGGGGCGCTTTCGCGACCTCAATTATGTTTCTGATCAGTCCAGCCACAGCTTGCAGCGGCCTGCCTGATTGATTGGGTTCCGTTTGGTAATATCGGCTCATGATCCGTTCTTAGCTGGCCCCTTATTTCGACAGGGATGCATCAAGTCACGCATGCATCATGCGCTCTCACAACAAGGAAAACCACGCCAATAAGCGTGGCGCACGCCGCAGCGCATGAACTTTGCGTTTTTTTTTCGGAGAAAAAATAGATTTAGATGTATTTTCTAAATTTTTGGAGGCTCGAAAAATATTAGAGGCCGAGTCGAAAAAAAAATACATATATTTCTGTTGACGGAAATATTTTTTTTCCAAGGAAAACGGAGAGAGGACATGGATGTAAGAACAGGGGACCCGTTTGTTATATTTTTGGACCTCACCGCTATTCCTAAAAAGTAGAAAAGGGTCTGCTCGTGATTTGTATTTAACGGGAGGATTTTACCGTAAAGTAACGAGCGAGGGACCCAAACGCGATTTAGAAAAGTTTTTCTTGCTCTCACAAAAAATCGCAAAGGACATTTTCGTAATTTGCAGGAATCTATCCGTAATTTGAAGAAATAGAGGGGCTTTTTCGAAAAATCAGCGGGATGACAACCGGACACCCTCCTTGAGCTCCAATCCTTCCGATTGTAATAGAGGGATAATACATCGGAACTTTGTAAAAATAAGTTTACACGAAACCATTAAGAGAGCTGCTTCTATGCGTCACTTTCTAAAAGTTGTATAAATATTACTGCATGAACGGAAGGTAGGTATTAATTATTTATTTCTTCACCTGCTTTAAAGTTCGTGCAACTTATATATAAAAAATGCATAGATACACCTCTCAACGGGTTTAAGTTTTGCAGAAATAAAGAATTTTGTTTCAGCGTTCTAAATAGGTCCGATATAATTTCGGAGTCGCCTCTGGTAGCAATGCAGTCGTGTGCTACTATCGTATGCATATGTCAATCAAACAAGAGATTCCTGAAGCATGCATAGCTGAAAGTCGAGAGCACACAGTGGCTGGGTGCGGGTGCGCGGTGTTACCAATCGATTTAGTGCTTATGTGGGAACCATCTGGCCGCGCCCTTGCCAGAGATTTCACTATTTGACATTCAATTCATTGGCATCTCTCTGTTTGACATCCTATTCGCTTGTCTTTCGGTATTTGATATTTAAACCATCAATTTCTTTATTTCATAACACCCGAGAGAGGCCGATGAATTGAGTGTCAAATAGTGAAATTTCCCGCGCCTTACCTGTTTCCCGATCTGCTCCCATTTTGCTGCCATCGGCCGGTCAAATGCAGTGCACTACACAGCAGGTTCTTTGCTTGTCGATGACTAATGGCAGCTTCAACCGCAAATAGTCCATACAAAAGCTCAACGACCCAATTAGTTCATTGCAGAAGAAGCAACCAAGCATGTAGCTAGTGCACAGCACGGCACTAGGAATCGTATCCATCCTTGCCCATACTACACGCTACCATGCGGATAGAGAAAGGAAATGTGAAATGACCTGGCTGCTAACCGCTAAACTGTTAAGTATACACGAGCAAGTTAAAAAAAGAAACGTATGCGTGTTAATCTTCCGACTAAACAGACACAACCGACGCTACACACTTGTGAGTTGTGAGTTTTCTTTCATCTTTGAAAACAACGCAAACAAGAAGCCATAATCCTTTTCTTCTCCCTGCATTTCCAGGCTCCCAAGGGGCTAAGAAGAGGAGAACTCCCTCCTCCGCTCTGCTATGACCTGTGGCGGCACGGCTCTGCACAAAGCCGAAGCCAAGACGCAGCCTTTGACCCGCTCCTCGCGCCGGCGCCGGCGCCATCGCCATCGCGATGGCCGCTGATGCCATCACCACCACCACCACCTCCTCCTCCTCCCACCAACCGCTCCCAATACCAGCCTCGCGCCAGGACATCCGGGCAGCCATCGCCAAGGCGGCCGAGCTGCGCGCGCTCCACGCCGCGCTCCTCCAGGGCGGCGCGCCCAGCGCCAATGCCGGCGCGTATGCCGCCTACGCCAGCGCCAGCCGTAGCCCCGCCGTCATCCGCCTCCCGCCGGGCGCGTCACCGGCGCTCCCTAGGGCTGCTGCTGCGGCCGCGGCCGTTGCCGAGGAATACCCCGTCTTTACTCCGGTGAGCAAGCCCTTGGGCGCTTGGCACTTGTTGCAACCATGTGTGATGCCTTAGGTTGTACTGTTGTGTACTGTTTCTTGGTCTAAGGACTCCTTAGTAAGGAGTGAGGGCGTGTGTGAAAGGTGGCTCCTTTGGTGCTGGATTTGCCTGTTCTGCCTGCAATGCTGATGTTTTGAACATTTTCCAACAGATTGATGCTAAGTTGTTGCTGGATTTGCCTGTTCTTAGTGTGAGGATGTTCCCGTGTAAGGTCGCTGCTGACTCTCACGTACTAGTCTAGGCACCTTGTGACGTTAACTTGCTCTCTAGAGTAGGTTCTGGCTTTGCTGATGGACCTTGGTGGAAATGAAAGCTAAACCAGTGTTGGTTGGATCTTACTAGGGGGGAAGCTCTAGCTTGATCCTTCTTTTTAAGGATTGCTCTAGCTTGATTAATATGGTGAATCTACTGTCTAAGCATTTTTCAGTTACCATCTAAGACAAAGAGAACCAAGAAATTATGAGGATTCTTATTTTTCTGTACTTCGAGTTGCAAGGATCTTGTCAGGCTGTCAGCTCAATAAATGTCTACGCTGTGTTTAGTCTGGTTTAGTTTGCAACATTCCAGAGAATCCTGCATATGCGTCTTGCAATAAATTAACCGAATTTTTACTAAGTTGCTATGGTCGCTGTGAATTTGGTTTGCTACAAAGTGCTAATCTATGGTGACTAGAAAAATCAAACAAGGTATGGAGGGAACTGCTCGATTCCAGCGTTTTGCAATTTCCTGGACTTCCTGTATTTCTAAGTTGTGCAGAATTGATCAACTTGGTACTTGCATGTCTCTACTCAAACATTACACCTAAATTGTGTTGCCTTCTGGTGTCTCATTTTTCACGAGTCATGCCCATTTTGCTTAATGTTTATGTGCTTTCCGATTCATCTTTTAACAATAAGAGAGTGACTAGGGAACGGTATACCGTTGCAACGGTATAGCCGTGAAACTTATGAAACTTATCAGTTTCAGTGCTAGTTTCATGAGTTTCAGTGTTTAGTTTCATTAGTTTCATGTTTTATCAGTTTTTAGTGCTAAGTTTCATGAGTTTCAGTGCAAAAAATCATAAGTTTCATGAGTTTCAGAGGTATACCGTTGCAACGGTATACCGTTTTTTAGTTTTTCTGTAACAATAAATCTTATTGCTTGTATGATGAATTCTCTCAGACTTGTGATGAAGAACCTTTGGGTGGAATGAACTATATTATCCAAGACAACCGGAGCCTATCTGAGAACTGGAGCGGCATTGGTTTGGACCATGAAGGTCAGGAAGATGAGGTGGCTTTCTCAGACTTCGATAATCACAACACCTTCTCTTCATCAAATAGCGAGCTCCATTTCTCTTCCTCAAACGAACACCTGCGGAACAGAAAAGCGTGCAGAAACCATCCTTCCTTCCTTCAGCCTGCTCTCTCTGTTGACAGTTTCCTCAAGTCGGCCAGCAGGAGGGCAGATTTGGCAGAATTTAAGGCTGTGACAACATGCAACACTTGCAAGCCTGCAACAATTGGTAGGGACCCTGAAACTGATGCCAAGGCTCTGAAGAACCTCAGCAGTGGAGAGCTGCTGTCGAACTACCACCCCTCCGTCTGCTCGAGGACAAGGCAAAAAGGGCCACACATTCTCTCATGGCTCTTACCCAAGTCAAAGAGGAAGCCAAAGTCCGAAATGTCACCAAACACCATTGAATGTGAGAATATGTCACAACTTCTGAAGGAGTTGGGAGTGTTTTCGCTAGAGTCTCTGAAGAAAGAGCTTGTTGAGGCCAATGAGCACAGGGATGCCGCTCTGCAAGAAGTCACAGAGATGAAATCATCTTTGGGAGAACTGACTACCAAGCTAGTGAGCTTGGAAGCGTACTGCTCAGAACTTAAGAAGGCTCTAAAACAAGCGACGAGCACGAAGAACATGCAATCTCACTCAAAGAGATCAGCACGATCAGTTGTTGTCAGCAGAGAGAATTCATTGCCCGTCAGTTACGAAGTAATGGTGGAAGGGTTCCTGCAGGTAGTATCGGAGGCCCATCTTTCGATCAGACAGTTCTGCAAGGTACTGATACAACAAGTTGAAGATGCTGACAACGGACTATCAGATAAGCTAAACTTACTCCTACAGCCATATCAACTCACGCTCACCGACAAGCACTCGAAAGTAGTACTTTATCATCTCGAAGCTCTCATGAACCAAGCGATGTACCAAGACTTTGAGAACTGCACATTCCAGAAGAATGGGTCGCCCAAGTATCTCGACCCCAAGCAAGATCGCCAGGAGAGCTTCGCTTCGTTTGTTGTGCTGCGCAACCTCAGCTGGAACGAGGTCTTGAAAAAGGGCACCAGGTACTACTGCGAGGACTTCAGCCGTTTCTGCGATCAAAAGATGAGCTGCATCGTGTCCACGCTGAACTGGTCACGGCCATGGGCCGAGCAGCTGCTGCAGTGCTTCTTCGTGACCGCGAAATGCGTCTGGCTGCTCCACCTGCTGGCGTTCTCCTTCACCCCGCCGCTGATGATACTGCGGGTTGAGGACAACCGGGCATTCGATCAGATGTACATGGAGGACATCCAGGTTGACAAACGAAGGTCTCAGAACCCCTCTCAAGTAAAGATCATGGTAACGCCTGGGTTCTTTGTTGGAGATCGAGTGCTCAAATGCAGGGTACTCTGCAGGTACAGCTAGACCCGTAGCAAGATGCTGAGCTGAGTTCAGCTCTTTTAGTTCTCTTTTGACTGATTGTTGTTAGTGTGATGTAGCATTTGTCTGTTAAGTTGCAAAGTATACTGGAATGTCAGAATGTTGGTTAACGTACGTGCCTGCCTAGTGCCAGTAGATTCGTAACATATTTGGAGTAACCAAGCCATCTGTAAGAAAGATTTATGCAACAGCTTAGCAGATTCCTCCCAACATTTGTGAATTCACGAAATCCTGACGTTACAAAAGCTTCTCAAACCGGTTACGCAAAAAACCTAGACATGCTCTGTAGTTTGCATGTTAGTGGTACTAGAGCGTACAATGACATGTACGCTTTTGGGGGGAAACGGGAGTGAGGATACTGCCAGGCTCAGGCCTTAGGATCTAGATGGAAATGCTCTACGGTCACAGCCGTTGCCGTATGGTGAACAGTGAAACTCAGTACACAGTTGTTGATGGCACAGCCGAGCTGGTGTCGCCTTCTTGAAGTGTCATACTTCTCCGGGATCCGGTAACGTGCATTGATTGGGTAGGCAGGGCTGTGCCACGGCCGAGCCGATCCGGCCTCACCCACTCTAGTCTTGGGAATTGGGCCATTGATTGGGTAGGCAGGCCCTGTGGCTGTGCCACGGCCGAGCCGATCCGGCCTCACCCACTCTAGTCTTGGGAATTGGGCCGGGCCTCAGTGGGCCAGCATGAGCACGACCCGATTTTAATGGTCCGAAGCTCGACCCGACACGAAAAAAAAAATGGGCCCGGCTGGCACGGCCCGAATGGCGTGCCGGGCCTAAAAACCTGGCACGATGGGCCACCCGGCACGGCCTGAATTGAAGTCAGAACATGTAATCTGCATTTTTCAGGGTCTTTCTTTGCTCATATGAATTTATATTCTACACGAAAGTTGTAAAGAATTTTGAGACGCATCTTTTTCATGTAGACAACTTTTTCATTTGAGCAACATATGAATTTATAAAAAAATATTTAGTGCGTTGTGTAGTTTCGGACGGACACCACATCTCTCGGTAATATGCATTTTTGAGGGTCTTCCTTTCCTCATATGAATTTATAATCTACATGAAAGTTGTAGAGAATTTCGAGACGCATCTTTTTCATGTAGACAACTTTTCCATTTGAGCAACGTATGAATTTATAAGAAAATATTTAGTGCGTTGTGTTCTCTCCCGTGCCATGCTTAGGCCGGTCCGGCCCGACTGCAGCCCGGCGTGCCTTTGGGCCGTGCCAGGCCTTGATTTTTGCTGTCTGTGCTGGCCTGGCTCGGCACGAAGAAATGACCGGGCCGTGCTGGCCCGTTTCATAGCCCCGAAGCACGACGGGCTCGGGCCGTGCCGGCTCGGCACGGCCCAAGTCCCACCACTAACCCACTCGCCCGCAACCGGTAGCCAGCAAGTCTACCACGGGCGTCACACGGCGCTGGCACGGCCATTCCTGGCATTTTGGAGATCCTCAGGTATGATAAAGGTGGAGGCTTTTCGTTTTAATATAAATATATAACAATATTTTTTTATTTCAATTGCTATTAGATTTAATATATCATAAAAAATACAAAGTACTTGTTAACGATGATCCATTAGCACATTAATATCTCTACTATTATAAAGCAACAGTTGGTGGCAGTGGTGAGTTCTACCCACGTCATTAATTGCCCTGCTTAATTGCCCTACTTAATTGCCCTGCTTAATTGCCCTACGCAAAAAACGAAGCGTTGCTTTAATTAGACAGCTTTCGCAAGAAATGAAGCGTTAAAGATAGATGTTTGATCTTGTGAAATAATTTTTTTTATTTTTTAATCTTTATTTTTCGTTATCAATTTTGTTTTTCGTAGCAATGCACGGGCATGTAACTAGTTATGAATAAATCTCAACAACTATAACAACAAGATGATTAAGGAGAAGATTACATTACCAAAGCACACTAATAGCCATGAGTCATCATCTATCACCTGCCTTACAAGCAAGCGAGTCGTGAATATAATGATCATAGAAAGCAATTTCTTCTAACATTTCTAGATGCAAAGTCATTGGTAATAGTGTCAACATCAATCTAATTCAACATATCCTTCTCGATGCATAAAGTGACTAGACCATTCAGCTTTTCTTGCGACATTGATGACCTTAAATAGTTTTTCAATAGTTTTAACTTTGAAAATCTTCATTTAGCTGGTGCTACTGTCATAGGAACAATAAACAAGATTTGATAAGCAATTGAAATATTTGGATAGTGGTATATATCTCTAGTAAACTCAAAAATCTCAATAGCAGACACATCTGGTAAAATCATTTTGCAGCATTCTTAAATTTTAAAAAGATCATTTAACTTAACATCGAATGAATCGTTTTGAGAAAAAGTATATGAAAATTTAGTACGAAACTCTCTTAGTTTGACATTATCCAATGGCTTAATGTTTTTTGAGATAAGTAAAAACCCAAATACACTTTTGAACACTTTAAGTTTTCCAACTATATTCTTTCATTTCTTATATACTTCGACGATTCCGCTAATCCAATTAATTAACTACATTTAGTACAGATGGTGTATACTATACATATGTATACATACATGGACTGAGATTCCTATCTTTCGTGGACTCCAGTGGTTGCCCCTGCTGCCCGAGCCCAGGACTGGCCCTGCACGCCGGGCGGCGCAGCGGCTGCGGTGCCATCACGAAGCCACGGTCCACGGGCTCCAACTGCCGCGCGGGCGGTGGTGCTGGTGCAGGTTCGCCGCGCGCCCGTACTGACAAGACAACACGCTAGCTCATGCACCAATCGCCGCCTTAACTCGTCGCCGGCATGAACGACACGCTGATCCGCACGGCAATTTACGTCGTGGTGACAGCGGTGGGATCAATCAGGCAGGTTCAGCTCCTCGGCTTCTGCCTTCTAGCGCGGTCATGCCGAGCAGCCGAGCTACACGTACTGTAGGGTGATTTTTGCGAAGTTCTCGCATGTAAACCGATTACTCGTATGCTATTTTCTGTCCATCTTCACATACGGACCATTACAGCATCACTTATAGCTTGCGTGTCTGCAACTGATTCTTACCTGGGAAGTTGAGGCAGATGGGCACTGGGCAGCCGCTACAGGATCAATGGCGTCAAATTGCAGCCACTACACCACAAGATCTTCGGGTCTTAGCGCCCGTTCAGCTCCACATGCATGTAGGCGTTTGTATGTCACGGATACGGACGAACTCTACGGCACATCTCGAATCTTGAGTTCTTGACGGCCTAACGACAAGAGTGTTGGTAATAATCTTGTTCTTTTTATGGTCGAGTTAGTTCAGATTAGTTTGTTATCTAGTTAAGTCTCATGTTCTGAATATCCCAAAGAGTTTCAGGTTTTGAAGTTTCAGGGTTTGCTGTTTTCAGTTTTCAGTTGCTTGCCGGATCGTGTATAGTAATGTACTCGGTTGAAACTCTGTAAAGATTGGGTGATTGCGTTAGAATTAAGAGTCAGGATTGTAATCGAGAGTAGGGGTGTAATCTCGGGTGTAATCTCTAGTATAACGAGTAATAAAAATTTGAAAATTAAGCTGAGTGGTGGACATTGCGCAGCACCAAAAAGTTTTGCTTGCTGTATTTTGCTGTTGGGTTCTCCTTCGTAGCGTGAATTGTTTCCACGTCAGGGAAAGCTTAAGACAAAACCACCGTCCAGATAAAGTAGAGCGTCTAGGCAGAGCAGGATCGAAAGCAGAGTAAGAGTTCGTGGGCTGACATTTGGTATCAGAGGCAGAGCACAGCAAAGAAGCGACGACGCTGCATGCCCAAGGACCAGCCGGCGACGAGCAAGATGCCTAGATGTCAGGCGGCGGTCAAGCGGCAGCGAAGGAGAGCTCGTGCGGGATTCTGTATCCCGTACTGACGCGTAGCAATTTCTGGGCTTGGTCGATCAAGATTGAAGACGCCTACGTGGTGAAGAAATACCATATTGAGTTGCATGCACCAGCCAATTCACCCAAAAGCTTAAGCTTTTGGGTGAACTGACTAGTGCATGCAACTCAATATAGTATCAAAGCCAAGAGGTCTCGAGTTCAAGACCCGGTTAGTGCAATTAAAAAAAAAAATTGCAGACCACTTCTATTCCACGTCTTAGGCTTGAGGGAGCCTACACGTGAGGGGGAGTGTTGAAGTATAAGTGAATTGTCCATCTTTCCTCATTAGCTTAAGTTTTTGGGTGAACTGGCTGGTGCATGCAACTCAATAGGATGCTTCGCTCACTCCCTAACAAGGTCTTGCAGATTGTAAGTTCAATCGAGCAATTTGCCGACATCAAGATCATGTCGGTGGACGAACTCGTCGGGCGTCAAGGCTCGCAAGGAGCGCATGCGCACTGCCGGCGATGGTGATGATGAGCATGTCTTGCTAACTCGATCTCAATGGAGAGCCACTGAGGATAAGAAGGATGGCGAAGGGTCTACTCTAGCAGCAGCGTCAAGAAAGCTGGCACAGGCGGTCGCGGCCGTGGACGTGGCGACGGCGAATGCACTCATGAGGGCAAGAAGTTTGACAAGACCAAGATTAAGTGCTACAATTGTCAAAACTTCGGCCACCTTGCATCTGAATGCAGATCAAGGAAGAAGGAAGAAAAGGCATATGTTGCTGACAAACAGGATGATGAACCTGAACTATTGATGGTAGGAACGTGTGAGTTGGTTCTGTGCTTTTTCAATGCCACTCGGGTGAGCACAAGGTACTAACTGATGTATATTACATACCCTAATTGCAAAGTAATGTAATCAGTATAGGATAATTGGATGAGAATGGATGTAAGTATCATTCATGATGGCGTGCTCAGCATATATGACCGATAAAAGAAATTGTTGGCCAAGGTGTAAAGGTCAAGAAATAGACTATATGTGCAGTGTGCTCTGCTCAGGCTTAATTCGACTCATCCAGTGAGTCTATTGTCAAGCATTGTTGGAACAGCATACAAAAAAAAAAATTAAAGCAATTTTTTTTTTTATTATTTCTTGCTCTCTTGCTTGTCGGCTTATGTTTATATGTTACAATCATCTGCTTATATAGCAGAACATCAAGTAACAAACTAGGTAACAATTAATTGTTCAACTCGGACTCCAAACACTTTCCAAAACAAATTTTCATAAAACCCGGACTCTACCCCATTTATAAGATTAATTCCAACAAGCATGCGAGAAAACGCGTGGGTTTGGCACATGCGCTATGATCATCTCAATTTTCAGGCCTTGAGAAGCTTGGCACAGAAGGACATGGTGATCGGCATGCCGCAGCCAGAGCAAGTAGATCAGCTGCGCAATGGGCGCCTCATCAGCAAGCGGCGACGCCTCCAACTCGTGCGTGGCGACATATGCGGGCCGATCACAGCTGCAACACCGGCTGCGGATGGAAGCCGAGCCCAAGATAAAGGCACTGCGAACCAACCGCGGTGGTGAATTCACGTCTAAAGAATTCACCAAGTTCTGCGAGGATCGAGGAGTAAAACAGTTTCTAACCGCTCCATATACTCCACAGCGCGGAACATAGTTCTAGAAAAGGAGGAACCAGACTGTAGTTGCGATGGCGAGAAGCTTGCTGAACAGCAGCCAAGTGCCGGGCAAGCGTTGGAGTGAGTGAAGCTGCTACAACTACTGTTTATATCCTAAACCGAGCTCCTACACGCAGTGTGACTGGTATGACACCTTGTGAGGCATGGTACTAACCAACGGGAAGCCCAGTGTACACCAACTTCGCATTTTTGGGTGTGTTGGTATATTTAGGTGACAACTCCACATACGGTGATAATGGGCTGAAGTCCAGCACAAATCTGATCCAAGTCCAAAAATGTGTTTCTTTGATCCAGTCTAGTCCAAATCCAAAACTAATAAGCCTAGGTCCAATTCAGACCCAAATAAAGGCTTAGACCTTGATCCAAGCCATTTACATGTAAAATACTAATGTAGATGTGACCAGAATTAACACATAAGCCCTGTTTGGCAGAGCTCCAGATCCCAGCTCCACCTCAGAGCTGAAACTTGTAGACTGAAATAAAGTGACTTAAGTTTATAATTTTATTCTAAAATAGAAACAAGATGACTCACCTAAACATTCTTAGGGCCTGTTTGGGAGAGCTCTGCTCCTCAATTTTCAGCTCCACTCCAACTTCGTGTAGCCAAACACCTCAGCTACACAGAACTTCAGCTTCAGAAAAAATGTGAATCTAGGGGGCTGCTTCATGGTTTTTGTGGAGCTCCTCAAGGGGTACTCCAAGAAACACTGTTTCATACCCACTCGTGAAGTTCATAGGTAATTACCCACCTTTGCCACTAGTTACACATGTGAGGTAATTACCCACCTCCATTCAACATCCAAGGGCACAAATGGATATCCACATCAAACCTATCTATTCTTGAAGCTAGATCTAATTTGCAAACCAAACACCTCCCTTCCCTACTTCAACTTTATGATGGAGCTACTCTATGGTGAAGTTGGTGGAGTGGAGCTGATTTTTTTGGAGTGGAGCTCTCCCAAACAGGCCCTTAATATACCCACAGCTCCAGCTCCACGAATATGGTGGAGCTAGGAATACCTAGCTCCACCAACTCTAAGAATTTGGTGGAGTTGGAGCTCTGCCAAACACCCCCAATGCATGACATACAACGATTTAGTAGAAAAACATAAGGTCCAAACGTGGTCCAATCTGGTCTAGATCTGATCCAAACAGCTATAAATCTAAAATGAGTCCAATCCATTTGAAGTTTTAGGCCGGTCTAATCCAAAAGCCTAGACTAGTCCAAACCCATTGTCACCCCTAACTCCACATGTGAAGAAGCTGGCGGATAGGTGCATTCCAATGGTATTTTTTGGTTATGAGGCTGGAAGCAAGGTTTACAGGATGTTTGATCCAGTGCAAAAGAGGAGATCACATCTCGCGGGATGTTGCTTCCAATGAGAAAAGGCACTGGGAGTGGGATTCGGTGGTTGAAGAAAACGCACAAGCTGTGGATGATATTTTTACTGTTTTACAGTGCATTACCCTGCTAATAATGATTCAGGAGCTGGAGACTTGGAGGCTGGTTGTTCTTCTGCGGAGGGTGCGAGCAGTTCAGCTGGCTATGATCCTGCTGTAACTGAGAGCATGCCAGGAGAAGGCACGATTCAGGAGAGCCCAAGCAGGGCAACGTCGCTGCATGTTCCACCCGGGACACCAGCAGAGAGTGAGTACTCCAGCTGGAACTCCGGTTGCAACAACAGCCGTGACGCCGACTACGACACCATCCAATGCAGCTTCGGCTTCACTAGTGAAAACGCCGCAGCACTTCCTTCCCTTGCAGGAGTTGTATGCTGAGGCGCAGGGTTCACAAAACCGACGAAAACCGCTCGAAAACCGCGGTTTTCGACCGTATCGAGCCGGTTCGAAATCCTAAACCGGTCGGTAAACCGGTTCAATTAAAAAAATAATTCAAAAAATTTGAAAAATTTGAAAAAATTTATGCGATGTAAACCGATCGAAAACCGGTGAAAACCGAGCGGTTTTTCGAAAAAACCGACGAAAACCGCTCAAAAAACCGATCGCCCAAAACGTTCAACTCGCCGATCGGTTTTTCGAGCAAACCGATCGGTTTTTCGAGAAAACCGATGGGTTTTCGAGAAAACCGAATGGTTTTCGTTTTTTTTAAATTTGTTTTGAATGTTTTTTGTTCAAATGCTCGGTTTTGAAACTCTTCGGTTTCTAACGATTTTCCAGCGATTTTTGGCTCGATATTTTCGAATTTCCAATTTCGGTTTTCCATCGGTTTTTTCGGTTTCGGTTTGGTTAACCCTGCTGAGGCGTCAGAAGTGTTGAGGAGGCACAGAAGCACGATAGCTGGAGGCGTGCTATGCAAGAGGAGCTGGGAGCTATTGAGGATAATGGGAATTGTTTATTTTTTTTCCGTAACTAGTTACTGATCCGATAAAATCATAGAAATAACCTTTAAACAGTACAATCTAGCGGATACCGTTCGTAGGAAAAATATTTTATTTTATTTTTTAAAAATTTCAAGTGATCCCGTCCACTGGGTTTTTTTATTTTTTTTTTCTATTTTATTTATTTCAAGCGGATCCAATCCATTGCATTTTTTTTTTTCATTTTTTAATATCAAGCGGAGAGAGTGCTGCTGTTTTTTTTTTTTCATTTTTTTCATTTTAAACGGAGGGAGTCCACTGTTTTTTTTTTCATTTTTTAGTATCAGCGGAGGGAGTCCGCTGTTTTTTTTTTTGAATTTAATTAATACGAAAAATCCAAAAAAATTCTTAAAAATCTAAAAATACATTTTCTTGATCAGTTCGAGCCACTGAGTCCAAAAATGATCTCCACTCTGCCAAACCAGGTCTTTAAAATCTTCATAATAACCAAAATACCCTCCCGACCCCTTCTCTATCTCGATTATTGTTTTGCAGGGCATGATAAATTTTTATTTTTTTAATGAAAATTGTAGACTGTTGCTGCCCCCCCGGCCCCCCTGCTGCACGCTGCTACGTTACAAATTTTTTTGGTTCAGTGATGTACAGTAAAATTATGAAATTTTAATTGATAGTTATTGCTTTTATTGTTGAGTGTGGTACTTGAAAATTATGAAAT
This sequence comes from Rhipidocladum racemiflorum, assembly GCA_036346355.1. Lineage (NCBI taxonomy): Eukaryota > Viridiplantae > Streptophyta > Magnoliopsida > Poales > Poaceae > Rhipidocladum > Rhipidocladum racemiflorum. The sequence goes on along the minus strand of CM070583.1, from coordinate 77,553,030 downwards.
TATAAAGAAATTGATGTACACGATGCATACAATACAATACAATACAAATGGTGATTAGTACGAACGATGAACGTGAAATATAACTACGATACATGTACGCCTTTTGGAATTGTAAAGAAGTCAATGTAAGGTCTATGACAGGAAGCATGACTTCTTTACAAGCGCTAAGTAGAGTAAGAGTTCCTTATTATACTTAGCGCTTGTGCATAATAAGGAAGAAGTTGCGTTCTAGAAGAATTCAGTGCTTTAGCTCGTGATTAGCGCATACCATTTTTTAATGTGAGGGGATCAAAAGTTAACGCTCCACACTTGGAATCTAAGGTATACATGAGACTCGAATTTGAGTGGATGAGTTCACAACCTTGTACGCCGGATGGAGCTGGCCACTTGTGTTGGTGCAAGCGCGGGCGAAGAACGCTCCAGTATACTTCATAAAGTAGCCTGTGGTACAGACAGTGTTTGCCCATACGGCGGAGTATACATCGATCTTTCCAGTACTACAGGTACCAATAAGCACCTACCAGAGGCATCTGGCGTATATATGTTGCATAGGAAAACAAAACATCAGGTACCACACCCGAAGACAAACAAGCAAAAACGCCATCTATTTGCACGGTTGCATCGAAGGAAGTACTGAAGATTGTCTCTACGCCTCAGGCAGTTCATCCAACCAAAATTTCAGGAACGGCCGCAATTCCGGTTTCAGCGGCGGCGGCGGCGTTGCATCTAGTGTGGAATGGATCCTGGCCGGTCCGTCCGACCAACCGAAACCGGGCAACGTTGGTTAATGCTGCTGCCCAAGTGCACCGCACTTGGGCATGCATGCAGGGCAGTAGCTCCTGCCGGCCGGACGCTCCCAAAACAGCATTGAAACGCTTCCCACGAAACTAGAGGTGGGCATTTGGGCCGGGCTATTTTGGGCCGGTCCGAAGCACGATGGGATGGCACGGTGCAAAGCACGGCACGACACGGTTCCGGGCCGGGCCGGCACGCAACTGTAGCACGGGCCGTGTCAGGCCCGGAAACCAGGCACGATGGGCGGCACGCGGCGGCACAAAGACGGCGCTTTGTAGGCCTGCGTCTGCGCAACGGCACGAACGGGCACGAAATCACGGATTAAGGCCTAAAAGTTGGCAGATATTGTTGATTCAGGACATCTTCAAGCATTGCATTTATGTTTGACATTTTGTTGATGTGATTAGTCTCTTGTGTAATTAAAATAGGTAGTTTAGTAGTAGTGATTTGTTTTATTTCTTTGTTCGTCACAATAGTAAAAATGGGTCGGGCTTGGGCGTACGGCAAGACGAACAGCACGGCGCAAATGGGCCGGGCTTGGGCTCGCCAAGGTGAGTCGGCCCGACGGTCCTAAGACAATGGAGCACGATGGGCCGTCGTGGCACGGCACGGTTTCGGCCCGAAGCACGATGGGCCCGGGCTGGACCGGCACGGCACGGCACGACGCCCACCTCTACACGAAACCATTCTAAACCAGCTTCTGTTCCTCCACCGGAGTTTTCATCGTCCCTGCCAAGTACCACCAGGTACCATCAAATTACTTTTAAAATATCTTTTGATATTTTCACCTTTTAAATTTTTAGAGTTTGTAATATCCTTGTGAGGTACCATCAGGGACCACCGAATTACCATTAAACTCTTATATCACTTGTTACCCTAATCCTTTAAATTTTCTATATCTTTTAATACTATCTCAAAGTATATTTTAATACCTTTCAAAACCGACAAAATGCCACTTTTGGCACTACCTTAGTATATACTCGAGGTTGACATCGCCGTGCCTTGTTGGCTGCGCACACGCGTGGTCCTAAAAAACTTATCTCTTGATCAGGGTTAACAATACCGTTTCGATCTCAGATTTCGACGAGCCGGCGGTATCGAAATTCGCGAAAAATCGAATGGTTTCGAAAGTCAAACAAATTTGAAATCTGCTCAAACCGCGGAGCGAAATTCGAACAAAAAAGTCAAAAACCGCTCGAAAAGTGGTGAATTTCGAGCGGTTTTCGCCGAAAATCGGCAACGTGTTGAAAAATAGGAAAAACAGAAAAACAAAATTGCAAAAATGTTATAAAATTTCAAACTTCGTTTTTTTTTTCAAAAATAGACACACAAGAGGTCAAAAAGCTATTAATACTAATTTTAGAGACTTTTGGATAAATTTTTTAAAAAATTTTGAATTTGAATTTGAACTTAAGCGATAAATAAAATGAAATCCTTTTCCAAATCGAAAAGTAAATTTTATGAATTTTGATGAAAGATGAAACCTGCACTTAACAATGAGCAATGATCACTGCCTAGCTTCTACTAGCTAGCTTAGCTATCACTCACTGTACATCCGACATGATCACTGCTATCACTCACTGTACACCCGGCTACTAGCTAGCTTAGCTATAAGCCTATAATTCCGTACAGAAACCTTATCATCTCCTTGTCCACGGTACCAAATGAGACAGGGTTAACTCGTAGGAAGGATTTAAATTTTGTTTTGGGATTACATCTAAACAAGGTTTTAAATATTAATACCGAGAAAATTGTGCAAAAATTGATTTTTGAAAATCAACAATATCAAGCAAAAAAAAAAAACGATAAAAATGTATAGTTTCAAAAATCAAATTTTTTGTGAAAAATCTATGAATTTGTTGAACTTTTTTAGCGAACGAATTTTGAGTGATTTACGTCTATTTTCAACTGGTTTACATTGCATAAATTTTTCTATTTTTTTTAATTTAATCAGTTTAACGAGCGGTTTGAGAAGCCGAACCGCGTCGAGAAGGGCGAAAATCACGAAAATCAAGCGATTTTTATCGATTTTTTGAACCCTGCATCCAAGGGCAGTCAAAATCAAAATTTTTAGTGATATTTCGTAATTTTGACTAAAATCCGACTGAAATTCAAAAACTAAATTTTAAATCAGGTATTTTTGAGGTTGGTAAAAATGAAATTTCAATCGAAATAACCGAAATTTCAGTGAAATTGAACAAAATTTTGGCCCGTTTCAAGCCTATTTGAAATGGTCTTTCGATGCTAGAAAAAATTGAGAAAAATATAAAAACAATTATGCAAGCATTTATCTACATTTCCTATCCGTCGGGATGCAAATGCACACTAAATCCTAATCAAATCAGAGCAGAATAGTATAATTTAATCCTCACCTCCTACGCGAGACGTTGTAGACCTAGCTGCAGATGGCGATTAGGATCAGTTTGGTGTAGTCCTTGTCGTCGTAGGCCCCAAGCTGCCTGAGCGTGATTTGGCCTACCTACATGGGCTCCGACAACGGCACGAAGGAGGCTACTGCTCCTGCTGCTGAGGTAGCTTGGGAGGCACCGCGGGTGCTCTAGAGGCGACATCGGGGTTGACAAAGAGGGAGATGACGAGGAAGTAGGTGGCAAGCATTAGGACCACGATGGTGACGATGGCCGCAGGCAAGAGGCCCATATAGGCCCGCACGGCGTCCACAATCCCCTTCACCACCATGGGGCTCACTAAAGCTTAGGGTAAGTTTGCAGGTGCGGCCAATGAGGGGAACCGGAGTAGGTGCGCAGGGTAGTGCCGAATGTTGACTGGGCGACTTATAGAGTGTGTTTAGTTGTTTGTATCAAGTGGTATATGTATAAGATGATTTAAGAAAAAAATCATTTATATGTTTGGTTGCTTGAATAGAACTATCTCATTCTAAATGGTGGGATACAAATTTGAAGATTATTTTCTATAAATGAAGAACATTCGTCCAAAATAATAGAACTAAATGGTATATAATTATCTTACCCCATTCAATCTCATCGGACTAACCAGACATGGTGTGCGGCCAGTGCCGAATGTTGACTGGGCGACCAAAAGCTGGAGCGACCGTTCCCCTTCTAGTGCTCTGATCAGGGTTTACAAAACCGTTTTCGAATTGAAAATCGAGACCCCGCCGGTAGCGGTTTTTCGCGAAAACCGCTCGAAAATCGGTAAAAACCGAAGGGTTTGAAAACCGAGTGTTTGAACAAAAAAATTTCAAATCAGATTCAAAAAAATCGAAAATCGATCAGTTTCCTCGAAAAACCGCTCGGTTTGCTCGAAAAACCGTTCGGTTTCCTCGAAAAACCGCTCGGCGAATTGAACCTTTTGGGCGATCGGTTTGTTGAGCGGTTTTCGTCGGTTTTCTCGAAAAACCGCTCGGTTTCCTCGAAAAACCGCTCGGTTTACATAGTATAAATTTTTTAAAATTTTTTGAATTTTTTGAATTTTTTTTTGAACTGGACCGGTTTACCGGTCGGTTTTATATTTCAGTGGAGCTCGAAATCTCGAAAACCGAACGAAATTCGAGAATTTCGTTCGGTTTTGTTAACCCTTGCTCTGATACCTTTTCACAACAACACTCCAAGCTTGTATGGTTTGGTTCTTTCGTACTATACTCTGAATTCCGGGTAGAAGATTCAAAACTGGTCCAGAAAAACATGAAAATTGGTGCAAAAACTAAAATCTTGGCAAAATTGACCGAAAGTTCTCCAAATTCATTGAATTACTGTAGCAATTTGAAAATTCTCAAAAAAATTTTTGTATCCCATCGAGATTTAAAATCTCAGGATACGATTAAAATTCAAAATTTTGACTGAAATTTTCAAAATTTTGACTAAAAGTTTTAAAATTTTAACGTGATTTTGAACCATGCTCGTATGTAGGCCTAGTTTTACGCCCAGCTTGTAAAAAAAGCTGCTCGATAGCCTCTGCGTCTCCATGCTGCCTCCACGGCTCCACAGTGGACGAGGAAGTCATTGCCGACTCCACTTTGGCGGCCACTTTCACTGAGGCCATCATATTCAACCCACGTGAGAATGCTTCCGACATATGCAACAACCGCGATCTAGCATGTGGCCACATCGGACTATCCCATTGTTCACTGTTAGCAGTACATATATATATATATATATATATATATTAGATATCATACAGCGCGTGGAATTCCAGGCCAGGCAGCCGTGCCATATCGCTCTCTCACGAAAAGTCCCTCATAAAATTTAAAATCGCGTTCAGATCGTTCTATCTGTTTTTTCGCAATCGTGAATAGGTCCTTCACTGCGGTTTCACAAATTCGGCGACGGTTTATATTAGATATCATACAGCGCGTGGAATTCCAGGCCAGGCAGCTGTGCCATATCGCTCTCTCACAAAAAAGTCCCTCATAAAATGTAAAATCGTGTTCAGATCGTTCTATTTGTTTTTTCGCAATCGTGAATAGGTCCTTCACTGCGGTTTCACAAATTCGGTGACGGTTTATAGCCAAACATTTTTTTTAAAAAAAAAACACCACCAAAGAAACTAAAATTACGTTTTTTTTTTCTTTCACAAATTCATGAATAGGTCCTTCGTTGGTTTTTTCGCAGTCGTGAATAGATCCTTCCCTGTGGTTTTGCAAACTTGACGACTGTTTATAGCCAGCCAATTTTTTTAAAAACATAATAAAGAAATCAAAATTGTGTTTTTTTTTTTGCTTTCGCAAATTCACGAACATATCCTCCAGCCGTTTTTGGCGCAGATTTCCCCGACGGCTCCTAGTTACTTACACGCGCTTGCGTATATTATGCGTTCCATTGATATCCCTCTCCGTCCAAGTGCTGTGCATTATTGTCCAACAGTGACATGGAAAGGAAGGCAGGATAAAAGCCTTAGCCTTTTTAACCGTTCAAATTTTTTTTTTCAAATCTAGTATACATACAAATAAATTTACCAAAATGGCCCCCTCCTTAACCGCGGAAGTAGCACCATATAACAATGTCATCTGTCATGTTTTTCTTTTTATGGGAAATTTGATATAATTCATATCATTGATTAGAAAAGACCCCATCTTCTATGTACGGACTCAAAATTTTCATACCATAGCAATAAAAACAACATAAAAGTGTTGAAATCAGGGGGGAGGGAAATGAGTTCTTAGATAAGACTCGTATCTAAATGGGTGGTAACACAATATTGCAAAATCTCACAAACATTGTATCATGCAAGGTCATCATGGAACCTATCCATTGATGTATCACTCGTTTGTAACGTTGACACATCCGATGCATCATGAGAAATAGTGTATCTTGCATATTTTGAAGGTATTGTGCGCACATAATTAGGATCCGATCAAACATATGAAAATCCTTATCCATCAATGCATGCTCACGTATGAAATTGTGGAGTCCCATGGTTGACCATTTGAGTACAATTTCTTAAACTTTACTTTCTCACCACTTGGAACAGCACCTCTCCGAAATTCGGGAACATGATATCGTTGTCCCTTGTATGGTGCTAAGTATCCTGACATGTTCGGATAACCAGCATTGACAAGATAATATTTACCTACAATAAGTTATTTGTATTAACATCCATTTCGTGAACATTACAAGTAAATAAATCCAGAAATAATATAAAAAATTACCCTGTGGAGGATGTGGAAAGACATCTGTGAAATCATGTGCTGAAAAATTGGCTTAGAATTCAATTTGCAAAATGTGTTTGTGCATGTGTTTGACAAGTTGACAAGAAATAGTGTATCTTTTTCTTGTGCCGGACCAAATTCTCAAAAACAGAGAGTTTCCCTTTTGCGCCGAACCGATTTTGTGTTTGCGCCGGACCAAGTTTTTGGGTCTACCGTGGACGTGCTTTTGAGCTCATGAGTCGGACTCAATTTTCCAAGAAACCAGTAAGTTTTGCATGTACGTCGGACCAATTTCTTTGGTCAGTCGTGAACGGCTTTTTGAGGATTAATTTCGCATGTACGACGGACTGATTTCTTTTAGTCTGCCGTGAACGTGTTTTCGCCGGAATGATTTCTTCTTGAAACCGAGACTTTCACTTGTACACCTGGACCGATTTTGTTGGTCCGTCGTGAATGGTTTTTGAGTGACTTTTTCATGTGTACGCGGACCGATTTTGTTGGTCCGTCGTGAATGCGTTTTGCTCGATTAGGGTTTTGAGCAAAATTGGAATTGTGTTTGATTTGTTTTGAGATTATGAAATTTGTGAGAATTTCATGATGCTTGAAGTGGACTTTATGCAATGCTCGTGTGAGTATTTGCATGGATTGATGTGAGTCAAGTCGTGGACTTGTGCTCGGAATTGTTTTGTGGTTTGTTCATGTGCGGTATTGCTCGAAGACGAGCGTGGTCGATGACGGACCGGAACTAGGTTCATGGAGGAGCTGAGGTTCGGGACTAGGTTCAGGAGGAACTGAGGTCTTGGTGGTCAAGGATGTCATGCGGGACGTTCGGGCTAAGAGAATGGTGCACATGAAGAATGGTTAGTCACGTGAGAATGGCAGGAGGTCATTCGCGTGCAAAGTGTTAGTCACGTGAGTATGGCAGGTGGCCATACGCGTGCAAAGTGTTAGTCACGTGAGTATGGTAGGGTTGCCATACGCGTGCAAGAGTTGTACTCGGCCAGGTTGGGCCAAGTAGAGTTGTGTTGAATCTGATTCCTTCTAGGGAATAGGAATCGTATTCAGAACTCCTTGTGGGTTGGTCCTTTAAATAGGAGGGGTGTCTCCTGTTAAAGGGCATCAATCGCACCAAGTAGAGCTGAGCGCATCAAGCTTTGAGCTTGGTTTTAGGGTTTGTACTCTTTTGATGAGAGTATTTTAGACAAGAAATAAAGATCAATTCTTCCAAGATTTTTGCGTGCTACAGTAACCACGTCGCTACAGTGTTTTCTGTTTTGGTTCTTGTTTGCATGCTTGTTCTAATTCTAGATTGGTTTTTGATCGTTGAGTTTCATCTTGATTTGATCCATCAAAAACCGTTCTAGGGTATTGATTTAGAGTTTCTCAAAGTCTAGTTGATCAATCTTTTGTCGTTCTTGTTTAATCTTGAAGTTTTGATTAGATTGATTCTCGTCAAGTTCTGGATCAGCAAGCTTGCGAAGCTCATAACTTTTGATCCGTAAGTCCGATCGAGCTGATTCTTTTTCGGTTTGATTCGTATTGGAATCTAGTTTCTTGTGTCCAAATTTCAGATCGTTCCGACGGTTGGATCTCCAGGAATTCGCGTTTTACTAAATCTTTGTCATTCTGTTTTTGTCGAAAACGAGGCAATTATTTGGTTCTGTTTTGGGGTGAATTTTTAATAGATCAAGATTTTGGTTTTAGCTTCCGCACAATCATTCACCCCCCCTCTGATTGCTATATTCGTATACTTCGATCCTACAAGTGGTATCAGAGCAAGGTTTTTCTAATCTATCTTAATCGGTGATTAGATCAATGGATCATTATTCGACAAAACCTTGTGTGTTCAATGGTGTTGATTTTCAGTTTTGGAAGGCCAAGATGGAGGCGTTCATCCAAGCTCAGGGATTCGCAATTTGGGAGAAGGTCTACAAACCATATGAAGTCCCTACAAACGACAACGTCAACGACACCAATCGCGCACATGTTGAAGCAAATAGTAAGGCGCGCAACTTGATCATCCAAGGCTTGGGACGTAGCGACTTTTATCGTGTGATTCATCTTCGATCCGCATATGAGGTATGGAAATCTCTTTGTGATTACCATGAGGGTTCTAACACTATTAAAGAGGTTCGTCAAGATCTTTACAAAAAGGAATACATGCGATTTGAGATGAAACCCGGTGAGTCGCTAGATGACTTCTTTGCACGTTTCAATAAAATTCTTAGTAATCTTCGTGCTGTTGGAGTTAGCTTTGATGATGCTGCTAATGCTAGACAATTGCTTGGTGCTTTAGACATGTCTATTTGGGAGATGAAAGTTACATCCATTAGAGAATCTACTGTCATGAGTACACTTACCTTAGATGTTCTTTATTCCAAGTTGAAAACTCATGAATTAGATATTCTTGCTAGAAAGAATGATCATAAATCAATTGCTTTGACATCTCAATCTAGCATATCTCATAATGGTGCTGCTTCAAGCTTTGCTCTATCTTTCTTGTCTTCACTAACCGATGAACAGATTGAGCAATTCCCAGAAGAAGACTTGTCACTACTCTCTTCTCGCTTTAACAAAGCTTTACAAAATGTGAGAATGAGAAAGAGAGGTGGTGGTGGCCCTCCAAGATGCTATGAGTGTGGTGATCTCGACCATATTCGTCCAAACTGTCCTAAACTTGCAGGTAAAGCATCAAGGGAGGAGAAGGACAACGGCAGAAGAAAAGAGAAGAAGTTCTCTTCAAGTAGTAGAAAGAAGAAGAGCTTCATCAACAGCAAAGTTGTCCACCGAGTTCTTTCCGCTCTTGAACAAGTCAATTTCAGCGATGTGGATTCAGGGAGCAGTGAGGACGATGCAACTCCAAGCAAGCATGAGTTGACGGGGTTGTGTCTCATGGCTAAAAGTAGCGACAGCTTCACCGAGGGCGATCATGACAGCGACTTCAATGAGGTAGATCCTTCCTACGATGAATTAGCTATTGCTGTTGCTCGACTTGGTAAATTGCTTGATAAACGTGATAAGAAAATTAAGAAACATGATTTTGTTGTTGAGTCATTGAATGCTGAAATTGCTAGACTTAAAACCTTGATTCCTGATGATGATGCTTGCAAATCATGTGACTTAATTTACAATGAGCTTACTTTGCTTAGGAAAGAACATGTTACCTTGTTAGAGCAAATCAATGCTGAAAATGAGAAAAATGAGAAACTTGTTAAACATGCTAGTTGTTCTACCATTGATTTACATGATACAACTCCATGTTCTATATGCTCCATACTAGAATTGAAGTTGCATGATGCAAATGCTAGGGTTTCTCAAATGACAGAAGATTTGCTTACACATGAGGTTCTTTCATGCTCAACTTGTCGCAAGCAAAAAGGAAAAGTGGACGTTCCCTGTAATAATTGTTTAACTCTTTCTCGAAAAATTGATTACTTGGAAAAGTCATTAGAACGTTTCACTAAAGGAAAGAAAAACCTAAACATGATCTTGGATCAATCAAAAGTCAACACTCATAACAAAGGTTTAGGTTTTGATTCTTATGCTCATCATAAATCACATGCTCCCACTGTTGTCAAAACACTTGAAAGTGGAAAATTTGAAATTGTCAATGAGCCTAAGAAAACTGTCTTTAAATCTGCTGGTCTTTTATCTTCTACTATGATGAATGCAAATGTTGCTTCTACTTCCAAAGCTAAACATAATGTTAAGTACACTTGCACTCATTGTGGTAGAGATGGACATTTAGTAGACTTTTGCTTTAGACTAGCTAAACAACAAAAGAGAGAAAGGTTTAATGCTAGGTCTAATTTGTAAAGGCACACTCCACTTCTCAATATGTGCCTAGGGTGAAACAAACACCTTTTGATGCTAAAAACACGGAAAAGGCAAATCTGATTTTGTGCATAAGAATACTCGTGTTGTGCCTCATCACAGTCGTCGGGTGTCTCAAGATCGATTCCTAAACATGTTATTTCTAACCCCAAAGATCGAGACCTCGACACTTTCTGCTTCTATGTAGGCTTCTCACGCGAGGAGGGAGAACATGTGGCTAGTGAATTTCGGATGCTCACTTCATATGTTTAGTGATAAGATTTGGTTCTCCTTTACTCATGCATCTCATGCAAAGTGTTGCTTTTGAAGATACTTCTTCCACTTCTGTTTTCGCAAAAGGCACTAGTCCAAATGATGCAGGTACAGGTGCATATGTTCAGGGGGAGAGTGTCTTTGTTCATAAAAGATGATGATGATGCTGTTGAGGTTGAGATAATTGGAAGTTTACATGAGAGACTCTTCCCACGTGCTTGTGTGCTTGTTTTCAAGCTTCCCACGTGCTTCACATCGACAAGCTGTCAAAAGGATTTTTAGGTATCTTCATGAAACTCAAGATTTTGGCATTTGGTTTTCTGCTTCCTCATGCATTAGTTTGAGATCTTTTTCTGATGCTGATTTTGGAGGATGTAGAATTGATAGGAAAAGCACTTCTGGTTCATGTCACTTCTTGGGAAATTCTCTCATTGCATGGTCATCTAGAAAGCAATCTTCTGTTGCACAATCAACTACTGAATCTGAATATGTGGTCATTGCTAGTTGTTGTTCTCAAATTCTTTGGATAGTAGCTACACTTAAAGATTATGGGGTTAATTTGGATAGTGTTTCTCTTTTGTGTGATAACACTAGTGCAATTTGCATTGCTAAGAACCCCGTGCAACACTCTAGAACAAAACACATTGATATCAGATTTCACTTTCTTAGAGATCATGTTGAAAAAGGCAATATTGTGCTTCATCATGTGGATACTGAACATCAATTGGTAGACATTTTCACAAAACCTTTGTCTTCTTCTCATTTTGCTTTTATTCGGGGAGAACTTGGGATTGTTCATCCAATGGGTTTGTTTTGAGGGGGAGTTTCCTTGCCAAGTTCTTTCACTTGATAAGCTCACTTTATCATATTTCTTTATATGTTATGTAATTGAGCTAATATATGATAATCTAATTGTCTTACTTGAACTAAAAATGACATTGTGGAATTCCCTGGACTGATTATCTATAGCTAAATACTCTGTGATATCTCACTCTTCTAGGCTTGATATTGAATCCTCTTGACAAATTTGGGCTATGAAGCAAGTGTGGTTTCAACTTTACTCTTTCATAAGACCTTTTAATCACTTTTGCATGTTTATAATCAAAGAAAAATGAAAAGAAAAGGGAATCAATAAAAAAGGGTTGTTAAAAGCAAAAGCCTCAAGTTATGAGCTTCAGGATGCTTTCCCTAAAAGATAAGATGTATGCTTCAAGCATGCCATTCCCTCAAAGATAAGATGTATGCTTCAAGCATGCCACTCCTAGAAAATAAAAGAAGTATGCTTCAAGCATGCCACATGCGATTTATTGTTTAAAGATTAAATTGGTCCACTAGATTGGAGTTGAAACTACTTGCTCGCCCAGATTTGTTATTTGCTTCAACTTTGAGCCTTTGTTTTTCTACTAAAGGTTTTGCTTAGTACTTGGCTATAGTTGACTGAATTGAGGTTGAGATGCATGTCATTCCCTAACTTGCTAAAATCACATCAAGATCATGTATTTTGCATGTTATGTGATATATAAGGTTATATGATCGAATGAGCTCATCTTTTCCTATCTTGGCACACCCTTGTTTCCCTTTGTGAAATCATTGTTTCAGAAAAACATGTTCTCTCTTTTGTACTCTTGATGAATCCATTGTCAAAGGGGGAGAAATTTGGGAATCGTTGAAAAGTTTAAAGAAAAAGGGGGAGTTGTTGTTTTTGGAAATTTGAGAATTTTGGGAGAAGTTTGGAGAATTTTGAAATTTTTGGGCACATTGCACATTCACACACATTTTCCTTCTCAGGGGGAGATTTTGTTTTGCATCTTGGTCAAAGGGGGAATTCTGTGTTTTCTCTTTTTGGTCCTTGATCCTTTGGATTTCAAAATCTTTTGTAAAGTGAATGCCAAATGTTCAATTCTAAGTGGTGTTGCCAATGTTTTCATCAAGGGGGAGATTGTGAAATCATGTGCTGAAAAATTGGCTTAGAATTCAATTTGCAAAATGTGTTTGTGCATGTGTTTGACAAGTTGACAAGAAATAGTGTATCTTTTTCTTGTGCCGGACCAAATTCTCAAAAACAGAGAGTTTCCCTTTTGCGCCGAACCGATTTTGTGTTTGCGCCGGACCAAGTTTTTGGGTCTACCGTGGACGTGCTTTTGAGCTCATGAGTCGGACTCAATTTTCCAAGAAACCAGTAAGTTTTGCATGTACGTCGGACCAATTTCTTTGGTCAGTCGTGAACGGCTTTTTGAGGATTAATTTCGCATGTACGACGGACTGATTTCTTTTAGTCTGCCGTGAACGTGTTTTCGCCGGAATGATTTCTTCTTGAAACCGAGACTTTCACTTGTACACCGGACCGATTTTGTTGGTCCGTCGTGAATGGTTTTTTGAGTGACTTTTTCATGTGTACGCCGGACCGATTTTGTTGGTCCGTCGTGAATGCGTTTTTGCTCGATTAGGGTTTTGAGCAAAATTGGAATTGTGTTTGATTTGTTTTTGAGATTATGAAATTTGTGAGAATTTCATGATGCTTGAAGTGGACTTTATGCAATGCTCGTGTGAGTATTTGCATGGATTGATGTGAGTCAAGTCGTGGACTTGTGCTCGGAATTGTTTTGTGGTTTGTTCATGTGCAGGTATTGCTCGAAGACGAACGTGGTCGATGACGGGACCGGAACTAGGTTCATGGAGGAGCTGAGGTTCGGGACTAGGTTCAGGAGGAACTGAGGTCTTGGTGGTCAAGGATGTCATGCGGGACGTTCGGGCTAAGAGAATGGTGCACATGAAGAATGGTTAGTCACGTGAGAATGGCAGGAGGTCATTCGCGTGCAAAGTGTTAGTCACGTGAGTATGGCAGGTGGCCATACGCGTGCAAAGTGTTAGTCACGTGAGTATGGGAGGGTTGCCATACGCTGGCGTAAGAGTTGTACTCGGCCAGGTTGGGCCAAGTAGAGTTGTGTTGGATACAGATTCCTTCTAGGGAATAGGAATCGTATTCAGAACTCCTTGTGGGTTGGTCCTTTAAATAGGAGGGGTGTCTCCTGTTAAAGGGCATCAATCGCACCAAGTAGAGCTGAGCGCATCAAGCTTTGAGCTTGGTTTTAGGGTTTGTACTCTTTTGATGAGAGTATTTTAGACAAGAAATAAAGATCAATTCTTCCAAGATTTTTATGCTACAAGAACCACGTCGCTACGGTGTTTTCTCTGTTTTGGTTCTTGTTTGCATGCTTGTTCTAATTCTAGATTGGTTTTTGATCGTTGAGTTTCATCTTGATTTGATCCATCAAAAACCGTTCTAGGGTATTGATTTAGAGTTTCTCAAAGTCTAGTTGATCAATCTTTTGTCGTTCTTGTTTAATCTTGAAGTTTTGATTAGATTGATTCTCGTCAAGTTCTGGATCAGCAAGCTTGCGAAGCTCATAACTTTTGATCCGTACGTCCGATTGAGCTGATTCTTTTTCGGTTTGATTCGTATTGGAATCTAGTTTCTTGTGTCCAAATTTCAGATCGTTCCGACGGTTGGATCTCCAGGAATTCGCGTTTTACTAAATCTTTGTCATTCTGTTTTTGTCGAAAACGAGGCAATTATTTGGTTCTGTTTTGGGGTGAATTTTTAATAGATCAAGATTTTGGTTTTAGCTTCCGCACAATCATTCACCCCCCCCTCTGATTGCTATATTCGTATACTTCGATCCTACAACATCCCTATCTATATCCAATGCATGATAAAGCATGCTAGTATCATGCATAGCTTCTGGCTGACCAATAGAGGCATATGTGAAGCGCATGTCAAAATCACATACCGCCATGGCATTCTGAGTTGTACTTTCTGATCTACCAATATATCTAAGGCCCCATTCGATAAAGCTCCGGCTCCCAAATTTTCGTCCGCAGGAACCAGAGCTTTGCTGAATGGCCTCTAATTCAAGCGACGGGGAGTAGAATTTGAGTAGAGCGATTCTTCGATTTACACTGGGATCGAGAAGCAACCGAGACCCTGCTCCCGCAAGAATCCGCTCAGCCTCGTCCCCGCGCCGCTCGATCCTCATCCTCGTCGCTCAGTCCTCAAACCCGCTCCAAGTCCCCGCCGCCTGGACCTGCTACTGTAGTAAAATAATCATACAAAATACAACTACCATGTTAAAATAATCATACGACAAACAGCTACCGTCGTAAAATAATTATACGAAATACAGCTACCGTGCTAAAATAATCATACTAAATGCAGCTACCGTGCTAAAATAATCATACAAAATAAAGCTACCTTGCTAAAATAATCATACGACATACAGCTACATGGTAAAATAATCATACGAAATACAGCTACCGTGCTATAATAATCATACTAAATACATCTACCGTGCTAAAATAATTATACAAAATAAAGCTACCTTGTTAAAATGATCATACAAAATACATACTTTTATGTAGTAAACGGCAAACAAATAGCCGTGTCACTGTTCGTGATTATCTTCTCCTCAATGCACGAACGAAATTGTTAGCCTCCACTCACCTTCCTTCTTCCCCTTCTATGTTTTGCCTTCGCTCTCTCCTCCCTCCCTTCGCCAGAGCAATGGGCAGCATAGATTCTGTGTTTTGCCTTCGTTCTGTTCTCCCTCCCTCCTTATAGCTAGAGCAATGGCAATGGGCAGCCTCCCTTCTTCACCCACCAGCGCAATTCACGGGAGTGTGCCATCCCATTGCTGCCTCCCACGCTAGCCTGCCTCCAAGCCGCCCCGACAAAGGAGGGAGCCACGCCAGCCTGCCACCCATGCCCAGATTTTGAGATTCCAGGTATGCATTACAGGATTATCAAATTCCGGATATGCATACCTGGAATTTTAGAAACCGGGTATGACACTCACGAAATTTGAAATTCCAAAATACCCCAAAACTAAGGTTTGAAAATCCAAATACGCCATAAACGAGATTTGAAATTCTGGGAAAAGCTAAACCAGAATTTGAAATTCCAGGTATTGGAAAACGAAATTTCAAAATCCGTTTATGATTGAGTTTTCTGTAAATACGCAAAAGTGTTGTATCATTTTGAGAATACGGATCAAATCTTGTATCAAATACAAAAAATTCCGCACATTAAGCTATAAACAAGTAGTTCAAAAATATTTCTATAGAAGTGCAGTAAATCTACCCACTGTTTAGTTTGTTATTTAACTAAATGCTCTGCTCAAAAATTGCATCAAGTGCTGATTTAGTCCAGCTTGTAGCCCCGCAAACTCATAAAAATGATTTCTACTCTACCTAAGGGCATGTACAATAAGGCCACACCAGCTTAGTCTTAGCATGTCCATATCAGCTTTGTCCTATGTGGAAGAGTGGGAAAATAGAAGAAGGAATAGAGCCAGCTCTCATGCAAGAGCCAGCATGGCACAAGAAACAAGATATATTAGTTATGTACAAAAGATAAGAGATAGTTATTGCACAACATCTAAAGACAACCTTTAGAGATTAATATACAAGCTGGCTTTATACTTACTCTAGATGTGTGGATGAAAGATGGAGTAAGTACTCCCTCCGGTCTGGTAATATGTGTCGTTTTGGACATCGACACGGTCTTCAAAACACAATTTTAACCGCTAATTTTTATTATAATATATTTATAAAACCCAATAAAATTATAATATTATGAAAGTACTTCTCGAGGCAAGTCTACACATATAATTTTTATGTATCCAATTTAAATATTTAAAAATATATTGTTAGTCAAAGCTTTGAAAGTTTGACGATCACTATGTCCAAAATGACAGGTATTACCAAACCGGAGGGAGTAGTGGACTTTGTTACTGTACTTCACTACTAGAAAACTGGCCTTCCATACTGGCCCATCAGTACCGGTTACGCATGAACCGAAACTGACAGTTATATCAGTCCCGGTTCATTAGCTACAGGGCCATAGTGGGATTTCAGTACCGGTTCGTAACACGAACCGGTACTGACGCCATCACGTTAGTACCGGTTCGTGACACCAACCGGTACTAATGCTCTACCCTCGACCAGCAGCTTCTTAGTACCGGTTGGTTACACCAACCGGTACTGATGGTGTAACAAACCGGTATTAAGCAGTTTTATTTGAATCTCTAAATTACCATGACTTAGATGCATGAAAATCTTCAAATTGACCATGATTTGAATGCATGACTTGGATGCATGAAAATCTTCAAATCTCCAAATGTACCATGACTTGGATGTCTAAAATTTAACTAAGTCTTCAAGAAGCACAAGGTTATTTCGACGAGTAGTTATTACTTTTAGTTGCTATCTAATACATTGTTACAAAGCACAAATTATCCAGGCAAGGGTGACAGAAGGCCAGCGAGCTAATCTTGACGGAAGGCCGATGGCGGTGAAGTCCAGGCTAGGGAATTGTGGTGGTGCTTGGGGAATGATAGGGGCAAACTCCGGTGCAGGCGATGGCGAACTCAGGGAAGATCTCAGGGGCCGGAGCGCTGAGTGTTTCGGGGGTCGGCGGGAAGATTTGTGGGGCCAGTGGCGCTGGAGGAGACAGAATCCAGGCCTGGAGGTGGCGGACTCCGGGGATGGAGGCGGTGGAGTCCAGGACGGGGCTGGAGGAGACGAACTCTGGCGCAGGACTGGAGGCAGTGCTAGAGGCGGCGGACTCCGAGGCTAGAGGTGGCCGTCTCTATTGGGGCTGGACTGTTGGAGGCAACGGCGGCGATCTGGATCGCCCTGCCCTCCTATCGCTTCGGGACTAGGGTGCAAGGGATACAACGATGGGTCCTAGGGCACGGATTCGATCACGATTAACCAAACAGTTTTCAAATTAAAAATCGAGATCCAGCGGTACTGATTTATCACAAAAATCATTAAAAAAAAAAAAGAGTTTCGAAACCTAGCATTTGAAAGAAAATTCAAAAGAATTAAAAAAAACAAAAATCAATCAATTTTCTAAAAAAACCGATCGGTGAGTTGAACCTTTTGAGTGGCCAATTTTTAGAGCAATTTTCGTCGGTTTTTGTCGAAAATCGCTAGGTTTTCACTAGTTTCCGACCAGTTTACATCGTATAAATTTTTTCAATTTTTTGAATTGAACCGGTTTACTGACCGGTTTAAGGTTTTGAATCGGCTCGATACGACACCGTTTTCGATGGTTTTGTGAACCTTGGGTTCGATGGTATTTTGTGGGTAAAAATTTGAACTTCACAGGGTATATTTAAATCCAATAATATGGATTCCCATAACGATGTATGGAAATATTGCTCCTCCTCACTAGTTCATTGTTGGATCCGCTTCTTGCGTGAAGTTGAATCTGCTTGTTTTGAGAAGTTAGGATGTGTTTGGTTGATGGGATGTGATGGTTCTGTACCATTTGGTTTCATTATTTTTGTTAAATAGAATGGTTCAGTATCTAAAGGGAATATTCCTCAAATTTGTATCAATTGGTTCAGGGTGGGATGGTTTCATGCAAACAACCAAACATATGGATGTCTTTTTTCTTGAACCATCTTATAGATGTACCACTTGGTACAGGCAACCAAACACCCTAAGTATTTGGTATAGCTTCATATAATCTCAAGAAAAAACTGAGAGTAGAGCTTGACCAAACTGGCCTTATATATGATTGGGAATTGGGAGTTGCGATTGACTTGCGACCGGTTATACGTTAAGCTTGCCAGGTTGCATGTATGTACACGGCAGCGCCGTGAGAAGGCCCAAGAAGCTTCCAATGCATCCAACAATGTCATGTCGTCGGCATTGACTTGCGCGTATGATCGAGCTGATATTTATGGGGTTGATAAATTTTATGCGTTGACAATCTCAAGCTACTGGCTAGGCTCATTACGTACGGACAGTACTAACCGGATAGTAATAATGAGAAAGAACGTGTGGAAAAGGGCAAAAAGAAAAGCATTCTGGGCGATCACAAGTTCACACAAAGCTCAGTCCTAAAACCTGTTTGGTATGGCTAGAGTTTTTCTGAAAAGTACTCGCTCCGTTTCTTTTTATAAGACGTATTTGGTTTCGTTAGGACAAAACATTGACCAACGATTACTTCATTAATATATCATTTATGCAATACAAAATCATAATTATATATAAGTACTTTTGAATACAAATCTGCTAATATCAATTTTGTGTCATAAAAATTATATGTTAATAGAGTAATTGATGGTCAAAACCTTGTCCTAACGAAACCAAATACGCCTTATAAAAAGAAACGGAGGGACTAACTTTTAGTTGGGCTATATGGCTGAAGGGTTGCATGGTTGAACGGTTGAACTGAAGAGGTTTGGTGTTTGGCAATCTGATTTTTTAGTATAACTTTTAGGTGTGAGGGATATTGATTGGGAATGAGAGTGAGAAGGGTGTGGTTTGGGATTTTATACTTGGTAGGAATGGATAATTTTCATCAACTCTAGTGGTAAAGTTAAAACCCCAACCTATCGAAGCCATGAGAAGTTAACACATATCAGCTTTCAACTTTCAGCTTCTCCCATTACAAATGGGCTGTTAACTTTCGGCTTCTTACTGCGAAAAAACCAATCATTTGAAACAGCTTATGGCTTCCTGAGAGCTGAAGCTGAAGCTAAAACCGTTTCAAACTGGACCTTAGTTTATCTTTCACCGCTTTTTTAACCTTCCCCCGCACTTCTTTCACCGCTCTTTTAACCTTAGTTCTTTTAACCTTCCCCGCACCTCTTTTTATGTTCGCTTCTTGAAAGCAATGCATTCACCTTCTACAAGAAAAAAAGAAAAAAAAATCAGGCAAAATCACACTTCCACTCTTAGTGGCATGTGTACTGTGGGCCTGTCTGGCGGAGCTCACGAATAAGAGTGTTTAGTGGGTCATCTTGTTTACATTTTAAAATAAAAATGTAAACTTAATTCACTTTATTTTAGCCTACAAGTTTCATATCTAAGGTGAAGCTGGGATCTGGAGCTCTGCAAAGACCTTAAAAATCCACATTTGATTACCACCCCTCCAAATTTATAAGGTCTTTTTAATGATTTTGTCCACAAATATATGGCGTATTTCATATTTCAATATAAAATTAATGTGATGTTTCCTCTATACTCATAAATATCCACCTTTAATTTATATTCTCTACGCGCATGCATTGAATATAGTGCTTAATGACAATATTCAGAGATAATCTAGTCATTTCAATATATTTTTGGTCTACGTGCCAAGATAAAATAGCCTTGTAAGACATTAAAAAAGATATATTTCTTCTTGACACATATACGAATAAAACATTAGAAATAAGTAGGTTACCCCTAATTACTATCATTAAGCACTATACTCAATACATGCATGTAGAGAATACTAAAGTAAAGATGGATATTTATTAAGGGTATAGAGAAAATATCACACTAATTTTACATTGGAATATGAAATACGTCCTATATTTATAAACAAGACCTTATAAATTTGAACTAACGGATAGGGTATTTTTCTAATTACATATCAATACACATCTAAAAATATCACAGAAGCTTTTTATGAAAAATCCACATATATCAATTTTTATATGAAAAAAAAAATCTGTATATTCTATCTACGTTCCCCGCTAAAATCTTAAAAATTTAACAACACAAATCCTCGAACCATGCTCTGTCTAGGCAGATGCAGTAGCACTGGAAATGCCAACTTAAATCCTTTTACTCGTACAAGGCAGTAAACTTTTCTTTTCTTTTTTTCAGAACAAAAGTTTCGAGGATAACGCTGGGAAGATCATTAAATGTGACAGCCGGCAATAAGGTGAGCCAAAGCTTTTGGCCGCGACAGCGCCATCAAGACGGCGCCTCGCCACAAAATCCAAAGCTTCGGGCAGCGGCGCGTCGCTTTCGCCCGCTGCCGCCCACCCCTTCGGCGGAACCGGACAGGCGCGAGCTTTCGCCCACGGGCTCCCTCGCTCCCGCCGTCCGATCCGCCCGATCGCACGGGCCCGATCCTTCACCCCCGCGTGCCCGCCGCCGACGCGGGCGTGCGCGCGCCGCGCCGAGGGACGGGACGACGGCACGGATCCGTCCCGTCTGGGGAAACGGGGAGTCCACACGGGGACCGCACGTCCGCACACCTCCAATGATTTTCGAGACGCATCAGGATATATACAATAACGTCACGTCAACTAATTTTTAGTATGCACATATCAACTTTGATCTATTATATAAATAAATTACTCCCTTCAGTTTGCAATATTTGTCGATTTGGACATTGACACGGTCTCCAAAATACAGCTTTGACCATTAAAAATTATTGCATTCTATTTATAAAATACATTGAAATTATAATATTTTGAAAGCTATTTTCATGACAAATCTATTTATGTATTTTTTATGTGTTCAATCCAAATGGTTTAAAAGTTATTTATAGATAAAGTTCTAAAACTTTGACTTAGGACAACTCCAAAACGACTTCTTTTTTAGGATGGAGGGAGTAGAAAAGAAAAGAGAGAAGATAGCTGACTCTTAGCTTTGCACAGAAATATAGATAGATCATTTATGTAAAAGAGAAAAAGGATAATTATTACACAATATCTAAAATCAACATTTAGAGATAATTATTGTACAAACTGACTTTTAGTTTACTATTAGTCTGTAGTTAGCTTTATTACAGTACTTGCTCTTAGCCTATCAAACCCCTTTACACATTTCTTTCATTTTTGTTATTATCCAAAGGAAATTATAAATTTAATATCCTTTCCACCTCCTATAGCAGCATCCGCCTGCTGAGGTCCTGAACCGCGGTAGATCATATATGCTGCCGTAGAGAAGCATATTATATATCACTATTTTTCACGATCGAAAAGAAATAAAATATACATATTAAAACATACTGGGCCAAAAGACCAAATAAACAAAGCTCCTATTTTCCGCTGCCCGTTGGTACGCACGAGTATAATAGTACTTCGAGAAGCCTTTTCGCGTCGCTCCACGTACTCTCGCGCGGGTTACGAAGAAATGGTAATGGTAATAACCCACCTTATGAGGGCTAGGATTGGGGGCCAACCGGCCCCCCACGTGTCGCCGGCGCTTTTGCCCTCCCGCGTTTCTTCCGAATTACGTTCAGGTCCTTGCGTGATTTTACGTGAGAGAAGAATATTTTTTCCATTTCGCGTTTAGGTCCCTGGTTTCCCGTTTTGCATAGAGGCCCTCCCGTTAAGGGCGAATCGCGAGCGAGCCCTTTCCTAATTATTCAAAATAGCGAACAAGTCCAAAATTATAACAAATAGGTCCTCGCGCTTTACGTTCGGGTCCTTTCTCAGTTTTGTCCCAAAAAAATGTTTTTGGGGTCCGTTTTTTCTCCAGAGCATGCGAAAAATATTTTCGGTAGCCGTTTTTCCACAAAAAAAAATGTAGAACCGTTTCTTTTCTCCGTTTTGGCCGAAAAAAATGTTTTCGTGATCGGTTTTTCCGTTTTGTCCCAAAAAAATATTTTCGTGGTCCGTTTTTTCTCCAGAGCATGCGAAAAATATTTTCGTTAGCCGTTTTTCCAAAAAAAAATGTAGAACCGTTTCTTTTCTCTGTTTTTGCCGAAAAAAATGTTTTCATGATCGGTTTTCCCTCTGGGGCATGGGGGAAATGTTTTTGATAGCTATTTTCCTCCAAAAAAAATTGGGAGACTGTTTCCTTTATCCGTTTTGCTCGAAAAAAATATTTTTCGTCATCCGATTTTTCTCCGGAGCATGAAAAAAATGTTTTCGTTGGCCGTTTTTTCAAAACAAAAATATGGAAAACCGTCCCCTTTCTCCGTTTTGCTCCGAAAAAATGTTTTCGTGATCCGTTTTTCCTCCGGAGCATGGAGAAGCTGTTTTCGGTGGCTATTTCCCCACAAAAAATATGGAAAGCCGTTTTCTTTCTTCGTTTTGACTGAAAAAATTATTTTCGTGAACCGTGTTTTCTCCGGAACATGGAAAAAATGTTTTCGTTGGCCGTTTCCCAAAAAAAAACGTAAATTCGTTTTTCGCCCGTCGTTTTTCCGTTTTTTCCGCTTTTCATCATTTTTTATCAAATTTACTTGCAGTTGTGGCGTGTGAATCTTCCTAGTTATTATTATATCTGGGAGGTTTGGAGCTCCCTCAAGCATCCACCTCATCTCCACCTTCTCTCTCCTCTATTTCGCGAAAAGGTCCTTCGTTTCTTCGAAATTACGTATAGGTCCCTATGTGATTTTCTGTGAGAGAAAAAATAATTTTCCCGCTTCGCGTTTAGATCCCTCATTTGGTATTTTACACAGAGAGCCCCCATTAAATGCGAATAGCGAACGAGCCATTTTCTAATTTTTCAAAATAGCGTATAGGTTCAAAATTATAACAAATAGGTCTCTGTGCTTTACGTTCGGGTCCTTTCTCCGTTTTGCTCGGAAAAAATGTTTTCGTGATCCGTTTTTCCTCCGGAGCATGGGAAAAATGTTTTCGTTTACCGTTTTCTCTAAGAAAAAAAAATTGAAAATTCGTTTTTCGTCCGGCGTTTATCCGTTTTTGTTGGAAAAAAATGGTTTCGTTATTCGTTTTTCCTCCAAAGCATGGGAAAAAATGTTTTACGTCGTTTTTCCTCGTTTTTCGTTTCCTCTTAAAAAAAAATGAAAAGATCATTTCATTTTTCGCCCGTCGTTTATCCGTTTTTGTTGGAAAAAAATAGTTTCGTTTTTCGTTTTTCCTCCAGAGCATGGGAAAAATTGTTTTACGTCGTTTTTCCTCGTTTTCTTACGAAAAAAATGTTCCATGGTCCGTTTTTTCTCCGGAAAAAAACACAAATCCGTTTCCCGTTCACGCGCGCGACGTGCGCCGCGCGTACCATCCTAGTTGTCCGTAAAGGTTGATCTCATCCTGTGTTTAGCTCCCCACGACAGTCAGGCAGTCGTATGGATATGCACGTGATGAATATATATACATACAGTAAAAATTGATTCTCTTGTTTGAAAAAAATCACAGGTAGTGAAGACCTTATGCACATTGCTACGATTTTCAAGTATGACTTACATTTTCATCGGACCAATTTAGAACCCACACACGACTCAACGCTAATCTAGAGTAAAAAAAGGACTTAGAGGTAGGGTTCACCTTATCGTTTCGATGATTTTCGGATAAACAGTAAAATTCGATAATCGCAAAAAATGAGCCGAAAATCAGTCGAAAATCGGACAAATTCAAAAACCAATTTTTTTGAAAAAAAAATTCAAAAATCATGGAAAATCGACGATTATCGGTGGAAAATCGACAGTCATGTTGATTTTTTTGTGTGGTCGGCTTTTGTAGCGATTTTCGACGAAAATCGACCAATTTCCACCGATTTTCGACCGGTTTTAACACGTAAAATTTTTCGATTTTTTGAATTTTTTTTAACCGGATCGGTTTTTGAGATCGAACCCAGCGATACGAGCGAAAATCGAACGAAAATCATCGATTTTATGAACTGAGGTAGCATCAAACAACTCAGGTACATGATTTTTTTTTACAGTTCAGTGGTGCTGGCCTCAAGCTTATTTCACGAATCAGGTAAGTCTACTGTGTGCACTTTCTCTGTTTTGCCCTTTCCTCCCTGGCCTCCGTATCTTTTCATCAGCTCTCCGTGTCCTCTTATGAAACAAAGATTTTATGCCTTGCGAAATGGATGCTGCTGCTTTCGCAGTTGACACCCATCCCTCTCTTCTCCCCACACTATTCCATCAACTTTTATCTTTCTTTTTCCTCCCCGACGGCTTAACACTACTGGAGAGATTAAAGATTAAAAGGGGTAGGAACGAATAGAGAGGAAACCAGAGCCCCAGATACTTTTTATCTTTCTTTTTCACAGTTTTGAGGGTCCCCATTGCGCCCATAGGTTTCGAGATGAGAACTGAGATAAGACGTGTTTAGGGGTTTGATGAAGGGACAATGACCATTCATAATAAAATAATTGCCACAAGAACCCAGTGTCCACTCCAGGTTCACAAATGACCATTCATAATAAAAAAATTCGAGCGATAAATCGGTATAATTAAAAACTTCAAAACAACCGGTATTAAAATCGATCTGTTTTTTATTTTAATTTTTTTAAATATTAAACCCTTTGATTTCTGACGATTTTCGAGCAATTTTCCACTCATTTTTTTTCAATTTTCAAATTTTTGTTTCTCAGCGATTTCTCGTTTTGATTAACCCCAACCCCGATCCATTCCTCGGTTCGTTGAACCTTCTGCTATGTTCCGTGCTCACCGGCCGACCTCTCCCGTCCCGGCTCGGCGTCACGCAAAGGAAAAGAAACACACGAAATCTCACCGCCTTCGTCAAGCCAGTCTTTTGAGCAAAGACTACTCTAAAAATCTGAGCTGATCGTTCGACTCAGCAAGTGTTTACGAAAAAGCCAAGGAAAAAAAGGCGACTTGATCTTATGCTCCCGCGACAACCTGACCGCAAGGCAAGGAACAGAGCCAATGCAAGTATTTATTGGTGATGAGCAGGTCGGTGCGAGCGATGGTGTTAAATGGGAGGCTACACTGCCTGCGTCTAGTAGCCGCTACTAGTAGTAACTTTCTATGGAAAACGCACCCGGCATGGGCATGCAGGGGTATATATAGCAAAGTTACAACAAAACTACTATACAATTGTTTCTCCCCCCCTCTTCTCTCCCTCCATTCTTCTCCTTGAATTTTTGATGATGCCTCTGCTCCATTGCCCTTTGCTTATACACTGCCTGGTACACGAGCCTTTCAGCTGCCTACTCGAACCCAAAGAAACGAAAACTACAATTACATCTCTTCCTCTTTTCTCCCCAAATAATCTTGGTTCTAAAGTCTCTGGCTTTTCAACCAGAGTACTGCTGATGCTTGCTCGCTGAGCAGGTGCAATTAGCGCGGCTTTCGTTTAATACCTGCAACGAACAGACGGGTTGCGATGAGTTACTGTCAGACAAGGGCCCCGGGTCATGTAAATTCAGATAAGACTTAACAAAAGTATCGTTCGCCCTCAGTCATAGGGCAAAGTGGCTTCTTGATTTTGACCTTACTGGCCAGAAATGGTTGACCCCCTAATTAAGCTACAGATAGGCGTTTAGGGTTTTTTTTTCCTGCGGAAAAATTATCATAGTAGGAAAATACGAGTACCTTAGCCTGCTTCTGGAGATCCTTGATGTAGTCCACAGCCAAATCCAACATGTCAGCAGTGTTGGTTTGCTGCAGGCAATGGAATTGCAGGTTGTAGACAGGTTAATTTTGGAGTGGTCCTTGCATAGCAGATTTGCTAATCATACACTGTTCTATTGCCTACTGCCTATTGGGGGGAGAGGTGAATGGTGCAGTGTGCGCAGTACCTTGTCCATGTTTGGGACGAGTTCTTGCAGCTTCCTGATTCGCTCGCTGATCTTTGTCCTCCTCACCTGGGCAAAGATCACCACATCAACCTCTTTGCTATATATGCTTGATGATCACAAAAAAACAAAAAAAAACTAGCAATTGTGTGTAAGAACAGCGTCGATTTACCCGCTCGGCGATGCTACGCGGGTGCGTGGCGCATCCCCGCTTGGCACGGATCTTGCAAGGAACGGCGTCCTGGAACTGGAGGAACTTCTCCATGGCAGCCATCTCCGACGACGTCTTCGGCAGGCTGAACTGGTGCGCCAGGCCGTTCTGCCCACAAATCCTCCTTAATTCAGTGCTTCCGAGGAATGAAATGCTAATAAGATGAAGTGGCCGCGACGGCCGGAGACGCACCTGGGCAGGCTCCGACGAGTCCCGTGGGCGTTTCATCCCGGACAGGTTCTCCGACATCAGCGACGACTCCTCCCACCCGGAGCCCATAGGGTAGCCGGGGATGTAACCCTGGCCGCCTCCAGCGGCCTCAGGGCTGCTGCCTCCGAGCTCCTCGCTGCCCATCTCCGAGATCTGCGACATGAGCGAGCCCTGCCGCGACGAGAAGCTGAGCTGGCCCTTGAGCCTGCCCGCGCCGCCGGAGGAGTCAGCGGCGGCGGCGTTAGTGCCGTTCCTGTAGTCCACCCCCATGCCCGCCCTTAGCATGCTACTGTATCCTGAAATTGAACAGCCAAGGACGCAGGATTCAGTTCCGGAAATAGAAAGGTTTAATTCCAACAAGAACTCGCCAAGAAGGCAAGAACTGTAATAATTGCTGCGTAGCAAGTAGGAGCGGCAGCAACTACTAGTACCAAAAGAAGGCCGAATTAAGGAAGTACCAACCGTTATCCATGTTCAAATGATTGAGGAACCCGGCAGGGGAGCTGCTCTGCCGGATCAGGCCGCCGCCGGCGCTGTCAGTGGCCGCTGCTGCGTCCATCCCGGCGGAGCTGACAGTGCGGTAGAGCCCTGCGACGGAGGCCATCTGCTGCTGTTGCTGCTGCTGGGAGTGGAACATCATCTGCTGCTGGGAGGCCATGGCGGCGTTGTCCGGGAAGTGGGCCGCGGCGGCGGCAGGGGGAGGCGGCGCCGGCGGCTTGTCCCGGATCTGGTGGTCAGCCAAGAACCGGGAGAAGACGTTGTCGGCGCCGGCGTCGGGGCTGGCAGCGCGGGGGGCGGACGGGAGGAAATCCTCGCAGACCTCGCCGAGCAGCGTGCTCGGCGCCGATCTGTACCTCAGCAACCCGGACGAGCTCATCGGCGGCGGCGGTGGCTGGGCCGGCAGGTTCAGATCCTTGGACACCGGCGAGCCGTACATCACCTCCCCCACCTCTCTCCTTCCCCAATCGCCCTCTCAGGCCAAAACACCAATTCTCCCCAGAAACGACCGAATCAAGAAACCCAAGCCCACTACCTCCGCCTCCTCGCCATGACTGCACACAAAGCCCACGAATCGATCCCGCCAATTCAGCGACCCCAAGAACCAAGAAAAGATCGGAGACTTTCCAGCTGACGAACAGAAACACTGGGTTACTTTTTCCGCTCGATCTCTGCAGCCTCTCAAGCTACTCCCCCTCTCTATCCACCTATGGCTTCTTTACGGCGGCGACCGGGGGGGGGGGGGGTGGTGAAGAAAAGAAGATAGCAGCAAAACCAAGAAAGGAAGTGGTGGTGAATGCTTTTTGTGGAAGTAGTTTAATTGACGGATTGGGGCTGTGCGATTGTGTATCCGGGTGTGCGTGGAGCAAATTTTATACGTGGGAGTGAGAGCTCTCGGCTATGGGTCCAGAGACCAGAAGAGAAGGAAGTTACGACAATGCCCTCGCCGTCGCGCTTTCCGCAGTTCTTCGGGGAAAGGCGATACAGGGGCAATGATTCAATTTTCGTTTTCGGACTCCATCTCGGGCCTGGCCGAAATCCGAAATTTCGACGAGATTCGGAAATTTCGGACAAAATCCGGACGAAATTCAAAAACCAAAATTCAAATCCGGTTTTTAAACCGAAATCAAATTTCGGTAAAAAATGACGAAATTTCGTCCAAAAACCAAATCTCGTGAAATTTTTAGGGTTTTCCAACTTTCAAATTTTAGGGTTTTTTCAACTTCATGAAATTATGATCTACCGATCGTTCCACATGGGAAATGACGTGGAGAACCTAATCCGGTCAAAATCCGGCCAAATCCGCCATTACGGCCAAATCCCGACTTTTATACAAATTTCTCAGTTTAACCGAAATTTCGGTCCAAATCACCGAAATTTCGCAGATTTTAATGTCAGAGCACTTCAAAAAAATTCTAGGGTTTTTTCATTTCGCCGGGATTATGAAACTCGGAGGGGTCCGAAATCCGAAATTTCGCCGAATTTCGGCGAGATTTTGAACCCTGTACGGGGGACGCGTCGCTGCGCCGATGCTTTCGCTTCGAGTGACCACCGGTGTGTGGGTTTACCGAATTGCCCCTCAGTTGACAATGCGGTGCGTTGAGCTCCCCCAGCCTTTCGCGTTGATCTGCATGGTGGTCTCCAGGGGTGAAAATGGATTGGATATGGATGGTTAATGGTTTTAATATATTTTTTTTCATATTTTTTTCTCAGATGCGAATACGGATACCAATAGTTTAGATACGAATACGGATAATATCGAATACAAATACGGATCAAATATGAATCGAATCGAATACGATTACGAATATTTATCAGAACATGATAACCCCTTAGATTGGACATAAAAACCAACGAAAATATATAACTAGTTGATTTTATCAAAACATTATTGTAAATTGAATAAATATAAGCATTTTCATTCGCTTATACAATAGTTAGATACCATATTGCAAACAAAATTATGTAAACCTTAGTTCATCACGTACATATGATTATTTCATACATGTAGATCAAAACATAAAATAAATGTGATCCTTGCTTAAAGATACAAATGAAAGCAAACACATAACACGCTAAAAGTTTGATAATACTTATATACCATGTCTCTAAAAAAAATAGCACTTACATATAATGACCCAAAATCTGTATTCTTTGTAAAATTATATTTACAATAATAAATTATGTATTTATGAGTTTTTTTGCATTTTGACTACTTATTTAAAATATTTTCCTATTAAGACCGCAGATTTTGAATGTTTTAAAAAAATAAAAAAACTGATAAAATCTTGATTTTTTTTAAATGATAGACTATGTCTAGAATTTATAGAAAAAAATCGTAATTTTTTGAGCTAATTTGTCAATTTTAATAATTAAAACTTGATTTATGGATTAATTAAGTTAAAATAATATTAAAATTTAGAAACTTTTTGGGCTAAAAGAGTAGCTTGGGCCAGTCTGCATGCATATCCGGATATCCGACCCATCAATATCCTGATTATCCGAATCTGTATTTGTATCCGACGGATAGTGAGCTACCGAATCAGTATCCGTATTCGATAAAAAAAAAAATCTGTATTCGATCCGATACTATCCGACAAATATCCTATCCGATAGAATTCGTATCTGAGAATTATCCAGATCGATCGGAAACTATCCAATCCATTTTCATCTCTAGTGGTCTCAACGTCAGCGAGAGCCCAACGGGAATATAACTCGATTCCTTCTAGAAATGTGCTGCTTCCCGTAAAATTTCTATGTTACAAATAGAATCTAAGTGGTCTTGTGTTATATTAGGGTGTGTTTGGTTGCTGGTATCAAGTGGTATATATAAAAGATGATCCAAGGAAAAAAAAAATATTCATGTGTTTAGTTGTTTGAATAGAACCATCCCATCCTCGATGGTGGGATACAAATTTGAAAAATATTATCTTTAGATATTGTACTATTCTATTCACACAAAACAATTGAATCAAATGGTACATAACCATCTCATCTCATTCAATCTCATCCCACCAAGTAAACACACCTTTAGTTTTATCAGTAGAATTAGTATGCTTGTTTAGGGAGCATATCTTCTAAAATTAGGAAAAAGATTCAAGATTTAAAGTGTCCACTAATAATGATATAATGCATACAATGGTCATTTTAGCATTAGTTTTTTTTTTTGAAAGAACAGTTGTTTGTTAAGAAGGAAAGAACATTGTAGCACTTTTTTTTTGGTAAGAGCATCTCTAGCAAGGGCCCCTAAAACATGGCCCCTATTTTGGATTTAGGGACTCCCCCTATTTTTTGGGGTCCTATTTTCAGAGCAAAGTCCAGCAACAGCCCCTAAATCTCAGTCCCTATTTTACTTTTTCTCCTATTTTGACATATCCGCTATGTGTAATCTTCATTTGACACCACTAAAATTCAATAAAAAATATTTGTTATACATAAAACATAAGCATATTAACATTTATAATTTAAAAATATGATATTTCAAATTTAAAATTAAAATTTTCAAAACATGACAAATAGATAAAAAGAAACTCCGAACAATGAATAAAACTATGAAGCGCTGTGAATTGCCCACAAATGCTCAATAAGATCATTTCGAAGCCTCTCATGTATTTCCCTATCTTTAATCTCCTGATGTATCTTTAAGGACTCATTCAATACAAGTGGATCACGCTGTTGGTACTCCTCCCTCAGCACCTCCCCACCATCTTAGTCATAATCGTAATCTCCATCACCATCTCGTTCATCCTCAATGATCATGTTGTGCATCGTAACATCAGCTGTCATTATGTACCATAGAGTGTCCTTATTCCACCATCTAGTAGGACCCCTTACCATGGCAAATCGACCTTGTAAAACTCCAAATGCTCTCTCTACATCCTTTCTGACAGCTTCTTGAACTATTGTGAAATGAACTTTCTTGTTGCCCTGTGCACTACTATAGCTCTTCACAAAGGTTCCCCATGAAGGGTAGATCCCGTATGCAAGATAATAACCCATGGTATACTTGTTTCCATTGATCATGTACTCCACAGCTGGTGCAGTACCTGAAGTTAGCCTCCGAAAAAGTGGAGATCTCTGTAGGACATTGATGTCATTGAGAGAGCCTGGCAGACCAAAGAACGAATGCCAAATCCACAAATCTTCAGATGCAACAGCTTCAAGGATCATTGTTGGGCCATCGACATGCCCTGAATACTGCCCTTTCCAAGCAGTAGGGCAATTCTTCCACCTCCAGTGCATACAATCAATGCAACCAAGCATGCTAGGGAACCCCCTCTTCTTATTCAACTCCATCAATCTTGCAGTGTCATCAACAGTGGGTGGTCTTAAGTATTGGTCCCCCAAACACATGAACCACATCTCTCACGAAGTGTTGAAATGCCTCAACCATGGTACTCTCTGCAATCCTAACAACTTCATCCATTGAATCAACTGGCACATCATATGCAAGCATTCGAAATGAGCCAAAAACTTTCTGCAGTGCAGTGGCTCCACGAAGGCCTCCTGCATTTTCCTTCTATCTGAAATAATCATCCTTGGCCTCGACCCCAGTCACAATTTACAAGAAGAGATTTTTTGACATTCTAAGTCTTCTCCTAAAAAAATTCTCGTTGTACACTGGAGGATCTGCGAAATAATTAGCCACAATGCGCAAGTTTCCAGCATTCATATCCCTTGGTACTACCTGTCGGTCGAAAATAGAACCACGTCGCTTCTTCTTGCTCCTCTCTTGGTCCATGTCCGCTAGCACACCAGCTACAATTATATCCATATCATCGTTTGACTCCTCTTCTTCCTCCCACCACTGATGAAGGAGGTCTTCGTCGTCGGAGTGATCCATATCAACCTTATGAGAATGGGAAAAATCGTATTAAATCAAATTTGAACATAAACAATGAGATGTAAATACATAATCAATGACAAAGATGTAACATACATATTGTCCAATAAAAATAACATAGTAAACATAGTTCATCCAAAGATAGCAACGATTGTCCAACAAAAATAACATAGTAAACGTAGTTCATCCAAACATAACAATGACATAAACATAATATAGATGGCGACGCTCATTTCTAATTGTTACCTTCACCATCTACCCCACCACTACTAGCACCACCATTAAACCCAGCACAACTAGCTCCACCAAGAGCAGGGACCTTTTGTGCTGCAATTTGTGCCCTCATTGCCAACACACAGGTCTTCACATCTGGCTCCAAAGTGTTAACATCACAGAACATGATCTTTTGTTTTTGATCCCACATCAACTTGCGCTCCTCAAATAAGAGCTTGCGCTCCTGCATCATCTTCGTTTCTTTCCACTTGTCCTCCTTCAATAGCACTTCTTTCCCCTTAACCAAAACCAACTCTTGTATAGCTTCTTTGTATGTTCCAGCATCTCCTCCACTCTTCAACTTCTCCTTTGCTTGCTTCCTTCCCGTGGGTCTGTTCTTCTGGCTTGGCTGTGATGAATCTGGAGTTTTGCTCTTGCCACTCTCATCTTCTTCATCACGGACTGAATCATTTGGCGCCTCCTAATCCACGGTCCTTAGCCTCTTGTTGGTACTCTTGGTGGTCTCTAGTGTTAGGAATTTCTGAGAATTCCTAACCTTAAGCCAACAATGGATGAATTGGAAGCCTTTTTTCTTTGGATCCTTGGTTGCGAAGAGTGCCTGTGCCTCAAGAAGCTGCATGAAAGTTTAAGTATTAGTACAAATGCATAGAACAGTACAAACAATCAATAATGTGCACCACTTACATGCTCCTTGTATGGTATGCCACTTGGATGGCGACACTTAATCTGCTCATAGAAGCCTTGAAACTATTGACATTCTTTTTGAATAGTACTCCACCGGTGCTCGAGAGAGTTGTCACTCCTATCAGACTCAAAGGTCTTGTTGGCATGGAATGATGGAAGTGGGTAACAATCCTTTTTCAATAAGCTTTTCCTGGCTGCTCATTGCCAACAACAGGATCTATGCTTATGTTCTCCCATGATATGCACAACTGGATGTCTTCCTGGTGAGTGTAGTTTCTTGCCCTTTTTTGATTTGTTTCAACCCTTCTGGAATTAGAATTTTGACCATTTGGTTGGGAACCAAGAGCCAATAACTCAATATCTGTGTCCTCAGACATTATTTCCACATATGAATCAGGTCCTATATCCATACCAGGCTATAAACAACAAATATCAGATTAGTCACGTATGAATCAGGTCCTGTATCCACATATGAATTAGGTCCTGTATCACAAATATCTACTAAATACTAAAGAGTAATAAAATTAAATAGCAATTAATAAAATTAGTTAACAAAGCTTTATTTATTAACCACAAAGTCATTACCTGCTCTCTGTTAGCACTCGGTACTAGGCAGTCAGCAGTGTTCCCAATTGCGGTGGACAGCCAGATACCAGCCTCGATTACTCAATCCACAAAGCGTCAAAGGGCTCAAAGGCCAAAGCCACTTTTGGACTCAGATGCACAAGGATCGAGGGAAGCCAGCTGCCTGCTAGTAGCCTCTTCGTCTGGCTACAAAGCAATTCACAAAGCAACAAAGCGTCAACTGGCCAGTTCCTCCTCTGTAGCGACTTCACAAAGCAACAAATACTCCTACCAGTGTTCCTCCCCTTTATAGCAACTTCGCCAGCTCGCCTCTTCGGCGGTTCTAGCCTTCCACGAAGCCATAGAGACACAAAGAAAATCCAAAGGCGATTAGCCTGATTCCCGGCTGCTCCGCTCGACGTCCAGGTCCAGCCGTGCCGCCCGATGTCCAACAGCATTCGGATCTGTCCGGCTCTCTCGTGTATGCCGCCGCCGCCTTAGGATTGTGGAGGAGTCACCTCCGGAGGTCAGCGAGGGGGGACAGCGGACGCTCAAGCACGGCTCTGCCGCCGCCGCCTTTGGATCGTGGAGGAGTCGCCGCCGCCTTTGGATCATGGAGGAGTCACCTCCGGAGGTCGGCGTCATGAGGAGGCAGGGAGGCGGGGCGGCAAGGCGGCATCGCGAGGAGGCGTCGGTGGCCGGCGTTGAGGAGAGGTGGCAGCAGGCGAAAAGCCCAGATCCGATCCCAATGAGCGCGCGCGACGAAACTGCCCGAATAGGGGTTGTGCTTGCGTCCATGGGAATTAGGGCTGAGAAGGAAATTTAGGGGCCTCCAAATTTTAGGGGCTTGAGTTGGGGCCCTGCTGGATCTATTTTTTTTTAATACACTCCCTAATTTAAGGTTTAGGGGATCTGCTGGAGATGTTCTAAAGTGCATAGGCAGTGCCTGACAACCAATCAACCAAGAACAGCGCTAGAGAACCAATCAACCAAGAAGGCGAGGAACAAAACAGCTAAAAACAAAGAAGTAACAAAGGGGCAAAAAGGAAAAGAAACTGGCTAGAAAGGCTTTAAGCAAAATGTGAGTGACTAAGAAATGACTTAACAGGAAAAAGGTAATCAACAGGGATTTAAACAAAACAAAGTTAAGGTTAGTACAGAAAACCATCGATGATTGACCCAGTGAGATGCACGGTTCAGAAGTTCACCAGCGGACCGGTGGCTCAAAAGAAAATAATAAAATAGTGGTCAATGCAAGTTGGCAGAGAAGAGATGGGTTAACCAATTTCTTATCTATTAAAAGCCAAAGGATTTCGAATTTTTTTTGTGAAAAGGTCATCCGGAAATTTTAAAATTACGTGCAGATTCTTTTATCGGTAATATTGCAAAAAGAATCCTGTATTTTCGTATATTCGCGAACGGGTCCTCCACCGGTTGTTTTTTTTGTAAAAAACAAAATTGCATCCGGTTCCTTTCACCTGTAATTTTTCAAAAGGACCACATAGTTCCGTATATTCACGATCAGCTCCTCCATCAGTTGTTTTTGTAAAAAAGGAACCTGTGGTAATGCAAATTCACCGTCGACTCCTAACTAGCTTTTTTTTACAAAACCTCCCGAGAAAACGAAAATCACGTTAAGATCCTCCCCAGGACAAAAAGAAACACCAAACCAAATTTTGCACTGAGCGATATAGCACGAGATCCTACCTAGTTGTAAGTTCAAGCTCCATTTGGTTTTGGTGATTGGTTTAGATTAATGATTAATCTTTGTTTAATGACAAATCTAATCTTATTGAGACTAACATGTTTATTGAGTTACATTCAATAGTCTCATATTTGGATGGAAAATGAAAAACCAAGGTATGTATGCATATCCATTCTAGTATAAATTGCATACTTTGAATTCAAGTTTAAGTTTGAATTCTCCATGACATTAACCACAAAATGTGCATTATGTTTCCCAATCCATATATTACATGGATGCACATATTTAGGGGGAGTTCACACTTGAACTTGATGTATCGATGTATTGATCTATTCTTCACTCCATTTATATAAAGGATCAATACATTGAACCATATCAATTTAAATGAATGTTTAAATTGAGTTCATTTGTCTCCTAATCATCAAAGAACATTGCATCATGTGTTGATGATGTTCTTATGATTGATTAAGGGCAAATGAAGAGTTCTTGAGTATTATGAAGCATTAGTTGCATCATGTGCTCAAGACACATATAAATTCATTGAATTGATTTAGGTTGTGCTCAATTGATATAAGTGGAATCCATTATGTGTTAATGGAGTGCTTAGATGATTGAGACAACCATGCATCTTGAACTAACCATTTTCATAAGTGATAAATGAGCCAGGTTAAGTCCAAGGATGAAAGAGATGAACAAGTTTATAGAGCTGGGTGATGATCTTGAAGATAAGATGATCGAAGATCATAAAGACTTCAAGAGACAAATTTGAGTGATGATCCCGGGTACAAGTTGATTGAAGATCATAAAGACCCCAAAGGGGATTGCTTGGCGGTGGCTAAGGTATAACTAGTTAGGCTAAGGACTTTCCTAGTCTTTGAGTCTAGTTTTTAGCACCGTACTATTAAGAGGGGTTGAGTTCCTGCTTTAAGCTTTATCGTATGTCGGTAATCTCAATCCTGTAGTCACTCGAGCTAAAATCTTATTTGAATTTGGTTTTTGCATGAAGCTAGCCATTTGGCATGTGTTGTGAATGGGTGAAGCTCGTGCTTGGATTTTGCATAAGTTCTATTTGGCATTCGTTGCAAATAGGTCAAGCTTGTGCTTGGAGTTTTCGCATTGTGCTTTGATTTGCATTTGTTGCAAATAGGATAAGCTAATGCGTTGGCTTTTGCGTGAAGTTCATCTATTTGCATGTGTTGCAATAGATGAAGCTTCATGCTTTGTTTTTGTTTTCCAAACAAAATCTAATTGCGTTTATTTGGTATTGCTTGGAGCTATATTTGCACGGGTTGCAAACGGAGAGAGCTCAAGCAAGTGTTTAGTGCATGGGGCTAGAGAATTGCAGGAGTTGCAATTAGAGAGCTCATGCACTCTGATTTGATTTAATTTGTTTATGGGTTTCGATCCTAAGTTCATGTGATACTTGCACCGTTGTGTTTGCAAGTCCGTTTGGTCATGGTTTGACCATCACATGGCTAGGAGGATCAAACTCATAGATTCGTTGGTTATTTGCTTAATGGTTTTTGCAAATACGTCCTTGAGTTGATTGCGAAAAGTATTTTCGCAAAGTGTTTGGAATGTGCTTGGGGCCAGGCTTTTTGCATTTGTTGCAAACAGAGAATGCTCAAGCATATAGTGGTTTGATTGTTTATTTGCGAGTTCGTTGTGCGAATAAACGGGAGGTCTATAGGTTCCGGTCCTGAAAGCATGTGATACTTGCACCGGGTTTTGCAAGTCTGTTTGGTCGTGGTTTGACCATCACATGGCTAAGAGGATAAACCTTATAGACTCTGGGTTTTATTTGCTTAATACGTTCTTGCAAATATAATCTTTGATTAGTTGCGAAAGGTGTTTTCGCAAAGTATTTGGAGTTTGGTTGAATTCTTTGAGCATGGTTTAGTGGTGTTGCAAAATTGTTTTGCAACTAAGTGTGATCGTGGTTTGATCACCTTTTGGCTCAAAGGATTGTCGGTTTGAAGTTTTGGAGAAAAGTTTTAGCGAAAAATTGGTTTTTCTCCTGTGGCCGGCACTACCGATGGTATTGGTGCGGTAGTACCGTGGCCAAGAAGATGCGGCTTATGGGGCGATCTGCCGCTCAAAACGGCACTACCGGGTTTATAACGTCGGTAGCTGTTTTCCAGAGAGCGGCGTGCTCTGAGTTTTTGGCCGGCACTACCGCCCGTGTGGGGTCGATCGCCGAGAATGCGGCGCAAGACGGGGTTGAACCCCGGTAGTTATTTTACAGAACGGGTTGTTCTGCTGGTTGCCCTGAGGCGGCGATCGCCGATGGGGCGTCTTGCCGCTCGAGCGGCACTACCGGCAGTTTGGCTGCGGTAGTGCCGGGAAAATAGCCGTTAGCCGACCAGTTGGGTTGGGGCGGCACTCTGAGCCCTATGAGGGCGGTAGTGCCGACTTTGCTGATTTTTCGTGGGTTTTGCCCCCAACGGCTAGTTTTGGCTTGTGGGGCTATATAAGACCCCCTTGGGGGGCAAGGGCAGAATGTTGCTACACTCTAAAGTGTTCTTGAGCTTGGTTTTAGTTTGTGGGAGGGTTTTGATTGTTTTGCCTCTCCCAAATTGGTTTTGAGCTCAAGAGTGACCCTAATTGCATGAGTGCAATTAGAGGGAGATTGAGAGGATCCTAGTTGCATTGGTTGCACTAGGTGATCACCGGAATCACGGAGGTGTGATCGGTGAAGCTTGAGCGGGGTGCTCAACTCGTTACTCTTGGAGGTCGGTGCCTCCTAGACGGCGTCGGTGCGTCGTCTTGGCGGGAGCTCTCGAGGTTTGTGAGAAGCCCGGCGAAAGTTTGTGAAGGTTGGTGCTTAGCCTGCACCGTGAGGTAAAAACAACCTTAGTGGATTCGAGGTGAAGGCTCAAGTGAGTGGGCCGGTCCAAAGTGAGTTGGACTTCCTCAACGTGGAGTAGGAGGGTTTTCTCCGAACCACGGTAAAAAGTATTGTGTCTCTTGCCCTTTTACATTCAAGCATTTACTTAATTGCTAAATTATCAATTGCTTGATTGTGAATAGAATTGCTTAGTGTAGCTTGCTTGATCAACCTAGCAATTCTAGTTAGAGACTTATTTAGTTAGTGCACTAGTGAGCCTAGTAGATTTAGGCTTTAATTGTCAAAACCTTAATCTTCCGCTTGCGCATAATCTTTGTGTAGGTTTTGATATAGGGGTAATTAGAGGCGATCCTCGATTAGTAAGAAGAATTTTTAAAACGCCTATTCACCCCCCCTCTAGGCGCATCCTCGACCCTACACTAGTTGCCTTTAAAAATAACAAACTACCTTTGCCCAGTTGGTTTCGTGGTGCACTAGGGCACTCATGTGGTTGCCCTGAGATTAGTTAGGGCTTTTGACTCCCCACAGTAGGATCATCCCGGTTTTAATGACGGTTCAGTACAAAACTGGCTGGTATACTTTTTTCTTTGGTTTACAGCGGTCTTTGCTCCAAACCGGGCCGACCAGGCACCGTGCGTCGGTGCTTTTCCCCATCGGTCCGGTCCGGTTTCCTGTACTTTCTCTGAGGTACATTTGTTGTGCTACGCTACGCGCGGGGCAGAGGGAGGACCAATTTGTGGCCGTTTTAAGCAAGGGTGGCGCAAGCTATTTTCGGCAGAAAGCAAAGGTTTTGACATCATCCAAAAGGATGGCTGCGCGCAGTGGCCATGTGGTGGTAGGGATGGGATTTCCGCTGCCCCGCACAGGCTTCGCGTTTGGTTTAGCAGGGTTGAGGTTGGCTTGGTGCATGCACCTTGTTAGGGTTACAAAATCATCGAAAATTGTTTGAAAACCATAATTTTTTATCATATCAAACTGATTCGTCATCTAAAACCAATGGATAAACTGGTCTAATTAAAAATTTTAAAACTCAAAAAAAATTAAGTGGTGTAAAACCTATTGATTTTTGGTACAAACCGATCGATTTTAAGTTAAAATCATGTCAGAAGATTGCGATGTTCAATTGGACGGTCAAAATCGGCCACCACACCTCCTTTTCCCTAAACCGCGCTACTGACGCTAGTACTTCGGCATGTGGTGTTCCTGCCCCGTACGTGTGGATACCTTGGAGGCATTGCTATGAGGCTTCAATGCTAGGACGATCCGCATCCTGAGACAATCATGAGGGTTTCTTGGAGGAGGCGTAAGGCTATTACGTCTAGTCGGCAGACTGGTCGGGGTTGATCGAATTTGATCGATGAGTTGGTTGGTATTGATCAGATCTTGTCGATGACCTGATCGGCATTGGTCAGAATTGGTCGGGACTGGTCGGCGAGGGACGTGCTGCATCGACTCCACTTCCACTATAGGTATGCGCATCTAGTGGTAATTCTGTGATCTATTACTTGCAGTGGTTCCTGGGTTATGTGGTAGAATTTTTTGATTTGTGCTAGAGTAGCCTACCCGTTCCCCATAAATCACAGCATATCCAATCGTACTTTATTAATATAAAAAATATCTAGAGTTACAAAAAGAATAGTAAATAGGGTAATAAATAAATAAGCAAATAAATAAAGGCAGCAAAAAAATAAAGAACAGTAGTAAGCCCAATTGAATTGCCATGAGCAATCGATTGGGGAAGCGGCCTAATCCAACTGGTCTGCACCGTCGTAGAACTCCTCTGAAGCAGTAGAGTAAGCAATGGTGAATACAAATGTACTCTGCAAGACACATTGAAAAATGCAGTATTAATGTATGGGTGACAATAGGAAGGTTATATGGTCGATTTCAGCGTAAAACAACAATTTTATAAATAATGTATTTAATTTTTCAATTGCATAATTTTAAAGAAATTTTATTTTTAAATATCTTTTAACTCAAGAATCACTCCTAGAACTAACCAACTTTTCCCCAATTAATGGAATTACTCCATCTGAAAATCATTTTTCTGAAATCATTTTGAAATACACAAAATCTAATCAGTGAATGGCTTGCTCGGCATGCCCATGACCAGGGGCATGACTAATCGATTAATTTTATACTTTGCAATGGTTTTACAACTTTACCCACAAGACATGATCATCTCTTTGCACCAAATACACACTTCCTTTGATGTGTGCGCGGAGAAAATCACGACAAGGCTCCTATAAAAACCCATCTATGTAGTCATGTCCGCTAAGGTTTCACCGCTGAACGAATCCCTCTAGTCAGAAGCCCCCCTTGCGCCGAGTGGCAGCATCACACTTTCACCACACCACTTTCATCTAATGGCATGACAGTCCATGTTATGTTTTAATATGGCTAGCTAGGTCTATCCTATTGTAGACTTGTGGAAGTATGGTTATGTTTTACATTCAGCGAAACGCAGAGCGATCCTTAATTGACTAGGCGAAACTTTCTACAAACCCAAAACTATGATGCAACCACATTTTTATTTTAACCCAACCATAACATCAGAATACAAAAAACATGACTTTTCATTTTAACAGAATATTGCTTTGACACAAATTTCCCAAAATATCCTAATTTCAGTTTTAAGCATGTCTAAGCAATTTCCAAGTAACATCACATATTGAATATTATTTTCTTAAGGTTACAACAGCATATGGATTTAAATTTCAATGGTGATATAACAATTCTGGGTATAACTATTAATTTAAAACTGGGACATAAATTATAATAATAAGAAAAAATATGTATGTAATAATTTAAATTTAAAAACCACATTTTTATTTTAACCCAAACATAACATTAGAATACTAAAAACATGACTTTTCATTTTAACAGAATTTTGCTTTAACACAAATTTCCCAAAATATTCTAATTTCTGTTCTAAGCATGTCTAAGCAATTTTCAAGTAACATCACATATCGAATATTATTTTCTTAAGGTTACAACAGCATATGGATTTAAATTTCAATTGTGATCTAACAATTTTGGGTATAACTATTAATTTAAAACTAGAACATAAATTATAATCATAAGAAAATTTATGTATGCAATAATTTAAATTCAAATTACAATTTAAAAACTGAGGTCAACGTGATCAAACGATGTGACTTGCCTTGCTCGACAGGTAGTTGCTCGAAGTTGTCGTCCGCGAAATCCTTTGGGTCTCCGAAATCTATACGCGAAAATATCTAAATTCAAATAAAATACCAAACTAGCATAAAACAAAAAATTATGATTTTAGATGAATTTATAAAGAAAAATGGAGTCAATCGGAGTTTGAATGGGCGAAAACGGGCTTCCAAAAGTTTGAAAACACAGAAAATGAAGAAAGATGGAATTTTCCTAATTTTTTGTAATTATTTTGTAAAGAAAATCCTAATTATTGCACAATGATGATGTCAGCTGCAATTTTTGGATTGTTTTTAAATCAAAAACTAATTTATGACATCATGCTTGCATCATAAATGGTTTTTTGCGAAATAATTTTAAAAGGGAAAAGGGTTGTTTGACTGATGGGTGGGTCCGCCCTCGTGGGTGCTCGGGGTGGTATTAGCGCGTGGGGGAGGAGAGGAGGCGGAGAAGGGTTGAGTGCTGGGAGAAGGGGAGCCAGGGGGGTGTTATTGGGGGTAGGGGCGCATGGGCAGACAGTGGCCGACGCGAAAAGGGCGGGACGGTGGGTGCGATATGTGTGGCAGAATTGGAGGGATAAGGGGGTGGCACGGTGATTAAGGTGGCAGGGATAAGGGCAGCACGGTTTGGGGAGCTCATCTGCGCGAGAAAATGGGAGACGGTTGTGGAAAAATGGGGGGAAATGGAGGGAGGAGGGAGGGGCGCTCAGCCATAGGTGGAAGACGACCGGCCTGACAGGTGGGTTCGGTCCGACCTATCGGCCGGGGAGAGGGGGAAATGCGGGGCGGGTCGACTGGGCCACGACCAAAGTGGAGGGAGAAAGCGGGTCAGAAGGCCATCTGGGAGAAGCAGCTGGGCCGGGCAAGTGGGCTCGGCCCAAAAGGAGGATGGTTTTTTTTTTCACCTCGTTTTTAATTTAAATAATTTGAGAAATAAAGATAGTTTTAAATGAATATTAAATAGAGTTTGAAAAATTCAAAAAAATAGTTTAAATTATTTCGAACTTATTGAAATTATTTTAAGCATAAATTTGGCTTTATTTGTCTCAAAAAAATATTTTTATAACACTGGAAATGGGAACAAGGCATTTAACAATACCAGAAAATTCATTAAAAATCTCAAAAAAAATCACAAATAAATAATAAAAGGCGAAAAGCAATACATTAAAATAACACGTTAAGAGATTTTGCAACAACTCCCTGGTCGTGGTTATGGAATTTTTTTTTTAAATAATACTTTTTTAAAACTGAATTGCGTTTTTAATAGTCAAAAAATAAAAATTGCAAAAATAATACGTGGTCGCCATACCGTACGGCGAATACCCTATTTTCGCCATATGGTATGGCGAAAATAGCCTAATTACCCGATTAAAGCCGATTAACCGTCGGTTGTTTGGTTAAGGCTATTTTTTAAGCCGTGCGGTATGGCGAAGACTATTTTCGCCAAGCGGTTTGGCGAAAATACCTATTTTCGCCAAACCGTTTGGCGAAAATAAGTCTTCGCCATACCGTCTGGCGAAAATAGCTTGATTCGA
This sequence comes from Rhipidocladum racemiflorum, assembly GCA_036346355.1. NCBI lineage: Eukaryota > Viridiplantae > Streptophyta > Magnoliopsida > Poales > Poaceae > Rhipidocladum > Rhipidocladum racemiflorum. The sequence continues at coordinate 77,510,757 of CM070583.1, read as the reverse complement.
TGTAGCAGATTAATCGCTGCGGATTTAGTGTATTTTTAGCCACACGCGGTTCGGCGAAAATAGGGTATTCGCCACACTGCGGTTAAAATAGGGTATTCGCCATACGATATGGCGACCACGTATTATTTTTGTAATTTTTATTTTTCGAGTATTAGAAACGCAATTCAGTTTAAAAAAAGTATTATTTAAAAAAAAATTCCGTGGTTATGTGTTTGCCACCTTAATTATTTTCAACGTGTTTTTTTTTTACTACAGTTATCACTGCGTGCATACCTTGGCATCTAGCAATCTTAATGTGATGTAGAGATACACATTCGCTATCTTCAGGATACCGACGACGGATGGTGAAAGGGCCACCACCATCATATACGGTGAGATGGGTACATGCAAACAAAGACGCACCTGTCTTGTCATCGAGCCAACCAGATTAAGACGAGACCACCGCACCATATGCAGAAGCAACAGATGCAGAATATCATCATAGCAAAAAAAAAAAAAACAGGGTTATAAAACCCCTGCCAACTTTGGTAATTAGGAATATTCTTGTAGTTTGCAAGTGATTAGCTAGGGGCATTGCCTCTATTTGGTACCAGGCGTTAGTCAATGGCTCAATGCTCATGGATATATGCACACTTGCATTGGGCTACTATACTACTCTGGACTCCGGGTTTCATGGAGTTATTTCTTAAAGTCAGCTATGTGCAGCTCAGAGTTGACTGACCACAAACGATTGTTGAATGGAGTTTTCTTTGAGAGGGCCAGAAGTAGTCTGTTTAGTAAATGATTTGATCACACAGGTAGGCCTAATATCCTTGTTTCCACGCTCCATTTTAAATATAGGAAATCAAATGAATTCTAAAGGAAAGAATATATCCGATTTCGACGGATATATTGCCCCTGTTTGACAGAGCTCTAGATCCCAGCTCAACCTCAGATCTGAAATTTGTAGGCTAAAATAAAGTGAATTAAGTTTATATTTTTATTCTAAAATGTAAACAAAATGACCCACCTAAACAATCTTTAATATACCCACAGCTTCAGCCCCACGGATTTAGTGGAGCTAGGAATACACAGCTCCACTAGATCCCACGGATTTGGTGGAGCTGGAGCTCTGCCAAATAGGGCCATTCTTTTTAATTGCAAATAGTGATCCGAAACAAATCTTTTTAATTGGGATTATTTCCTCCATTTTCCATCACCGCGCATTACTGGGTCATTGGTTCATACAAAACATTAATAGGAAGTCTCTGCTCTCTACTACGAAAGATGGGTAAAACAAGATGATTCTGCTCCAAGCAGGTTGTGGAGAGAGCGACTTCAGTGTTCCTCCTCGTCTTCCTCGTCTCCGTCTCCGATCTGCAAGAGATTTTGTCCCTGGGCTTCAGGAGCCAACCTTAGCGTCGTCATCAACAGCTGCTCTGCGCCAGCTTCCAGCACCGCCTTGAGACCTACCTTGCTAAGACCTGCCCAGAAGCGGATATTTGTACATACAACAAACATTATCTCCGAAGGGGACAGGCTTTGTTCCTCGTTTTCCACATTGCCGAACAGAAAGCAGCCAGAACAACCATATAAAGCGCGCTAAGAGCATCTCCGAGATAACCAAAAAATGAGCTTTAAATTTTAATTTAGGACCCAACTAATTAGATTTAGGGCTTCAACGAAATATTCATTCCAGCAATTAGGCCCTAAAACCCAACGAAGATAGGGCTCAATCACAGAGTTGCTAAATATAGCTACTCTCCTAGAGGCCTTAAAATAATTTGCTAAATTTTAACAATTTAGGGTCCTTACTGAAGTTAATCTTTTCGTCAAAAACCCTATAATTCAAGTTAGGACCATATTTAGGGCCTCTCTTGGAGATGCTCTAAGGCCCCGTTTGGCAACTTGGAATCAGGCTGTTTCTACTAGATTCTGGAAGAAATCCAACCAAACGGGCTAAAGCTCGGAACGATTCTCCTTGGATCGTTTCTCCTTTTTCCACACCGTGGCTGAATCGGTCTCAACCCAATTCCACCTGATACACAGAATCCAACCTGAAACATTTCTATTAAGAATCTAGAACTATTTCCGTTTCTACTAGAATTTGGAACCGTACCAAACAGGGCCTAAATTAGGGAATGTAAGAATGCATCCAGCAAAAGAATGCCAAAGATGAGGGGCGATTCCTTGCCCCCAATGCACAATGCAGATATCCTCAAACAAACTTTGCAAATTTTGCACTCAAAAAAGAGATGTTTAGGAATTTCAGGCTTATAACAAAATTAGCATTTAGTTAGCACAGCATCATGGAAGAAAGGCCAGACAAAGATCTTAAATCTTCAAAGGAAGTTTTTCTTTCCAAATCTGTGTCAGATTAGGGCAACTTCATTTCCTCAAAGATTTTTGTACATAGATCTGAAACAATTGCAATGACATATAAAAATAATAATTTTTATACATAGATCTCCTCAAACAAATACAATGGTATATAAAAAATTTTCATGAAGAGAAATATCTAGCTTCAATTGGAGACTGGCAGGCTAGTTAATACGCCAAAGGGAATTGCTAATTTCATGAGGATGCTCTATCCTTGTGACAAGTGGTAGCACCTCATTTCTTCCCAACTTTTTTTTTTTCACTCAAAGGCTCTCTCATGGCGATACTTGGCTTTATCCCTTTATCTCTCTTTCCTCCCATTTTCCCATCCCATCAAACTCAAAATACTTTTTATTTTTCAAATTTTCCTAAAGTTTTTGAATAAGAAGAATTTTTCAACCACTTTTTAAAAATTCTTGAATCGAAACTTTTCAATCCTAATTTTTTTTTGAAATGAAAGTTTTTGAAGTTGAAACTTTTTGATTTGAAAGTTTTCGAGATGAAACTTTCTGATTTAAACATTTTTTAGTTAAAACTTTATAATTTGAAACTTCTTATTTGAAATTTTGTGAGTTTAAACTTTCTACTTTGAAATTGTTTGATTTAAAATTTTCTAAGTTGAAAATTTTGTATTGAATTTTTTTTTGAGTTAAAACGTCCTGTTTAAATTTTCTAATTTAAAATGTTTGTACTAGAGAGGAATGAAGGGAGGAAAGTAAGGGAAGTAAATAGAGAAGGGGGTAGAATGGAGGTGCATAAAAAAAAGATGATATATATCATCTTAAAAATGCATTCTTAAATATTTTAGTTTCAAGGGTAATCTCAAATTAGTGATACTCTATGCCAAATACAGTCCCACCATTGCACGAACTTCCTTTATTTTCTCCTCATGTTAAACTCACCAAGAAATCAAGCGTCCCGAATGTGGAGATGGAGTCCACCTTAAGCACCAAAAGTCCGCGTCAAGCAGCTCGCGTGCAAAGGCGGCGGGACAGATTGCCGGCGTGAGCCGTGGCCGTGCCGCGTCCCACCATCGGCGCCTTCCGATGTCCCTCCCGCGGCTGCCGCTCACGGGGCGCCTGCCCGACGGCAGGCGTCGCTTTCCCCGGTCCCTGTGGGAAAATTAAATCGCGCTTTCAGTTAAACTCACGGCCTTACCGGCTAGTGCTATTAACTAAACTGCTGAGATTGTACGAGCCACATCTGCGGCTGTACTTCTCTTAGCGTAACATAGTACCGTGTAGATCTAGTTCTGAATCTGTTGCAGCTGGGAGATGAAGTGACCTACTAATAAAAATTGATGGACTGAACAGGCAACAGAGCCTGTCGATTGTTCCATCCCCCCAACACCTGAGACGTGTGAGATGTGGAGGACAAGGAGACACAGAGCAGGTGGCATCCATTTTGATCCCAGTGGGCGTCTCGGGTCTCTGTTCTTGGATTCAGGGACAGGCGTTTCAAGGTCACAGCTCACTTGTCAATGGCTGCTTAACTCGTTAGATGGCCATGTTTCATGTCCGTGGGCTGCCAGATCATGTGGAGGTTATCTCATCATTTGTGATGCATATTTGACAACCAAAGTGCTAGTTTGTGGAGTTTGTGTTGAGTAGAAGTTGCGATTCTAAAAATTCATGTTACGCTGTGATATCTCTTCTTATATACAGTATAAGTTTACACGGTATCAAGAATAAGAAGATGAATCTTGTACAGAGAACCAAAATAACGACATTGAAACAACCGCAACGAGAGAAAAATTTGACGAAGTCGACCACAAATTCTTTAAGCACAACCTCAAAAGAGTACAAGGGATTGTTGCTCTCTCATAACCTCAAACCTTTTAGGACCCCTGGATCCTTGCTCTATATAAGAATATAGTGCTAAGAAATAACCTAGTTTCTAATCTTCTCATGCACCTCTTGCCTTAGATGAGTTGGTTTGTGGCTTCTTATTTGGGTTCTCCGTGACCACCACATGGGTTTATATAGCCCCCTTAGTCCCCCTCCAAAGCAAGTACGAATCATACTGAAAGACCATGTGGAGATCTACCCTTGTGTGTGATGAGTAATTGACTGCATTTTGAGCCTTTGTTGTTCAGGTTTGAGCTTGCTTTGGATTGAGCAATTTGAGTTGATGTGAGTAGCCCGGGACCAAAGGTCGAAGCCTCAACTGGTTGTAGCCTTGACAGGTTGGAGCGTTGAGAGGTTGGGCCTTGATAGGTCGGAGCATTGAGTGGTTGAACCTTTTAAGTGGTCGGGATTTCACTGGTCGAGACCTTGGCCAGTTGGACCTTTTAAGTGGTCTGACCTTTTAAGTGGTTGGGGCCTTAGCTCATCGGAGCTTTATGTGGTCATAGTCTTAAGTGGTCGAGGCACCCTTAAGTGTTTGTGAGCTAAGGCGAGATCCTTAGTTGTGTGATTACTCAGCTAATTACTGTTTGCATATCATTTTGAGCAATGCTATGTGATGTGTTTTTCTTGTCTATGATGGTTACAGGACTTTGAAGCTTGGTCATGGTGAAGCGAAGGAGATCGAGACTAGGCTGGGAGAGCTAAGGTCCAGATGGTCAAGGTGATGCCGAAAGATGACTGAGGTTGGGTAGTGGCTGCTAACTAGGACGACAAGTGGATGGTTGAGGTGCTGACTTGAGCCTTACTCAAGCAAAGGAGGATCGTTGGATCAAGTGTTTGCGGGTGGAATAGTGGCTAAGTTAAAATCCGTTATGTTGTTGGGTCGCGGGTTAGCCTATTTATGTGTGAGGGAGTGAATCTGAACCCTTAATGAGATTTCTTGAGGGTCAACAAGGTCATCTGAGGGTGGAGATTGCTTTCATTGTGCTATAAATAGAGGTGTAGGGGTATACCCCCACCCCAAGATTGTAAGAGGGGATCTTTGGTTGCTTAATAAAAACTTTGCCCACCTGGTTGTGTGGCTTTGAAATCTTCCTTCTCCAAGTGTTGCAATATTTATTTTTCATGTTCTGAAACTTATTTCAGCTCTTGCATCTTTACTTTTTGCACTTTGGATTTACCTTCCCTCCTTCTAAGTGATTTTGGATTTTGTGCTAAGGATGAAAGATTGCTGGATAAATTTTCTATAGATCATATCCTAGTCATCTAGGGAATCTACAACCTCTTCTTTTCAGTTCTTACAAGAAAATCGATCTTTTGTGCTTGGAAGGAAAAAGATCCTTATAGATTGTGTTCTTGTCTGTTTGAAGGGTTGTTCTCTAGTGTTCGTGCTTGCTATAATATATGGGAGGTCATTCAAGACTATCTTGATCAACAGAACCCTACGAGCAAGCTTAGGGTGAAGTTTCTGTATTAGACCCGGTTTTTAGTGCAATCTTCACGAAACTGGAAATAGGTCAGAACTTTGTCATCAATCCTTGCGATTGAAGGTCAGAATAGGTTCCTGACATCCATAGGAAGGTGCACACAAAGATTCACGGGTTTTGGATTAGCCGATCAAAAGTTATATTGAATCCTATTTTTTTAGATCATGCTGATTTTACTATTCACCTGAGTACTGTTCACACCGAATATTGTTCAATTGACTAGCACTACTGGCCAGTTCAGAGTACTGTTCATCCAAAATACTATTCTCTTGAACACTGTTCATCCGATCTCAACGGGTCGACGTAATGTTCATTCGACCTCAAATGGTCGCGTACTGTTCATTCGACCTACTGTTCAGAGTACTGTTCATCCAATCACCTGTTTAGATTGTACAATTTTTTATCTGTCTTTTGGTGGTTTGGTTTTTAGGGGGAGAATTTTATTTTGCTTCTATTCACCCCCCTCTAGTCGCCTTTTCGGTCCTTCGCATACTCTAAAAGAAAGTAAGGATCCTGATCCAATTAGGATTCATCTAGCATATCTTTTCAAATCCTAAAAGACTAGACATAAGTCACCATAATTAACAACTCAATGGTGTCATGTTAAGAAATTTACTATCACCATTGAAAGTGCGGTAGCACCGATAGGATTGGTAGCACTTAATTTTGGTTGGAGTCAGTTATTTTTGAAATAATGTGTTTTCGTTGAAGGTTGTGAAAGGTAGTACCACCAATAAAAGTGCAGTAGCACCAATAGGATTTGTAGTACTAACTTTTAGTTGGCGGTAGTACCAGTCTTGGTTGAAATTGTTGAGTTGAGTTGTGAATAGGTTCAAGGTTTCGAGGATAGGTCCATATGTATCGCATAATGTGTTTATAAACTTATGTGGGTCAAGTTGGAACGAACTTGTGTCCGAAAACGGTTTGCTTGGTCTATTGTTGTGTGGGTGATTTCGAACTCAAAAAATACTCAATGACGAGAAGGATCAAGACTTGGTTGGGAGAACCAAGGTCCAATGTGGCCACAGAGGTCATGTGACATAGCTGGACTCAACCAATATGCAAGATAGACAAGGACCATAGAAGGCATAAGTAGTCAAGGTTAAGCGGGACATGTGATGCGTCAAGTGACCTGGGTCTGTTTGCAAGCGAGAACAGTTCGGTGGGATCCAAACGCATAAGAGGCTTGGCTAGAAGTCGTTGGGACTACATGGAAGGTGATAATCAATGAGCTTGAGTAGATCGCGTTATTCCTCTCTTTTACCCGGTTCTTGAGCATTTCTCACTAAAGTGGATAAAGGTTGGAACTTTAGCAACAAACCATAGAATTTTTTTATTGGAGTAAGTTCATGAGATCCTAAGGAGCTTGTGTTTCAAATTTCATTAAGTTTGCTATTGTGGTTTGAAAGTTGTGCCTTTTTATGTTGCTTGAGATGTTATTTTCAGTTCTATTTCAAGGGGATAGTGCTACCGTCATTATAACTATGGTAATATCGATTCTATCGGTCCTACAATATTTTGGTTTGCGATAGTACCGAGTTTGGGGTCGACACTTATTTTGCTAGTTTTACACTACTACAGACATGCAGATCTGTGTCGGTTTTCAAACCGACACAGATGTACCGATAGTGATAATTGAGGATTATCAGTGTCGATTAAAAAATCGACACAAATAAGCTTATCATGTCGGTTCTACCCACGAACCGACACAAATAGTCGACGCAACAATGTCAGTTCTATCCACGAACTGACATAAATAGTCAATTCAACAGTGTCGGTTCCCACAAATAACCGACACAAATATTCAACACATCAGTGTCGGTTCCAACTAAGAACCGACACAAAAAGTCTATATAACAGTGTCGGTTGCAACTAAGAACCGACACAAATAATGCCAGACCAAATAATGAATTAATATTCTGACTCAACTAGCCAACACATGCACATTACACAGCACACACACCCTCTACATCGCTTCTTATTTTCTGTTGCTCTGGCTATTACGAGAATTACTCTATTTATATTGAATACTTTAAAATGTTGTTGCGACAGATTGTGCCAAATAGATTTCTGAACCATTTTGGGGGAAAGATACCAGGAACCATTAAACTAGAATCTCCTATCGATATTCTATATGTTGTTGAAGTAACTGAGCATATAAATAGAATAGTCCTCCAATGTGGATGGGAAGCATTTATTGATGCCCATCACATAGAAGAGAATGACTACTTGTTGTACCGAGAATTTAGTACGCATTGAGAGGGACTTTTGGAATGGGCGGTATCTCGTGCTCTTTTGATAGTATCTTTTAAAGGCATTCTAGAGTATTTTTGTCATGTCCTTGTAATCTTCTTCTTCCTTTTCAAGGGGAACCAGTACAACCATTTTGCTCTTATCGAGTGTAATGGCGAGGAGTATCCAATGGAATCTACATTGACGAGTACCCGTACCATGGGTACCCCCATCAGCCCGGAAACGCGAACGGGCTGACCAACCGCGGCGAAGGCCCAGCACTGCCAAAAGGTACTTGGGCCGCGGAGAGCGGACCCCGGCTTGAGCAGGACCGACCCTGGACGGTCGGCGGACTCCGATCTCGGCGGTCGGGCTCGACCGCTTAATGTTGAAGCTTCGCGGTCGGCAAGCTCCACCAGCGCCGCGAGCGGCCAGGCCACGCCGGTGTCGACAATTGCCTTGTGTGCGGCGTCCCTGGCGTCCGTCTGCAGGCAGGCGGCTCCTTCCCAAGACTGTCAGAGGAGCCACCGAAGAAGTCAAGCCCCCGTCCCATCGCCTGGCACACCGCAGAAGAATACGCCCACTCCCGAGGCCAAGGCAAAGTCAAGCGCCATTAAAGCCGCCGAAGCTGACAGGAGCACCACGCGATGCGTCATCCAGACAGCACCACGCAAGACCACTCATCACAGAGCCACCAACCCTGCCTCGGGACGGGCAGGGGTCAGTCGGACAAGACAGAAACCGGACTCCGAGACACGCAGGCCCCCTTCCCTCGCGGTTTTCCCAAACTCCCGTGTAACCTGCCTCCTCCGTCTATATAAGGAGAGGCAGGGCCCGAGAGGGAGGGGCGATGGAAAAAACAGTCTTCTAGGTAGCCGCAACTCCCTAGCAAAAACACCGAGGGATCGGTCGACCGACTCCCTGCCTCGCTTGTATACCTCTCGTTCATCGCCCAAAGATCAATACACCCACACCGAGCAATCGAGTAGGGATGTTCAGCCCGAACCAGTATACATCACCTGGCTCCTTGAGTCGACCATTCGGGGAGAGGGAGCGCGCGACCCCATCCGACCACAAATTCGTATTGCCGGTGCACGAAACACCGACATACATACACAGGTAATATGCCATAGTCATTGTGCTAATAGCACAATGAGTAAGGAACAACATTGAGTAATATAAGTAGCTAGTGAACCACTTACTTGAAGTTGTAGGGTAAAAATATCAATTCCTTGTCTTGAAGTTTAATGAAAGTATTATATACGTATTCCTCGACGTCATTTGGTATTCTTGCGATTAGAGGTTCACAAACTACTCCTGGGTCGAGGAACCCGACACTAATTGTGTGTTTGGTTGGAGAGTGAGGTGGAATGGAATGGTTCCATCCCAGATTTCAGGGATGGAATGGCTTCATCCCAGATTTCAGGGATGGAAGGATTCCATCCCAGATTCTCAGATAGGGTCCACTATCACTCTCACATTCCAAGTGGGATGGCTACGTTCCAGAAAATTTGTAGAACCTGGCCGTCCCAAATCTAGAGAGAATATTCTCTTTTTTGGAACCAAATCATCCTCAGCTCTCCAACCAAACAATAGACTTGGTGGGATGGGATGGTTCCATTCCACTCCATCCCACTAACCAAACACACAATAAGTGTCTGTGTTTTCCTTAATTCAATGGTCTCGCACCTACATAATAAAGAAGTTTAACATTACATTTATCGGTATTACATTAATTGTAGGAACGGATATGGCGACTAGAGGGGGGTGAATAGACGCCGAATAAAAATTCAACCGTCTTTTGCAAATTAACCAATTTAAAACCTCTTTGCAGCGGAAAGTCCTTCTACTAGTTCAATATGACTTTAATCACCAAGTAGAAGCACCAAAAAGAACATACACAAAGCCTTAATCACAGAACCAAAGTTTTTTCCAAAAATTTCAGTCTCGGGCGGCACTACCGCGCTCTGGGGGCGGTACTACCGCAGGTCACGTGAACAGTAAAAATCAGCACGGTTTCAAAAACGAAAAACATGCATAACTTTTGATCCGTTGATCCAATTGAACCCAAATTTTGAACGTAGCTTCCTTAGACTATCTAGGTTCTATCCCAATCAAAAATTAAAGAAATTGGATGCAAAAAGATCACAAATTTCAGTTTGATCTACTAAGAGGTAAGAACCGAGCAAAACCCTAAAAACTGAAAATTCGATCAAACGAACCAATAGAAAGGATCCAAATCAATCACGTGATGATCCTTGATGTTCTAGCAATCTAATTCAGGAATCACTTGGGCTAGAACAACTCAAATCACAAGATTGAAAGAAACATCCAAAAGCAAGAAAGAAAATCAAGAGCAAACATGAATTGACATCGGAGATTGCCCAAAGTTTGATCCTTTACTCCTTTGGATGGATTACACAGCCCCTCCTAGAAGGAGGACAGCACCAAACCCTAACTCCTCAAAAGTTAGAACCCTAAAAACTTTCTCTCATCTAAAAACTTAGGTTCTAAACCCCTAGAACCTCTTTATATAAGAGTGGCATACCCCACCAGCCTTGACCACATTACAAGGCCAACACACATCCGACACGAGTCCAACACACACCCGACTCAACCGTCCAAGTCTTTACGCATCCGAACTCCTGTCGGACCACCTAGCTTGCGACCCGCATTGAATCGTCTCAACTTCATTCATTGATCATGCACCTTGATCCTCTTCAATGCATCCTCACGACATCATCACCGTCACGGACCTCACCTCCTCCCTGAGCCTAGTCCTGGTCGTCGCTGACCTACATCGAACCTGATCCTGCACATCAATAAACGAAAAAACTTTTCCGAGCACAAGTCTTTCTCACTTGACTCACATCATCTCAAAAACATCATGATGCATCACATATGTTCATACCCTAACATTATGCATGCATCAAATAATCAAAACCAACAAATTCATCAAAACCCGACAAATCCGGCACTACCGCCTTTACACTTGTGGTACTGCCGCCCACCGGTACTGCCACTCACCGGCAATACCGCATTTTAGCCGTCGGTACTGCCGACCACCTGACACTTAGCCAAAATTCCAGACATCAAATTTTTGCACCTCTCTGGAAAAAAACATCCGCTCTCACTAGCGGTACTACCGCTCATCCGGCACTACCGGACTCTAACCTCTGGTACTGCCGCTCCTCCGGCACTACCGGGATTTCAACTCCGGTACTGCCGCTCAACTGGGACTTAGCCAAAATTCCAAAGATCACGTTTTTGCTGCTCTCTGGAAAAAAAACAGCCGCTCTCACACACGGTACTACCGCTCCTCCGGCACTATCGGAGTTCAACGCCGGTACTACCGCCTTCACATTTTCAGTAGCCAAAACTTATAAACTCAGTTTCAAATCAACATTTACTCAACACAAAAACTTTCCTTTGTCAATAACTTATCATAACCCATTGGGAGCACCACACATGGTCACTCATTAATGTAGACAACAATTTATGTAATTCATACTTACAATACCCAGCATCTCAAAAGAGACACGTCGAGAGCATTCTGGTAGTACATGCTATGCAAGTTGTCGAATTCAACCAAGAAGCACCCATCCCCATGGTGAAAATGCTCCTCTTTAAAAGTTGCAGTGACCGCCTTCGGCAGTACGTTCTGATGCGACCGCTCCATGTACCACCTATGCAATCTTTGCACCATTAATGTTAGGGTACCAAGCATTTCTTCGGTCACAAAAGGGTCCCCCATCTCGAATTTCAATCTTTTGATTTCTGCTTGTCCTACTGATTTCGATTTGCCCTTATATTGTCTAAACACAATATCATATTCAGTCTTGGCGCCACCTGATGTGTTCGACTTGGCTTGCCTCTTGTTCAATTTATTTGCACGATACACTTTAGGTTTATCACGTATCTCCTTCGAAGTCCTGATAATAGGCATTTGACACTGAGGTGCTAGTGACGACTCCGGAACATCTAATGCAGGAAAGGCCAGCACTTGAAGGTCGAGGATAATGTCACGCTTGCGCCACTGAATGAATGTGTGCACTGCACTTCCTAGAGTTGTTACATCGTCATTTCCGGGCATTTCCAATATCATGTCGGTGAACTGCGGAAGTACTGTGTCCACCTCGACCTTTGTGTATCCCGGCGCAATTGGGGAGTTTTGCAAAACACCCCCTTCTTGGCACGGATAAGCCATGCTTGTAGCAGCCTGAATAGGTATGTTCATGATAGGAATATTGAGCTGGCACGGTGTCGGTTGATGTATGTCGTCCACGGGATAGCAGGCTAATGCATCTTCTGGCGGTTGTGTGGACGCACAACTGCTGCGATGGCGCGAGGTGCTTGGAAGAACAATGTTCTCGACTTCTGCATGGCTCATGGCTGCTTGTACTTGTCTTTGTACTTGTTCTTGTATGGTGCCTTGTAAATCTCAAAGCATTTCTTGCTTCATTACTTCTCGTTCATATTCTGCACGCTCTTCTTTTGCTCTCTTCCGACTCCTGTAAGAGTTGGTATGATCTGGGAATCCCTTGCTTAAAGGTACCTTAGCCCCAACACCCCGTGTCCGACCAGGGTGCTCTTTGGTTCCTAAGGCCACGGTAAGTTCATCCTTCTCCCTATCTGGAATGAAAGTGCCTTTGTAGCCTGGACGGACAACTCTTGGATTCTTTGGGATATCTCTTCATCTTCATTATTTTTGAAGGACAAGCCCCTACCAGACGTGACAGTTGCCCTTGCTAACACATAGTGCTTGACTCGCTTTGGTAGTTCAAACAAGGGACTTCTGCCAGTCGATTGAGTGGTATCTGCTTCTTGCCTCTCCCATTGGGGAATTTTTCCTACGTACCCACCCATGCCTAGTCTGTGGGGATGAATGTTCTTTCTGGAGATTTCTTTGTGGTCCTCACTTGACTTTATTGCTGATTCATTGGACTTCATCGTCACAAACTCATCCCAGTATGGTTCCAGTTTCGGATAGTCCGTAATGGCCGATCGATTTTTCTTAACATATTTACAATTCAACCGAGTCTTAAAATTCTTCCAGCAAGTACCCATGGTCATCAATGCATCCCAACGCATGAGGTTTTTGACTCCTTCGGGGAATTCAAAGCTTTGTTTCAGCTCTGTCCAAAGGTCCTCTTTTGTGGCGGCGGGCACTTTATGCCAGTCCTGATATGTAATTGTCACTTTATCGCTTACAAGGAACCTGCAAGTTGATTTATATTTAGACACTGCTGCTTTTGGTGAACTAGGAGCCCCAGACTTTGATATATCTGAGATAACATGTCGTCCTTCAGGCTTTTGGTTTGCCCTCGGCCACGACGCCTTGCTACCGCGACATCAGTGGTCGGCGAAACCTCAGCATCCGGTGTGTGGAGGTTGAGGAAGCTAGTCGGGCTTCTGCTCGGGCTCCTACTCGGGTTAGGCTTAGGGGTCCCCTCCATCTGTTGTTTATCAATTAATTAGTTAAATAAATATGTTGCAATAAAAATAGAGTGACAAGTCAAAGAGTAATAAATATGTTGCAATAAAAGTAGAGAAGAGGTCTTATTGTGTAGAGAAAGGTTGAAAATTTTAATTAATGACAGCATTTCATTGAAAGATGAGAAATGTTATTGTGAGTAGATCGATATCATCCTGGTTTTGTTTTTAAAGAAGAGAGAAGACGTCAGATATTTCGCCTAACCTAACCAAGCTAATATGTATATATATACTACTAAGTTGTTGAACCTAACTAAAAAAATTCGGCAGCACCTTCCCTAAAACTCGGACATCCACTCAGCAGACAAAAGACAATTAACAATATAATATCAACAACAATACAAGATCATGGTATCAACTATTGATGACAATTAACAATTAGCAATATAAAAGACAAAAGACAAGTGTTATTGATGAAGCTATTGATATAGAATTGTTATTCATGAGGTCATCTGTCGGTGTTTCGTGCACCGGCAATACGAATTTATGGTCGGATGGGGTCGCGCGCTCCCTCTCCCCGAATGGTCGACTCAAGGAGTCAGAAGATGTATACTGGTTCGGGCCGAATGTCCCTACTCCAGTTCGTTCGGCGTGGGTGTATTGATCTTTGGGTGATGAACAAGGGGTGTACAAGCGAGGCGGAGGGTCGGCTATCCGATCCCCTTGATGTTTTCGCTAGGGAGTTGGGCTACCTAGAAGACTGTTTTTTCCGCCCCCTCCCTCTCGGGCCCTGCCTCTCCTTATATAGACGGAGGAGGCAGGTTACACGGGAGTTTGGGAAAAAAAACGAGGAAAGGGGCCTGCGCGTCTTGAAGTCTGGCTTCTGTCTTGTCCGACCAACCCCTACCCGTCCCGAGGCAGGGTTGGTGGCTCTGTGGCGAGCAGTCTTGCGTAGTGCTGTCTGGGTGGCATGTCGCGTGGTGCTCCTGTCAGCCTCGGTGGCTTTAATGGCGCTTTGACTTTGCCTTGGCCTCGGGAGTGGGCGCACTCCTCTGCGGTGTGCCAGGCGATGGGGCGAGGCTTGACTTCTTCGGTGGCTCCTCGGCAGTCTTGGGAAGGAGCCGTCTACCCGATCGCGACGCCCGAGGCAGCTGCGCACAAGGCGATGCGTCGACACGGCGTGGGCCATCTGGCTTTGTCTTGCAGTGGAGCTTGAGCTTCAAAACTAGGCGGCCGGAGCACGCCGACCGCCCGGAACCGGAGTCCGCCGACCGTTCGGGGTCGGCCCTGCACAGGTCGGGGCTCGCTCCCCGCGGCCCAAGTACCTTTCGGTGGTGCTGGGCCTTCGCCGTGATTGGTCAGCCCGTTCGTGCTTCCGGGCTGATGGGGGTACCCATGGCGTGGGTACTCGTCATCATCTTTCTAGAATTGTTAAGAGAAGCAAATTTAAGACGATGCAAGTTAATTGATTGATAGTGCTCTCAGGAACTTGGTGTAGGAATGCTAGAGACTAGCTCTTACCTCATCTACACCTGGGTCAAGTTTATCTCATTTGAACTAAACAATTAACTATGTAAAGAAGGCATTGAATCCTTACCTTCCTAATCATGCAGTTTAAGGTATTGTTTAATCAATTTCACTGTTCTTATGATCATAATTCAGAATAATACATATATACAGATTGTAGGTTATTTAATCAACCGAACCAACATATATAGCAGTGCATGTTGGCAAATAAAGTAACACAGACAGTAATCAAAAGAGGACAACTACAGGTAAAGAATAATGAACAAGCTTTGCAACAGTGAAATAAAGTAAACAATTTTTAGCATGTAAGTCTACTGATTCAATGCCTAATTCACAACCTTAATTGTCTAATTCATCATTTGACCCAATTTGCATCATCGAGCAGTAAAAGAAAAATCAGAAGAAAACATTGAAGCATTGACATGTATATTGAAAATTAGAAGAATGCACACTTTGTCATATGATGACAGAAAATGGTAAAAAATTAGGACAATCACTTAACCACTACACTTATAGATGGCAGGATGCCATAGGAAGTTTAAGTACAAACAATGTAATGAGCATACTCCTATAAAATGTAGATTATGGCAAATGTCACATTGGGATTCTTCATTACTCTTATTGAGACAATTGGAAAATTTATATTCACGAGGTCATCTTTCTAGAATTGTTATTGATGAAGCTGGAAAATTTATATTCACGAGGTCATCTTTCTAGAATTGTTATTGATGAAGCTATTGATATAGAAATTCATCTAAGTATGATCTATCCTCATTCTTTTGTTGTTACATGTTACAATGAACGATTTTAGCAAACCAAGCTAACATATATACAACTAAGTTGCCGAACCTAACTAAAAAAAATCGGTAGCACCTCCCCTAAAACTCGGACATCCACTCAGCAGACAAAAGACAATTAACAATATAATATCAACAATAATACAAAGTTCTGTTCAACAATATAATTCCATGGCATTATTACAACCAATTGAACCGAAATAACGATAATACTTGCACACAACAGCATAAACATAAGCAGCAATGAACCTAGGAGAGAGATACTTATGAGGGTAACAAGACATCTGACCTTTTTTTAGAGAAACTGGATGCATTTATTATTAATAATGAAATGGCACTAGAAGTCTAGAACAAACCGAAGAATCAAAACTACCATCGAGAAGAATTGTAAACCATTACATCCTCGATGAAGAACATGCACTATGTTTTTTCCCAATAGCAGAGTACAATATGCAAAATAAGACACAATCTGTTGGAGTTTCATAATGACATTTACAGAGCAACCATTTTGATTCAACCATCATATCAACATGGAAAAATGATAAAATTTGGGATAATCATCATTTTATCCACCAAGACCACCACCATTCCAACATAAGCAGCAATGAACCAAATTCACACTAAGCGGGAGCATATATTGCTATCTATTCATCACCGAATTGACAGCCATACTACCACACAGCTTCAGCGCATCAACAGAGAGATTGGAGGAAGAGAGGAACAAGAGGGGCCGTACCCGAGATGCGCTCGCTGTGCTGCTGAACCGCGTGGTCGGCCTCGCCGAACTCGGTGGCAGGGGGCAGGGAGGCAGGGCCGGGCAACGGGGAGGCGGGGACGAGGAGGACCGGGGCGTTGGAGGAGACCGAGGCGGCGATGAGGCGGCGATGAGGCGGTAGCGGCATCCTGGCGTCGTCCAGGCGGCGTCCGGGGTTGGCGTGGGCGGCGTCGAGGCGGCGTCTGGGGGCATGGGCGGCGATGGGGGAGGGGTGTGGGCGGCGATGGGGGCGAGGGCGTGGGCGGTGACTTTGGTTTAGGGTTCAGCGTAAAGGGCTCGGGGTTTAGGGTTCAGCGTGAAGGGCTTGAGGTGGAGGGACTTGTATATATGGTAGAAGTATTTGTGTCGGTTCAAACAAACAACCGACACAAATAGGTTTTCAGTGTTAGTTCCATATGAAAGCCAACACTGAAAGTGTATTATTTGTGTTGGTTTACACTAAGAACCGACACAAATACGCTTTTCAGTGTCGGTTCCATATGAAAACCGACACTGAAAGTGCATTATTTGTGTCGGTTCAAACTAAGAACCGGCACAAATAATCTTTTTAGTGTATTAATATAATTGGTATATATTTTATTTAAAAGGTAGGATTCCTAGTTTTTTTGATATTATAAAAATATCCCAAAATTGTAATCAACATGAGAATAATAACTAAAAGTCCACATAAATATATAATAGGTATATATTTTATTTAAAAGATAGGATTTCTAGTTTTTTTGATATTATAAAAATATTCCAAAATTGTAATCAACATGAGAAAAACAACTAAAAGTCCACATAAATGCATATTTTTGACATCATATTCTCATTATATATTTTTTACATCACATTGACATTACTCCTAGCTAATTTTCTTTCACAATTTGCCCTTCTTCATGATCATCGCGATGATAGGTAGCTTCTTCCTCAGTGGTTTCTTCCTTTAGCCTGATGCTTCCATCAACGAAAAGTGGCAATTCGTCAAACTGGTTGTACTCGTCCTCATCTATGACATTCTCAACTCCAACGATCCTTCTTTTTCCGTGAAGAACAACATGGTGCTTCTTATCTGCCGGGTTGATTACATAGAAGACTTGTGCTACTTGCTTTGCAAGTACGAATGGTTCATATGTGTATCCGACATGTTCAATGTTCACAATAGTGAAGCCATACTTGTCCACCTTCATACACTTTGGGAGTTGGACCCAATGACACTGAAACATTGGGATCTTAAAAATACAATAGTCGAGCTCCCAAATCTCCTCTATGAACCCATAGAAGCTGCTCTTCTTACTGCCTGTGCTGTCATAAGCATCTATGCGAACACCACTATTTTGGTAAGTGCTTTTGCTATATTGAGCTCTAGTGTAAAATGTATACCCATTTATATTGTATCCTTGCCATGTCACGATTGTACCTGATGGCCCCTTTGCCAACCACCTCAATGTAACACTCGTTTCTTTACCAGTCATGTGTTCCTTAAACCAATGATGGAACAAACAGTTGTGCTCTTTTGTTATCCAAACCTCTAATCGTCATTGGTTTTCCCTCCGTAGCACATCCTTGTGCAAGTCCATATACGAGGACACCTCAACTGATTGTTACAAGACTGTGAAATTTGCTTGTTCGAACAAAACATGATCGTAAGTATTTATTGATTTCTTTCCGATGAGCCCTTTCCCGGCTAGCCTGCCCTCATGTCGAGATACAGGCACACCAACCGGATCGACATTGTCCATGTAATCGACACAGAACTCGATAACCTCCTCAATTGCATAACCTTCTACAATACAGCCCTTCGGCCAAGATCGATTACGTACATATTTCTTCAGAACACCCATGTACCTCTCAAACGGGTACATTTGATGCAACAATACGGGGCCGCATGTCTTTATCTCATTCACAAGGTGAACAATGAGATGGACCATGATATCAAAAAATGATGGAGGAAAATACATCTCTAGTTGGCAGAGAGTCTTGACCACATCATCCTGCAGTTCACATAGTCCAACGGGATCGATGACCTTCTGTGAAATTGCGTTAAAGAAGAAACATAACCTCATTATTGTCTCTCGGACTTTGTCAGGAAAAATACCTCTAATTGCAACAGGAAGCATTTGTGTCATCATCACATGGCAATCATGAGACTTCATGCCAATTAACTACAAATCTTTCATCGAGACCAGTTTTTTGACGTTTGCGGAATAACCGGACGGAACTTTCACACCATGCAAGCACTTGCAAAGTTCTATTTTCTCTTTCTTGGATAGAGTGTAGCAAGCTGGGGGAAGATAAAGTCGGCCTGACCCGGTGTCTTGAGGATGTAGCTCGGATCTGATTTTCATATCTTCTAGGTCCTTTCGTGACTTGAGTCCATCCTTGGTTTTGCTAGGAATATCCAATAAAAGACTAATCAAGCTGTCACATACATTCTTCTCTATGTGCATGACATCGATGCAGTGTCGAACTTCTAAGTCTTTCCAATAGGGCAAGTCCCAAAATACCGATCTCTTCTTCCACGTGGTCTTCTCGGTTCGGGATCTCGATGTATTATTACTACATTTTCCAAGTACAACATTAATATCTTTAACCATATCAAATACTTCTTCCCCACGACGAGGCCTTAGAGCTAAACCGTTCTCCTTTGTTCCGTCAAATTGTTTCTTCATATTGCGGTAGGGGTGATTCCTTCGAAGGAACCTACGGTGACGCATATACACAGTTTTTCTTGAGTTGTTTAGCCACACACTATCTGTTCATCCAAGCACTGTGGACAGGCTTTTGCTCCTTTTATAGTACGACTATATAGGTTACCTAGGGCAGGTAAATCATTGATGGTGCAAAACAATAATGCACGTAGAGTGAAGTACTCTCGTTTGTACTTATCCCATACCTGCACACCTTCGTTTCACAGTATCATAAGATCTTCCACCAATGGTTGCAGGTATACATTAATATCGTTGCCAGGTTGTCTCGGCCCTTGAATAAGCAGTGATATCATAATATACTTTCGCTTCATACACAACCAAGGAGGAAGGTTGTAGATACAGAGAGTCACGGGCCAAGTGCTATGAATGCTACCCATATTACCGAAAGGATTCATTCCATCTGTACTCAATCCAAACCTTATATTCCTAGGTTCATTTTCGAAGTTGTTCCTGAAGAGCCTATCGATTGTTCTCCACTGGGCAGAATCAGCAGGGTGTCTCAGCTTTCCATCCCTCTTACGCTCTTCTGAGTGCCGTCACAACAATTTGGCGTGCTTTTTGTTTCCAAATAAACGCTTCAACCGAGGTATTACTGGCAAATACCATACCACTTTAGCAAGAGGTCCATTCTTCACCTCGATGACATTGTTGTCATCACTCTTACGCTTGTATCTCGATGATTTACATACCGGACATACATGCATGTCTGAATACTCTTTGCGATAGAGTATACAGTCGTTTGGACATGCATGTATTCTTTCTACTTCCAATCCCAATGGACATACAACCTTTTTTGCAAGATATGTGGTTTCAGGCAATACGTTTCCCTCTGGAAGCATGTCCGCTAAGAGATGTCACAACACCGTGAAACTCTTATCGGACCAACCATTGCTTGCTTCAATTTTAGTAGTGAAAGCACGGTGTCCAACTTTGTGTATTCCTCTTTACAACCCGGGAACAAAGGTTTGTCCGAGTCATCCATCAAACGCTGGAATTGATTAAACTCTCTCTGACTAGTGTAGTTCCTTTCTACATCGCGCAACATCTGAGCCAGATTATTGTCATCATCGACGAGCAACCTATCCTCATCGGATCCGTAACCAATGTCAACTACCATGTTGCTAGCTCCGTCGTTGATGATGTTATCACCTTCATGTATGATCTCTTCTTCACCGTACCTTGTCCAATATGTATAGCCAGGTAAAAACCCCCTTCGAATCAAATGCAAGTGGATATGCTTTTTGTCTGAAAACATCTTTTCATTCTTGCAATCAATATATGGACAATATATGTATTCCTTTTTCTTTTGCAACTTGTTCTCTTCGGCGAATCTTACAAAAGCAGAGATGCCGTCGATGTATTCTCAACTGTAACGGTCTGCACTGTACATCCATCTCCGGTCCATCTACAATTAATCAACATAAACGATTATAAAATAAACCTTAATTTGAACCACATATAAATTAACCTTAATTGAGCTAGATGTATGCATTAAATTTCAATTAAATCACTATAAATCAATGCTTATTAAAATTTAATTTAATATCTTAAATTTAATATATGTTTGATAATAATTAATTAACTAACAATAGTGGATGGACATAATTTTAATCTATATTATATAAAGCTAAGCAAAATTTGTCTAATGGAACTAGGTAATAAATTCATCATCTACAAAATGCTAGATCAATAAAAACAAACTAAATCTAAACCATAATATGAACTACATATATATTAACCTTAATTCAATTAGATGTAAACATTAAATTTCAACTAGATCACTACAAATCAATGCTTATTAAAATTTAATATATGTTTGATAATAATTAATTAACTAACAATAATATATGGACATAATTTTAATCTATACTATATAAAACTAAGCAAAACTTTATCTAATGGAGCTAGGTAATAAATTCATCATCTACAAAATGCTAGATCAATTAAAACAAACTAAATCTAAACCATAATTTGAACTAGATATAAATTAACCTTAACTGTACAAATCTAAACATTAAATTGCATACAGATCACCATAAAACAAGAGAGGAGAACAAATTACTCACCTTGAAACAACTAGAGGAAGTACAAACACTCCAAATACCGCAAATGAAATCTAAAATGGAGCTAGAAAGGTAAGAAGGAAGAAGCAGCGATCGGTAATGAGCAGGAGCGGCGATCGGTAATGGAGCAGGAGTTGCAAGCAATAGCATTATATAGGGCGTATTATTAGTGTCAGTTATAGTATACAAACCGACACTAATAATGTATTATTTGTGTCGGCTCCATTTACGAACCGACATTAATAATTGGAAAAAATATTTGTGTCGGTTTGTAATTACAATCGACACTAATAATTTTATATCTGTGCCGATTCCATTTACAAACCGACATAAATACTATTTGTGTCGGTTTGAATTACAAACCGACATTAATAAGTAATTATCTGTGTCGGTTTGAATTACAAACCGACACAAATAATCTTCCAGCCATTTTGAGTTTTAGAATCGGCACAAAAACTTTATCTGTGTCGGTTCGAAAAAACCCGACACAAATAAGCCTACACCTATTACATGTTAGTGTTAGTTTGTGTGTATCGATGTCCACTCCTGGCAAGTTGGCCTTCTTAGCTTTTATAGCTACTGAATACTCCATAAAACAAGACCGGAAGGTTTCCTGGAAGCGCACCGATGCCACGTCGCCCCGATTTCCCGACCGTCCGATCGTGCACACGAGCGACCGAGATTTCTCCACGTCGCCCCGCGCCAAACCATAGCATAAAACGGAGTCGCCCGTCGTTTGCTCGCCCGAGAGGGGCGCGTAGCGCAGCGGTAACGGTGTTCGTCGTCTCTCCATGGGCGCAGGTTCGAGCCCCGCCAGCACTCTCGCGCGCGCGATTTTCTCCCTGCGATGCGTGGCCAGCTCGCGTGCGCGTGCGACGCGTGGCGCATCGGTTTTTTGCCGATAAATTTATCTGAAAGTTAGAGTGAAGCAGTAGGCCGAGCCAGGCTCGGCTCGGCTCGATGCGGCTCGGTCTAGTGGCGAGCTCAAAAAACCGGCTCGGCTCGTCTCGGGGTCGGCTCGCGAGCCGGCTCGTTGGCTCGCCGAGCTAGGACATTTTATCAGGAAATTAAGTATTTATACAATAATTAATGTATTTGCAGTGAATAATATTAACTTACTAGTTATTACTAAATAATAATAGTTGCTTAGTTGCTCTCTATCACACTTGTAGGAAATGGAATTGTCTCAACATCATCTTTTTCCTAAAAATATAAGTCATTAGTCATACTAAATTTCCTGCATGGGCTGGGCCACCAAGCCAATTTGGCTCGCGAGCCGGCTCGGTGTTTTTGCGAGCCTGAAAAGTAGGCTCGGCTCGAGCCCGGTCCGAGCCACGAGCCTGTCCGAGCCGAGCCACGAGCTTATTTTCCAGCCCTAGTCTGAGTTTTCAAAATTGCATGTAAGTCCTGTTTTTTACGAGAAAACCCTTTCTTAGCGCAAAAGCCCTCCGAAAAAACAAAAAAAACCTCAAAAAATCCGAAATTGCATGTAAGTCCTATTTTTTACGAAAAAACCCCTTTTTTGGTGCAAAAGCCCTTCGAAAAAACGCAAAAAAAACTCAAAAAATCCAAAAAAAGATGGCTTATCTATTTTCCCGCTCTAATCCATTTTCCTTTTAGCAAAACGTTTTTTAAATAGTTCCGGGTCTTGGCCCTCCGAAAAATTGCAAAAAAAAAAAACTCAAAAAATCCAAAAAAATATGATTATAAACGATCGCGTGCGCCGCGCTAAGCTTTCTAGTTGAAAAGATTATCGAATACCTAAGAAAAAAATTATCAGAGCCATTCACCCCGTCTGATTTCGATCCTACGTTCGCAATGCTAACGCCAATGATTGCACATTGTATTTTTTCTTCTTTTTAGACTTCCACGGAGACTTCATTCGCTGAGAACCGATTGCAAGATGCGATCGTAAGGTCTGTTTTGAGAGAGAAAAATATTTTAGCTCCGTTGTAGTGAGTGTGACTCTGAACTGGCAGACCTGCTGAACTGTCCTTAACTAAGACGACACACCCCTGAAGCATATAGCTTAAAAATACCACGAGTTAGGTTGACAAGAAATGAGCTCCCATCCATCACTCACTCACAGTCTAACAGAGCATGAAGAAATGAAAGAAAGAAAGAAAGAAAGAAAGAAAGAAAGAAAGATGAGACATGGCGACGCGGAGATCCAATCTCCCAGATCTCCCAAAATTTGCAGTGTCCTGAGATCGGTAAAACAAGCAGGGCGTTCACGTGGGCTGCGGCAACGATGGAAGAAAATAATTAAGTGGGTACAGGACGTCCAAAGAGATCCTTTTGGAGCTTGCATCTTGGCATATGCTGGTGTGGTATGCATTACTGCATTGTTACAATCATCAAACTCATTTCAGTAATCAGGTCCTGTTTGGCGGAGCTCCAGATCCCAGTTTCATCTTAGATCTGAAATTTGTAGGCTAAAATAAAGAGAATTAAGTTTATATTTTTATTTTAAAATGTAAACAAGATAGCCCACCTAAACACTTTTAATATATACCAGATCCACGAATTTGATCTAGCTCCGGGATCTGACGGAGCTAGGAATACCAGATCCACGAATTTGATGGAGCTGAAGCTCAACCAAACGGAGTCTATAAGAGCATCTCCAGCAGAGCCCCTAAACCAGCCCCTAAACCTTAAAATAGGGAGTGTAGTAAAAAAAAACAGATCCAGCAGGGCCCCAACTCAAGCCCCTAAAATTAGGGGGCCCCTAAATTTGCCTCCTCAGCCCCAATTCCCAGGGGCCCCAACTCAAGCCCCTAAAATTAGGATGCTCCTAAATTTGCCTTCTCAGCCCCAATTCCCAGGGACACGAGTACAACCCCTATTATTGAAGATAGGGAAATACATGAGAGGCTTCGAAAATTTTATCATGTTTTGAAAATTTTAAATTTAAATTTGAAATATCATGTTTTTAAATTGGAAATGTTAATATGCTTATGTTTTATGTATTACAAATATTTTTTATTGAATTTTAGTGGTGTCAAATGAAGATTATACATAGCGGATATGTCAAAATAAGAGAAAAAGTAAAATAGGGGCTGAGATTTAGGGGTCATTCTTTGAACTTGTCTTCAAAACAGGACCTCAAAAAATAGGGGGAGTCCCTAAATCCAAAATAGGGACCCTGTTTTAGGGGCCCTTGCTGGAGATGCTCTAAGTAGTTGTGAATACAGTGGGCCTCTAAGATATTAAACTCACTGGCATGTGGGGCCTTCGGACTGCTCAGCGATCCAGTGTCCTTAGTGGCTAATAAACAGATCGAAGACCAGAGTGGCCAGGTTTGTTTCTGGAGGATGAGGCAATGCTACTATGCTAGGGTACCAGTCAGCTGAGCCCACATGAGTCTCTCTCTCCCATTGTCACTACAGCTATGTCTAGCACTAGTGCAACGATTGTTCGTTACCATTCCAGCAAATCCTAGCAGAAAGTTCAAACCTGTTCATCACCTGCAGTCAGCAGTAACAAGTGAGGTTTAGAAGTGCAGTAGATATAATAATGACTCGATCGTACGTTTTTGCTGCCAGTTAATTCGATTAGTTCTATATCATGAAATGTTTACCGCGGGAGTTGAACTATTTTCTGTTGAAGTCCTGTATTTCGAACGGGGCTTCAGAACTCAAACCTCCTAGCTAGAGACCAAGGGGCCAAACTAACTTCAACTGCAGTAATATAGCTGAAAGTATTTTGATTTGTTAAATGATAAAGCTTTATCTTGTAGACCGTATAGATGCTCGGCAACTGCTCCATCCGAAAAGGAAGAGAGTAAAAACTCCCAAAACGCTTGATTTAGTACTACAAAGAAAACGAAGCACTAAGGAATAAGGAAATGGTGGCCACCAGGTACTGAAAACCGGCAACCCATACCTTGGCACCATCATCATCTTGTTGAGAACTCGCATGTACTTGTGCCTAACCCATCATCATCTTGTTGAGAACTCGCATGTACTTGTGCCTAACCTTTTTATGGGTCTCTAACTCTAAGATCATCTCTAACAGCAAGTCTGAATCTCTGTATACAGAATTTCTCAAAAAAGATATATTCTTATATATCTTCTCTCTCTAACAGCATTCTCTAAATCTCATTTTCTATTTTCTTCCTCCTATATTATAATGATATTTCATAACCGTCATCTGAGCAATGTTTATTTTTTACTAGAAAAATTCGAATAACTATTTTTAAATGCAGAAAATTAAAAGTTAAAGTTTATTCTAACGGTTATACTTTAACGGCTATGTTGTAATGGTCACTTGCATTTTTTTTTGTAACGGTTATATTTTTTGGGTTATATATACATAGTCATTTGCACTTTCAAGTCTTGTCCATTTCTGAATGTTCACTATTTAGCATATTTCAATGAGTCGTCCCAATTTGGTCAAGCATTTTCTCTCAGAAGACTCATCATCGAATGACGATGATGAATCTCTTCTTATAGTAGCATACCTAGCACAAGAGCAAGATGAGTGTGTGAATGCTTGACGCCATAGGGTTCTGTTTTTGGCTATCAACACATAGATTGCAAAAGAGAGGACGGGCATGCCAGGCTATATCGATACTATTTTGCTGATCCTCCGGTCTACGGCCCAACCTTCTTTCGGCGCAGGTTTACAATGAGAAATACTTTATTTCTTTGCATTTTTGGTTGATCATTTTGTCCATGGCTCATTCTTCTTTTCGACGCAAGTTTCGAATGAGTCGTTCTCTATTTCT
The DNA here is from genome assembly GCA_036346355.1 of Rhipidocladum racemiflorum. Classification (NCBI taxonomy): domain Eukaryota; kingdom Viridiplantae; phylum Streptophyta; class Magnoliopsida; order Poales; family Poaceae; genus Rhipidocladum; species Rhipidocladum racemiflorum. The sequence continues at coordinate 77,484,819 of CM070583.1, read as the reverse complement.
TTGCATATTGCATGCTATAGAAGCCCATGATGATTATTTTGTTCAAAAAAGAAATTGTGCTGGAATTGTCGAGTTGTTTTCTTTACAGAAGATAACTACAACATTCAGGCTGTACTCCATCTCTTTGCAGCAATTCATTTGACTGTATGGCAACTTGCTCAAGGCTGCGGGCTATAGCTTCGATGTCAACCATGAAGCTATTGAGTTCATTGCAACATGAACATGTGTTAGGACTAAAATTGTCTTTTGCAATTTTCTTAAGATCAGATACGATGCACTCTATTTCTTTTATTGTCCAAAGCCTTCACTGTGTTTCTTTGGATCCTTGTCCATCTACATACATTACAAGTAGTTAATATTGGCACTAAAAGAACTAAACTACCCCCATTTTTGTCTGTTTAAACTCCCATAAAATCATGCGTCCATGACCACAGAAAGACTGAGAACGCAATAAACACCTAATCAAAGAACCTTTATTTTACACATTGTAAAGAAAACTATTTAGTCTCAACAACGGTAAAGTAGGAATACAGTTGGCATGAAAATTCTTGAACATAAATATTTAATAAGTTGTCCATATATGACAACGAGTATCACATGTATAAGTGAAAAAGAAAACTACCAAAAACCATGGTTTGCACAAAGAACAGTCCTTAACACACAATCCACAGGTATACTTTGACAAAACTTTGCAGGCTCAGTATCACTAAAACATATTAGCAAATTTTATTACACAGTGCATACAAAGGTGCACCTGTACCAGTACCACATCCTAGGCTTCGTAGTTGATAATATTAGGTATGAAAAGGTCAGCTAAGGAAATCAGTGAATGTTCATATGTTTTACAGCATGTAGCAGTTGTCTGGAGCTTACTAGTGCAAAGAATATAGGCTTATGAAAGCAATTTTTTGTAACAGCAACTTTACCCATCTGTATGAGCAATATGGAATAGATTCACTCAACTGGCCATAGCTAACATATTCAAAAATCTCTTAACAGAAAATGAATCAACTCAAGTTTAAATATGCGAGTGATACGGGCATACAGCCGTCAAGGATACTACTAAAGTTGGATCACACCTCGAGGCTTCAATGCTGACAAGTACCATACCATTATTAAATGGGCACGATGCGCAAAATCAAGGAGAAAATCATCAGTTCATCAAATCTCCCACCCGAGATCTACTCCCATCGTTCTGTTTCAATGATGAACGATGCCTCACCCAACATTTCCAATCCAACACACATCTAATTCATCGTAACAGACATGCAAGAAGAACATACGAAGTTACAAACCACTGTGGTAGAATTCAACCACTGAAAATTGAACCAACTCCAATCACCAACACAAACTACTGAAGATTACAACAACAATTGAACCACAACGGCTAGGATTTGCCAGATCCGTTGCAATATCGACTTCATACCTCAGATCCATTAGTAGTTTAGGGTTCGTACCTTACGGATACAGTCAATCCGCTGCGCCTAAGGTCGAAGAGGACGACGGCATGCGGACCGGGTCGTGGACGAAGAGGACGACGGCGACGCGAACCAGGTCGAGGTCAAAGCTGCCTAGGCCTCTTCGTGTGCGGGACGGAACGGCGCTGGGCCTCCTCGACGGCGCGGGACGGAGCAGTGCTGGCCTCCTGCGGGGTCCTCGTGGGCGCAGGAGGGACCAGTAGTAGCCCTCCAAGTCGCCACCGAGCAGGACTGGAAAGGGAGAAATAATCATAAGATTTCGGGATTCTCTCTCCTATCCCTAAAGATAGTGGCCGAGATTGAGAATCTGTTGGAGTTCGGTTTTTGCGATACTGTGCTATGAGTTCCCCATTTTCTCGGGTAAAAAATGGGATAGAGAAACTTTTTGAGATGGTCTAAGCTAGCTCTAGTAACCTTGGTCTTTGCAATGACCCCACAGAGCAATATAAAACTGCCTGGATCTTGCTCCAAATGCTTGATAACGATGCATGATCGGCCATCCATTGTTATCTTCTCCGACGACACAGATCAGCATTTTAATACGATTCTGCCCATATGGAATCCATCGAGCTAAGTCGCGTGCTAATTTTCACCCGAGGCATTGCGAGCCATGTGGCTGCACGTGTGCACGATCGTGTTAATTAGTGAAACCCCTGTAATAATTACCTTGTTCCCACTGTTTGTCTAACTTCCGCACCAAACGCTGACCAACTAAAGGTGAAGGAGTAAAATGTCCTATGTGGCACCCCATTTTAATTTGTGATCTAGTTCAAATGCATCCCAAAATTTGTCTTTTTTGTAACTTCTAGCATAGGAGGAATTTGATCATGAAATTTTATACGTAGATGGGGTAAGTTGAGATGTACATCCATGATTTTTTTTCCAGAATTTTTTGAAACTTTTTTTAGTAGGGTTGCACGGTGGTTGCACGAAAACTTTAATTACACTGGATATTTTGCCTTTTTAAAAGGATCTTTGAGTTTTGAGAACAGAATAATTTGGCATGTACTCTACTGGTTCCCGAATAAATGCCGTTTTAGGATTTTACACGTATAGAAATGATTGAATCATCATCCTTCATTAACTTACTTATTGCGCTGGATGGTGTGTGTTACTCTAATTCATAGTAATAAATAATATTGAGAAGAATGGATGATCAAGGTATGTAAATAAAAAATAGTTAAAATTTATTTTAAAATTATAGAAAATATTTATTTAAAATAAAATTTAAAAGCTAAAATGTTATAGTCGGACGGGAGAGAGTAATATATGTCTCACCCAGGGTTCACAAACCGACGAAAACCACTCGAAAATCGCGGTTTTCGACCGTATCGAGCCGGTTCGAAACCCTAAACCAGTCGGTAAACTGGTTCAATTAAAAAAATAATTCAAAAAAATCAAAAAAATTTGTAAAAGTTTATGCGATGTAAACCGATCGAAAACCGGTGAAAACCGAGCGATTTTTTTCGAAAAAACCGACGAAAATCGCTCAAAAAACCGATCGCCCAAAATGTTCAACTCGCCGATCGGTTTTTCGAGAAAACCGAATGGTTTTCGTTTTTTTTTAATTTGTTTTGAATGTTTTTTGTTCAAATGCTCGGTTTTGAAACTCTTCGGTTTCTAACGATTTTCCAGCGATTTTTTGCTCGATATTTTCGAATTTCCAATTTCGGTTTTCCATCGGTTTTTTCGGTTTCGGTTTGGTTAACCCTGGTCTCACCTCCCAAGGACAGGCGCCCTGAGAATTGTGTGCCGAAGATTGGAGTTTGTGTGTGTCATATCCGAGGATGCTATTCTTGTGCTTCCTTTGAGAATGTCAGTACCATGTATCCACGCACAAGAGAACATAATTATTGAGATAAAAAGAACTTCGCGATGGCATAAGCTTTAGCTGTCTTAATCCAAGAACGGCTTTCAGAGAGCAATTATCCGACGAATAATTAGCCACTAGCGAGCATGTTATGTAGCCGTGTGATTCGTTATTTTTGGAAGCTTTCGATCTTCTCTTTTCTGTCAGCAGTAGATCTGGGCATCGGACCAGGCCAAGCCGGTACGGCACAAGCTTGGTGTGCTATGGATTTAGACCGTACCGTGTTGACCAAGCACGATCAACCCATCATGCCGCATCAGCACAGTCCATTATACGTATGCCATGATAGCCTAAACTCAGTCCATTTGCACTGTGGACTCCTCCCTTTCCTTGTAGACTCCCACAGTCTCACTCCCTCTTTGCCACCCCATCGGCTCACGCCTCTGTGTCGATATTCAAGACTCGAGAGTCACTAGATCGAGCTTACGAATATAATTTAAGTTGATTTTATCTAACAAATCAAAGATTGAAAAGGTAGAAAAATAGGAAATTTTTTTTAAAATATATTATATTTTATTCCGAATTGCAGAAATAAATGTCTTTCGAAAGAAATTACGCTTTATAAATGCATCGCTCGTCCATCGGCGATATAAACTTGTCGCCCGATGGGCCGAGCGGCGAGAGGCTCTTCGTGTTTTATCGCCCGTTAGGCGAAGCGGCGAGGCTTCGTCGCCCGATCAACGAGCAACGGCTTAAAAATCCCCGATGGGCGAGCGGCGAGATAGCATGCGGGAGTTCTGTCGCCGATGGACCGGCAGTATATTTTATAATCGCTGCCGTTCGGCCTACAGAGGCATCGAAGGAGGAAAACAAAAAGAAGAGAGAAAAGAGGAGAAGAGAGGAAAAAGAGAGAGGGAGAAAATTTACGCGATTTTTGAGCCCGTTACTTCATACTCGTGTAATTTCTCGTTCTTTAGTTTTTGTATTTGTAGATCTAGAAAATCTAGTTAAGAAATGTAGTTAGATGTAGAAAGATTTAGTAAACCTAGTTTGTAGTTATATGTAGTACGGACATAGCAAATCTAGTTAGGTGTAGGTAGATTTAGCAAACCTAGTTTGTAGGTATGCGATGAGTCGTTCTAATTTTTGTAGCGATGAGGTTATGATTTAGTAGAAATGATTTTAGATCTTGGTTTGTGTGCGTTGATATATCGAATGTAGATACTTTGAGCGGATAGAAGTATTCATTTCTTAGGAATGCAGTTGGGTACATATAAGCGAAAGTAGTTTGATGTATGTCGAGTAGAAATTAATCGTCTGTAATGTAGTTACAGAGTTGTTCAATTCTTTAGTAGTAGATCTATTGAATGTAGATATTGTATACCGATACGAATACATCCATATACATATTCAATTCTTACGAATGTAGTACTATAGAGATAGCGATTATTACGATCGTAGATATGTATTGTTAGAAATGTTGCAAATTCTTGTACGATTAAATAAGTAATTTTGTAGCATATAGATATACCAACGCAAAGTTGGGGGTCGTAATATTTTTACGGAAAGTATTTAATTCGTGGGTGAATGAATGGATTTGCAGATATGGCGTAACGAGTTCAATTTAGAATATATTATGGCGAAGGGGTTGTAATGTATGGTTCGGAGGGTGCAGATCTAAGTAACTTCCAAGTATGTAGACGAAGTTTGAGTAGGGTCGAAGAGCGCACATTTTCTTCATGATGAAGTGGTTGTATTATACTTTTCGGATGGAAGAAGAGAAGTGGCAGCTGAAGGTATTTTGCCTCAGTAGTATGCGAGAACAATCCATTTTGTTGGGAGCTAGTTGAGTTGAAAGGAACCGCATCGTGGAGATCATATGTGAGGGACAGAGCAACGGGGATGGAACCGGGTGCTTTTAGTGCAAGCCTATGCCCGGATGTAGCCCCAGCGGCCAGGACGGTGGGGAATGTAGTCAGGCTCAAAATGAGTTAAGTTTTGGTGACACCGAAATTGGGGATCTAGCCGTGGGCGATACATCCAGGCAATGACGAGGACATTATTTGCGAAAGTGGCGAACAATCTGAATTTGGGGAGGACGAAGCAAATGTTGGACAAGTAGCGCTGGGAGTAGCAGACGAAGGTGAGCAAATTGATGAAATAACAGTTAGGATGGAAGAGAAAGACCTTGAGTACGGCATAGCAGAAGTGGAAGACGACGATGAGTCCGACGAGGAAGATGGAGGTACGGAGCCGCCTGTGCCAGCCGAGTGGAGCACACATCAATTTGATAGGTTGGTTGTTAATGAAACCAACGACATACGTTGGCAGTTACAGCTCTCTTCGCATATAAATCCTCAACGCCCAATAACCCTAAGTTTTATAGTCGCGCACAAACCATGTAGTCATTTTCTTTCCTGTTGAGCCATGAAAGCCAGCCTAGATTGCATCTGCAAAGCTGTGTACTCCACTGCCATGACCCGTCGATGTCATCTTCAATGATGTGTACTCCACTGCCATGACCCGTCGATGTCATCTGTAAAGCTGTAAAAGCGGCATGCATCTGTCGATGTCAAGCACAGCCACAGTTGCAAGGGAATCCGATGCTCCTGCATTTTTCTTTCCTGTCGGGGACCGCGAAAATTCGAATTTCAAAATGAAAAAAAAATACCGCAACGGAAAGCCGCGGTTTTGCAATGTTACTGTTCAGCCAGGCCCCCACCTCGCGCGCTAATGCTCCGCCAACTGGTGGCCACTCCCAAGCCACTGCCATGCGCAGCGGACCCCCACGAAGCGCCGCGCAAACGCTGCCACGTGCCGATTTTCTGTCTTGGCCCCTCGCCCCGCACGATGATGTGCTGCCAGCTGTCTCGTTTCTCCCTTGCACCCTACCTATAAATTGCAAGGCCGCCTGCACTTATATCAGGCAAAAGCGATACATTGCTCCGAGTTCATAAAGTTTGGATTGAGTTGAGAAAACCCAAAGCGCAAAGAGGAGAACTGGTAGTTTAGCTTTCCTTTTTTCCAAGATTTTATTTCGGCGTCTTGTTCCACAGGTATTATTTACAAAAGTTATTTTGTACGGTGAGTCACATTGTTGTGTTCTTGGTTCAGTACACATTAATTTGTACTTTTTATGCTTCTTATTGATGTTTTTGCTTCGTGTAGACACCGACTTAAGTGTTCATTCGTTCTGTGAAAGCCATGTCGAAGGCGTCGAGCTCAGTGGTTGCCAATGCAGGGCGGGTAATTTGCCCTAACTGCCATGTGGATGCTCAAACCTGCTACTCCACCACTGCGCCAAATAACGGACGAGCGTTCTATAGATGCCCAAATTTATTTGTACGTTTAAATGTATTTCGATATCTTCATATTTCGATGATTATTCTCTTGCTCCAGTTTTAAATAGCCATGCTCACACTGTCGTGTAGTCTACCGGATGCCAATATCAGCAGTGGGCAGACGGTATAAATACACCGACATCTTTAAACAGGACGCTTCCAATGGTAGAGCAGAGGACGGATCTCGCAGAATTTAATGTGCTAACCAGTGCGAGAATTACCGCAAAGAGAGGGAGTTCGGCCTGAACAAAAAGAAAACCGTGAAGTGTATGATCGCTTACTTGAGGACGCCGTAAAAGATAACCACGAAGCTGTAAGCCCTGATTTGGTTGTTCCTCTTGACGGCCCTAGCGTTGAAGACTACAAACGTGACCGTTGGGAGTTTTTCGAAGAAGAGGGTGTTGAATTCTATGATAGTGATGATTCTGGAAAGTTCTAAAGCCGCTCAACATTGCATCCATTTGTATGTTAGTTCTTATTCACAAGAAATGTTGTTGTAGTTGTTCTCCCTATTGTACTTTGTAATATGAATGTCATGCTTATTGGTAACTCAGATTTGTCATCAGATTTGTTGCACACCAAACAATACAAGGAAGAACGAATTTTCAATTTTTAAAAACTGCAGTGATTATTATAAACAAACAATGACAACAAAAACAAACAACAAACCGTAGCAAACGCACGCTTACCACTACAGTCATTATTATAAACAAACAATGATATTAGCACTTAGTCCATACACCATGAGTTTTCTCATCCCATTCAGTTGTATTTTATAATCCAAGCAAAGGCTGCCTGGTACGTCCTGTGAAAGCATTGCTGGCAAAGCCTGTAGGACATATCATGTCATAATCATGTCAGTCAGTTCCTGTCCGAAATGTCATGTCAAATGCATGTGTGCCAGATATTGCCTGAGTCGTCCCGTCAAAGCATAGCTGGCACCTCCCTCCAAGATACAAAGCTGCGTGCATATGTCGGTATCAAGCACAGGCAGAGCTGCAAAGGAATCCGATGCTCGCGGATTCCTTTTAAGCTTCAAGTCTGTCGCTCTATCTGGCTATTTAACCCCCTTCATGCCTTCGCAGCGTTGCATCGACCAAACCACTGCTCCAATATAACAAAGAGAACCATCACCGCCAACCCAAACGAGCAGCACCAATGGAGTTCCCCTCGCCCCCAAGGCACAACGTTGTCGAAACAATCCCCGAAGGCACGGAGGTCCCCATGTGCCTATGCGGGGATCCTTGCCGCTTCCGGCGATCATGACAACTCATACACTTACGGTATGAGGTATCGAGCTGCCGCAACCACGACTCCGAGCCAACGCTGGGATGCGGATGCGGAGAAGCCCGGTATGTTCATACTCACATTTGGTGCTTGCTCCCAATTCATACATGTTGTAACACCGTGTGATGTGATTAATTGCAGCCTCCATCGCGTGCGAGTTCATCCGATTCTATGACGCGAACAAACTCCCGAGATGGAGAGGAGGCGGAATCGGAGTACTCGCATCGAGGGCTATCGTGGAGCAAAGATGGTGTGAGCAGGATGAGGAGGAGAAGCGCCAACAACATTTGGAACATATGCATGCACAGAGGGAGGCCGAACGGCAGCGCCATGCAGCGGAGAGGGAGGCTGAGCGCGAGAGAAAGCGTGAGAGGGCAGCTAGGGCCAGGCGGCAGAGCCGAAAACTTGCGTAAGGGAAAATATCCTCGTTGCACTCAAGAAAGCCCAAGAGAAGGGCCCTTATTGCTGTTTCCTCCGCCTAAGGCATGTTACGTTTAGTCCCGTATACTCGGTAGAGTGTGCCATACATACCATTGTTGTTTAGCATTTCTAAGCCGTATGCAATTCAAGACATTCTTATTGCTCCCCATCTATCGGTCCAGATAAAGGTACCGCATATATATTTCACATCTTTGAAGATAACTACACGAAGTCTTCAAAAAATAATTACGAGTTGACCGGGAGTGAAGAAGGGCCACCTAAAAACCGAATCAGTATTTTCTCATGCTCGCATCGAAATGGCTTCTAAACCGATGGTTTCAACGAAATGGCATCATAAAAGCAAAAATTTCTAGCGACACACGTATAAAACTGAAATTTGTTGCGACATTTATTTCTGCAATTTGGAATAAAATATAATATATTTTTTAAAAAAATTCTCATAAAAACTAACAAAAATATCAAAAATGGTATATGTCGCCCGTCCATAGGGCGACATCAATAATGTCGCCCGTCCATCGGGGGATTTTTAAGCTGTCGCCTGTTGATCGGGCGACAAAGCCTGTCGCTAAATCTAACAGGCGACAAACACGAAGGCCTCCTGTCGCCCGTCCATCGGGCGACAGGCTTATATCGCCCGATGGACGGGCGACAGACGTATAAAACTGTAATTTCTTTCGAAAGACATTTATTTCTGCAATTCGGAATAAAATATAGTATATTTAAAAAAATTTTCGAAAAATAGAATAGTATTTTATTAAGTGCGGGTATTTACAGAGTGCAAACTTAGAGTCGAGAACTAAAAACTAATACTAATCTCTTGTCCTTAATCACACCGATTATCCTCCTAATCCTTGCGGAAGCCTCCTATTTATAGCAGATGAAGGGATGACAGTTTTGTCATCTTCTAAGAGGTGTTTTCCCGCCAAAAGGTGTCTTCCTGTCAAAAGACAATTTTTTTATAAAGAGTCATCTCTTCATAGGGAGTAACTTTCAAAACGGTTGTCTGTACCTGTCAGAGAAAGCGTCTCTCACACGCCAGTTTTATGCGGTGGTAACTTCCTTCCTGACCTCATCCAAGTCGGGGCGAAAGCTTATCCTATATCTGTCCTGAATGCTGGTCGGGGTAACTAGGGCATACCATATCTTCGACTAATACTTTGTACACTGGTAGAGAATATTTTCATATGACTAGATTTAATTCTAGTTGAAATCATAACCAGGTAATTTGTCCTATCTTTATTTATGAGCTCTTTTTCCTTATGAGACTGTAGGCCTAAAAATAGAATAAGGTATATTAATCATCGTCAGCTAGCCCCTAAGGCTCGAGTAAATGTGCGCATTTACTCAAGACTTTTCAATTTCCAAGACGCATTATGGGGTCTCATACTAATCATGTCACCGTTTCAGTTTCCGGTAGAGAAATCTTTTGCGATTTCTTTGGTATGGAACCGAAGAGATAACTATCCTAAAGGACAGTATAAGTAGACGGGGTGAGGCTTCCCTCAAACTCTTCAAGCCTTCAGATATTTGAGCACAAAAACTTCTTTCAAGTTCTTCTGCTTTCTTTCTTCTTGGTTTTGTTAGGCTTTTTATATTTCATTTTTTCTGAAAAACTGAAGAAAGTTTGAAGCTCTACACCTTTCGGATTCTTTCCTCATTTGTGATGGAGAAATCTTTTTTTACTCAAAGTAAGAAGGATAATGTTCCCCTCATTTTCAAGAGAAAGAGAACTCCTATTCCAGACGTCAGGACAACTAACGCTCCTTGGCTATCCTAGAGCGTGGACTTGGGAGTATGCTTCAAGTAAGTCTCTTCTTTCTCTTTTTTACTTTATTAGTTTTGAGTATTTTTAATCTTTAGAACTAGTATAGTTTCTTCTATTTATTTTTTATGTATTGATTTTTCTATTTTTAGTCCCTCAACTGCACCTCAGATTGCCATTGAAGCAGATCTTAAGGTGGATCATTTGGTCGGTGCTGTACCAAGCAATATGGATCCATCTTCGGTACCTACTAAAGAGGTTGCCGACCAACGCTGAACCTGAGGATCCTCTTGTTACTGGAGATGAGCCTCTGGTCGATAAGATGCCTACTGTAGTCGAGGAGGTTCATACATCTCCAAGAGTGGCAGAGGAAGTGATCGGGATAGCCAAGGAGATGGTTATTGCTTTGAACTGCGAAGAGAGACCAGTGGATGTGGTCACAGCAATGACCATGGCCACTGAGATCAGTCTTGTCTCATCTTCTTCTGGTGTTGCTAACCAAGAGAAGTATTTCAAGCAAGTTTGTTAAAACTTGCTTTCTAAGATATTCTTCTTACTTTTTCTTTATTAAATTTTAAGAGAAATAAAGTGTATATTTGATTCTCTTCTTGCTTTGTAGTTTTTGCAAGAGGCATCCGACCAATTAGGTCGGTGATTCCATACGTCAATGAAATCTGAAGTAGAGAAAATCACAAAAAAAAAAGTAAGTTGGTCATAACTACTTTCCTTTTCTTTTGATTTTATTCTAATTTATCTATTCAAAAATAGATCATAAGAAAGAATAATAGAGCTAGAGAAAAAGCTCTTGGTGGCAGAAAATACCGCCAGGGGCTATGAATTTAACATCATTAAGCTTAAGGAAAAACATCAATTTAGTGAAGATAAGAACTTTAGACTAGAATAGGCCTTTAAGCAAAATGATGAACGAGTAAAAAAGCTCGGTTAAGAGCTCCAACTCATCATTCTCTAGAAGGATACCGAAGTAGAAAGTAAGTAACTTTTATCGACTTAATAATGTTTTGTTATTTGTTTTTAAACAATAACAATTTGATCTTGTTTTTGTTTTGTCAGAATTAAAAAATATATATAATAAAGACCAAGGAACATTATCTCTCCCAAGGAGAAGCAAATAAGATGAAACTGATAGAGCTGTGTTCCAAGGCACAAGAAGAAATGGAGATCTTCAATGAAGAAAAAAAAAGGATTCAGGTAGTAAGTAAATCTGTCTTGAGTTTTATTTTTGTTCAGTTGAACAAGATATTGGCGGATTTAGAAGGAAAACAAGTTGAACTTGCAAATTCAAATCCGTCAGTCGACGAGCTGATTGCGGGGACAAAGGATCAGCTAAAGATTATCAACGATCATGTTCTTGTTGTGCTAAATACTCTCAAGTCAGCACTTTGAGGAACTATTGCCTTTCATATCAATGCCTTTTTATGAAATTGAGGCACTTTTATAAGAACGCCATTAATCTGGAAAAACTAGCGCCCGACCTGCTGTTTTCAACTGAAGAAGAGAATTTACATTTATGATTTTCTGAGATTTATCCTAGATTTTCTAGAGTTTATAAATGCCGTTTTGTTATTTTTAAATTTATAAAATTAATTTATTCATAAAAAAATAAAAAATATTCTAAAAATAATTTCCCTAGTTTTAAAATGTTCCAAAGTATTTTTGAGAATTTTTTTTGGAATTTTTTTAACTCTAATTGATATTTTCTATAAAGCCATTTGTATTTCTAAAATTATTTTAATTCAAAGATAAATGTAAATTCTCCCTTCTAGTCAAATTTTCATCAAACAACAGTCACCCCACATGCAAGGTCCCCAAGACAATTACTTTATCCTGTTTGCATTCAATCAATATAGTACAGAATGACAAAAGGTTGAGTATATTCACAAAGCACTGATAGCCAGTCGGTGCAAACCGACTAGGCTCGTCGAAAATGATATCCTAGAAAACAATATCACCGCTACAATGCCATAGACTCACCGACGATTATTTCAGAGATACAAAGCCACGGATCACTAAATGAGACAATTCACCAAATGGTCCCGAGACGCAGCCAATACTACACAAAACCACAGAATCAGCTCCCTGGCCAAGGGGAATAGCTTCACCAAGCAAGCTTCGAAGGACTTGCTACACAATTAACCCAAACCGAATACCAATACTCATTGAACCGAGACAACCAAGATCAATCAAGCACTCAGTAGCAGAGAGATAGGGGATTATTTTATCTTATGTTCATGGGCCGGGCAGCCCAGTTAGCTCATATATATACAACGAAAATCAGGGAGCTATTTTATCTGATGTTACAACCTTAGTGGTTTGGATCTAAGTTTTTAGTTTAGGGGGTTAAGTGGCCAGAACACCAAAGTTCAGATATGAAATAGACTTCTTTCTGTAAGAATCATTGTTACTGTCCCAGCGCATCAGTGTCACATCTAGCCCAGTAGCTAGACAAAAGAAAGGGTTTGCAAATGTGGTACAAATTGGGCCTAAATTTCGGACAAATTCAAGCCGTCTAAAGACCAGCTTAATCCATCAAAGCGGAGGCCCACTGTAATGTCCGTACAGTTTCACCTGGCCCTTACCCCGGACTAGTTTGCACCTGCTTCTGTATATTGGCATGTGGGTTGTCTACTGTTGATAGTGGCTGTGAATGCAAACTGTTGGCACTGCTACTTTGCTAAGTTCAAAACTGAGATACATGTGGCTTGGAATTGGTGCTGCATTCATTGGGTTTTTTCTAGTGAATTACTTGTGTATCACTGTGCAGATGAATGGGGGCAATGTGTAGTGTACCCTACCTGCACGGCTCTTCTGCTATGTGGAAATAGAAAAAGAAATGAACATTTCCGCTTCTAAGAAATGAACATTTGGCAAGTTGAATTACTAAGCTGATCATTTGGGATTTTGGGTTGGTGGTTTCACTGAACTGCAATTATACTTCACAGATTCTAGGAAATACAGGATCAACTGCGAGGACGTGTGCAGCGTGGGCGGTTGGCCTGCATCTTCTTGGGGTAACGACGGTGTTGATTGTTATGTCTTCTAGAGAAAAGTTACGGGAGTTCCCCGATTGCAACAAAGTGCAAAGTGAGATACAACAAAAACCAATAGATTGCAACAAAAAATATTTTAAGGGTTCCCCATGCAACATTTGATATTAACTCATGAAACATTTTGATTTTGAGTGTGCAACAAAGCGTAACTACGATTACCATATTGAGAAAATTTTCAAAAAAAATTGACTACTCAAAATCAAATCATCACCTTGCAAACGGATAAAAAATACTCTAGCCGATAGTAGCGCACCCAAATTTGATGTTATTATAACAAAAAAGTTTGAAAGTGAAACAACAATTTTTGAGCTTGTAACAAAAACTCCTTCGGTTGCAACAAACCAATTGTAACACCGGTCAAAACAAAACAATAACACTGATGCAACAAGAAAATACCATAACGCAACAAATCGATGACTCCACTGCAACAAAATACCTCTTATTAAGATTTGAGAAAGAAACATTGCAACAAACAGAATCGTTTTATGCAGCAATACGAAAAAATGTGTTGTAACAAATTTGAGAAACATATGCAACAAAAGCATATCCGGATGGAGGGGCACGTGCCGGTGCTGCGAATAGCTAAGCTCGACGCAGACGTGTTCGCCCCGACGTGGCCGTGTTGGCATGCCACGTCATGTGTGTCGCCCGCCCGATGTGCGCCACGGTGTCCACACCAAATCCGGTAAGAAACTAGAGCGCGGGGGAGAACCGGAGCTCACGGGAGGTAGATGTAGTTGAACCAGCCGAAGCTCGCTGGAGTCGATCTGTGTGTGTGTGGAGAGAGAGAGAGAGAGTGTGTGGGGAATGATTATAAGAAGTGTTGTTGTCAAGATTCATGACTCCTGTGATGAGTTCCAAGATTATTTCATGAAGCATGTACTGCAGTTTTATCCTCCTCCATCAATATAAGTGTATAACCCCTGAATTAATGTGAAGCTTCAACTACACCCTCTGTTCCACAAAGAGTGCATTTTTAGTGTTCAAAATTTGTTCCACAAAGAGTGCATCTTTAGTCCGTAGGACTCAGCTGTAAATGTATGGATGCTCATTTAAGTGCTGGTGGAAACCAAAACACCAGCACGCCTGTGCATCGAGTAATGAGGGTCACATTAGTCATTTACCTTGCACACTAATCTGTCTGAAAAATGAGCATCCATACATTTACAGCTAGGCCCTACGGACTAAAGATGCACTCTTTGTGGGACAAATTTTTAACATTAAAAATGCACTCTTTATGAGACGGAGAGAGTAGTGTTTTTCTTTACACCAGGATGGAAAAAAAAAAGGTTATTGGTATTTATAAAAGGCGGCACAAACATCCTATGTTCCGGTATGTAAATTGCAGCCTATGTTCGATGGTCATGTAGTAAACTGCAGCTAACGCACAACATCAAGTCCTCAACATCCACATTACCACATTGATGTACGAATGCAAATTAATGTAGATGTGCATTTGTTTTATTATTGTTAACATTTTGGTGTAGGATTTCACGTATAAGGCAGGGACTGGCTGGGAAATAAATACTATAGTGCCGGTATGTAAATTTCTTTCCGTACATACCTGATGCAATCTTGCAATCCAACGTCACGACTTAATTCAGGTGAAAATAAATACCTGACGCTTATTTCGATACAAATTTGGTTGCTTAATTCAGACTCGATGTCGTGGCGTTGGATTGCACGATTGTCCACGTGACATCAATCAGCGTCAAGTGTGCACGAAAAGAAGTTTGCATATTAGCTTCACGGAATTTATTTCCGACTGGCTAGTATTCGGCTCTGAAACCAAGGTATCACCCCAGTCCGCCCTCGAGGATTGCTGTAGAGATGGCCTATGTGACGGAACAATCCGAATCCGGATGGTGGAAACCTATGTCTGAACTCCCGGTCAGCGTTGGGATATACTCCCTCTGTCCCACAAAGAGTGCATTTCTAGTGTTCAAATTTTGTCCCACAAAGAATGCATTTCTAGTCCGTAGGGCCCAGCTGTAAGTGTATGCATGCTCATTTAAGTGCTTGTGGAAACCGAAGCACCAGCATGCTTGTGTATGGAGTAATGAGGGTCACATTGGTCATTTACCTTGCACACTAATCTGTCTTAAAAATCCTAGAAATGCACTCTTTGTGGGACAGAGGGAGTAGTAGCGCTGTATGAAGCAGCCAGCAGCTGAACTACGAACCAGCTCCAGTGTCAACCAGAGGAGCTCCCGGAGGAAGCACAGGGACTATTCCCAACAAAAGCACCTCTCATGTACGCATGAAAGCACTTCTCTGAGAAATATTTGATGGTACGTTCATAGAGCTGAAAAACTGTTGCTTCTGAGCTGCACACCTCGAGAGTTTCTACTATGTGCTGCTGTGACTTGTGAACATTTGATGGGAGCAGGAGGACCACATCGGATTCTCTTTGCAAATTCAATTCCAAACCGGTTTGGTGTGTGTGGTGTTCTTCGGTCTTCACACTGCTGGTATGATCGAAGAATCGTGTCATTATTAGTTTTATATTACTATTTGCAGTCAGAAGGTAAACAGATATGACTTGTGAACATTTGTACCGAGCCATAAGTTTGCTACTAATTTGCATGCAGACGCTGTGTTGTTTTGTTTCTGTTAAATGTGGTGAGGGAGGTTGTTGGAGAAATTTACTGCTATTTATAACTTCTGTCCGCTCACGGGCCAAGAAGCCCCCTTCTCGGTGGCTGCCCTGTTTTAGCGAATTATTGGACCAGTGGCTGCTCAGGAGGATTAAATGCAGCAGTTGGTAGCTTGGATGAGCGCTCTATGATTGCGTGTAGTGTTGTACTACTACTCCATTTCATGTACTTCCTGGTGTGTACTAACAGTAACGGAAATTTTTATATTTGATACAATATGTATAGCTCGTATTGACAAAACGATACAACACTACTAATCATTTACATGTTGTAAGTACATGTCATAATCGGGATTTGAAAATTTGGTTATGGCATAACCAGATTTTGAAATTCCGGTTATGGCATGACCGGATTTTCTAAATCCGGTACACATAATTACCGAGATTTTAAATTCCGAGCGAGTATGGTTAAACTGGATTTTGAAATTCCAGGTATTGAAAAACGAGATCTCAAAAACCGAATATTACTATATTTTCTGTAAATACGCAAAAGCATTGTATTGTTTCATGAATATAAGTTATATATTGTACTCCCTCCGTCCCTGTATACAAGGCGCAACACAAATCAACGCAAAAACCAAGGAGGTGGTAATCCATCGGCAGGAGTAGTAATTACCGCTCGGCCAACGCTACAATTAGCGCGTGATGCTTCGGCATCGCTGCCCGTGCACGCGTAACAGCGCCATACAGCCCGTCGTACACGCGCCATGCAATGCCAGATCGCCATGCAGCCCGCCCAGCGCGATGCTAATTTGACGCACGCGCTTGCCCCATCCAACGCTGGGCTAATTTCACACGCGCTCGCACAGCATGAAAATTTGGAAAGAGCTTGCACAGAACCAAAAATTGGAAAGCACCGAACTTTTTTTCACTTCAAATCTTTTCCCTTGGCGCCACTTATCTGAACTTGGTCCTATAAAAATGGCCATGCTCATTCACAGTTCATCACTTATCTGCTCTTTTCTTCTCTCCTCTCCTCTCCCATGGTTGGATATAATGGTGGATTTGATTTGAACGAGCCAGTCAATTGGGAAGAACTTGAGGATTTTGATGGAGGAGTACCTGATTTGAACTACGATTATGTTTGGGGTTCAGGCAATGAAGGTTTCCTTTTTCTCTTTTGTTTTCCTTTTTCCTAGGTAGACCTTCCCTAGCTGTACTTAATCGATCTTCTCATTTTGTTCGTTCATGTTGTACTAGATGATGGCGTGGATGAAGCTGAATCCGATGACGATGGAGCCGCCACCGGCGGCACCGGAGCTGACGCAAGTACTAGTCGCATGTACACCGCCATCCAAGCCACTATGCACACCGCCATGCTAGCCTGTGTGTTGTAACCATGCACACCCGTACTAATCCATGCATGCATACCATATGTGTGTAGCTATATCAACATTAAGAGGAGGCGGCACTACCCTCCTAATATGAAGCAAACCATATATGCCATGTGCTTAGAGAGATCAGTTCCTGGCATGATGAAGGAGGGAGTGACGAAATCTGTTGCTAATGACATGGGGATCCCATGGAGAGTTGTCCAGTGAGTGTGGCATGATGGACAAATTGGTGGTGGAATTTTAGATTTTGAAAACAAGAAGAAGGAAAAATGTGGCCGCAAAAAATTCCCTTCAACCCGGATGCCATCAAAGATGTGCCGCTTAGACAACGCCATACCATCCGTGACCTAGCCAATGCTTTTGCATATGCCAAAGAGCACACTGCATAGACGTTTAAAGGAAGGAAAGTTTAGGCGTCATACAAATGCCATAAAGTTCACCTTGACCAAGGAAAACATGAAGGCTCGTGTGCGCTTTTGCATAGAAATGCTTGATAGCCAAAGCATACCAGAGGAACCAACTTTTAAATCTTAGTACAACATTGTGTACATAGATGAGAAATGGTTATATAGGACAAAGCCGGACCAAAATTATTATTTGGCGCACGACGAAGAGATCCCTCGAAGAACTGTGAAGAGCAAAAACTTTATTGAAAAGGTTATGTTTCTAGGGGCGAAAGCACGTCCAAGATTTGATAAGCATGGCGTATGCACATTTGATGGAAAAGTCAGAATTTTTCCCTTCACTTACTGGCAACCGGCCAAGAGAAAAAGTCACAATAGAGAGAGGGGTAAGTTGTTTAATTTTGCTTAATTACTTGAAATATAGCGACTCTACTAATCTTGGTTACTTGTGTGATTGTTTGTAGGAACCTTGGAGCTCAAGGTCATGGCATCGGTGACGAGGGACACTAGCCAACTGTTTCTCATTGAAAAGGTCTTGCCCGCCATCAAAGAAAAATGGCCCGCTGAAGAACGAGGACTTCCAATTTTCATCCAACAAGACAATGCGAAGACGCATATTGCGGTTGACGATCTAGTATTTTGTCGTGTTGCACAAGAAGATGGGTGGGATATACGACTAATATGTCAACCACCTAACTCTCCAGATCTTAATGTTCTGGATCTCGGTTTTTTTTGCTGCCATGCAGCCATATTTTAAGAAGTCATCTCCATCAAACATCCAAGAAATGGAGACAAACGTGATCAAAGCGTTTGAGGAATATCCAGTAGAAAGATCGAACCATGTGTTCCTTACACAGATGGGGTGCATGAGAGAGATTATGTGTGCAAAAGGAGGGCAACATTATGCAATCCCGCATATGAAGAAGGGAACATTGGAGAGGAATGGTCTACTTCCAATAAGGTTGCAATGCGATAAGCAAATTTATGAAGATGCGGTAGAATTTATTTATTCAACCGATTAGAAAGATCATTATAGGTTCACATAGGATAGCACAATACTCCATGTTCATATAGAAAGATCACTACAGGTTCATGCAAAATGAAAATTAGGGAACATGATTTTCATCATAACTGGACGAACAATAGCCACAGCGGTCTCCTCCCTAGCAACAATTGCAGCAACCCTAGCTTCCTCGGCGTCAATCTCCTCCAATAAATCAGGAACAAAGTTGTCGCTTGCCAGTGAGTCGAGAACATACCGAACGCTGTCGGAGTCGTTGACATGATCGACGCCGGGCTCTTTGCTTTCACCCATGATCACCGATTCGATCACGCTGCCCTCGCGGACTCCGACGCCGGCGTTGTAAGTGCCATCGTCACAGAGCGATCGCGCGTAGCAGAGCTCCACCTTCGCCTGTTGTCGCATGCGGATGCGCGCGGCGGACACGGAGTGCTTGCGCGCGGCCGAGAACCACCTGCGCATGCTGCCGCGTACTGTCGGCGCGGACAAGGTGTGCTCGTTTTAGCAATCGTCTGGCTATGCCAAAGTGCTATCTCCTTGTGTACGAGATAACTCGAGCACATAAACCAACCTAGGTAGTGTCGCGGTGGAAGGTGAAAATAATATGAAACAGTTAGAGATGATTTGAGGCAAATATGGAGGATGCAGTCGTGTTATATCTAGGTGAGAATCCTTACGGGCGATATGAAGAGACGGCCTGTTGTACACGCTCTAAAATAACTTTACACAACTAAGATCTGCTCCAAATGACCAATGATTGTGTGTTACATTGGATTCTGCCTGTGTCCACAATGGCATCAGTGGACATTGCTCAACAAGAATCCCGGAATGATTCCTTTTCCTTTTAACAAAAAGAAACTGTACTAAGCTAGATACTAAGGCCCCAACAGCTTTTGCTTAAAAAAAAGCAGATTATTTGCTAAACAGAAGAAGTTTAAATAGTTTATCTGAGAATCAGAATCTAACTAAAACCTAATTTTCACTAATTTTTACCAGCTGTCTGAAACTTAAAAGTCATAGCCGACTCGCTCGCTCGAATTCTCTATATTCAGAAATAGCTTCTCTGGTAATTCAAAAGCTTCTCTGGTAATTCAAAAACTAAAATGAACTGAGCCTAAACTGCACTGAACCAAATCCCAATCTTCTCCCTCCATCAACCGGTCTACTCTTCCCTGTCCCTCGCCCTTGCGTGCTGCTGTTTGTTATTCATGCACAGGGGCACAGGCAAAAGGACAACATACTGACTTTGTGTTATTGTCACATCTTTTCGGAGTCCATCGAGCCAAAGGTGAACAGCTGCACTGTTCTGTGCTCTCCATTCTCGAGTTCCAAGCCCAAGAAAGCCAAGCTTTTTCACCACAAAAGTGTTAACGGTGCACGCCAAAACGCCAAGAAAGAAAAGCGGATAGAATTGTTTGGAAGAGATCATCAATTACATGGCTGCAAAGGTTGCAACTAAGTACAAAACATGGTTCTTAGTAGAGCAGATCAGCGAATGATTCTTGCTTGCTTTTACCATCTCTAACCTCGCATTGGCAAATGCTAATCTGCAGAATTTAAAAAAAAAAGGATTAACGCGCTACTGATTGTTACCGAAAACGCTGGGTCTTAGCTTCCATTGAGCTCGATCGGTGACACTAGCTGCGCGGCTGCGGCCGTGGATCGGATCGACGGATTAGCCGGTCCGGTCGAGGTTATCAGCGACGGCGCGCATGCGGGGGCGGAGCTCGGGGTCGGGTTCGGTGCACCCGAGCGCGACGTGGAACACGGCGAGGACCTGCTTCTTGGCGTGCACCTCGCCGAGCAGCGTCGGGTCGACCACCTCCGACAGCGGCCGCTCCTCCTTGAAGGCGCGCCGCACCCACGCCTCCAGCTCCAGCCCGCCCTCCCCCTCCGTGGGCTCGCGCCCGGTCACCGCCTCCAGCAGCACGACGCCGAACGCGAACACGTCCCCCTTCTGCGTCGCCGCGGCGGCCGCGCCACCTGGCGCGCGCAGCTCCGGGGCGACGTAGGACAGCGCCGACAGGGCGCCGCTACGCAGCGCGCAGGCCGCGCTGCCGAGCTTCTTGGAGTGTGCCGTCTTGTGCGCGCCGGCGACCAGCCGGGCGAGGCCGAACCCGGAGACGTGGGGCTGGAGCTCGTCGTCGAGCAGGATCTTGGACGACTTGATGCACCCGTGCACGTACCGTCGAGGGCTGCACTCGTGCAGGTAAGCCAGGCCCCTCGCCGCGCCCTGCACGATGGATAGCCTCACCGACCACGGCAATGGCGTCGGGGAAGCAGTCGGGCCACCTGAAAAAAGAGAGAATGCGGTGTTCGTTCTATAGATCAAATGCAAAAGTGATTAGCAATGCCAGATTCGCGCGTGACATTACCGTGGAGGGCGGAGCGGAGGGAACCATTGGGGAGGTAGTCGTAGATGAGCAGCTTCTCGTCCGGGGCGTAGTAGTAGGCGCGGAGGCGGGCGACGTTGGGATGGCACGCGCGGCCGATGGCGGCGGCCTCCGCCTCGAACGCTCGGCGCCGGCGCCACCCGTTGTCGGCGCCTTCGCCGTCGTCGGGCTCGCTGAGACGGCGGACGGCCACACAGGGGCCGTGGCCAGGTACGACCCTGTACACGATGCCGCCGCGGCTCTTCCCCACGACGTAGGCGGACGCACGGAGGAGCTCCTCCAGCTCCAGCTCAAACCCGTCGTCCACCGCCACGAACACCTCCCCCTCCTCCCCGCCGCTGCGCCGATCTTCGCTGCCGGCGAGCGTCACCGCCCCGCTCTTCTCCTTCGTCGACTCCTTCTCCTCGTCCCTGGTCGTTGCAGCACACCGCCTCCGGCACTGCCACTGCAGCACTACCCCGGCCACGATGGCCGCCACCACAATGACGGCAAGAATCGGCACCGTCGGCGACGACCGCCGCTTCGGCGGCCTCCCCGCCTCGGCCGCTGTACCAGGGTTCAGACCAGTATTCGCCTCCGGGATTCTTGGCTCTTCTCTCTCTCCGGTACACTCGACCTTAAGCGGGAAGCCGCAGAGCCTCGGGTTGTCGTCGAAGGCGGTTGGGCCCTGGTTGACGAGGGATCCAACCTGGGGGATCTCTCCGGCTAGGTCGTTCCCCCGGAGGTCCAGGCTCACCGTCACCGGAATGCCGCCGAACTCCGGCGGGATCCCGCCGGTGAAATGGTTGTAGCTCAGGTTGAGCACGCCGGAGAGACGCGGAAGCCCAGCGATCGCCGGAGGCAGCGACCCGTTCAACTGGTTGGAGGACAAATCCAGCCGAGACAGAGACGCGAGCCTCCCAATCCCGCCTGGAATCTGGCCGGACAGGAGGTTGTGTGCCAGGTCAAGGGTGGTGAGCTTCTGCAGCGCCGTGATGGCGACCGGGATCTGGCCAGACAGGCGATTATATGGCAGCGAGAGCGTCTCCAATTCGGATAGCAGGGAGAGCTCGGAGGGCAGGTAGCCCGCGAGCGAGAAGTTCGCGAGCTCGACGCCGGCGACCCGGCCTCCGCTGCCATCGGCGCAGGTTACGCCGGACCAACCGCAGGGGTCAACGTCGGCGTCGCTCCACGTGACGAGCGCACCGTAGGGGTCATCAGGCACCGCGAACCTGAGCGCAAGAAGTGCCAGGCCGTCCGTGTTCAGCGCCGCCGGCGCCACAGCCACCGCCGCCAGCACCAGCGCCACCGCCACCGCCCGCGCAGCCGCCATCGGGACGGAAGCACTGGTCCCTCTCTCTCTCTCTCTACAACTACGCCATTTCTTGGGTGTACCGTGTATGTGGGGTTGCAGTCTTGCTGAGAGGGGAGTAGATGGCAGCCGAGTGGTACGGGAGGAGGGGTGGGTTTAGGGGAGTGAGATTTAGGCGCAAATGACGGAAACGGGCAGCATGAGGGTCGTTGGCTCCCTGGTTTTCGTGCTGATTTTGGAGCGAAACCAGGGGCAGTTTCGGGATGGCGATTTGAACGCAGTGGCGCACGGGGAACTGCGCTGGAGGTGAGGTGGACTAGTGGATTCGAAGTTTTTGTTCGGGACGACTTTTGCTAAAGTTAATTAAGCGTGTTTGCAAGTGGAAAATCTCAAGGATTATAGTTGATCCCCAGGATTAATGTAATGCTCCCTCCTTTTCAAAATATAAGGTCTATACTTTTTGCTATCTTGTTTTAAAATATAAGACATGCATGTAGTTTTAATGCTCTTTTCTCTTTTTTGCCCTCATTAATCTCCCATTTCTTCAACATTTATGAATGAACACCCACACAACTATCCTCTCTCTTATTCTCAAGACATTAACATCATAGACACTATGATCATTTTACCCTTATCATTCTTTGGTTTCGTGCTCTCCTTAATTCCCGTGCCCAAGCAAAATAGGCCTTATATTTTGAAATGGAGGGAGTACTAGTATACTGCTTTGGAATGAGACCCCAAAAGAGGGTTATATATATTATCTAACGTGAACTAAATCAAACGATCATTAAAATTCCACACATATATCAAGCAAAAGTACATATTTAGTAGTTAACATTGTTTCTTGTCTAACACGAATTAAAAAAAAAAACATTCTAGTTAGTACATGATACAACGAGGATGCAAGATCATCTTTGTAGCCAAATGCGCCAACAATGTATTATTTAACTTCAAATCAAGTCTCTACCGGAGAGAAGGAACAAATGACGACAGCATATAACAACATAAACAATGTTTTGATGCCGCCTTAAGTGTATGGTTGTATTCAACATCAAGTGCAAACAAAATATTGACAGTGTAAATTAAGGCTTATTTCAAACTGTGATAGAAATAGAAAAGAGACCACCGATAGTGTTATAGCTAATTGGCTGCTGAATTGATAAATAGTAGTGCCTAATATGTGATGGATAATATGACGAATAGTAGAGATGTTTAGCATACCTTAGCATGCATTGAATGATCTAGCAAAATGTTCGGTAGTGTTGTAGCTAATTGGCTGCTGAATTGATAAATATTGGTGCCTAACATGTGATGGATAATATAACGAATAGCAGAGATGTTTAGCATACCTTAGCATGCATCGAATGATCCAGCAAAATGTTTGGTGATTTGATGTCACGATGAACTACTGGAGGAACAGCATGCACTAAAATTAAACCAGATCAAATAATTTCTTTACATTTCATCATGTAACATACTTTCAATTATGTGTTTCAACAACCTATAGCGTGTCATGTTGGTACTCCAAAGCCCTAGCAACATACAGAGCTATGTTTATGCTCAAATCCCATATTAGTGGGGGTACTATTTTCACCTGAATAAAAAAAATCTTTAGAAAGGAAAAGAACACAATTCATAATATAACGAATAGCAGAGATGTTTAGCATACCTTAACATGTTAAATTCATAGACTACATAAAGAATGTGCAAGATATCCTGTGAATGGTGCATGGTTATGTAGAGGACACAATTTTGCGACCAAAATTGTATTAGTAGTATCAACGTGTGAGATTAGAACTTACAGAAAGTATAACACTAAACCTTGAAAGGACGAAATTAAAGTGGACATGGCATGGATTATCTTAGGCTGCCAGTTCAATCCTGTGGCTTGAGGGTGATGGTCTGGGAACTTAGGGTGTGTTTGGTTGCCTGTACCAAGTGGTACATGTATGAGATGGTTCAAAAAAAAGCTCATCCATGCGTTTGATTACTTGAATGGAACCATCCCATCCTGGACCAAGTGGTACAATTTTGAGGAATATTCCCTCTAGATGCTGAACCATCTCGTTCACCCAAAATAATGGAACCAAATGGTACAGGACCATCCCATCCCATTCAACCTCATCCCACGAACCAAACGCATTACATTATCACAGGTATCGACGTTGCATGATATGTCTGGGGAGGCTAGAATTGCCAGCTAGAGGGGACATGTATCTATGTGAGCATTTTGTCAAACAGTAGGGAGTTGTCAAACAGTAGAAGACTCGAGAGAGTGCATATGGTGAGACTGCCATTACATTTCCATCTTTGCCATCCCCTTTCCAGGAAGTATCAAAATAGCCATCTTTTGCCTTAGTTTATTTTTTGAGCAAATTGGTGAGCTTTTGCACAATGGATGAGAATGTAACCATTAATCGCTAAATGAACAGTATGCATCAACCAATTCTTCATTTCAGTGTATGAAATTGGTCAAGAAGTGGAGGACACAGTAGCCCCATGCAGCATAAAACAAGACCAATTGTTGTACTAAAAATTAAATAAGACTGCATTAACAACATAATTAAGGCTATTTCTCCCTAAAAATTGGTGCATAGCATGGAAGCATGCATTCAGTTTGACTGTTTAAGACTGATAAAGAATTCAATTTAATCTATGTTCAGAAATTTACAGTAACTCTTGAAGCGCATATATGCATACAATGTTAGCTCCTGTTGTAACATTCTAAATTGTGAAACAAATGGCTTGCAGTTGCGAAGAAAAGGGTTGCCAAGATCTATGTTAAACACATATGTTTAGAAAATGGACATGAATTCCCAATCCATTGGATCCATTTGTTGACAGCCAAAATTACAGTGCCTAAAACCCAAGCTATGGATTTCTAGCACAGTTAGCTAAATTAGAATATTAGAAATACAAAATATCAATTGATTTGAAATTTTATATAATTCAAGCTAAAGCTCACAAATGCATATACTGGTTAACATGCAGTTATCCTAGAAAATGAAGGCTTTTATTTACAAATTGAGACAAGAATAAAGGAAAGAAAAAATCATTAACTTCCGAGCCACACGACACCTCGCCTCTCTTGCTGCACAGCGCTCTCGTATTTCTGGTTATGTGGCTGCTCTTCTCTAATTCACATGAAGGCTATAAAACTAGTGTGAGTCTTTTTGACTTGATAGATGCATGTAGTGTAGACAAAGAACTCCATGTCGGATGCTGCTCTGGCATGTGATGTCACCACCGGGATTTATTTTCTACAACCGCCCTCGGAGAAGATGAGGCTAGCTTGTATCTGAGATGAACACGCATCATTTTTTCCAAATTGGCTTCGGAATCGATGACTTCAGATACAGCAATCCGCAGCCTTTATTTTCTTGCACTGTCGTTAGCCTTTTTCAACACCGTATCACTCAGCAACGATAGCCTGCCCCAAGGCACAGTAGTGGTGGCCGCCCCCGGGGCAAGCATGAAAACAAGATTAGAACTTTGCTCTGATAGCAATTGTTGGAACTAGAAGCCCAGGTTCTGTTCTACTTCAAGCGATAATGTAAAACAACTCTGTACTGGATGGCAACAGAGCAACGTCTAAAACAATATAGAGCATACTAGTAGCCAAACTTCATAAAAAGAAATTGAGGGAAGAACTTAGTTCTGAACTCTGAACTTTTTTTGTTGCTGCTTCTAAACTTTTCAGTGACAATATGCAGAATAGGGATTCTCGGAACAGAGCAACAAGAGCAGAGGTGAAAGGACCGGGATGTCGGCCTAGAGAGAGGGTGAATAGGCGATTACAAAATTATACCCAATTTAAACTAAACTATCAGAGATAATGCGGAAGCAATGAGTATAATTAAATTCTGCAATTTACACAATTCAGCCCGAGACAGTCAACTCGGATACTCCGGATACTCCGGTATATCCGAATACTCCGGATCAATGTACCGGATACTCCGGGTTGACTGGTTCGGCCAGAACAGAGTATGAGCAATAAACTTAGGCACTTCTTAGATTCTAGAGATACAAATTACTCTACTGCAACAAAGTAAGGATACAAGCAAGAATAGATGCAGTAGATGCCATCTAATCAATATGATCACAAGAATCGAGAGCAAATTAAGCAGATGAGCAAAGAGGATAAAACCGAAATAAAGAAGGAGACACGAAGATTTTATCCCAAAGTTTGGATCCTTGACGGGATCCTACGTCTCCGTTGAGGCGGCACCAAGTCGGGGTTTCTTTCAACCCTTGTCCTCCCGGTGTTGCACTTTGCACTCGTCGAGGGCCTGGTCACCCAAGACACGGGGGTCTCTTTCAACCCGCTAGCCGCCCGGTGTTGCACCTTGCACTCGCCGGCTTCACTTCTTGATCCTTTTCCTTTCGAAGGCGGAATTCAACCTTTACAAACTTCCTACGGCACACCACAGAAACGGTGGCTCGTAGGCGACCTCCTAGCCGTCTAGGAGTCATCAACTTCCAAGAGCAACAAATGCTCACGAAGAACGAACTTGGAGATGAACTCAAGTGCTCAACAACTCAAATCAATCCTCAATCCAAACACCACTCTCCACTACCCAACCCTTCACAAAAAGGGGATCACTAAGATCTAAGGAGTAGGGAGGAGTATTGGGGGCTCAAAAACTCACAAAGAACACCTCTAACACCCAGCAAAAATCTCCCCCAACCGTTACTTTGAAATGGGCAAGAAGGGGGCTTTAAATAGTGGAACCCCAAAAACTAGCCGTTAGGGACCGAACTGGGCAACCCGGAGTGTCCGAATCAAACCCCGGATACTCTGGATCATCCGGATACTCCGGATTAAACCCCAGATACTCCGGACTAAACCCCGGATACTCCGGATCTCCCAGGCAGCACACAGCAACCCGACGAAAACGGGTTGATCCCGGACTCCGATTTCAGCGAATTTAGACTCTACGGAAAGCTAAGAACGAGGGGCTACACAACTAACAAGGTCTCACTATCCAAATCTCAAAGGATAAAAATAGATATCACAAGGAATCCAAGAGTGACCTACAACCCTCACTTTTCGGCACCACCAACACCACTCTTTCTCTAAGTTTCACAAGGATGGATCACTTGAGCACTTGACACATCTAAAAGTCATTCAACGTCACATCCCTCTTAATAGTACAGCAATCCTTAGACTCAAATTAAATCAAAGATAATACAAGTCTAGAAATAGTCACTTGCCGTCTTCCTTCTTAATGTCGGTGCATGAAGACCTTCACCATATAATTGATGACATCTTCGCCTTATCCAACTTGACTCGATTCACCTCATGAGACTCTCGTCCTATCAACATTGACTTGATCATCCTCTCCGACGATCTCCACGCCAAGTCGATCTTGACTTAGTCCTCAACTTTTGGTGACACCGCCATCTTATTGACTTCAACTCGCTTGTCGTCCTTCAAACCACTTGATCATCATACACACAACTTTGAGACCTAATTCTTACCAAAGCACTCAGCAAACATATTAGTCCCAAAAGCTCAATAAGTATGAAATAGATTTAAAAGTGTGTGAGCAAATAAAACACAACAAGTGTTCTATGTAAATAAACATGACACAACTAGGAACACTTGACATAAAAAATGTTCTCTACTAAGTACATCATGATGAATATGTAATTGATCTATATGCACTAGAGAGATAATTGCCAATATGATGAATCAAATAAATCATGGCAAGGATCACATACTTTACTTAAATGAAACACATGATAGAAAATACACGAATTGTACATGTGCAAATAATATTAGGAAAGAGAGTAAATATGTGATCCAATTCTAGATTAAACTTTACCAAGAGAAGTGCAAGAGAAGATATACAACTAAGACATGTATGCACCATGTCAATCTATAGCAATGTGAAGTTTAACTCTAGTTAATATATGCATACTAAAATCAAAGCACATAATGAACTCAAATGAATATGCAATTTATCAATATGCACTTAATTTAAAGTTGATGAAAGAATTTAACCAAAGATATACCAAACTCCTCTCATTAAAGTGAGACTTAGAGTAATCTTAAACAATAATCATCTTAGTCTCATATTAACACGCAACCTAGAGGATTGGCATGAATTAATTACTTAAAGGACTAATGACCTTAACAAGATTGCTATCAATACGCGCTTGTCATTAAACACTGAAGCCATGCATCATAAACATAATCAATAACGATATATGCATGTCAATTAAGCACAAAACATCTTTCATTGATATTAATATGATTGTCATCAAAATACGTTTGTCATTAATCACCAAAATCATTGCAAGAGTCACTTGCACTTTCAAGAGGAAAAACAACAAAACACTCTCTTATCTCATTGCTTTATCCACAACTTTTGTTCTCTTTATTTCTTAATTTTTCTAGATTACAAGTGACTCAATTATATAGCAGAAGTTTGGACCAAAACATACATGCAATCGGACAATGCAACCGTATTCTACTCAGACTTCATACCGTGTACAAGATTAACTAACAATCTACAAAAGAAAAAAAAACCCACCACTATTAATATGGCAAGATGCAGATAACCTAGGGCAGCCTTTTTAAGCAATATCACTGACAACTGCTATTATACATTCGGATGAATATTGCAAGCATTATAAACAAAAAATAAATGAGAAGATTATAAAAACCGTATAATAGGTGCTCACTTGTGTTTCCTCCATCCTTGTTACCCAATTCCTGAGCCTCCATTTCTCTAACGCAATTCTTGAGAAAATCTGGTGAAGTTAAATAAAATCATCAAAAACCATAAAAATAAAACATAAGGCATACTTCCTCTCTGCAAACTAATGGATCGGGTGGGTAAACCTGACAATTAGCCACGTCTATGGAGGTTGGCGATGGCATCAAGAAAATGAGGCTGGAGGGAAGCAGATAAGTAGCCAAGTTGTTGTGGAGGCGCTCCCAGCCACTACGGCGAGATGGCAAACATTGACGACGGGATGAGGTGCCATATCAAGAAAGGAGGCAGTAGTTGTTGGGATCTCGAGGGAGGCAGCGGCGGTCATTGTGATCTTGAGTGAGGAGGCGGTAGTTGTTGGAATGAACCTCGACAGCGAGGAAGGCCCAATCTGACCATCTTCCTCGCTTTCGACAATGACGCCACCAGCTTTGGCGTCTCCCTCCCCAAAATGGCAGTCGCTCTCCTTCTTCTATGGCAAGCTCTTGATGAATCAAGAATAGCACAGTAGGCAAGCCACGGTGGCTAGCATGGGTAGGCTGGATCTGGCCGTCTTCCTCACTTCCCCTGCCACAAAACCGTTCGCCCACCGCTACCGATATTTCAACCCGTACACCCCACCACTAAATTGGGCGGAGGAAGGAGGTGAGCGAACTCCGATGATCAATGTCGCCGCCACCCTCCAGATCCATTTCCTGTCACCGCAACCACCACCACCCTTGTCGCCACGCCCTCTCATGTGATCGGTAGAGAGAGAGAGGCAAAGGGACGAAGCAGACACTGGAGAGGCAAAGGGTCGATGCGGGCGTTGGAGAGGTGGAGGGGCGACTCAGTCATTAGGAGGCGGATGGGCGGGGCGCGAGGGGGAAAGGAGAAGCTGGACGGTTTACGATAATGAGGGCTCATAACCGTCGAGAGGAAAGCATTCGTGTGGGTGGGGTTTGGTTTTTCGGTTTATCTGAGATCCGGTTTTTAATACAAGTTGATTTTTTTAAGGTACCAAGTGTCACGTGCGGAAGCGCTTGTAGAAGGGGAAGGATGACGGACAAACTCCCCTTTATGTTAGTAGAGATAAGCACACTGTCTTCTGCTGTAGCAAGCGAAATGGATGAGTAGTAGATTACTAGGGACACTATGCAGTGGGCCCATGGCAGATTTGGGCCTCTTCGTTCAAATGGAGGCATCAGCATAGCGCATGGAGTTGGAAGCAGGGTTGTAAATATAACATGCATAAGTAAATTAGTTCACAACAATTAATTATTATTCTCATTTCATTAACAGAAAAGTCATACATATACCCATACACCATAATCTATACAAATGTCAAATACAACAAAGTATAATATTATCTCCAATCTATAACAACAATGTCATACAACTGTATACAACATAATATGCTCGAGTAACAAATTACATCAAAATGAAAATTACAAAAATATTCCTATGCCTAATAAACTAAGCTTGTTTTGACCTTTAGCCGTAAATTCCTACAAAAGGTTAGTCAACCACATAATCATACACAGGCGAAAAGCAATTGAAGCAAAGACTTAAAAAAGAATTTGAGTGTGCCGTCAAACCCTTGCGAGTAGGTGTCGCTCACTGAGATACTATATCTGTCCGGGGCCAGATCGGCACCTCTCACTAATTAGGGTTCATCATTCGGCGTACACAAACATACCTTGTCGGGTAACCATAGCCAAGGGTGAATAGTACCAAAATATCTAGTATAGGAAAAAGATAAGGCCGAGCGAAATAAAAGGGAGGAGGGAAATAGCCAGGCCCAGGAACATCCTTTTTTCACCATCCCCACCACTGAAGTCTATCCCCAAATCCTCCGAGAAGTCCACAACCAACCAAAGGTCAGGAGTATGAAGACCCCAACCATCAGAGCCCCAATCCGAAGCCAGGAGGGAGCCACAAGTCGAAGCCAGGAGGGAGCCAGGGACCATAAGGAACCAACCAAGGATCAATCGAGGCCAGGACCAACCAAGGTTGAGATCCAACCACCCGGAGCAACAAAGAGCGAGGAGCACCAAGCCTCACCATTAGCCTCACTCAAGATCGATCTCAACCTAGCTGTCCTCAGCTTACCAGGTGCATGCACATACCTTTTGCATTAGTTTAGAAGCACTAAGGCACAAGAGTAGGAAGTTTAGCTAGTGGAAGGACTAGAGTACCCCTTGGTCTCAGTGAGGGAGGCAATCCTAAGGGCGGTGTAGAGCCTGCCTAGCAAATAAGTAATACTAACTAAAATCGAAAGGAACCAAGCACATAAAGCAAATCAGCCCATGGTACACATCATTAGCCACAAACCATTAAATCTGAAAATCATGCCAATGGAGAGCAGATTTAGGCAAGTGATGAACATGTATTTAGTAAGGTAAAAGAAAAGGGGAGGAAACTATTACTGATGGAGCCGGGTGGAAAAAGGGGAGGCACTGGACTGGAGGGGAGCCAGCTGAGGTGAGGAGTTGGAGGGGAGTGGCCAAGCCTAAGTGGAGAGGGCCGCGTGTGCGCCCGAGCATGAGGAAGACAGAGGGGGGGCGGCCTTTCGAAGTCGATGGGCTGTGGGGCCAAGGCCGCCGGAGCCAGATCGGCGTCAGGATGGGAATCGGGAGAAATAGGAGAGGAAGAAGGAGGTGGGAGAATAGAAGAACCAGAGAGGAGTCTAGACGAATGGGCAAACGAGGAGAGAGAAAAGAAAAAGAGAAAGACAAAGGAAAAAAAGAAAGAAAAGAAGGGAAAAGAAAAGAGTAGAGAAGAAAAAGGAAACTAATTAAAATCATGGTGATAATAACAATAATAATCAAGGCAAAATGACACCAAAATGAGGACTAGTACAAGTGGGTAATTAAGTAAGAAATTAAATATTACTGGCGATCACCATAATGATCGTAATAAAGGAAATCACACCTTGGTCGAAACACAGTCCAAAAATTAAAATACGTCGTGTTAAAATATGATAATTCCAATCTTTCCAAATTGAAATACGCCCAACTAAAGTACGTCAAGTTAAAACACCCTACATTAAAGCATGCAACACACAATTATCAATTTTATCAATTTAACATAAGTCAGGAAAAAAGCGTTGAACATCATAAAAACATGCCATAATTTGATTGTCATATGAATTTAATATTCCATGATTTTAGGAATCAAATTGAATCCAGCAAAATGCCACCTTCAGAATCCGAGTGAAGCTGAGTATTTAAATTATATTTCAGGCAAGCCTCTTTGATCATATTTGTGAAAGTTATTAAATGTTTTCAGATACATATGATATCATCAATGTATGAAAAAAAATCTTTTGAAGAAAACCTTAAATCTGCTACGAATGAAATGATGGTTTGGAAAATGAATTGCTGAGCCAGTTATTGATTAATGATATGTTGAAATGGCTCAACTAACAAAAGGAGCCAGTGATATGTGTGTGTAGTGGGTAGAGGGTGCCGATGAGAAGGATTGTAGGTTGGTAGGGCCCTCTACATAGGTTATGATATAAGGATAAACAACTACACTTGGGCAATGAGCCATATACCTAGTATCAATTATAGTATGTGAAATCGGTCCGAAAAGGTTGTCATATGAAAGTGTTAGGATCTCCACATTGGGTATAAGTAGATAACTGCGCAAATCCGGGTAGGCCGGAAGGCCTGGAGAGACGTGTGATTTTGGAATGGCGCTATATTTGAAGCGATGGG
This sequence comes from Rhipidocladum racemiflorum, assembly GCA_036346355.1. NCBI lineage: Eukaryota > Viridiplantae > Streptophyta > Magnoliopsida > Poales > Poaceae > Rhipidocladum > Rhipidocladum racemiflorum. The sequence goes on along the minus strand of CM070583.1, from coordinate 77,452,110 downwards.
TAGAGTTACTGCCAGTACAATTGTTAACTACGAGTCAGGCGGGACGACCTAGAAAAGGTATCTCCAGCTCGAGTTAGTAGTGTTGGAGATCTAATACTGGAATAGTGTTAAAAATTATGGAGCCTCACATGATGGGGTCATTATGGGTAAAGTGGTGCAAACCTGCGCAGGATTAAATCATGAATTGATGCCTATCTCCTCACTAGATGCTACGAAAGCTAAGTCTGCCTCATATACGAGTGCTAGTAGTTATTTTCATAATTAAAACACACAACCCTTAAAATTTCAAAATCTAATTTCTACAAAAATGGAATTTTGAGGGAAGGTGCACACTAGATGAATATGAGAGAAAATCATATATTGCATTTGCTATTAATGCTTGCTAAGTACATCTGTACTCACTCTTGCTTAAATCCTCATTTGCTTAGAGGGTGAATCCTATGGATCCACCTACGACGTGGGGTGAGGAATAATATTACCAGGAGGACCAGATGGGTGGTTAGGCCATATACCAGCTTTTGGCAATCTTAAGAATAATTAGTATTTATGTATTATATTTTTATTGTATTTATATCCTATGTATATTTAAGTACTGGACATATAGCCCTGCGTAGCGATGGATTGTAATAAGTTCCATTTCAGTTTCTAATTATTGTTCTGTTGTAACATTTTTGTCGACGATTGGGGAGCAGGCCCTCGCCGAGCTTACTTGGTTGATGGAGGGACCAACCGCGACCCCTTCTCACGTGTAAAGTTGCTCAGAGGAATGACTCGCTTGGCTAAATCAGACTATGACACAGGGTTTTATCCTGGTTCGGGCCTCTCAGGTGGGAGATAATAGCCCTACTCCAGCTCGGTGTATATCAAGTTCAAAACTGGCGTCTCCCCTCACGGCGGGGACACTTTATAGCTTACAAAGAGCCGCAACCCTGTTACGGCCCACACCCCGCACGTCTGACCACGTCCAACGTGGTAACGAACAGATCCTATAATCCCGCCATGTTCCCGTTGAGGGTGCAACAAACTGACGTGGGTTCCGTCGTCGGCAGTTATCCCTATCGACCTCGCGACGACCAAGTCGGTTCGGCCAATATCACGAGCTCCGAGCTCGGCTGTCTCACCCGAGCACGAGCTCACAATCGGCCAGGCTGAGAGCTCGTGCCAAGCGGGCAAAACTAGGTGGCCTCCCTAGACCCCGACCAGGTCGTTCTCGGGAACGACCTCCCAGGGGCTCGGGTGGAAGCGAGCTTGGTCGTCGTGGCACCCGCGGTAATTTATGGGAATTACCCAACCCCCGACAATTTTGAACACAACGTATTAACTGTTAAAAACATCGGGTGCGCTCGATGTTTTGATAGTTAGTATGCTGAGATTCTTGTAGTTATCTCAGAGTAATGGTATTATTTCTATCGTTACTCTAGGCTGATTATACGGGTCGCCACAAACCTGTATCGTGCTATTTAGAAACAGCTGAATAGAATCATCACAAAAGAACTTTACGAGCATACTACTCTAAAACCAAGGTTTTAAAGGTTCTACTTGAAATACATGAACTTTTTTTTAGGCAGTGTTTCTATGCATTACTCTCTTAATACGAGTTATATAAATCTTAAAGCAAATAAAAGAGTAAGTAATCATCGTCTACTCTTCATTCGTAACTTAATATTTATATAATTTTTAAATAGTGTTTCATCTTCTTCTTCTTTATTTCTGAACTAATTCTGGTCAAATTCTAACTCTCTACACGGGGCTCTAGTAAAGGTGTGTATTGCGCATCATTCCGCCTTGTTTCTCTGGCCCTCTGGCCGGCGGGCATGGAGCCGTGGCCCGTGGTGCAACCTGTGATGCTGCGGCATCGGGAAGCGCGACGTGGTTGAGGTAAATGCGACAGAAGAGAAGGTGGGGGCAGGGCACACAGCTCACAAGGCGCCGAGGGTCGTACCCATTTGATCGTGCATTGTTTGTTTTCTTCATCACTCCATCACACAGTTCTTGGTGTTCCAATAAACAACACACAGTTCTTGGTGTTCCAATAAACCATCTCCTGCACTAGCCTGCGGAGCAAAACCGTACAAATTGAAATTGCGAAGAACATTCATGCGTGCGTTGTAAAAACGAGGGCACAGTTGCATTTTTACCCTGTTTCAGTGGCCCGGCTGGCCCAACGCAGGAGATGGAGTAAATTCCAGCGATGAGCACGTAGTTAGGTCCCCGGCGCACAGTGCAACAGAGAAGGGGACCCCGGCCGCAGGCCGCCGGCTCGTTCACCTTGAGGGACAAAGGGGTTGGTAGCCTATCCGGGAGGGTATCTTCTGCGGTCACTGCCTCTGCAGTTAGGTCACTGCACGTATACCCCCACGATATGTGAGACCCATCGTACAGTAACCCCACTGATTCTTATGAGACCCACCGTGCAGTGACGGGAGAGATCTCAGTTCAGCCCATCCACGACCTGCGCCTCATCCGGTGCTGAAAGAGGAGGGAGAGGGATGTGACACCAGTGCTAAAACCACCATAGGAGCACTGCAAAAAAAAAAAAGATTTTAAGTTTCGCTGTATCTATGTTTATCCATGTCAAGCCATTAAAATTGAATCGTTGGATGCCGCACACACTCGATCCAAGCTTCTAAGGTCAGATTCAAGTCTCACAATGAAAAAAAAAAAAAGGTACGATCATGGTGCTAACTGGATCTGAATGAAAAATGGTGTAGCAGCAAGACTTGCGCAAGGGCACACCGGGACCATTGGCAGGAAGAAGTCCGCCACGTCTTATTGTCATAGCAGGAGTGAAATTAGCACTCGGCAGATTACAGCAAGTTACAGGTCCCTACAGTGGGTGCATGAGCAACCAACAAGAAGGATTCGGTCACCTCCTCTAAGGATGATGCCTTGTTGGACGTTTCATAAGCGTCTGGGGACAATGGACGGCACCGTTTTTTGTTCTTTCGGCAGCTTCATGCAGAGAATGAAATGTCTCGTATCTCTTTTCATCTCGATTCTATGAGCCTGTGCCTGAAACACACAGCCATTCGAGCGATGCGCTTGATCAAATGCTTTTGCAACAGTGCCTGCAAGCAAGAGTCTGGTAATGAGCACAACTTTCAGGGAATAATTTTGCTCCCAACATCAGAAATTCGGGATTCAACACTTGTACAGTAGTATATATTTCATACATGGTCTCCTCAAACAAAATAGAAACAATTGATGATTTGTCCTTACTTACACGTTCCATTGATCATTTGCCCCGTGTTATCTCACTGACATACAGACCCTAAGACCACATGTCAGTGAGATATATAGGGCAAATGGTCAACTGCACCAACTAAAATAGAGCAAATCATCAATTCTCCCGAAAGAGATTACGTTGAACTTACCATTTGAACCTTGAGCTCCAAAACTCTACGGTCTTGTCTTTGGACCCTTATTTGCTGGAATACATAGAGCATCATAATGGCCAAAACCATGATATAGAACTTGGATCGGATCTTCTTTACCATACTGTTGGCCATATTCAGCAATTGTTATTAAACCACCCGCTTCTTCATCATGCATGAACACAGTTATTGGCATCCTGTGGACAAAGTAATGGTGTTCTTACTTCTTTAGTATTTCATGAACCGTACTGCTTTAGTACTTGATAAGTGGAGTCTGGAGATATATCTAATTAAGAAGGAACCTTTTTCTGCATTGATATAAGAAATTCTCGGCTATCTAATTTTAACTCATAAAAAATTTTGTCCACTTGACTGAAATTTGTCCAATCAATCTATTTTGAGTAAAAATTCTATTGGCATTTGGAGTTGGGAAAATGATTTAACATGAGAGTATTTGCAAAATTAAAAACAGCTATACAGGTTACTTAAAAAAAGAAGCATCAATATAGGTGAAAAATTAGAACTGGCACTTTGTTCTCATACACTCTTTTGCATTATATGCTCGTCTGTCATAAAGCTATCCAGCTTACGAGGATGTCGCACTAATATACATTTTAGCTAACAAGAAATAGGCAAATGTTATTATGTTATAACTGGATTTTATCTTTGATATCCATGCAATTAAATAAGAGATCCAATTACTTACTCAAGAACATGTGAAGCCATGAACAATTCTGGCTCACCTCCCCACACATGCGGCTGCCTAATCTGGGCGACATATGTATTGAAATCCCCCTCAACAAACCTGCAAATTGGTGTGACAAAGAAATGCAACAGTTCATAATGTATCGACAATAACCATTGGTGATTCAATTTCGACTTAGAACAGAAGAACAAACATCACAATAAGAAAGCGCATCAAGTTATCAACTAACCATTCAGTCTCTTCCCGTCTCTTAAGAAATTCATCAGCAACCTATGCAGTGATGAAGTTAAATAGGAGCTTCAGAGAAGAACTCAATAGAACTAATAACCGATTACTCATAAGCATTCCAGGCATACCAGTGCCCTTAATTCATCAGCTAGCTTTCTCTGAAGATCTTCATTTGGTATCGCTTTCCCCGACCTAACGCATGCCCCATGAACCACAGAGCGGAATAAACATCTTCCATCTCCTGGAATGCCTGGGGGGTCCATGTAAATCAGTCACAAGTAGTCAGATAAATGTAATGCTATGACCATGCCCAAGTTGTATATTCGAATCATATGAAAAACAAGACAATTGCATTTCTCACCGGTCACGGAATAATCTGTGTAGACTTTCTTCCCATGAGTTGACCTGGCAGATGATGATGTAGTTTGGGCACTATTGGTGTTTCTGTCCATAGGACCTCCAGCGCTTGCTGCTATTCCAGTTACTGAAAAACCTAGGCAAAGTCCACCAGCTGTTCCTCCTATTTTTTGAGACATTCCTCTCCAATTCCAGCTGATATTAGAATTTTTTGTGTGTGAAGGCATGTCAAGCTTTATACTTAAACTGCCCTCTCTGGTTGACACTCCACAATGGAACTGTCGGTCCGCTAAACTGACAAAGTACTTTATACCGTGCGGATCAGAAGATTTTACATTCTTATTTAGAGAAAAATCAACTGGTCCAGACTTCACATGGTAACTGCTTGACTGCGGCCGTGAACACTTCCACAAGGCCATGATCTGTGTGAATCCTCCTTGAGATGGATTAAAATGGGAATGCATGCTACAGGAAGCCGATCGCCGCAAACAGACTGCAGGTGAATAGAGCCGCATCCAGTTCGAGCATAATCACCTGCATATGTATGGAAAAATGAAATGCAAGAACTAGTGCAACATGGTGTCATTGTTATAGTCTTAAACCTAAAATAAGAACACGCAATCAAAGTCCTAACCGAAGTAGATCGATCCTATTCCTAGTCCTGCACCAGCACGGCGATGTATTCAGACAGAACACTACCGACACAAACATTTTAAGATGACAAAACTTGTAATCGAGAACAACAAAGGTGTGAACTACATGACTTGCTAAAGAATTAAATGTTTCTGCCTTATAGCGTGGTTGCTGCTACACAAAGCAAGACTCATATCCTTTACTTGCTCTGGAGAAGTTAATTCATACAAACTTGACGAATCATGAAAAAAAAAGGAATCATCCACAAAAAATTGAAGCATTGAAAGCAAAGGATTATCAGAATGGTGTCCAACATCTAGAATTTCAGATGATATCATACTCTTGGCTCAACCCCAACAATGACATGCGCACAAACAGAAATGTTATTAGATGGCACGATATCCACAACGCCAACCGGACCAAGCCCGTCCGTGGCTCCAGCCACAAACGCAGCAAACTAATGTACGGAAATACAGCTAAAATCGCTTCTAAAGAACACCCCACCATGGATGATGGATTAGATCCAAAATCCTTGTGAGAGAATATCGACCCAAATTAGCAGTAACAACAAGTAGAGGAGATACACCGCCGAACCGAGCAAATCCAGGGAGAAAATTTCCCAACGCTGCAAGAGATGGAGGAGGAGGAGCGGAGACACCCGGTCTATAAGATTTTCCTTCGATGGTGGGGAGAAGTGAAAGAGAGGTGAAGGGAGACGTGCTTAGACGAGGCGACGAGGCAAGCGGATTTTGCTTCGGGCTGGGACAATGGCAGGCGGCGGAGAGAGGGAGTTACAGCGGGGAAAGGGATGTCATTAGCGGAAGGATGCGGATGATTCGCGAACCAACCAATGCCAACAAGCGCGGAGGAAAGCCATTGACCAGAGGCTTTAGTAGTACGGATAGCCCTATTGGGCCTAAATTGGTTATGCTTTGGGCCCATATGCCCTTAATGGGCCTTAGCATTTGTACTTGGCAGGGGCAATGCATTTCAGTGTTAGTTCAGCCTCTTTTTTTTCTTTTTTCTTTTTTGGAGAATCGTTCAACCTGATTAAAAGGTCCAGTCCGTATCATAGAAGTCACAGCCTCTTCGGCCCGATTCTCTCATAATCCAGAAACAACTTTTAGGTTCCGGATCGAGCTGGCAAGAATCAGTGAGAATCAGATTTCAGCTAGATTCTGATTCTATATAGAAATCAGTTTCTGATTATCAGTGTTTCGTGCACCGGCAATACGAATTTTTGGTTAGCGGGGGTCGCGCGCTCCCTCTCCTTGAATGGTTGACTCAGGAAGCCAAGGGTTTATACTGGTTCGGGCTGAATGTCCCTACTCCAGTTCGTGTTGTTGGGATGTATTGATTCGCGAGGCGAACAAGGGGTTACAGATGAGGCAGGGGTTCGATCGATTGATCTCCCTTGTGCTCAATTGGTTTTTTGTTCTATTGCCCGATCCCCCCTCGCCCCTGGAGTCCTGCCTCCCCTTATAAACTCGGAGGTGGCAGGTTACATGGGAGTTTGGAGAGAAAAAGGAGGGGGTACTGTACGCCTTGGAGTCTGGTTTTCTGTCTTGTCGTTCGACCGGGCTCCGCCTACCCCCATGCCGGGTTGGTAGTCCTGCTGCAGGGGGTCTTCGGTCGAGCTGACAGGGTGACGCACTGCTCCGTACGACCGTCAGCTCCGGCGATTAATTGTATTTGACTTCAACTTGGCCTCGGGAGGGGGCACTCTCCTCTGTGGTATGTCAGGATGATGGGACCGGGGCTTGACTTCTTGGCAGGTCCTCTGATATCCTCGGGAAGGGGCCATCTACCCTGGTACGACGTCATGGGGCGCCAAGACGCAGGCGCTTGGCCAGACGTCGCAAGCAGGCTTGACCCTCGACCATCGGGCGAGCCGATCGAGCCGCGTGCTCCGACCTAGAAGGTCGGAGCATGCAGATCGCCCGGAACTGGTTCGAAACAAGGCCAGGTCCACTTTTTATGGCCCACGGGCCCTTCGCCAGGACTGGGCTTCTAAGGAGGTCAGCCCGTTCGTGGTCCCGGGCTGATGGGGATACCCATGGTATGTGTACTCGTCACTGATTCTCAGAGAAGCTGTTCAGAATCATCCCGTTTGGCAAATAATCCCCCCTTTTTTGAATAATTTTTCAACCTGATTAAAAGGTCCAGTCCGTATCATAGAAGTCATAGCCTCCTCGGCCCGATTCTCCCATAATCCAGAAGCAACTTCTAGGTTCCGGACCGAGCCGGCAAGAATTAGTGAGAATCAGGTTTCAGCCAGATTCTGATTCTATATAAAAATCAGCTTCTAATTCTCAGAGAAGCTGTCTAGAATCATCCCATTTGGCAAATAATCTGGTTTTTTTTAAGCAAAAGTTGTCCAGAAGCTGAAATGAACGGGGCCTAATACTCCTTCCAATCATAAATATATGTTACTTTAGAATTCGTGTAATTAAACTTTTGAAAGTTTGACTATCGGTATCATTGTCAATATTTATATTGGTTACGTGAAAATCATGCATATGTTTATCTCGAAAGGTACTTTTATAATATTATAATTTTATTGGGTTTTATAAATGTATTACAACAAAAATTAGTGGCAAAGTGGTGTTTTGGGGACCATGTCATCCAAAGTGACATGTATTTGTGACCACAAGAATATTAGGAAAGACTGAAGCACTTCTATCAGTCTACTCGACCAAACTCACTTCTTCTTTCTCACGTTGCGCATGGCTTCCTGTGCGCCACACTCTCTTCTCTTTCTCCCCTACCGACAGTGGCCACCAGTGGCAAGGAATTAGGGTTCGCCGAGATCTTGAGAGTTAGGGAGGGGGAGATGGCGGCCTAACGGTGGGTGGCAAAGCGGTGGTGGCGCTGCCGACCGATGGATCGAAAAGACAGTGGGTGGCAGTGACAAGCAACATGACACGATGAGATGACTAGATACTAGGTTATATGGGATTAGAGCCACAGCGGTGGGGAATAAGGAGCGGCGTGGCAATGGCGGCACCAGCCACTAGTGGTTGAAAGTAGGGGAGGGGCGGAGAGGGAGGGAGCATAGGCATTTGAGGCTGAGGTGGCACCACAGCAGGGTTATAGCCAGCGCAGGTGGCACGAACCACACGGTCGCAAGGAAGAGGTGTTTAGCGTGTTAACAGCGTCCGCAATATTAAGCTCGTCCTCCGTATTAAGCTCGCCTACATGTCGTTATAGTTAATAACATGTTAACATATTGGTAGGCATGATCTTGATTTAGGTCCTCGGAATTTTAGAGAAAAATAGAGGGTTTCAATCAAAAGGTAAAATTTCTGTACATGGTGTTTGGATCATAGAATTGCATCAAAGAAATGTTACATGACAGGATTTTTTTAACCTACAAATTTCGGAGGAAACCAAACGTCAAATCCAACTGAATGAACTTGCATGCCCAAGCTAGTCACTGCCCTGGAAAATGCCTCAGCAATCAACATGTGGAGTGACGGATATGCGCGGGGCGCAGACCGAGATCCATGCATGGTGTTGTTTGATGGTACTTGTCCAAATCTCTACTCTCTAGTCCACACAAATTTCAGATCAAAATCACAGAGGCTAAAGCAACCGGCCGAAGCATCTAGACTTTCCCTTCGCTGCATAAATAATTGCATTGGACTGACACTGACTACTCTTTATTAACGTAATACACAGTTAGTTTGGGGTCTAGCAAGTCCCCTGGATGCTTCAGAATCAAAGTACTGAAAAAAGCATTGTTGCCTCCTTTGCCATCACCCATCCCATTCTTCATGTGGCCACATGATTAAAGAAACGATTTTCAAAGTAGTTGCCTCCTTTGCCAATCACCCATCAGCTTTGACAAAGGATGGTATTGTTATCACTAACCTGTGGTAGATCAGAAATTTAAGAGAAATGCTAACAAAAATAATGGTGCGTACATTCATGTATAGACTGAGGCTGTGGTACACGAGAGAAAAATGCATGCCAATGTGTTGATGTACACGGCACTGATAGACGGCCCTATATTAGTGCAATACGGATGAATGCACGAGTCAAGTACAAAGATTGTAACTTGTAAGGCTCACGAGTTGCTCAAACTTAGCTCGCTCTAAGTTCGGTTTGAATCGAACTCGAATAGCCCACGAGTCTCAGTAAATTTACCATTTATTAAATATTACTTTATGTTAATTTTGTAGAACTTACTTGAGCCGAGCTTAAGCTTCAGCTTTTCTTATTATTAAAAATTAGTTTATGTTGAGTTTTTGATTAATACTGAGTTTACTCGAACTAAACTTAAGATTAGATCCAAACTCGAACATCAACTCAGACTTGTTTAAACTCGACTTAAATTTTTACCGGGCTAAGCTTCTCGAGCTCAACACGTTTACAGACCTTTCTCAGGCTCGGGGACGTCTGCGGATCGATGGCCTCGTGTCTGGACGGATTAGTTTAGCCCAATTGATGATTAATTATTCACTTCCTGGTTTAACTCTGGGCCCGCGCTTCACATGAGGAACGGGGCCCACCGGTCCAGCTGTGCCCGGGTTTCCCATCACCCATGGCCTGGTACACCGCCGCACTGACGTCACTGCCACGTGGACGTGGTCAATTATAGGTCAACTATCACGGCCTTTTTCACCTACGCCCTTCACTTTTTTACATATCAACACATGGTCATAACTGGAGTAATTGCTTAAACCAAGCTAACGCTTGAGTTGTGCCTGCTTCTTGCTGCAAGGCGCAAGCCATGGAGACGAGACGACGTGAGGTGAACCCATCCATGGGCGTGGTTTCGTGCCGCCCGGCCGGCCATCTCCGATGCTATATATACAAAACAATCCATGCATCAGGGTTCACCTTATCGTTCAATGTTCAACATACGAATTTCGCCATTGCGTTGGCATCGAAAATCATCGATTTTCGAGTGAAAATCACTAATAATCGCGTAAAGTCGTAATTCAATTTTTTTGAAAAAAAAATAAAAAATTGTTGATTACCGTGGAAAATCAATAAACTTATTGAATTTTTCTGTGGTCGGTTTTTTGGAGCGATTTTCGTCGATTTTTGACGAAAATCGAGCGATTTCCACTGATTTTCGACCAGTTTGTGACAAGTAAAATCTCAAATTTTTGATTTTTTTTTTAAGTTATACCGGTCTATCGACCGGTATTTGATACCGGACCACGTTGATACGGACAAAAATCACATGATTTCTGTCGATTTTGTGAACCCTATGCACGACAACAGGCAGGCAGCCATGCCGATATCGCTTATCCCAATTCCCAATCCCATCGCCCATCGGTATTAGTATTACTAATCTCCTGCGGCGATCGCAACACAATCTTCTCGTTAAGCTGCCACTGCTCGATTGCATGCATAGATGCAGAGCCAGAAGCAATTGCTAAGATCGGACAATAGACGCTTCTCGGGCTTAGGACTCCTCAAGATCTCTGAATGCGACGTTAACAGGACTAATCCGCCAGAATGCGTGATAAATTCGATGGCCATACCATTTTGTATCTGATGATGGTATCTGATGAGAAATCCGGGGGGCTTAGTACCCATTTTGTATTATCTGTATATGCTATACCAACTATATTAAAGTTATATTAAATCATAAATTAATAATGCACTGAACGGACAAGCCATTCATGTTAAATCGTAAATTAATAATGCACTAAGTACTTCAAAATAGTGCAGCCTAATATGGAGACTTATAATTATAAAATATCACTATATTAAAAACACATACAATACTCTCTCTGTTGATTTTTATAAGGCGTGGTTTGACTTGATGCAGTCTTCGGAATTAAACTTTGACCGTTAATTACTTTTATAATACTTTGCTCATACTAAAAAATTATAGCAATAAAAAAGTATTTTCAAATACTTTATCACTTTTGTGTCATATAATCTACATATTGTTAGACTAATATTTGATCAAAGTTTACAAATTTAGAATATCGGAATGCATGGACACCTTATAAAAATAATCAGAAAGAGTAGTACACAAGTGTACATACAGGGGCAAAGACAGACCTCAGGCCACCCAGGCCGTGGCCCAAGGCCTATGATCAAAATGCTTTGAAATAAATTAGCTTGGGGTATGAGCGCGCTGCCTTCGTTCTAGACCCAAAAACATCAACCCAGCCCGAGGCTTGGGCCATGGGCTAGCACCGTCCCTGCGTACATACATACTACATATATTAAACTTTGCTGGATTCCGGCCTCCACAACGCGCCACGTCGATGTGCGCTTCCCGGCCGTCCGATCGCGGCTTCGAACGGCCCAGATCGTTCCTCCCGGACCACAGGCTTAAATGGATTTCATCCTCTTCTTGCTCGGGCACTAGGGCAGTGTGGCGCAGTGATAAACGTGCTCACGTCCACGCCTGTAATGAGGCTTTGAGGCCGTGCGAACGAGCACGCGGTTCGTATTTTTTGCACGCGACGCGTGGCGAGCTCTCGTGGGCCACACACGCAACGTGTAGCGAGCTCGTGCGGGCTGCCTGTCACCCGTTTTTTTTTGCGAAAATCCCTAGAAAATTCTAAAATTACATATAGATCCTACCTTTTACAAAAAGACCCCTTTTTACGAAAAGGCCATCCAAAAATTTGAAAAATACATCCTGTCCATTTTTGTTCTGAAATACTCCATTTTATTGAAAAATACCCCTCTAAACTCTCTGAAATTACATTAAAATCCTTCCCGGGTCTGATTACTTACCAAAATAAAACAAAAAAATCCAACGAACGTTTTTCACGCCCAATTTTCGTCCCGACCATCTTTTTTTCTTCTGAAAATACCTTCTCAAAAATTTTCATAGTGCCGATTCACATCCAATCTTTATCCCGGTCTATTTTTTCCTAAGGAGCAAAAAAAAAACCTGAAATTCGTTTCTTCACGCGATTATATTAAATCTTTTTTGCACACAATTGTTTTGCGAAAATTCCAACTTTTCTCGAGAAAAACCATCCGAAATTTTTCAACATACACAAAGGTTTGCATCACCAATCGATTTTTTGCAAAAAAAATCACTAGAAATTCAAAAAATTATGTCATAATCCTTTTTTATGAAAATAAAGTAATGCGAATTTTCCTCTTGGTCATATGGCGACGAGCGCGGCGAACGCCACTATACAGATTCTAGTTCTTTTATTGGCTCCTAACATTCACACCCTGAGCTCACTATTCTAATATACTTAAATACCATGGCATGGCAAAAATAAGATCATGATCCTTAATGTAAAATATATTTAGATAATAAAAACTTTCGTAAATTATTTAATTAGTTAAGGTAGAGAACTCTCTAGAAAATATCTTAGTTTATGTATTATTTGGAGCTATGTGGAGTTTGTATTGTCACCTTCAAAGGTACGAGAGCGTGAGGCCCAATGACATTGAACAGGGTTAGGTCTAGAGCAGATCATGCCTTGCCCTCTCGAGAAGAGAGCTTTGCATTCTGCTATGCTTTGCATTGCAAAGCAAGCACATGACACACACGTACACTGACACTGTCTGCTGACACACTTGTGGCAAGGAGATATGGTGCTCCTCCACGTGCCGGTAACAAGATTTCAAATTTTATTTTAGCATCTATATATCAGAGATTAGCGAAATATAAAATATCGATGAGATATCAGAATTTTAAATAAAATCTAAATGAAATTCAAAAATTTAATTTTAAGCCGGTTCTTTTTTAACTAGGAAACTTGATATTTCAGTCTACTTGAAACGATCGAAAAATATTCAAAAACACGTTAAATTTTTTAAAATTTTTCGTGGATGATCTTGAACCTAAATCCAATCAAATCCGGCCCATAAAAATAAAAATTAAATCAAAATCGATTTTGACCGAAATCACCGAGATCCCGCTGAAATTTAGATAGATACTGTAAAATTTGAATTTTTTAAATTTTTTACCCCCATCAAGATTTAAGATTTCGGGGGTCCAAAATCTCGACGAGATTTGGATCCTTACACTGCAGATACTCGTGTCACCACCACTCATTTGTGGATAAACGTTTAGTGATAATTTGATGATATCTTATGGTATCGATGATAAAAACTCCAAATAATTATACTACACACTAACATTTGGTTGAAGTTCTGACTGTGAAAGCAGAGTGATAAAGGTTCTAATTTGAAAAATTCCGCGCTTCCGTCGGTCACGTGGTTGGTTTTTTTTATTAAATGGTTATTCTAAACATGGCTTTACACCTAGATGGTAGGATCTAGATCCAATAAGAACACGTAAATACGTAATACGCAAAGGGAGTGTACAGATATCTTACAGATATTTTTGTTTGCTACATACATCGACCCATCCTGGTCTTCATGCTAACTAGGGACTAGGGTGCAAGGTCAGAGTGCTTCCTAAAGCTCACTGACCCAAGGGTAAGACGGCCATTTGGTCACCGTGAAGCGTGAACGCTGTACCATGGAGCTCTAGCCTCTAGATAGCACTGTATAGTAGTACTAAGACTATCTCCAACAATTTCCTTCATTCCATTTCCTTTCCTATTCCCTTCCCTATATTCATTCTTTTTATTTTCTACTATCTCCAGCAGCATTCCCTCAAGGGATTTGTGAAGGGATTCACTGTTTGAATCCTTTCCGAAGGGAATCGTGAAGGGAATCCGTTGGAGCACTTGGGATCTATTCGCGAAAGGATTTGGAGTGAAAGGGAAGCTGCTGGAGATAGTTAACTTGAAACGGAAGCATGCATAACGAGAAATCTTCACTCTTGTGGCCCTGTAAATTTTTTTTTTTACGAAATTAGCTGGTATAAATTTTTGTTTGCGGAAATAGCCCCCGGGCCCGCACCTGCAGCGGAGGACGTGCGCTGCAGGCCGCCTGCAGCCCACGCCGTGCGCTGTAGGAGATTGCTACAGTGCGCGACGGCTTGCAGTGGAAGGACTCCACTGCAAGTCTATTTTCCCTTTTTTTTTGCTTTTCTTTTTTTGCTGTTTTTTTAACTCGAGTTGATTGAAATGTACATAACTTTCGCTATGCAACTCCAAATGCAATGAGACAACTTTCTAAATTTGTATAAAATCATGTAGATTATGAATAAGTAAAAATATTTTAGTTTTGATTATTATGCAGCAAATGATGTCTAAGTGACGGTAAATTAGGACGGCCACCACTGGAAATTTTCACTGTTCAGACGCTGTAATAATTTTTTTACGAAATTAGCAACTGTAAATTTTTTTTGCAATGGACGAGCTTCGCTGCAGGCAGGCATCCCTTTTTTTTTAAAAAAAAAAAAATTAGGCTTGCAATGGAATGGGTGAGCTGCAAGCCAATTTTCAATTTTTTTTGTTTTGTGTTTTTTTTTCTTGCTTCGGTTGCCTAATTTTTTATGAAATGTCTCGTTATTTCATGTACAAATATCGGAAAGACCGTTATAGAAGACGTCGTATTAAAACCGGAAGTATTTTGGACAGTGGTCTTCTGGTGCGCTATTGAGTGCACCTGGGATATTTCCCCTTGCGCAACCCATCGGTGCCTACCGCCCTGGCCCTAGCCGTCCTCTCGCGCTTCCTCTCATGCTCGGCCTCCAGCTCGGTCGCCGGGCACTGCCGTTCGGCCTCTCTCTTTGCACGCATTTCTTCATGATGCTTCATGCGCTTCTCCTCCTCGTCCTGCTCACGCTACTACTGCTCTACCATAGCTCTGCGATGCGAGTACTCCCAATTCCACATCCTCCCCATCTCAGGAGTATGCTCCGCGTCGTATAATTTGATGAACTCGCATAATGGAGGCTGCAATTGGTGATAGCAGATGGTATTACAGTATTAAGGTTTGCACGGTTTCATGTAACATCAAATGCGAGTACGAACATACCAGGCTTTTCCGCCGCATCCGCATCTCCAGCGTTTGCTCGGAGTCGTAGTTGTGGCAGCTCCAGTACCTCATACCATAGGTGTATGAGTTGTCTAGAGACTTCTGAAACTGGCAAGGATCCCCGCATAGGCACATGGGGACTTGCGTGCCTTCGGGGATATCTTCGAGAAGGCTGCGCCTTGGGGGCGAGGGAAACTCCATTGACATTGGTTAGTTGGCTGGCAAAGTTGTGCTCCGTGTTTTGTCTTCCTTCGTATTGGCCCGACGCTTGCTTGCTTGCTGTGATTATTGGTAGGCGACCACTGGGGCTTAAATAGCCAGCCATAGGAGAGAGTGGCAGACTTAAGAGAAGTTGAACCTTCGAACAGGCTTCCAACAGGATATTTGCCGGGCTGCCGAAAAGGCTTCAGCATTAACGTTTGTGCGCGACCTTTAAACTTAAGGGTTATTGCGCGAGTAGAATTTAGGTGCAAAGAAAGGTGTAATTGAAATATTTTTGCGGATTATGGTAGTCCGCATATCAAAGAGCCAACCTGGTCCATCCTTCCAAAAAAACAACCTTCGAACAGGATATTTGGCGGGCTGCCGAAAAAGCTTCAACGTTAACGTTTGTGCGCGACCTTTAAACTTAGGGTTACTGCGCGAGTAGAATTTAGGTGCAAAGAAATGTGTAATTGAAATATTTTTGCGGATTATGGTAGTCCGTATATCAAAGTTCCAACCTGGTCCATCCTTCCAAAAAACTACCTTCGCACAAACTTAGGGTTTAACGGTCGCGCACAAACGTTAATGCTGAAGCCTTTTCGGCAGCCCGGCAAATATCCTGTTCGAAGGTAGTTTTTTGGAAGGATGGACCAGGTTGGCACTTTGATATACGGACTACCATAATCCGCAAAAATATTTCAATTACACATTTCTTTGCACCTAAATTCTATTCGCGCAATAACACTAAGTTTAAAGGTCGCGCACAAACGTTAACGCGCAAAAATATCATTGTTACATATATATCAATAATTTTACTTTGTAATATCATTATAGGTATTCAAACATTTCTCAAAAATTATTGTTTATTCAATAGCTCGGGTTTAGAAAAAACAACAAAAACAGAAAAGAAAAACAACAAAAACAGAAAAGAAAAAAACCAAAAATAAAAAGGAAAATGGGCTTGCAGTGGAAGCACTCCACTACAAGCCCTTGCCCCACATGCAGCAC
Organism: Rhipidocladum racemiflorum; assembly: GCA_036346355.1. Taxonomy (NCBI): domain Eukaryota; kingdom Viridiplantae; phylum Streptophyta; class Magnoliopsida; order Poales; family Poaceae; genus Rhipidocladum; species Rhipidocladum racemiflorum. The sequence goes on along the minus strand of CM070583.1, from coordinate 77,435,763 downwards.
TCGGGGTGGGCTGCAGGCCGGCTGCAGCGCTCCCCATCAGCTGCAGGCCGCCTGCAGCTCACGCCCTCCGCTGCAGGCCGGCATCAGGAGGCCAAATCTGTAAAAAATATTTCTCTGCGGCTAATTTTGGGAAAAAAAAATTTTAAGCAGCCAGTGAAAATTTCGCATAACGAACGCGCTTACTGAAGGGCAAAACAGTCATTTTCTACTCTCGCCAACCTCTAGTAAAATCTCAGCTCCGCAAGCTCACCACTGAGTACTGACCACTCGGCACTGTCCGTCCACTCGAGCAAAAGCAATGGAGTCTACCGGTCCAATTCCGGCCACGCTGCTCCTCAAGCTCATCGTGCTTGCCGTGCTCGTCTCCGCAGCAGCTGCCACCGCGGCGTGCTCGGCGGCCGACCGGGACGCGCTGCTCTCGATCCGCGCCGCGCTGTCGGAGCCGCACCTCGGCGTGTTCTCGTCGTGGACGGGCACCGAGTGCTGCACCAACTGGTACGGCGTGAGCTGCGACCCCACCACCGGCCGCGTCGCCGAACTCACCCTCCGCGGCGAGGCCGAGGACCCCGTCATGGCCCCCGCCGGCCGCCCCGCATCCGGCGTCATGTCCGGCTACATCTCCGACGCCGTCTGCCGGCTCGACCGCCTATCCTCCCTCATCCTCGCCGACTGGAAGCAGATCTCCGGGCTAATCCCGTCCTGCTTCGCCACCTCCCTCCCCGACCTCCGCATTCTCGAGCTCCCAGGCAACCGCCTCGCGGGCGAGATCCCGCCGTCCATCGGCAGCCTTTCCCGCCTCACCGTGCTCAACCTCGCTGACAACCTCATCACCGGCAACATCCCATGCTCGATCACCTCCCTCTTTTCTTTGAAGCACCTCGACCTCACAAACAACCAGCTCACCGGCCGGATCCCGGCCGACTTCGGCAACCTCGCCATGCTCAGCCGCGCGCTGCTCGGCCGGAACCGGCTCTCCGGGCCCATCCCCTCGTCGGTGGGGTCCCTGGACCGGCTTGCCGACCTCGACCTCGCCGAGAACCAGCTCACCGGTGCAATCCCGGACAGCCTCGGCTCCGGCCGGGTGCTCACCTCGCTGTACCTCGGCAGTAACCGGATCTCCGGCCGGATTCCGGCGAGCCTGCTCCAGAACAAGGGGCTCGGGATCCTGAACCTGAGCCGGAACGCCTTGGAGGGGCCCATCCCGGACGTGTTCACCAGCCAGTCCTACCTCATGGTGCTCGACCTGTCCCGGAACCGGCTCACCGGCAGCGTGCCGCAGTCGCTGGCCTCGGCGTCGTACGTCGGGCACCTCGAACTCAGCCACAACCGGCTGTGCGGCACCATCCTGACCGGCCCGCCGTTCGACCACCTCGATGCCGAGTCCTTCGCCAGCAACAGCTGCCTCTGCGGCCGCCGGTTCGGCAAGTGCACGTGAACGTGCATCACGAACGAGAGCGAGAGCCGTCCGATCGGAACCTGATCGATGTCAGGTGATCTACTACGGTGTGGTATGATGTAGTAGCAGTACCGTGTACGATGTACCAACTCTGTGTTCGTATACGAGCACGTACGTCCGACAGTGCGAGGTTATTAACTTCGGGAAGAGGCTTTTCCATATGAGAGTGACTAGGCAACGGTATACCGTCAGAATTCAGATAAACCATTTAAACTTACTTAAACTTATCGCCGGTTTGATCTTTGGTTTCATGAGTTTCAGTGTTTAGTTTCATCAGTTTCATGTTTTATTAGTTTTTAGTGCTAAGTTTCATGAGTTTCAGTGCAAAAAATCATAAGTTTCATGAGTTTCAGAGGTATGCCGTTGCAACGGTATACCGTTTTTTAGTTTTTCCGTTTCCATATATACTTAAAAGGTTTTATGCAGTGTATGCATTGAGATTCGTGCATCTCTGTCCATACATCTATTTTTCTGGGAAAGTCCTCGTATTTCTCATCTTTCTCATCTTCACTCTGTCTGCGACCTATGAGTCATCGACTACCATACCACTCTAAGCGTCCACCGTTACCCATGCAGTGAGGTTTTTTTTTGGCAAATTGGTGTGGACTGTGGAAGTGTAAGCACGAATCTAAAAGCCCATCTAAGGACACCGATGTACATAGAGTAAATACGATTTGGCATTTCCGTTAACTTGGCTATAGTTTTGGACTTTCGGGTATAGATTATAGCTAGAAGAAGATAAATGTTGTGTTGTACCGATTTTTGTGTGAAGCGGCGAGGGAAGAAGAATGGTTGTTCCTTCCCCCTTTCTCTCTCTCTCTCTCTCTCTCTCTCTCTCTCTCTCTCTCTCTCTCTAGTGCTTTACTTGGCTACCACGTACAATGCAACTGCTTAAGTTTGGATTGTACAAGCAGTGGCAAAAAGCAAAAGAAATAGGGAAATAATGAAATCCTACCTTGCACGGGAAGTTGTTGATAAACGGTATATAGTGCTATATATATAATCAGACATGAGTTAGCTAGGTTGTGATTAATTGATGTATTTAAGCGATCAGCTAGCAGCATGTGTCAACATGAATTACGGACCTGTTGGGATATAGGGATGCATCAAAGACCAAACAAACACGGCCGTATGAATACTAATTAAGATGTGCCGCGTAATCATCGACTGTGATTTTGTCCGGTCTACCATTAGCCCATTAATTACTCTCAACGCTTATCTAGCCCCGTTTCCTGGCCCATCCCTCCTCGATCGTTCCGCTGCCCCCGCTGTCCCGTTCCTTAACCAACACGGTAATTAGACCAACTGCTCAACCCATTGTTAAATGCTGCACCTGTCCTGCTCCACCAACGTATGGATGAACAAGGTTGTATAGTGCACTACTGGCCAGTTAGCCACCACTAGCCATGCAACACACACACTCTTAGGTCAGGATATCAACCCAAATTCCAGACCGTAGATCCTAGTAGGAATGGATTATTAACGAGGTCAATATTTTACGTTCGAAGTCGCTCTAAAGAGCAAATCTATATATTAAGGGCTCAATTAACATAATGGTTGTGTCTACGACCATGTACGATTCGAAAGAAGCTTTATCCTCTTTAGCAACAAATTGGTCGGAGGCTAATGACGACCAATTAAGATCAACGGATGACTAGTTTTGGGGAATGATGATCAGTCATATGGTTTTATAAGCCCTAAACTGATAAATTGGTCAGAAAATATGATATTTTCTAATGCGATTAACCTGAGAGCGGCAATTGATGCAACTTACGATGGTTCGCCAAATAATAAAACAGTTCAAAACTTAACGAAGACATGCATGTGTATGAAGGAAAAAAGATGTCTTTAGCAGGTATTAACCGCCATCGAGGGGGCGGAGGTGGCCGGGAATTCACGGGGCCGGAGGCGTCTTGGAACTGAGCCAACCAACAGCCATTGTCTTCTTCTCCTTGCTGGCTCTTGTCGATCTCTTCTTCCTCGTACGGTCGTACCTACTTCAGATACTTCTAATTCCTATCCAATTCTTCCCAAAACCCCGATTTCTAATTCTACATCCAATTCCTCCCATGCGAGGCCACCATAGACGATGAGAGCACCTGCAGACTCGAACAACAACGGACTTGTTCTTGTGGATGGAATGAACAAAAAGAGAAGGAACCGGAAGAGTTTGGGTTGGAATACCAGCTCGCTCATTGCTGCTTCTTTCAACTCATGTAGCAATACCAGCTCGCTCATTGCGCTAGCCGGGTCAACGAGCTTCACCTCCAAGTAGAGGTGGGCACTTGGGCCGGGCTTTTTTGGGCCGGTCCGAAGCACAACGGGATGGCCGGTGCAAAGTCCGACACGCAACTGTAGCACGGGCCGGGTTGGGCCTGAGAATCGGGCACGATGGGCGGCACGACCCGACACGATCGTTTGGGCCGGGCCCGTACCGGCACGGCACGAACGGGCACAAAGTCACGGATTAAAACCTAAAAGTTAGCAGATATTGTTGATTCAAGGCATCTTCAAGCATTGCATTTATGTTTGACATTTTGTTGATGTGATTAGTCTCTTATGTAATTAAAATAGGTAGTTTAATAGTAGTGATGTGTTTTATTTCTTTGCTCGTCACAATAGTGAAAATGGGTCGGGTCTGGGCCGGCACGGCACGAAGCAAATACGAAGCGCAAATGGGCCAGGCCTGGGCTCGCCAGACAAGTCGGACCGGCACGGTGGGCACGATAGGCCGTCGTGGCACTACACGGTTCTGGCCCGAAGCACGATGGATCCGGATGCCGGCCCGGCACGACGCCCACTTCTACCTCCAAGGCAGCGAACACTACGTCGTGCATGCAGGAGTAGGAGCGCGTGCTGCAAGCCTGCAATCATGTGTCGACCTCCGCGAGTATTGCCGGCGAAGCCGCCAGCCACACGTGCAACCCCCTGCTGCTTGCCTCTATTGAAGGAGAAGGTGGTAGAGTTGGAATTTCGCAAGTTTGTTATCTGCGAAATAAAAAGAAAAATGGGAAAAAGGTAGCACAAGTGGACAAAGTGGTAAAAAGCAAACGGAAGGATCTTTGGTTGATATTAAAGTGTACCAGCAATGGTATATAAACCCACCTTATAGCCCCTAGGAACGGAGGCCAGCCCTTTTGCGGAATACTCCTAATCTAAATACCCCTTAGGCCCTGCTTGGATGAGTGGTAATTTCTTGGGAGGTTTTGGGATTTAGTTCAAATTTGAACTAAATCCTAAAGCATTCTGTTTGCGCCAAAATTCGGTACATGGCAAAATGGGTTTGAATCGGATAAAAGCAATTGTATGTGTTTGCATCGGAATTCGATGTGTATTGAAATCAGCCCGAGACGGAAAGGAAGCGTTCGCATGGAAAGAAATCATCAAACGAATCGGAAAAGGAATCCGTTTCTAAAGGGAAGGAAATCGATAATAGGCCGACACGGATAAACGCATCGTATCCGTGTACAACTCGGATCGGCCAGGCATGTTATAAAAGGAGGTGGGTGCCAGCGGCAAGAATCAATAAAATCCAACAACACACAACTACTTTTTACAAGCTTTTCTTTCACTTTGTTTTAGCCTCATAGATCTCTTTGCAAGTCGACGGAATCAACATAGCTGCGCATCGCCGATTGTTGATTTTAGCCGATTTCACCCAGGTTCGATTTGCTTCGTTTTGTTCGCATCGCCTTCTCGGCCAATTTTACCTTTTATCCTGGATCAATCAGAACGAGTTGATTTAGTTATCTCCTAATCGGTTCTTGCCGACTAGTGAAAAGCCGATAGATCCTTGTTTATCGGCCGATCAAATTATAAATTCTACCTTGTCGATTTCAGGTCAAATCGACCGCACGCTCTGCAAACCCGGTGTTTGTCTTGTGTGTTCGAGGCCTAAAACCCCTTCACGTTTTGGCGCGAACATATTTTGGGCACGCCGGTGGGACAAACAAAAGAATGTCGCCAACCGACAAGCCCGCGGTCACCGCCGATATCAACATCGATGCTATAATCGCGCCTCGGATGGCCGATTTAACCCCTGAGCAACGGAAAGAAATCGAAGACCGAAGGCGACTCACGGAGGAAATGATGCTACGGTGCTTCCAAACGCGCCGTATGCGTTACTCAAAAGATTGCACTCCCAAGCATCAACCCTATCGGAGATTCGTCACCGAATCGGTGGCCGATACGCACTCGCCAAGCCGATTTATCAAGTATGATCGAGCAATCATCCATCACGCATTGATTAACCGATCGTCGGCTCTAGTATCCACATTAAAGCCAATGATAGAAAATAGTGTGAAAACGATTGCTCAGAATTAGCCGCGCCTGGAAATCTGCTAGATCCACCACAAACCATCCCTACGCACTCCGGTATATTCCATAACGCCAACGCCAAAACAAGAACGTGTCGGCTCATGCACCTATTATGATGCCGACTCAACCTCTGCTTTGAAACCAAGCATACAGAGAGATGGATTCACACACTACCATGGGCACAACCTGATGGGGCCAAAATAAACGCGTCGAATCAGTTAGATGGGCCCTCCAATAGCATCGGATATCGGCTTATCACCGATCGAAACAGCCAGTCCCGCAGCCACGAGAGCCACGACCATGAAGCAAGCACCATATAGAGTAGCGCCAGACGCACCCTTACCCGATACATCAGGTTATGGCACTGCACCAAGACCTCCGGGGTGCAATTTGGATACACACCGAAGTTCGCACTCGGGGCAGGCACGAATGAGAATTGGCGATGTCCGCCACACCACAAGCCGACAATGTTAATTGGGCGTAACAAATTGCCAATGTTTTGAGGGAACAGCTTCGGTTTACAACCCGTAGGAGAGTGATTGGCTACAGAAGCCGTGCTCGATTACATAGACCGAATGCCATACCCCACAACTTTAGGATACCAGACTTTGCTAAATTCTCAGTGTGATGACTCCGTTACCACAATCGAGCATATCGGGCGGTTCATGGCCCAATGTGGGGAAGTCCGCGATCCGATGGATTAAGAATCAGATTGTTCCCTTTATCGTTGTCCGCATCGCATTCACTTGGTTCACAAATCTACCACCAAATTCAGTTCATATATGGAACGATTTGGAAAGCCGATTTCATGAATACTTCTTCTGAACTATGGAGCTTAGAATTTCCGATCTCGATTCGATCAGAAGCCAAATGCGGGAATCGGTCTCTCGATTATATCAAGAGATTTCGGGCGCATTTTAATAGATGCTACAAAGGTAACATTACCCGACGATCAATTGGCCGACCTAGCGCTCCAAGGGTTGATCCCTCCATTAAAAGAGAAATTATCGTGCCAAGAGTTCCCGACTTAGGCCACCTACTCCATCACAGACGGCACACGAGAGCCGGTATGCAGAGATCAAAGGGTTTAAAGATAGATTTAAACCAAATAGCAAACGAAAGGCCAAAATAAACATGATAGAGTACGACTCGAGCGATACCTCCGAGGATCTAAGCAGAGGTGAACATAGCCGAGTGGGCCAAAGGTTCTAAAAAGCCACCGTGATGCTCTCTACTTGCCGACAAAGAATAAGGCTAAGTCAAGTACTCGTATGATGTGTCAAAGTGTGACAGATATTTGATTTGTTACTACAAGAAAAACTCATAAGATTACTGTAAGGGCACATCATACCATCTACGAGGAAATTAAAAGCGAAGGTATTGCAAATGGCATCATTCATTCTCCCATAACACTAACGATTGCAATATTTTTCGACAACAGATTCAATCGGCCATCGCCGATGGCAGCTAAAATTCGCGGAAGAGTCGGCTATGCAGATAGATATGAGCCCTTTTCAAGTCAACATGGTTCAATGTTCGCGAAAGAAAAGAGGCCTCATGGAAGAAGATAAGCCGATTTAAGGAGTCGTATCACGAGACGAGACAGTACAGATCACTATCGGTTCTATACAAATAGAAGCCTATAGGAATGGACAAAACTCAAGAAAGGTAAAACCAAGAGGGGACTTGGAGGTCGGTAGATGGTATCGGGCTGAGAGGGCTCCGAGAAAAGCTGATTTCAAACCAAAACCGACCTTCTCACAACTCCCGGGAAGTACGAGAGGATAAGTCGGAGGGGTAACACTCAACACCACCGTAATCCTCCTCAACCGAGACGAAGGAGGGACGAGCAAGTGGCGGCTAGATATGCCAGACGGCCGGCCATCGAGGAAGAGAAACATCGGCGATGTCCCTTTGGCGCTTTGTCGGGAGAGAGGGATGACCTTACCAACAGCTTGTATCTTGTCCTATGCAACACTGTTCGCATATCGGCCAAACCAACAGAAAAGATAGGTTGTCTAGGCCGATATACAATTATCCAGATATGAGAAGCAAGAGGGCCGATCCATGAAAGGTTGTCAACAGAGCAAGGCGAGTCCTCCCAAAAGCAGGAACTATCGGCTAACACAGAAGAATGGAATCGACAAATGAGATGAGCAATTTAGCCGAAAGATACGAAGCCGATAGAACCTAAACCTCGGTGGTGCCCTCCAGGTCTCAAGAAGTCACAACGCCGAAGGCTTCAAATGATTGAAAACACAAGAAGAAAGGGAGGCCGACAAGGAAAGCGAGAGGGATCGGATGTTCAACAAGTTAAGACCGATACCGCTTTTGAAAAAGAGTGGAGAAAGAAGGAACAGATCGATAGTGATTCGTAACAATCGATTGAGTCCGGTTCTCCGATGATCCGGATGATACACCACCAATGGATATAAACATGGTATTCGCTCTACCGCCGAGTTCAAAACCGAAGAATCGGTGAAGAAGTGTTCGCCAGCTTATGCCTCGGAGCACCAGTGACGCCGTGTTCGAAAAGCCACAAGACATGCATCGGCATCTCAAACCATTATATCCGAAAGGATATATTAATGGCCGACCGATATCTCGTATGTTGGTCGATGGCGGGCAACGATTAATCTAATGCCGTTAAGTACTTTCGTAAAGTCGGGTAAAGCCGATGAAGACTTGATCAAAACCAATATGGTGCTAAATGACTTCACGGAGACCCGACCGAGGCTAAAGGCGTAATGGTGTCGTAATCGACGATCGGTAATAAAACTTTGCCGATCGCGTTTTTGTGATTGAAGCCAAAGGTAATTACAACAGTACTCCTCGGCGGATCGATCCATGCCAATTGTCAGTATAATTATCAACTATGCACCAAAAATTGGTGCAAAGGGAACGATGATACGCTTGAAGTCGCATCGCCGACACATCGGCTCATATCGCCATGGCTAGCCCTCGACACCAATTGGCCACACGAAGAAGCCGAATGTATATCGTGGAAAGCCTTGGACAATTGCGATTTTATCTGCGTCGAGAAGTCAGATTCAAGCCGATCAGCGTTAAACCTAACACGCTTGATCGGACGTACGAAGTAGTAAGAAGATGGAGCACAAGACACTAGCAAAGTTGCGTGAAAGGGCAAGAAGCTATCGGCAAGAAGAATACGAAGAAGCCGTCGAGGATTTTGAAGAAGAAAGAAAAGGGTTAGGATTTACTTCACGATTTGCTCGAAGAGATTGATATTGGGGAAGGTGATAGCAAAAGACCAACGCTTGTGAGTGCCAAACTAGAACCCTAAGTTATAAAGCAAAGTTGGTCGAAATACTCAAGGAATATAAGGATTGCTTTGCGTGGGAGTATTATGAAATGCCGTGTTTAAGCCGATACTAGTTGAACATCGGCTACCTATAAAACCTGGATATCGGCCGTTCAAACAGAGCCCTAGGCGGTTTAACCCTACGTTGTATGACGCTATAAAGGAGGAAGTAGGACGATTGCTAGAGGCGAAGTTTATCCGGCCATGCCGATACGCTGAGTGGGTCTCAAACATCGTCCCTGTGAAGAAGAAAAACGGCAAACTTAGGGTATGTGTCGATTTTAGAGATTTGAACAAAGCTACGCCAAAAGACGAGTACCCGATGCCCATAGCCGATATGCTTATCGATGCTGCATCTGGGAATAAAATCATAAGTTTTTTGGACGGGAACGCCGGATACAATCAGATATTCATGGCCGGGCCGATATACCCAAAACGGCTTTCGATGTCCGGGCTTTAGGGCTATATGAATGGAAAGTTATGACCTTCGGTTTAAAAATGCCGGTGCTACTTATCAACGTGCTATGAACCATATTTTCCATGATTTGATCGGCAATCGTGGAAATATACATCGACGACGTAGTGGTAAAATCCAAAGAAGACCGCAACATTTAGCCGATCCGGGAAAAATGTTCGAAAGTACAAGGTTACATGGGTTGAAAATGAACCCTCTCAAATGTGCTTTGCGTATCGGTGGACAATTTCTTGGGTTCACGGTGCATGAAGGAGGGATTGAAGTAAACCCACCAAAGTGAAAGCCATAGCCGATACTAAACCACCGACAAGTAAAAGGGAGCTGCAGGTGTTGATCGGAAAATCAATTACTTGCGACGCTTTATCTCAAACTTGTCGTGACGTATTCGGCCTTCACACCGCTGCTGAAAATTAAAGATAACCAAGAGTTTAAGTGGGAAGCCGATCAAAGAAGGGCCTTCGGCGACATAAAAGGTTATCTGATGAGTCCACCAAGATTGGCCGCGCCAAAACACGGTGATACCTTTTAGACTATATATATCGGTGAAGGTGATTCGATTGGAGCAGCTTTTAACACAAGAAGCCGATAGGAAGGAACGAGCAATATATTACTTAAGCCGACGTCTTCTAGATACGTAAACCAGGTATCCTTTAGTAGAAAAGTTATGCTTGTCATTATACTTTGCTTGCACCAAGTTAAGACATTATATGTCGCTTCCAAATGCGTTATAATATGCAAAACCGATGTAGTTAAATACATATTATCGGGCGCCCATCCTGCGGGTCGGCTTGGTAAATGGGCATATGCCTTAACAGAGTTTGAGTTATCCTATGAATCGGCTAAATCTGTGAAAGGGCAAGTCAGGGCCGATTTTATCACAGGAGTGAAACATTAGTAGGAACAACTAGTATAACTCCTTGGCAATTGTATTTTGATGGGTCTGCTTGCCAAGAAGGCGAAGGCATTGGCGTGATATTAGTTTCACCTAGAAAGCGTGAGTATGACTTCATGTATCGGCTAAATAGCCGATGTTCAAATAATCAAGCGAATCACGAAGCATTACTAAGGGTCTACAATTGTTAGATAGCATCGGAGTGAGAGACGTACAAGCTGAAGGAGATTCGATGTTAATTGTACAGCAAGTCAGAGGAGAATACCGATGCAATGATGATGCACTAAACCAGTACTTGCATCAATGCCTCCAGATCATCGAGATGTTCACTACATTTTCCATAGAACATATACCCAGAGAAGCTAATGATAAAGCAAACCGATTGGCACAATGTGCATCAGGGTACAAGGTGGAAAGCCGACAAGGACCAATCGAGCTAAACGTTTGGCCGGTTTTATGTGTTCACCCTGTCGACTGGAGAACAGAGATAAGGGATTATTTGTCAGATCCAACCAAGCCGACCGAACAAAAGGTCAGGCGCAAAGCACTCAAATACGTTCTACTAGAAGATGTATTGTACTTTAGGACTATGGAAGGTTTATTATTAAGATGCCTGGGAACCGAGGAAGCCAAAGTGGCGATGGGTGAAGTTCATGAAGGTATTTGTGGGTCACATCAATCGGCTCATAAGATGAAATGGATAATCGAGACGAACTGGATATTTTTGGCCGACGATGTTAGAAGACTGCTTCAAATATTATAAAGGGTGCCAAACATGTCAAAAGTTTGGTAACATACAGTCAGCACCAGCGTCGGTTTTACATCCAATCATCAAGCCATGGCCATTTAGAGGATGGGGTATAGACATAATCGGCCAGATATTTCCGTCATCCAGCAAAGGACATAAGTTCATCCTCGCAGCCACAGATTATTTCTCAAAGTGGGTTGAGGCTGTACCACTCAAGAAGGTTACTAGCAGGAACTAATCGATTTCGTAAATGAACACATCATCCATCGGTTTGGGATTCCACAAACGATCACTACTGATCAGGGTACTGTGTTCATGTCCAACGAGTTCAAAAGGTTTGCGGAAAGTCTTGGGATAAAATTGCTCAACTCCTCCCCTTACTACGCTCAGGCCAACGGACAGGCCGAATCGTCGAACAAAACGTTGATAAAGCTAATAAAAAGAAGAATTGAGGAAGAACCAAGGAAATGGCATTCGATACTATCAGAAGCTTTATGGGCTTATCGGCTATCTCAGCACGGATCAACCAAATTGTCACCTTTTCAGTTGGTATACGGACAAGAAGCCGTTTTACCCGTTGAAATCAACATCGGCTCAATAAGGCTACACGAGCAAGATAAGGTATCAGCCGATGAATACAAACAGGCGATGCTGGACAATCTAGATGATTTGGCTGAACAAAGGCTGATCACATTAGATCGGCTTAAAAGGAACAAAGAGAGGGTTGCCAGGTCGCATAATAAAAAAGTGATTTTTAAATCATTCAATCAAGCCGATTTAGTATGGAAACTGTGTTGCCGATTGGGTCTAAAGATAACCGATTCGCAAATGGTCTCCAACGTGGGAAGGGCCCTATAAGATCAATCGGTCAATTGACGGAAATTGTGATATACCGGAGTCCTTAGATGGATTCGTCCTACCTAAAGCGATCAATGGAAAATATCTAAAGGCGATACTCCAAGCATATGGGTCGGGTCCTGACCGCAGGAAGGAAAACGGTCAATTACAGCACATAAAATCGGCCATAAAGCCGACCGAGTCAATTGAACATCCATCCAGAAACAGTTTACAAAAATCGGTTACATAGCCGATCAAGCAAGTTTTCGTGAGCGTCATCCCAAGGTTAAGGCAATATTACAAAAAGATTGACCACACACATGATACCGATGAATCAAAGTTTAATGTAGTCCTGATCCGCAAATGGGCTCCCAAAGCCGATAGTCTTGCCGCCGCCTTGCCAATGGTAGCTTGGACACTATCTACAAGTTGTTGGTCGGCCTTTGCATCACCCGAATCGAACTAGTTTGGCCGATTGAGTTTTAACTTGTGCAAAAACCTCGCCAATCTCCCGCCTCTGAACGGCCAGCCAAGATGTAGAGTCCGAAATGCCAATCCGCGATCTGCAAGTTCTTTTGTGACCAATGCCAATTGTTCTTCAAGCTTAGCTTTGGTTGACTCAAGTTCTTGAGCTCGCTTTTAGCCGATTTGAGTACGGCAAAGACCTTGATCAAATACGCTCTTCCGATGTTTGGCATCCGCTATGAGCTTGTCCAAGAGCCGTTGATCGGCTTGCTGGGCTTTCCTCTGCTCGATTCTTATTTTGGCTAACTCCACGCCCAGCCGACGATCGTCTGTGGCGTACTTCTAGCAAAGTGCATTCATGGCGGCAGAGGGAGATCGGCTTGCATGGCCGCCATAGCATTCCTCAATGGTTGCGTATTGGCCAGCAGAGCCGCCTCTGGTTGCATCACCTCGTCCAAAAGACGATCAAGTCGCTCTTGCATACCAGCCGGGCGATCGGCGCCGATCTTTGGCCGAAAGCTGCTATGATACGCCGAATGTCACCGGATAGTCGTCGGTAGCCATGACTTCCGGGTCGTCCAGTTCGTCCAAGGAAAAGCCAAGCAGATCGGCTAGATCAGTCGATGGCACCTTGGGGTCAGGATCGGGGATCTCGATCGGCTGTTGCGGAACGGCCGGTGGTAGAGAGAGCGATGGAGGGACAGCCGATGTAGCACCTTGGGGATCGGCTATAACCCCCGCTATCTGTACTGATGGAGACTGCTAAAGGACAAAAGCAAGTCAGCATCACAAGACAGACAAAGGAAATGACTACACAAACTCACGATGACTACAAAACTTACATCAGTAGCTGAGTGCTCCGGAGAGCCATCGGATTGTCGCCTCACGGGTCTGGGTGAACGCCTGGCAGATTTCTTCCTCCTCTCTGAAGTCGACTCAAGTTAAAACCTTAACTACGTCAATAACATGATAGTCGACACAAAAGAAACTTATCAAGCGCACAAGCGAGTCAAGTCCGTTAAGGATGGAGCTTGAATATCCAAGTTTCTGAAGTATACCCAGAGTGCCAACAGATCGACACGGACGCCGTTGTCGGCTACTCCGCGTAAACATGGGGATCGGTTGATGGCTCACCAAAGACCCGTGCCGACCGAAAGATCAAAGGCATTCTAAATAAAAGCCGATACCGGTGAAAACGAAGGGATATAAAAACCACGGTACCTCTACGACTCTTGAAGAGTCGCTATAACCCGAGCTTGAGTGGACCCTAAAACTACCGTCGGCTCATGAAAATCGGGAAGGAATAAATGAATTATAGCCGACTGAGTCCTGTCCATTAGTATGGCTTCGATATTCTAGTCCACCATCACGAGAACGCAAATGACCGACGGAATTAAGGACAAAATGTGGCGTTGAGAGGATTTGCAAACCATCGGCTACTTCAAGGATGACCTCGGACAACACTTTGTTGGTCACTCGGGCTCGAGGCTCGACACAAGATAATAGGGGAAAGATGGAATGGTTTGCCCAAAGCCTAATTGACGAGCGTAAACCGAAGGGTGGTAAAACTCATAAGATGGCTGAAATGTTCTGGCGGTGTTCAAGCCGACATTTAAGATACAAGGAGTGAGGATGATTCTGTACAAATCTAAGGTAGATTGGGGCATCAAGGAGCTATCAGAATCAAGGTGAAGGAATGTTGGGTATGGACAATCGGCTACATCGGTATATTGGAAAAAGTCTTGTTGGCCGAAGGAAGCCCTATCTAAGGAAAGGAAGAAACTGAGGTATTTGTGCAAGCCGATCGAGTCCATTTTTAACTCTCCGGCCGAAGACATGATAAACCTCTCGCCATAGGATCGGCTAGCTCTATATTGTGGAACGACATGCTCTGGGTAATCCTCCCGAGGGAAAGTTGAGCTCCCAGAGGGTTCGGATAGAATAGATCGGCTAAACATGCAATGAAGCCATGTTTGAATGAACCAAAGAGGACCTCCTATATTACCAACGACGTGTTTGGCAAAGCCGGAAAAAAGTCGGCTACGGATCACATACATCATTTGAAATATCGCCCTAGGAACATCTTGCCAAGGGAAAGCCGATGACCCTCTACTAGACGCTCCGCTACTAGTCGAAAAGGTTTGAGTGGGGCCAAGAGAAGCACCGCATGAAGAGGTATCGGTCTAACCAAAGGTTGAGAAAAGCGGTATGCTCTTCAGCCGATACCGGACCGGTGACTCTATTATTATTCTGGATATATTTGTACCAACCCTCGCCTTTCTTGCGGATTAGTTTGAAAGAAGGTTTTCCACTAAAGGCCGATAGCTGATCCCCATCTGGCCTAAGACAAAGACAATGGGCTACATCGAAAGCGCAGTAGGGCCGATTGGGCGGACGAATAAAAAGCATTGAAAGAATCCGACCAAAAATAACATGCCGCAGCCTACCAAGGGTTCATTGGCTTCAGGGTCGGCTAGACTCAAAGATAGAGACTCGGCTATACCCATCCTCTCCCATTCTACCCTCTTTTGAGCCGATACCCTAATGAACCAAGATCTCCATCCTTTTAGGCTAGTAGGCCATGCCCTAAAACTTTTTCCCCATTCAGAAATATTGTATCCAGAAATTGATAAAGGGAGTCTAGGATCTCGGTATTGATGATCGTGGTTCTGCCGACATACTACCTATCGGTCCTAAGTAGAATTGATTGGAACTTTGAGGAATCGGAATGAATACCGTGAGGGTCCATGTCACCGATTTTCGAAAGGACAAAGAGAGGATGATCAAAGCCGATGGTGCCTGATCCGAGAGCTTGAAAGCGTGAAAATGACCGTGGGGACCCCATATTTATACCGCGATGAAAGAAGGCGGCGGGCGGGAGCGATTGCTGCATTAAAAACGACCGAGATTATTACTGGCGCCATTTAATGGGAAGTTACCAAGAATTTTCGACTACAAGCGATTGCAATTTTTGAAAAGTATCAAGTTCTTTCCAAAAATTGGGGGGGCATATGTTTGCGCCAAAATTCGGTACATGGCAAAATGGGTTTGAATCGGATAAAAGCAATTGTATGTGTTTGCATCGGAATTCGATGTGTATTGAAATCAGCCCGAGACGGAAAGGAAGCGTTCGCATGGAAAGAAATCATCAAACGAATCGGAAAAGGAATCCGTTTCTAAAAAGGGAAGGAAATCAGATAATAGGCCGTCACGGATAAACGCACCGTATCCGTGTACAACTCGGATCGGCCAGGCATGTTATAAAGGAGGTGGGTGCCAGCGGCAAGAATCAATAAAATCCAACAACACACAACTACTTTTTACAAGCTTTTCTTTCACTTTGTTTTAGCCTCATAGATCTCTTTGCAAGTCGACGGAATCAACATAGCTGCGCATCGCCGATTGTTGATTTTAGCCGATTTCACCCAGGTTCGATTTGCTTCGTTTTGTTGCGCATCGCCTTCTCGAAGCCAATTTTACCTTTTATCCGGATCAAGCTGAACGAGTTGATTTAGTTATCTCCTAATCGGTTCTTGCCGACTAGTGAAAAGCCGATAGATCCTTGTTTATCGGCTTCGATCAAATTATAAATTCTACCTTGTCGATTTCAGGTCAAATCGACTGGCACGCTCTGCAAACCCGGTGTTTGTCTTGTGTGTTCGAGGCCTAAAACCCCCTTCACGTTTTTGGCGCGAACACATTCCAATGAAATACCCCTAATCCAAGCACCCCCTTAATCTTTTCCGTAAATTGGACCGAGGACTCTAGATGCTAATCATCGACATGAGTCTCTCAGCCAACTCGTTAGCGAAGAGTCGGGCAGTAAAAAAAACTCGAGCTCAGTTCGAGCTCCAAGCGAGCCGAACTCGAGCTCACGAGCTTTACCGAGCCGAGCTCAAATAGCTCACGAGCCTACTCGAGCTTGGATCGAGCTTCCGTGAACTGAGCTTTTTACCGAGCTTTACTCAAGCTTATTACCGAGCTTACCAGGTTTACTGAGCTAACGTGAGCCTACCGAGCTTATTCGAGCTTATCATACTTACCGAGCTTACTCGAGTCGAGTTCGAGCCTGGACCGAGCCGAGCTCAAGCCTAGATCAAAGCTCGAACCCCCAACTCAAGCTCAGCTCGAGTCTTACCGAGCTCAAGCGTGAGAGCCCTAGGCCCACTCAAGCTCGGTCCGTTTACAGCTTTAGCGGAGAGGTAGTCAAAGGCACAGTAGAGATGACGACAACGAGGAGGTTTCGAAGTTTGTTCTGACTTACCTTCCGCACCTCAGAGGATCAAAATCCGTAACTGTGGGTGTGGGATGGGAGGTACTGACCGTCTGACCGTGCTTGCAGTCTGTACCATTTTGGCACAATGGCTCAAATATACAACATGTAATACGAAATTTCAAAATTATACAACATTTAAAAAAAATATCGAAAGTAACACTGCGTGAGCGCCATCTGCGTGCCATGCGGCCGTGTGGCGTCGACCAGTCGCCCACAGGACAGCGGCAGGTGGCAGCACACGGCTCGGCCGGCCCCTCCACGGCCCCACATGGCCCTGAGCTGCCGCCACGAGGCGGCGGCGGCCGGTGGCGACCATCCCGCCCTGGCCCCACGCCAGTCGAGGCCTGGCTGCCGCCACCCATCTGGCAGCGGCCAGTGGCCACCTCTCGTCGCCCCGGCCCCTGGCCCCCCTGCCGCGTCAGCCTGCGGCAGCCAGGCGGCAGCCCCTCGTCGCCCCGGCCCCCTGCCGCGTCGCGCGTGCAACCCTGCCGCGTGGGAGAAATGACGCATTGGTACTCGTTTTTTGGTTGCTAATGCCATTGCCTGGATGCTTTTGCCACCGAAAGCAGCATGCATGTGGGAGAAACAGGGAACGGTGGTTGAAATAGCACGACATATCACGTCAAGTCAAATCGAGTTCGTATCCGATGCAGCATAAAGTACAGTTTACGGCTAAATTTGGTTCTAATCAATGTAATTAAGAATAAACGACGTGATTATGCGTAACATAAATCGTGATTAATGTAAACGTAGCAGTAATGACTTTTGAGCCTATAAATGGAGGTGCTGCGTCGCTCTCCTTGCAGTGTGCGAGAGCAGAGTGTGAGAGAAGAGTGTGAGAGCAGATTGTATTGTAGTGCATGTTCTGGGATCTTGAAGGGAATGCCAACAAATCGAGGCGAAAACGAGAAGATTAATTAGTCGGTGGTTATAGTTTTTGAAATTATCGCAAAGTTCAATCATTTTGCCTTACTACTTCTTGCCACGTGACTTCATATTGTTGTTTTTGTTTCGTGTAGAGTACCGACGGCGTTCAGAAAACTTCGAGCAAGGCAAGCACCTCCTTCAATCATGTTCATACTACAATTTTTCGTAGGTTTTGTTGTTTTGAACAAATGTTTGTATTAAGTATTCTATCTTGTGAACACAGTAGATATGCCCTATCTTTGTGAACCTGGTAGATATGCCCCGCATTCCAAACAAAAAGTACAATTAAAAATTCTTGCATAAAGTAACAATCATCTTTTGGGTGTGCAGTATCCCGGAGAGTCGGGACCCTGCAGCGACTTCCTTTATAGCGATTATTAAACAAGCGAAGAATTTGTTATTATTTTTGGACGTAAGCACTACTTGGACCCGAAAGGAGTTGAGCTCCTTTCTGAATTTTACAACTCGAGCGCAAGTAGCCGCTTAATCCGACTTAAATATGGGTGGCGGGCTTACGGACATTGGTAAGTTATTTTGCTTTATTACATATTTCGCTTCTTATTGTGGTTTTGCTTCATGTAGATACCGACCTTGCGAGATAAGCGCACCGCACTTGATTTGTCTGCCAGGACGAGAAAACTTCGAGCAAGGCAAGCACCTCCTTCAATCATGTTCATACCACTATGTTAGCCAGATTAAGTTGTTATGAAGAAATGTATATGCGCATGTGTTACATTCAATTAACACCCTATATATGGCGACCTACTTTAATCTTGTGTGGTTTGTTTATTTTTCACAAAGTTTAATAATTTTTGTTTATTTCATACATGATTTTTATCTTGCGGTATTTTTGACGAACATTTATTGGTTGAAAGCTTCGATTTTTGATCTTCATGCTACTTGGAGAAGGTTAGTTACAAATCTTCATAAATAATAGCATGTTTTGGTCGATCTGAGTTTAGTGACCAACTTGTTAGGTTAGATTGCAGTATTTTCGTTTATGCAATGTATTATTGTTGAGGACAGTGTAGTGTTATGCTATAGTGAAATGTTACGACGGTATTAGGAAACATTAGTACAATGCTATTATGACATTATGTGTGTAGCAAGAATCTATGTGATATTTTGTGCGGAGAATGTGAATTAACCGTGACACCTAAAAATGTTTACGTAAGTAAGAATATTACATGAATTAACAACCTTATTTTGGGACCCTCTGCCGAGGTAACCTTGTCTTTGTCTGGGGAAGTGGACCCTCCGATGACCATCGGCTGCCTCATATTTCACCACGATCTTCACCTTAAGCATAGGACTGTGTTTTTTGGGCGTAATCACAACTTGGACCCGAAAGGAGTTGACCTCCTTTACGAACTTAATTACTCGAACCAAAGTTCTTTGCTTAATCCGACTTAAATATTGGTGTACGAAGTTACGGATTGTGTTAAGTCATTTTGCCTTATTACTTATTCGACTTACGTATTGTTGTATTTATTTTTGGGCGTAATCATTACTTGGACCCGAAGGAGTTGACCTCCTTTACGAACCTAATAACTTTCAGAACCAAAGTTGTTGCTTAATCGACTTAATTTTTTGACCCGAAGGAGTCTCTGCAGAGGTCAGACCCTCTGCCGAGCTTATGCTTTCGAGCGTTGAAGCTGTATTTATTTCGCATGATGATTCGCTGCAGCGGCATCTTTTTTTGGACGTAATATCTACTTGGACCGAAAGGAGTTGACCTCCTTTACGAACTTTACAACTTCGAACCAAAGTATCCACTTAATCCGACTTAAATATTGGAGGGCGAAGTTCCGCACCATTGTAAGCTATTTTCCCTTATTACTTATTGGACTTCGTATTGTTGTTTTTGCTTCGTGTAGTGCAGGCACTACAGAGACCGCCTACGTTGACCTCAACGCCGTTCCAGAAACTTCGAGAGAAAGGCAAGCATCTCCCCTTATATCATCTTTGGTATACAGTTTTACCATACTTATGTTGTTGTGATGAAATGTATGTATGCATGCGTTTCTCCTAGTAAAAACCATATATTGCGTGCAGGTAGATAAATCCCGCATTCCATAAAATTGCGAATTAATCGTATCACTGGAATTACATGCGCACAAAAATATCGAAAAAACAGCAAATTAATTTGTTATGTACGTATATTTGTTTTACTTAGTTTATGCAGAACCTGTAATGTAAAGTATACAATGCCTTTACGTGTAGTAGTATTTTACATGATATTATGAGTGTGGAATGTGGTTTTAGGATTTAATAAACTGCATATGTGTTGTGCTAGTATGTTATATAACATATACATAATTATATGTTGGCATACATTTCAAGCTATGCGTAACCATAACATTAATGCTTTCGTAATTAAAATTTGAGTAATGCCAATACGTTTAAAGATGTTAGCGGTGCGTGTGTGCATTTATTGTTGACTACAATTATGTATTTCTCTGATCCTCGATGGCGATCCCGCTTCATATATGGCATGGGGGAGCCGAAAATTGCAGGGCCCATTTGTCGACATGCATAATTGTGCACACATAGAGACAATCGTAAATCCACCGATAGAGTTGCGTCTGATGGCAAGAAAGCGGTTGCAGCGCTCTTAGTGTTGACCGTCGTTGTACAAGCTCGTGGTAGATGGGGTTAGGCCCCATGTAGTGCCAAATAGCTTGCTTTACGTGTCTGACCTATTCGAGCTCAGTAGAGCGAGTGCCTGGCGATTCTACATGGAGAAGGCCCCGCCTGAGGAAGGGTTCGCACTAGGTGTTCACGTGAAGGCTGGTCCCGCACCCCTGGGGAGGCGGGGGCGAGCGAGCCCATGAGGAGGACATGGGGTCAATGCGGACGAACAACCCGAGCGAAGAGGAAATTGCGATGAGCTCGCAGCAAGTCCCGCTCAAGGGAGCTTGGCGAGAAGCTGGCGAGATGGATGCGCCCGTCCTCGAGGTTGATGCGGATGCCTAGCGGATGACCCTCACCCTACTTATGGTGACGGTCCTGGCGAAGATGAGGACCGGGGCCAGCAATCGCATTTTTGCACTTGTCGAACCCGGCCGATCGTGTTACGGCCGCTTGGAGGATATTTCTGGCGTGGGCAAGACCATAGCGATATAGAACTCGGCAGGAGTTTGCGACAAAGGAGAGCGATGCATACGCACTAATTACAGCGGTCTTGACCGCGTGACCATCGTGTGACTCGCTTCCGGACCAGACTGCTTGAGCTTAAATGTAAGAAAGGGCAGCGGTCACGAATACTATGTTCGTGCGAACCGCCCTAAACATCGGCACCATTTCGTTATAACTCGGTACACACCGCACACATGCACGCAGGCGCTTGTTGAACACAAGCGGTGTGGTGAAAATCAAGATTCATCGCGCCAAATCCTGTTAGACGTCTTTGAAGGCCGACATTAGCCTCAGGCCATAACCATAATTCTGAGATGCGAGCAGGGACGAGGATGTCCATAAACTACTTGCAAGCTTGGCGAGCAAAGCGGATGGCTTTGAAAATCTTTGTTTGGTAGTTTTATGGAGTCATTCAATTGGGCTCCCACGACTACTAAAGCGGATAGTGCAACAAACCCGGGCTCAGAATATGCTATTCTTTGTCGAACCCGTGCGGCTTCCGATGGAACAGCTGCTCGAGAACACTACTACCTCCTCGAGGGTGTTCGGGCGTTGGTCCGTGCATCACGGCATTCGACAGCTGCCGTCTGTTATATGCGTGGATGGGACATTTACGTCCCGCCAATACAATGGCACCCTACTCACCGCCCTAGCTGCCGATGCAAACAACCGGCTACTACGGCGGCTTTCGCCGTGGTTGAGAAGCGCAACGGCAATTTAGTTACGGTTCTGTCCCTGGTGAAGACCGTGTAGTGCGGGATAGGCCGGTGTGTCGTCGTATCGGACCGTAATGCTGAGGCTGCTGAGCGCCCTCGATAGAATGGCGGAGGATGAAGATTGCCATTGCCCGGTGGAGAGGCGTTCAGCGTAGATGGTGCATGCGTCACCTTAGGCGAACACATACACCATGTCTTGAGGAACAAGAACATGGTGAAGCTATTCAAAACCCTATGCATGCAAAACCAAGCTGCGCAAGTTCGATACGATATTTAACCCGGTGAGCAGCGCTCAAAGGAGGCGGTGGCGGAAGAGACCACGGAGGCACCACAGGTAATTGGTGGCTCGGAGGTCTCCGTCTGGCGCAAGATGACATTCGCTCAATGGATGGCTCGTAAACCCGCCGAGAGATGGGCCTGGGCGCCTGATACAAATGGTGCTCGGTAAGATAATGCCCTCTCTAGTACGGTAGCACATCATTTGACGACACTCTTTTCCACCTAAGCGGTATGCTTCTCTTGCAGATACTCCATCATGACTAGCGAACCAGACTTGCCAGTCGTACAACAATGTCTTCTTGGGGGCTCGTTGCCTACCCATTTGCTCAATCATTGAGCTCACATTTTTAGGACCGCGAAATACTTTGTTGATCGGCAAAGGGCGGCGTACTGGCTGCGGCTCAACCTTCGCTCACCGTGTCGAGGCTTTGTTACTGGCGTCGTGGCGAAAGCTCAATTCCACGCGCGCGCATGATGGACCTGCGCGAGAACATTTTTCTCGTCGAGTGCAAGCGCAAGCACCGCTCGGGATACTCGCAGAGGACACAAACCGGAGATGCCAGCTCGGCCCGTGTGAGGCGACCTGCTCATGCACCAAGCCTCGCCTAGAGCACATCCTGCTCGCCAGCGTGCTAGCGGCGTGCCGTGACATGGGGCAACGGCGGCACACAATATGTCACACCGTACTACCGTATGGATGCCGTTAGAGCAACATGGGCGGGGCATTTCGAACCGTTCAGCGTCGGCAACAACTACAAGACCTCCGAACCCCTACGTGGCTCCGTACCCCACACTAAGGCGCGTCGCCGGGTAGACCCAGCGTTAGCCGCGGTTTGAGGGTGACATGGATGCGTCTCGTGAGACGATGGCCTTCAGCTATTTATCGCATCTGCTGACGAGCCAGGCATGACCGTAGAAAATTTGCCCAAGCAGAGGGTGATGTTGTCCAATGTAATATTTCAACTATACGCTTAGACATGCAACATCTTCCTACTACCTTCCTTTTGCATTCTCTTCGTGAAATTTCAGTTATGTAATTTATGAACCTAAATTTCTTTGGGTATGTGCAGTGGTTTTGAAATTTCTTGATGTTATTTTTCGTATTTCATTGTTTCATTCCTAGAGATTATGCGAGGCTTGTGATGGAGTTGCCGTAGCTGAATCATTGCGATCGAAGTATGATGGCGACCACGAGGCCCGAAAGTGGGCCTCCGCCAGACAGTAACGTCATTACTACAATCGTAACGCATCGCATAGCGTCACGCACCTTTCGTTATGCTCGATGCGTTTACTTGCTTTGTCCTTGCAGCTTAACACTCTCCGCGTGCGTGGCTCCGTAACATCAAGAGATTGGACCCTCGGTTCATATACGGCCTGGGACGGACGGGCTGTTAGCTTCGCATTTATAGTGCGTGGAAGCCTACGAAGGAACCTCTGAAGGAAGGGACAGTGGACCCCGATGCCTAGACCGGCCAGGGCCCTTATCACGCGTTGGTCGACCAGAGATGGCGTCGAGGCGCATACTTTCCACCTCCCTTCGGCGAGATGACGGTGACCCTCAAAGATGTCGCCATGTTATTTGGCCTTCCACTTTCCGGTAAACCCCTCGTAGTGCACAAGCCCTCCAAAGAGGCATGGAAGAACTATGTAGAGGAAAGGTAATAAATGTGAAAGCACACCGACCGCTTATCTGGGAGCTAACGTGATTTCCTAACATGTGATTTTCTTCTTGATGCAGGTTTGGCACAGCATTACGAGGGGCTGTGATCGAGGAGTCTCTTTCACATGGCTCGGCAGTCTCTCGAGGTGGACCATGTCTGGCAATGACCCTGGTCGGATAAATAGGCATTCGAGGTGTACCTCTATTTCCTCCTTGCAGGAATTTTATTTACAAAGCGGAAATGGTGATTCCGTTGCCCCCACCTCGTTTGGGTCGCTCGGAATTAAGCAGGAGCAGGTGCGAAAGATGCAGCACGGACTTCTATAGGAGGCTCGGCGTTCTACATGAGACACATATCGCGGTGAGATGTGTGCGGCCTTGCCCATGATCCTGACCAACTTCAATAATGGGAGGTGCCCCACAGCTTCTCTGATTGTGGTCTGGTCGTACCTACCCATGGCGCGACCAAGAGTGTCAGGTACTACCCAGTGCCCGTCGATGAAGCTAACGTGCATCCACTCGCCAAGGCCAACCTTGGGTTACAAATGGATGCATGGCGGACTCCGATGGGCCCGAGGAATCGAGGCCGCGGCTCCTACCCTCGTCTCGTGGGGACCTAGACTTCACGACATCGGCGAGTCACGTGGGATCCCTTTTCCACCAGGCGCGGCGGAGGTTGCGTCGGAGCCCGTATCTCCAATGCTGTGCAGGGAGCCTCGGTATTGGATGACGAAATACCGGCGGCTCCCCGTGCACATTGGAGATACGGCCTCCGACGCAACCTCCGTCGCGCCTGGGTGGAAAAGGGATCCCACGTGACTGCGCCGATGTCGAAGTCTAGGTCCCCACGACGCAGAATTAAGGAGCCGCTGGCCGATTCTCGGCCCATCGGAGTCATCCATGCATCCATTTGTAACCAAGGTTGGCGCTGCGAAGTGGATGCACGTTAGTTTCATCGACGGCACTGGTAGTACCGCGTTGACACTCTTGGTCGCGCGTATGGTAGGTACGATGCAGACTACAATCAGAGAAGCAAATTCTCCCATTATTGAAGTTAGTCAGGATCGGCAGCAGCCGCACACATCTCGCGACATATGTGTCTGCATGAATGCCGAGCCCGATATAAGTCCGGGTCGATCTTCTCGCACCTGCTCGGCTAATTGAGCGACCCAAACGAGGTGAACAGCGAATCACCGACTTCCGTTAGCAAATAAAATTCTGCAGGAAGAGAGAATAAAATTGCACCTCGAAATGCCTATTTATACGACCAGGAGTCAATTTTCGACAGCAGACATTCAATCGACCTCGAAGATAGCTCGAGCCATGTGAAGAGACTCCTGATCCGCGATTCCCGTGTGCGTTAATGCCAAACTCCGCATCGAAGAAAATCACATGTTGAAATCGCGTTAGCTCCAGATAAATGCGGACGATAATGCTTTCACCGATTTATTACCTTTCTCTACATGAATTCTTCCATGCCTCTTTGGAGGGCTTCTAGCCTCGAAGGGGTTTAATTGCCGAGAAGTGGAAGGCAAATAATATGGCGACATCTTTGAGGGTCGCGTCATCTGTGAAGAAAGTGGAAAGTATGCGTCTCGATCCGGCGACCAAATCTTATTTGATGATAAACCTGTCGAATCGAGTCTTCCTTCGCCGTAAATTCCTTACAGGCTCCGCGCACCATAAATCTTGAGCTAACGAACGTCATCGGTATATGGCGAGGGTCCAATCTCTTGATGTTACGGGAAGCACGCATGCGAGAGTGTTAAACTCTGCAAGGACAAAGCAAGTAAATCTTGAAAGCATAACGAAGGTGCGTCATGCTAGCGATGCGATACAATAGTAATGGCGTTACCGTGGCCGAAGGCCCACTTTCGCCCTGTGGTCGCCATCATACTTCGATCGCAACAGCAACTCCATCACAAGCCTGCATAATCTCTAGGGAATGAAACAATGAAATACTGAAAAATAACATCGAAGAAATTTCAAAACCATCAGACATACCTAAAGAAATTTAGGTTCATAAATTACATAATCAAATTTCACGAAGAGAATGCAAAAGGAAGGTAGTAGGAAGATGTTGCATGTCTAAGCGTATAGTTGAAATATTACATTGGACAACATCACCCTCTGCTTGGGCAATTTTCTACGGTCATGCCCTTCGCCTCACCGTCAGATGCGATAAATAAGGCCATCGTCTCGCTGAGACGCATCCATGTCACCTCAAACCGCGCTTAACGCTGAGGTCTACCCGGGCGATCGCGCCTTAGTGTGGGGTACGGAGCCACGAGGGGTTCGGAGGTCTTGTAGTTGTTGCCGACGTTGAACGGTTCGGAATGCCCCGTCCATGTTGCTCTAACGGCATCCATACTGTGAGTACGGCAGACATATTGTGTGCCGTCGTTGCCCCATGTCACGGCACGCTGCTAGCACGTGCGAGCAGGGGATGTGCTCTAGGCGAGGCTTGTTGCATGAGCAGGTCGCCTCATACGGGCCGAGCTGGCATCTCTGGTTTGTGTCCCCCGCGGAGTATCCCGAACGGTGCTTGCGCTTGCACTCGACGAGAAAAATGTTCTGCGCAGGTCCATCATGCGCGTCGCGTGGAATTGAGCTTTCCGCCACGACAGAACAAAGCCTCGACACGGAGCGAAGGTTGAGCCGCAGTTGTCAGCCGCCCTTTGCCGATCAACAAAGTATTTCGCGGTCCTAAAAAATGTGAGCTCAATGATTGAGCAAATGGGTAGGCAACGAGCCCCCCGCAGCACATTGTTGTACGACTCGGCGAAGTTCGTCGTCATGATGGAGTATCTGCAGAAGAGAAGCATACCGCTTAGGTGGAAAAGAGTTTGTCCAAATGATGTGCTACCGTGACTAGAGAGGGCATTATCTTACCGAGCACCATTTGTATCGCGGCGCCCAGGCCCATCGCTCGGCGGGTTTACGAGCTATCCATTGAGCGAATGTCATCTTTGCGCCAGACGGAGACCTCCGAGCCACCAATTACCTGTGTGCCCTCCGTGGTCTCTTCCGCCACCGCCTTTGAGCTGCTCACCGTTAAATATCGTGATCGAACTTGCGCAGCTTGGTTTTGCATGCATAGGGTTTTGAATAGCTTCACCATGTTCTTGTTCCTCGCACATGGTGTACAAAGTTCGCCCAAGGTGACGCATGCACCATCTACGCTGAACGCCTTCTCCACCGGGCAATGGCAATCTTCATCCTCCGCCATTCTATCGAGGGCGTTCAAAGAGCCCTCGCATTACGGTCCGATACGACGCACACACCGGCCTATCCCGCACCACACGGTCTTCACCAGGGGATGCAGGAACCGAACCACCGGCTGCTGCTTTAAGCGCCTCAACCACGGCGAAAGCCGGTAGTAGCCGTTGTTTGCATCGGCAGCCTAGGGCGGTGAGTAGGGTGCCATTGTATTGGCCGGATGTAAATGTCCCATCCACGCATATAACAGGCGGCGAATTGCTGAATGTCGTGATGCACGGACGAACGCCCGTAACACCCTGAGGAGGTAGTAGTGTTACGGAGCGATCGTTCCATCGAAGTCGCGCACGGGTTCGACAAAGAATAGCATATTCGAGCCGGGTTTGTTGCAATTATCCGCCTTAGTAGTCGTGGAGCCTAATTGAATGACTCCATAAAACTACCAAACAAAGATTTTCAAAGCCATCCGCTTTGCTCGCCAAGCTTGCAAGTAGTTTATGGACATCCTGTCTGCTCGCATCTCGGAATTATGGTTGCGGGCCTGAGGCTAATGTCGGCCTTCAAAGACGCCTAACAGATTTGCGCGATGAATCTTGATTTCACCACGCGCTTGTGTTCAGAACAAGCGCCTTCACGTACATGTGTGTGCGGTGTGTACCGAGTTATAACTTGAAATGGTATGTTTAGGCGGTTCGCACGAACATAGTATTCGCACTTCTTGCCCCTTTCTTACATTTAAGCTCGGCGGTGTCCGTCCGAGCGAAGTCACACTGCACTGGTCACGGCCGTCAAGACCGCGTAATTAGTGCAGAAGTGCATCGCTTCCTCCTTTGTCGCAAACTCCTGGCCGAGTTCTATATCGCTATGGTCTTGCCCACGCTAGAAATATCCTCCAAGCGGGCCGTAACACGATCGGCGGGTTCGCAAGTGCAAAATGCGATTGCCGCCCCGGTCCTCATCTTCGCCAGGACTGCCACCATAAGTAGGGTGAGGGTCATCCGCTAAGGGCATCCGTGATCAACCTCGAGGACGGGCGCATCCATCTCGCCAGCTCCTGGCCAAGCCCTTGAGCGGGGACTTGCCGCGAGCTCATCGCACTTTCCTCTTCGGCTCTAAGGGTTGTTCGTCCGCATTGACCCCATGTCCTCCTCATGGGCTCGGCTCGTCCACGCTTCCCCCGGGGTGCGAGGGACCCGGCTTCACGTGAACACCTAGTGCGAACCCTTCCTCAGGCGGCCTTCTCCATGTAGAACTGCCGCTGCACTCGTTTCTACTGAGCTCGAATAGGTCAGTACACGTAAAGCAAGCTATTTGGCACTACATGGGGCCTAACCCCATCTACCACGAGCTTGTACAACGTGACGGTCAACACTAAGAGCGCGTGCAACCGCTCTTGCTTTGCTACATGACGCAACTCTATCGGTGGATTTACTGATTGTCTCTATGTGTGCACAATTATGCATGTCGACAAATGGGCCTGCACTTTCTGCTCCCCATGCCATATATGAAGCGGATCGCCATCGAGGACTGTAGAAATACATAATTGTAGTCAACAATAAATGCACACACGCATCGCTAACATCTTTAAACGTATTGGCATTACTTCAAATTTTAATTACGAAAGCATTAATGTTATGGTTACGCATGCTTGAAATGTATGCCAACATATAATTATGTATATGTTATATAACATACTAGCACAACACATATGCGCTTATTAAATCCTAAAACCACATTCCACACTCATAATATCATGTAAAATACTACTACGTAAAGGCATTGTATACTTTACATTACTGTGTTCGTACAAACTAAGTAAAACAAATATACGTACATAACAAATTAATTTGCTTTTTTTTCGATATTTTTGTGCGCATGTAATTCCAGTGATACGATTAATTCGCAATTTTATGGAATGCGGGATTTATCTACTGCACGCAATATATGGTTTTACTAGGAGAAACGCATGCATACATACATTTCATCACAACAACATAAGTATGGTAAAACTGCATACCAAAGATGATATAAGGGGAGATGCTTGCCTTTCTCTCGAAGTTTCTGAACGGCGTTGAGGTCAACGTGTGCGGTCTCAGAAGTGTCGGTACCTACACGGCAAAAACAACAATACGAAGTCCAATAAGTAATAAGGGAAAATAGCTTACAATGGTGCGGAACTTCGCCCTCCAATATTTAAGTCGGATTAAGTGGATACTTTGGTTCGAGTTATAAAGTTCAGAAAGGAGGTCAACTCCTTTCGGGGTCCAAGTTGTGATTACGTCCAAAAAAAAGCGATTTCGCTGCAGCCGAATCATCATGCGAAATAAATACGATTCAACGTTCGAGCATAAGCTCGGCGAGGGTCCCGACCTCTGCGGAGACTCCTTCGGTCAAAAAAATTAAGTCGATTAAGCAACAACTTTGGTTCGAGTTATTAGGTTCGTAAAGGAGGTCAACTCCTTTCGGTCCAAGTAATGATTACGCCCAAAAATAAATACAACAATACAGTCGAATAAGTAATAAGGCAAAATGACTTAACACAATCCGTAACTTCGTGCCACCAATATTTAAGTCGGATTAAGCAAAGAACTTTGGTTCGAGTAATTAAGTTCGTAAAGGAGGTCAACTCCTTTCGGGTCCAAGTTGTGATTACGCCCAAAAAAACACGATCCTATGCTTAAGGTGAAGATCGTGTGAAATACAGATAAAGCCGATGGTCATCGGAGGGTCCAGCCCCAGTGACAAAGACAAGGTTACCTCTCGGCAGAGGGTCCCAAAATAAGGTTGTTAATTCATGTAATATTCTTACTTACGTAAACATTTTTAGGTGTCACGGTTAATTCACATTCTCCGCACAAAATATCACATAGATTATCAAGCTACACACATAATGTCATAATAGCATTGTACTAATGTTTCCTAATACCGTCGTAACATTTCACTATAGCATAACACTACTTTGTCCTCAACAATAATACATTGCATAAACGAAAATACGGCAATCTAACCTAACAAGTTGGTCACTAAAACTCGCATCGACCAAAACATGCTATTATTTATGAAGATTTGTAACTAACCTTCTCCAAGTAGTACGTAAGATCAAAAATCGAGCTTTCAACCAATAAATGTTCGTCAAAAATAATTGCAAGATAAAAATCATGTATGAAATAAACAAAAATTATTAAACTTTGTGAAAAATAAACAAACCACACAAGATTAAAGTAGGTCGCCATATATAGGGTGTTAATTGAATGTAACACATGCGTACATACATTTCTTCATAACAACTTAATCGGCTAACATAGTGGTATGAACATGATTGAAGGAGGTGCTTGCCTTGCTCGAAGTTTTCGTCCTACAGACAAATCTGCAAGGTGGTGCGCTATCTGCAAGGCTCGGTATCTACATGAAGCAAAAACCACAATAAGAAGCGAAATATGTAATAAAGCAAAATAACTTACCAATGTCCGAAGCCAGCGCCACCCATATTTAAGTCGGATTAAGCGGCTACTTTCGTTCGAGTTGTAAAATTCGTAGAAAGGAGCTCAACTCCTTCGGGTCCAAGTAGTGCTTACGTCCAAAAATAATAAATTCTTCGCTTAGCGAATAATCGCTATGGAAGTTTCGCAGGGTCCTGACCTCTGGGGATACTCAGGCACCCAAAAGATGATTGTTACTTTATGCAAGAATATTTAATTGAACTTTTTGTATGGAATGCGGGGGCATATCTACCAGGTTCACAGTATAGGGCATATCTACCAGGTTCACAGTATAGAATACTTAATACAAACATTTGTTCAAAACAACAAAACCTACGAAAAATTGTAGTATGAACATGATTGAAGGAGGTGCTTGCCTTGCTCCGAGTTTTCGAACGTCGTCGGTACCTACACGAAACAAAAACAACAATATGAAGTCACGTGGCAAGAAGTAGTAAGGCAAAATGATTGAACTTTGGCGATAATTTCAAAAACTATAACCACCGACTAATTAATCTTCCTGCTACGCTCTCGATTTGTTGGCCTTCCCTTCAAGATCCCAGAACATGCACTACAATACAATCTGCTCTCACACTCTTCTCTCACACTCTGCTCTCGCACACTGCAAGGAGAGCGACGCAGCACCTCCATTTATAGGCTCAAAAGTCATTACTGCTACGTTTACATTAATCACGATTTATGTTACGCATAATCACGTCGTTTATTCTTAATTACATTGATTAGAACCAAATTTAGCCGTAAATCAGACTTTTTATGCCAGATCGGATACGAACTCGATTTGACTTGACGTGATATGTCGTGCTATTTCAACCACCGCTCCTCGCTTCTCCCACATGCATGCCGCTTCTGCGGGCAAAAGCATCCAGGCAATGGCATTAGCAACCAAAAACGAGTACCAATTAATGCGTCATTTCTCCCACGCTGCGGTTGCACGCGCGACGCCGCGCAGGGGCCGGCGACGAGGGGTCGCCGCTTGCCGCCGCAGTCGACGCGCTAAGCAGGGGGCCAGGGCCGGGCGACGAGAGGTGGCCACCTGCCGCCGCCAGTATGGGGTGGCGGCAGCCAGGCTCGACGTGGCGAGGGGGCGGGATGGTCGCCACCTGGCCGCCGTCCTCGTGGCGGCAGCCAGGGCCATGTGGGGCCGTGGGAGGGGCCGCCGCCCAGCCGCCACTGCCGCCGCTGCCCAATGGCAGCCAGTGGCCGACGCCACGGTTGGCCACGCCTGCATGGCGGCCACGGTGTTACTTTCGATATTTTTTTTAAATGTTGTATAATTTTGAAATTTCGTATTACATGTTGTATATTTGAGCCATTGTGCCTTTTTTTTGTCCCTTGTGATGAACTTTGACAGCCCATTGTTTGGTACTACTGCTCAGATCTGAGGAATGGTCCGTGCTTGCAATGGACCACTCTTTCTTGCAGTTACTAGGCATTTTTGCAGATCAAAGCAAAGCATCTTCAACAACAAAAAAAGGACAGTTTGGAAGTGACGCCATATATTTCTACACCGCTATTGCAATGTAGTCTATGGCCAATTCGTTTTAACTTTTGGATTGTGAACTTGGATTATAGGAGAAGCTATTTTTGATTGTAGGAGAATTAGACTGGACAAACTGTGACTTCTAAATTCTAGACCGAACCGGTGAGAATCATCGAGAATCAGGTTCCAACCGGATTCTGATTTTATATAGATGACAGGTTTTGATTATAGGAGAAGCTAACCAGAATCTTTTTGTTCGATAAATAATCCATTTTTTTAAAGCAGAAGCTGAAACGGATGGGACCTATATCGATCCTGCTTAGAACACGAGGATTCTTTTCTCAATTCATATAAAAACTAGTTGCGCAGCGGGTCCGGGCGTTACTGCAGGTGAAAAGAATTATCAAGACAGACAGATATTTTAATAGATAGATGAAAGTTTTTTTTTGGAATACCTAAAAAATAGTTCCAAAAAAGGTTTAAGAATTTTTTAAAAATTGCAAAAGTATGTTTTTTGAAAATAAAAAATTAGAAAAAAAATAGTTTTTTTTAAACAAAATTGCCATAACTCAGGTCCAAAAATGTCATAATTTTTTTTGTAAATACAAAATTATTTTTTGAAAAATAAAATCCCTGGTTTTATATGATATACTCCCTCCAGTTTGATAATAGATGTCGTTTTGGACATAGTGATGGTCAAACTTCTAAAACTTTGACTATCGATATATTTTTAAATATTTAAATTGGATATATGAAAATTATGTGTGTAGACTTGTCTCGAGAAGTACTTTCATAATATTATAATTTTATTGGGTTTTATAAATATATTATAATAAAAAATAGCAGTCAAAGTTGTGTTTTGAAGACCGTGTCGATGTCCAAAACGACATCTATTATCAAACTGGAGGGAGTATGATCCCACGTGTTGTCGCGAGTGATTTCTGAATTTTAACAGAGAGAAAATTTTCTAAAAAAAGAGAGAGAAAAGTAAAAAAAAATAAAAAAACTAGAATTTTTAATAATCTTAAAAATTTTACATGTTTTTTTGAAATTATTTTTTTGAAAATATTGTTAAAAAATAACCTATTGTAGATGTTTACTTTAAAAGTCTTAAGAAAACAAAAAAATTTACGAAAATCTTTTTTCTAATTCTTTTAAAAAACGAAACACACCGTGGGTATTTTACTGTGATTGCTACAGCGCATTGCGCCATTCGGATTCAAAGCCCAGACCGGCTGTAAGTAAGCGAACGCTTTAACCAACTGGGCAACGAAGACGGTTGTGAAACATGAGAGGTAACTAGTTACATGCCCGTGCATTGCTACGAAAAATAAAATTGATAACGAAAAATAAAGATTAAAAAATAAAAAAATTATTTCATAAGATCAAACATCTATCTTTTAACGCTTCGTTTCTTGCGAAAGCTGGCTAATTAAAGCAACGCTTCGTTTTTTGCGTAGGGCAATTAAGCAGGGCAATTAAGCAGGGCAATTAATGACGTGGGTAGAACTCACCACTGCCACCAACTGTTGCTTTATAATAGTAGAGATAAATATATGATACTCACTCCGTTAGAATTTAGAGGGCGCTTCTTCCCCTTACCCCGCGACGTCGTGGGGTTTCCGGAGAGAAACCGCTTCAGGACTTCGCAGTCCCGATACTTGTGCTTGACGGGATAGTCGTGGTTCGGGCACGGACTATCCATCAACTTCTCGAATCGGTCGGGTGTCTGCCGAGCCTGCTGCTTGGCAGGTCGGTCGGCAGCGGCGACCATTCGGCCTTCGCGGCCCTGCTTCCCCTTCCGCTTTCTTTTGTCCGGGCGGTCGGAGGGGGCGCCCAGGCTGGCCGCCTTGTGGGCCGCCTTCCTTTCGAAGATGGCCCCCACGGCCTCCTCGCCGAGGCGTGGTTGGTGGCGATGTCAAGGAGCTCCTTGGTGGTCCAGGGCTTCGCACACCCCAACTTGTGGACTGCAGCCTCGCCGCGTGGTGCCGTAGATGAACGCCCGACGACGCCGGCGTCAGCGGATGTCGGGGAGCTCATTGCACCGGGAGAAGCGGCGGATGTAGTCCCGAGGGTCTCCCACCGCCGCTTGCAGCAGGTCCCAGAATTGCCAGGGCGCTTGTATGTGCCTCGAAATTTCCGACTAAAAGGTTCGTCAGTCGGCCCACCGCCGATGGTATCTCGGCAGTGTACTGAGCCATGCTCGAGCCGAGTCCGCAAGATAGATGGGGAGGTATCGATAACGAAGGAGTCGTCTGTCGCTTCCCCACTCGACAAAGCGAGCCGGTAGTCTTCTAACCAGACATCGTTGGTAGCCCCGTGTACTTGGCTATGTTGGTCGGAGCCGGAATCGGCCAAGGGAAGTCGGCGTTGCGGATCGCGGCGGAGTGAAACGCGCGGCCCAGGACCGTCGAATCCTGGGTCGGGATAGTTCGCGTCGCCCATTCTCGGCGACTTGCGAGGGTGCCGCTGGCGTCGGTAGCTCTCCTTCGCGCCGAGGGTGGTGCGGAGATCATACTTGTCCCCCAGGCGATGGCGCACCGGGGTGTATGACGCCTGGGGGAGTTCGTGGGGCGGGGCCGTCTTGGCTGGGCTCCGCCGGCCCTGTGAGGGGGAGTGGCCCAGGCGGCCCGAGGTGGCGCCTGCTCACGGAGCTAGAACCTTGGGCGTCTTGAACGACAAGACGCTCTACCGATCCCTGAGGTTCTCGGTAGGTGGCCTTGGCTTCAGGCTCCGCTGGCTCAGCAGCCCGGAGCAAAGATTGCCGCAGCGGCAATGTTCTGGTTGGCGTGAGGGAAGAACGGAAGGCCGTTCGCTTCCTCAGCCAATTGCTGATGCACCTGACGCGGCGCTGCTGCCACGGGAGGTCGGTGGTGGGCTAGGTGGCGGCGCCCGGCCGCCTGGAGCTTATCGAGCTCGGCCTTTCGGCTTCTAACTCCTCGCCGCCGCTGGAGGTCAGCGAGCGTTAGTAGGTGCTGTGGCGTCGTCTTCCTCGCCGGATTCCTCCCGCCGCTTCGTCGCGGGAGGAGGGTCCCGATGGTAACGGGGTGGAGGATGGCTCCGCCGCACCCGCCATATTGCACTCATGCGGTGTAGGCCCTTCGAGGGGCACACTCCTTGCCTGAGCTAGAGCCGTGGTCGGAGGAATCCGGCCAAAGAAGTCGTGGAGGGAAGCCGGCAGAATCGCCATGGCCACGAGTTGTGAGCTCGTGGAGGGTGGTTCCGCCGCTCGCCGCAGTGCGTAGGCGGTGTCGCCAGGAGCAATGCCGGCGGGCGACGGGCCCGGTCCGTCGCGGCCCATCGCGGGGCCTCGAGGGCCGAGGTTGCCGAGGACGCCGCAATCGCATCCAGGCTCGCGGGCGCCCGGCCCTGACGGCAGCGAGGCGAGGACAAGCTCCCGCCGTAGTGACGATGAAATCGAGGGCGCCGGCGGATCCAGCCCCTCGACATCGGGCGAATCGTAGTGGGAGGAAGCCATCGTGAGGAGAATGGGAACCGAAGATGAGGATGTCGGTGAAGACGCCGCGAGATCCCCTACCGCGCGCGCCAACCGCTTGTTTCGTGCACCTAAGCAATACGAATTTATGGTCGGATGGGGTCGCGTGCTCCCTCTCCTCGAATGGTCGACTCAAGGAGTCGAAGATGTATCTTGGTTCGGGCCGAATGTCCCTACTCGATTCGTGCGGTGTGAATGTATTGATCTTTGGGAGACGGACAAGGGGTGTACAGCGAGGCGGACGGCTTACTGTCCGATCCCTTGAGGTTTTCGCTAGGAGTCGAGGCTACCTAGGAGATCGCTTTCTCTTTTCTCCGCGCCCTCCTTCTGCCCCGCCTCTCCTTATATAGACGGAGGAGGCAGGTTACACGGAGTTGGGAAGACTACGAGGAGAGGGTCTCGCACGCCTTGAGGTCCAAGCTTCGTTTGTCCGCCAACCCCGCCTGCCCCGAGGTAGGGTTGGTGGCAGCTCATGGCGTCTGATCTGCGTAGTCTTTGTCGAGGGTGGCGTGTTGCGTGGTGCTCTTGTCACCTCGGTGGCTTTAATGGCGCTTGACTTTGCTTTGGCCTCGGAGTGGGCGTACTCCTCTGCGGTGTGCCAGCGACGGACGGGGCTTGACTTCTTCGGTGGCTCTTCCGACAGCCTTGGGAAGGAGCCGCCTACCTGGCACGGATGTCAGGGACCTCGCGCACAAGGCACTACCGACATCGGGCGTGGGCCCGCTCGTCTTGGCGCAGTGGAGCTTGAGCTTCAATATTAGGCGGCCGGCGCATGCCGACCGCCGAATCGGTCCGCCGATCGTCGAGTCGGCCCCGCACGTGTCTGGCTCGTTCGCGCCCAAGTACCTTTCGGTGGTGCCGCCTCGCGTGATAGGTCAGCCCGTTCGTGCTTCCGGGTCGATGGGGTACCCATGGTATGGGTACTCGCCAAGAGCCAGAGCCCCTGGAGCCGGGTCGGAGAGCCGCCGGGGTTTAACTGGCGGCAGAACCGTCGCCCTGAGGTCGGTGATGCTAGGTCGCCGTGGCTGCCTGGAGCCGTGCCGGCCTAGAAAGAGCTCCGTGCGCGAGCGCATCTTGCTGGTGTAGTTTGAGCCCCGAGCGGATCAGGGAGCCGGTCGGGGTTTACCCGGCCGAAAGCGGCCGTGGACCTCGAGGTCGGCGACGCTTTGGTCGGGCCGCCGCTTGTCGGCCATGCCCGCCCTTGAAGAGCCCGGTGCGCATGGCGCACCGGCAGGTGTAGCCCCGAGCCCCGAGTGGGTCGGAGAGCCGGTCGGGGTTTAGCCCGGCCATGATAGTCGCCGACCCGAGGTCGGTGGCGTTTAGGTCGGCGCGACCGCTTGGGAGTCGCGCTTAGCCTGAAAGAGCCCGGTGCATGAGCGCACCGGCAGGTGTAGCCCCGAGCCCCCGAGCGGGTCGTGGAGCCTGTCGGGGTTTACCTGGCCGAAAAGTGGCCGCGACCCGAGGTCGGCGACGCCTTTGGTCGGGCCGCCGCTTGTCGTGCCGTTCGCCCAAAGAGCCCGGTGCTGGCGCACCCGGTGGAGTGTAACCAGAGCCCCGAGCGGGTCGGGGAGCCACGGGGTTTACCGCCTGACTCTGGCAGGCCCACGGTGCACGTGGGTCCTCGTGAGTCGTGAGCGACGCCGCTTACCTTCGTCGGCTTGAACGCCGCGTGCTCGCGGCGAAGCTACTATCGGGTAATCCGAGTGGAACCTTGGCGATCCCCTTGAGGGTTCGCTTCCTGCCGACGTAGCTCCTGCGTGGGCGTCCGACTACCGGGGGCGTTCCATAAAAACCTTTCCTTACTCGATCCCGTGTCGGACTCGCCGGTCGTCTGGCCGACCGGAAGCGGCTGGCCGCTACTCATCGATGAGTTCCGCGGAAAGTGTGAGGTATGGTCTCGACGCGAAGTCACGTTGATTGGGTCGTCCGCCGACCCAACCGGAGGCCCCTCTGGGCTCACCGCGACTCGCCCCTCGCTCTTTTACGTCTTTGAGGCGGCTTCGTTCGGCTAGGCTGGATTCGGCCTTCGTAACCCACAGCACGGTGCCGGGCCTCGGGTGCGAGCCTATAGGCGGCTTGCTCTCCCGAGGCCGGGCGGCCCAGTGGGCCGTTTGCATACCTTTCGGGGCGCTCTGGCCCATCGTAACCGGCGAAGCCCGCGATGCTGTGCGGTGCGCGGCGCGAGGCGGCCATCCTGTCAGAGCAGTTAATGCGCAGTGGGATTTAAATGGATCGCGCACGTTACGGAACGGCGAGGCGCGGCAAAGTGACGGTTTGGCGACGCGTTGATTTGCGTGAGGAGGCGTCGATTTCGCGCGAGGCGCTGCCTGTTTCCCGCCTGGCGCCTATAAAGGAAGGAGTGGGTGGCGTGGTAGACGCCAAGCCCTCTGTTCGCGCGCTCTGTAGAAAAAAAGGAAAAGGGGAGAAAGAAAACGAGGGAAGAAGAGGAGCTTCCTGCTTCGTCGCGTCGTTCCCTGCTTTCCTTCGCGCATTTGGAGATGTCGCTGACCCCGCACTCGGCCGCGACGGGTCGCTATCTCGGTTTGGAGAGGAAGGAGTTCCTTCCTCCGCGGCCCGAGTCCGGCCGGGCGAAGTTCACTACCGGGACCGAGGTCCCGAACTTGAGGACGGCGAGATAGTCTCGGGCGTTCTTCTGACGAACGGGCTTGACTTCCGCCTCCACCCGCTCGTCCGGGGTTGCTGCACTATTACGGGGAGAAGTTCACCACCTGAACCCGAATGGAGTCCTCCATATTGCGGTCTTCATGACGCTGTGAGGCCTTTCCGGGATTGAACCCCATTTTGGGCTCGCGCCACTTCTTCTTCGCGAGGCCGCCACCGGACACCGCCCCGGCCTCCTCGGGCTCGATGATCCAATCACAACCACCGCAAACCGTTTCTACGCCGATTTGAGGCTGCCGACGCCTAACCGGGTGGCATAGCGAGTGGTTCTATGTCCGGAACCTCGACAACAGCGTTCTCCTTCGCCGGTGGGAATTTACCAACGCCGCATCCTGTTGGGGCCGGGGCCCGACACGAAGGACCTGGAAGAAGGTGGACGCGATCCTTGAAAAGCTCGCGGACTGAAGCGGCGGGCCTGGCAGGCAAGGTGGTCCTCAAGACGTTCATGGAGAGGCGCATCCAACCCTCAAGGGTCGGTTCGCCCCATGTTTGAGTACATTGGGCCGACCGACCCAAAGAAGGTCGTCGAGCGGAGCTCCTCTCGTCGGAGATCTCGCGCGTGTCCGCGATCTCCATCGCAGAGACACCGAACCACGGGCGAGGCGCCGCGCTGCTTCTCGGCGCAGAATCCGCAGAACCTGGTACGCCTGGACGGCCTGCTCGCTTTGCTTTGCTCTGCTCCTTCGCCTCCTTACCCGAGCGCAGCTCCGCAGGGGCTCTGGATCGATCTCCCGCCCCTTGCCGGGGAAAAGGAGTTGAGGGCGGCCGCGCCTCGAAAAGGAGAAGCGGACGCCGCCGCTAGCGGAAAAAGAGGCCACCAAGACGCGGAAGAGGATTGAGCGCCAAGGACCGGGTCACAGTGGCGAGGAGGTCTCGGAGGAGACCTCTGAGGAGACCTCTAGTGAGGGTGACGAGGAGTCGTTGCCGAGCGAGGGAGAGGAAGTCGCCGGAGGCGATTCTGGCGGCCGCGACGCGGGTCCCAGTCGCGGGGCCGGCGACCGCGGCTCCTCCGAAGAGACCGCGGGCGCAGGGTTTATTCTCATGGAAGCGCGGGTCCCGGCCGCTCCTCGCGGTCCGGCAAAGAGGGCACGCCAGTGCGGTTGTTCGCTTCCTCCCCGGTAAGTGACTTGCGCAATTCCTGAGTGCCGACTTCTTCGCAATTCGACCGACCCAGACGTCTGCGAGGCCTCACTGGAGGGCGCTGAGCCCTACTGGCGGTGAGGAACCGCCCGCCTCGGCCCCGCTCCGCTGGGCGTCACGGTGGTTGTCGGAGCGGGATCGTTCGGATGCGCCTCCCAGCGTAGGGCTTCGTCAGCGAGGACGCCGCCGAGGGGGACGATCTGGCCGCTGCCGGATGCGATCGCTGGCGTAAGCTCCGTCGGCGTGCTCCGCTTCGTCCGTCGACCGATGAGGCCGCGGAGTTCTGCCGACCTGCTTTCCCCGTCTTTGCCGACCGTGGAGGTCGGGCCGAGCCTGTCGCCGGGGAAGCACTGATTCGCGGCGCTTGCAACGCCGGCGGACGAGATCTACCACCGCCGCCGGCCGCCGCCACGGCGGTCCGAGTGTCGCCGATGGGCGCCGACAGCCGATCGCCACAGCGTTCCTGGTCGGCGGAAATCAAATCGCTGATCGCCGATCGCCGCGCTGACTTGGCCCGGCCCTGACCTGGCCGGGGGTCCCGCGTTCGTTTCGGATGACGACGCGAAACGCCGCTATTGGGACGCTCTGGAGGAGGAGATGGGAAGGATCCACGCCGACCTTACCCTTGTCGTTGACGCCGCGTCCAAGGCGAGGAAGTCCATTGCTCAGGAGTCCCGCTCGGCCAGACTGGTAAGATTGACGGGGATTTCTCTTGTGCATCTTCTTGACCGGGAAATGGAGACTGACCGGGCGGGTACTTGCAGCGCTTGACATCCCGAGCGATGGACAAGTCAATGTTCCTCCCAGCACTTGCACACCGGGAGTGCCGTAGGGAAAGAGCCGCTCGACGCCGGGAGGGCGCTTGCCGGCCGAGCAAGGAAGGGCCGCCGCGGGTCGGGCCGGCCGGAGGAGGTCGCCGAAGCCTTGCGGGAGGCTCGGCCGACGGCGAGTCGTTGGCCACCGAGGGAGAGAGGGCCAGGTCGTCCCTGGCGGATCTTTGGCGGCTAGGACTTCGCAGACAGTCTTGGCGGGTAAAGATCCGCCCGGGCGGAGGCCGCCCTCTATCGGGAGGAATGCGAGTCGGTCCGCAGGGAGGCCGACCAGCTTCGGGCCGAGCGGGATCTCGCTCGGGGGGAGCTCGTGACGATGAAGGAGCTTGCCGACCGTGCTACGGCCGACCGGGAAGCGCGTGCCAAGGTCGAGGAGGAACTTCGCGCCAAGGAGGCTTCCGTGGCCGGTGAGTAGTTCGTTCTTCCGGGAGTCACCACGGCGAGCGTCCCCTGACGTTGTTTTCGTCCCTGCAGATCTGGCGGTGCCTTACCGACGCGCTGGAGTCGCGAAGGGCGGCGGTGGAGGCACGAGACGCGGCGGTCGAGTCACGCGACTCGGCCCTTTTGAATAAGCGGCTGGCGGAGAGGGATGCGGCCGATACGACGGCCCAGCTGACGGTCCTCCACGTGGGCGTCCAGGCCGCCTGCGACCGGCTGTTCGGGCTTACTCCGGGCCCCAGCGCCATCCCCGCCATGCTTGGGTGGATCCTCGAGCGCCGAGGCGCTTCGGTGCGAAGCGGCGGTGCTTGGCGCTTCCTCGGCCCTGGTCAACACCGTCTTACTACGACGGCGCCGACCTTGAGGCGGTCGGAGCGGCGTCGCCGCCGACCGGGGCGACGAAGAGGTCGACGCTGTTCATGGCCCGGCCGATCCGCGCGCCAAGAGATTGCCGGCCAATCTCGCCGCGAAATTCTCCGTCGAAGGGGAGGAAGATTAGTTTTCCTTCGCTTGCTTTTTTGGCAATGTATGTAATGAACATGACTCGCCTAGTCGAGCTCGACGTCGCTTTTAAGTTACTCTGCCCGCCTACCCCGTGTTTCTTTTATGAATTTGGGCAATTTTTCAACCGTAGCTACGGGGTCCACAGGTGCCACGAGAGCGTGGGCGTTGCACCAGGTTCATGCGAAGAGGACACGGGGAGGGCGAGCTGCCTCGAGCGATTGCTTGACTGAGGAGGTGTCTGGTCGGACCACCTCCTTCGCGGCTTGGCGGGTTGAAATCTAACCTAAGTGGGGGTGCTCCGACCGCTCATAGTGTTTCTTGCTCTGAGGGCTTGTTTCCTCCGCAGAGTGCCACTGGCCGTGAGTCAGCGGGGCGAGGGCCGTAGCACTTTGAGCCGAGGGAAATAGCCGCGAGGTAGATAGCTCTGGCCACGGAGTGCGCTTAGGTTAGCGACCAGCAGCTTTTAAATGATGGTCGGGTTGGGCCCCTGGGCGTAAGTTGTAGCATTCGCCGATCTATATCGAAGGCTCCGTCCGACCACCGCTGCCCTTCGCTCAAGTAGCCTCCTTTTGCGCAAAGTGCTACTGAATCGTACGCGGGGCGTGGGCCGTAGCATTTTGGTTTTAAGGAGGTTACTTAAGAGGAGCTCGGTCGGAGTGGTAACCGGTTATCGATTTAGGTCGCCGACCTCGAGGTCATGCAGCCCCGAGTGGTGCGTGGGGACTGAGGGTGCCGCCACGCGCCGCTTGAGTTCGTGGTGGGTGTGCGATTTTTTTAAAAGGAACTTTATGCTTTCGGGATAAGGGTGGATTAACTCGCCTTGAGGACTGCTGGGCCGATTTTGAACCGACGCTGGCGCTGGCTTCTCAAGGCCTGCCATGACTCCTAAGGCGCTTGCCTTCGCTTCCTTCGCATCGCTTTGGCATTTGGGGCGCTTCGCCTTCGCTGGCCAAGCAGTTATAAAAGGAGAGGCGCCAAGGTGCTCACATTACGCCAAGATCGCCGCCAAACGGTTGCTTGCAGGCGCTATGGCGGACCACAACGCCGCCTTCACGAGGAGGTAACCGCCATCGTGCCCTGGTTATGCGGGAGGTGGCGGATGCCGAGGTCGCGCCGCTCGTGAGGACGTGGCGGCGAAGTCGGGCGCCCTGCCGTCGGCGTTCCTCGGCCGAAGCGAGGCGCCACTATTGCGCGGTGGTAGAGGCACGCCGCGAGCTCTACTGGCGTGGCGCCGCACTAAGATCGCAATGGGCGGTTCGCTCTTGGTTGGGGCGATGTTCCTCCATAAATAAATAAAGTGTTCGGGTTTCTCTTTCGTCTCTTTTCGCTCCTTCTCTTTTGTGTTGAGATCTAGCCCTCGTTCTTTCGCACGTGATCGAAGGAGGACAGCTTCCTGACCTCTCGCTGGGCGGAGGTCGTGAGTGCTCTAGATCAAGAAAACGAGAGAGGTTCGAGAGAGAAAAACCACTTGGTCGGCCGTCCGATCGCTGCAGCTTTGAGTGTTTTTCGCATGGTACAAAAGAGGAGAGAGGCCGTCTATGGATAGAACCTTCTCAGCTTCTCTATGTTCCAGGCGCTTGTCACGAGATTCCCTTCGGTGTCCTTGAGGCGGAAAGTGCCGGCCGGAGGACTTCCGCGATGGTGAAAGGGCCCTCCCAAGGCGGGAGAGCTTGTGCCTGCCCTTCGCGGATCGGATTTGGCGCAGCACTAAGTCGCCGACTAACGAGCGGCCATGCGACCCGTCGGCTGTGGTAGCGACGCGGCCGATATTTTGCCGATCAGATCGCGGACGCCTCGAGCCGTCGAGTCGGTCGAGGTCATCTTGCTGTTCTCGATTGCCGTCTTGTTGTTGTAGTTCTGCACCCTTGGTGCGCCAGACTCAAGGTCGGTCGGGAGGACAGCCTCCGCCCGAACACCAAGAAAAAGGAGTGAACCGGTCGGCCGGTCGGCGTGGTTCGCAGACTCCAAAGCACGGACGGTAGCTCGCTGCCCATCGTCCCGCGAATTTCTTCAATGGCTGAAGATTCGCGGCTTGAGTCCTTGGAGGATCATGCCGCTGGCTCGCTCGGCTGTCCGCTGGCTCTGGTGTGCTACGCCGCCTATCGACTCGGATGTTGAAGTTGTCGCAGAACTCGAGGAACTCCTTTCCGTGAATCGCGTCCGTTGTCGGTGATGATGGAGTTGGGCACCCAACCGTAGACAATGTCGCGGAAGAAACTTCTTTTTGCCGATGTGATCTTTGCCAATGGCTTTGCTTCAATCCACTTTGTGAACTTGTCTATGGCGACAAGCAAGTGAGTGAAGCCCGGGCGCCTTCTCGAAGGGTCCGACTGTGTCGAGCCCCCAAACCGCGAAGGGCCATGTGATGGGGATCGTCTGGCAGGCTTGCGCAGAAGATGCGTCTGCTGGCGAAGAATTGGCATCCTTCGCAGTGCGGACAATCTGGGTCGATCTCGCTACGCGGTCGGCCAAGAGAAACCTTGCTCGGAAGGCCTTTCCTACCAGGGATCGCGGCGCGCATGGTGCCCGCACACCCGTCGTGGATGTCTCCGCAGAAGGTGCTTCCCTTGGTCGGCCTAACGCACTTCCGGCGATTCCTGACGGCTCCTCTTGTAGAGGGCGCCGATCAGGACGAAAGACTTAGCCCGCCGAGCGAGGCGCCGAGCCTCGGTGGTATCGGCGAGGGAGCGACCGCTTGTCAATCGATCGACAAACGGTCGCCTCGGCCGGTTTCGATGCTCAGACGCCCAAGTCCGACCCAGTAGTGGGCATCGGCCAGAAGATCGGTGGGCCGCCCGCCTTTGGGGATCGGCGGCGCCCTCGGACTCGGATCCAACCTGATTGATGGGTCACGAGGTCGGAGACGAAGATTCCGGGGAACCGCCCCTTCCTGAGGCGAGGTTGGCGAGGAGTCGGCTTCACCGTTATAGCGTCGGTAGCTATGATGGAGCTCGAAACCCTTGAACTTCTCCTCGAGCTTGCGGACCTCCGTGCGATGGCGGCCATCCGAGCGTCCACGGGCTCGGTGGCTTTCATCACTTGGT
The DNA here is from genome assembly GCA_036346355.1 of Rhipidocladum racemiflorum. Classification (NCBI taxonomy): domain Eukaryota; kingdom Viridiplantae; phylum Streptophyta; class Magnoliopsida; order Poales; family Poaceae; genus Rhipidocladum; species Rhipidocladum racemiflorum. The sequence continues at coordinate 77,391,922 of CM070583.1, read as the reverse complement.
CGACGACCAGCTTGGAGTCGCCGCGAACGTTGAGACGTCGGCGCCAGGTCGGCGGCGATCCGAAGGCCGTTGATTTAGGGCTTCAGATTTCGCGACATTGTTGGTGGCGTCGAAGAGTAGTCGTATGGCGTCACCGGAGTTTGTTGCCGAGTGGGGAGATGATGACGACCCAGCGCCCGGCCCGTTCTTGGTGTAAGACCCATCGGCACATCGCCCCAAGATTCGGTCTTCGACCGCCGCAGGGACTTGCGCCTCGGTCCACTCGGCGACAAAGTCCGCCAAGACCTGGGACTTGATCGCCGTCCTGGGGACGTACGATATGTCGAGGCCGTTGAGCTCGAGAGCCCATTTGGCGATCCTTCCGGTTGCGTCGCGGTTGTGGACGACTTCTCCGAGCGGTGAGGAGGTTACCACGGAGATGGGGTGTCGATCGAAGTAATGGGCAAGCTTCCTCTTGGTGATGAGCACCGAGTATAGTAACTTCTGTATCTGGGGATATCGGACCTTTGTTTCGGAGAGCACCTCGCTGACGAAGTAGACCGGCCTTTGCACCTTGAGAACGCGGCCTTCCTCCGCTCGCTCCACAACAAGTGCCGCGCTGACGACCTGAGTCGTGGCGGCGATGTAGAGGAGCAAAGGCTCCTGCGCCTCGGGCGACCAGACCGAGGTGAGGTCGTAAAGACCTTTAGTCGACTAAAGGCTTCCCGAGCTTCGTTGGTCCAGAAAATGGTCGGACTTCTTCATCAGCTTGTAGAGTGGCATCCTCGTTCGCCGAGGCGGATACTGGCGACTTAGTGCCGCGAGGCATCCCATCACCTTTGAACTCCCTTCAGATCGTTGATTGGCCCCATCCTGGCGATAGCGGAGATCTTATCTTGGTTGGCTTCGATGCCACGCCGGAGACGATGAATCCCAAAGAACTTGCCCTTGGGGACCCCGAAGACGCACTTCTGGTTGAGCTTTATGCGAAACCGCCGAGGTTCGCAAAGTCTCCTCTGGTCGGTGATGAGGTCATCGGCCTTCCTGGTTTTGACAACGATGTCGCCGACGAGGCTTCGATGTTACGCCAATTTGGTCTCAAAACACGCCGCATACATCGCCGTACGCGGGCGCCGCGCTTTTCGAGACCAAAAGGCATCGTGGACGTAACAAGACGAGCCATACACGGGGTGATGAAGGAGGTCGCGAGCTGATCGGACTCCTTCATCGCAATCGTGATAGCCCGAGTAGGCATCCAAAAGGAAAGGGACTCACACCCGGCGGTGGAGTCCACGACCGGTCGATGCGAGGCAATGGGAATGGATCTTTCGGACAGGCCTTGTTGAGGCTCGTGTAGTCAACGCACATTCTCCATTGCCCCGACTTTTTCTTTACAAGGACGGATTGGCGAGCCACTCGGTGACGCACCTCCCTTACAAAACCGGCGCCAAAAGTTTGGCGATCTCTTCCCAATGGCCCGTCGCTTCTCTTCGTCGAAACGGCGCAGCGCTGGGCGACGTCGGTCTCGATCCCGGTCGAATGTTCGGGAGTGCTCGCGACCTCCTTCGGGACTCTGGCATGTCCGAGGGTCTCCAAGCGAAGACGCCTCGGTTTGCTTGGAGGAAGTCGACGAGCGCCTTCCTATTTGGTGGTGAGGGCGGCCCGATCCGCACGTTCTTGGCGGGATCCTCGGGATCAACAATGACCTCCTTCGTGTCCTCCGCGGACTTGAAAGAGCTAGTCCCCGACTTGTTGGAGTCGGGGCGGATCCGAGGCCTTCTCCTGGAGCCTGGGCGAGCCTCGGCAGGCGAGGATCACGAGGCTACCGCCGCGCTCGCTTCATAGCTGTAGGCGAGCCGAGAAAGATGTGGCCACGGTGATGACTCCTTGTGGCCCTGGCATCTTCGGCTTGAGGTAGGTGTAATTGGGGACCGCCATGAACTTCGCTGTAGCATGGTCGTCCCGAATCGGCGTGGTAGGAGCCGGGAAGTCCACAACCTCGAAAGTGAGGCTCGGTGCGGAAGTTGTCCGGCTCCCAAAGGTGACGGCAGCCGACCTCGCCCGAGGGGTGGGCTGTTGGCCTGGTGCGACGCCATGGAAGGGCGCCTTGCTCGGCCGGAGGGCGAGCGAGGACCCCAGGGCATCCAGGGTCTCAACATACATGATGTTGAGATCGGCCGCCGCCGCCCATGAGCACCTTGGTCAGCGCCGTCCCCACGATGGGGTCGACGACGAAGCGGAGTAGCGTCCGGTGCGGGATGTGGTCGGGTGGTCGGTCCGGTCGAAGGCGATCGGGCACTCAGACCACCTCAAGTAGGTGGGCACGGCGGGGTAGCCGTGTGGACCTCTCGGTGGGCGAAGCTTCACCGCCGCTTGTCGGCCAGAGCACTCCGCCTCGAAGATCATGAGACAGCCCGTCGAGTTGTGGGAACTCGTCGGTGGCTCATCGCCCTTTGTCCGGCTGCCGGGCGGGGTCGCGCTTCTTCCCTTACCCGCGACGTCGTGGGGTTTCCGGAGAGAAACCGCCAGACTTCGCAGCCCCGATACTTGTGCTTGACGGGATAGTCGTGGTTCGCACGGACTATCCATCAACTTCTCGAATCGGTCGGGTGTGCCGAGCCTGGCCGCTTGCGTGCCTACGGTCGGCGGGCGACCATTCGGCCTTCGCGCCCTGCTTCCTTCCGCTTTCTTTTGTCCCGGCGGTCGGAGGGGCGCCGCCCCGAGGTCGGCTGTCTTGTGGGCCGTCTTCCTTCGAAGATGGCCCCACGGCCTCCTCGCCGGAGGCGTGGTTGGTGGCGATGTCAAGGAGCTCCTTGGTGGTCCGGGGCTTTGCACAGCCCAACTTGTGGACCAGAGCCTCGCACGTGGTGCCGTAGATGAACGCCCCGACGACGTCGGCGTCGCGGATGTCGGGGAGCTCATTGCACTGCTGGGAGAAGCGGCGGATGTAGTCCCGGAGGGTCTCCCCCGGCTGCTGCTTGCAGCTTTTCAGGTCCCAGGAATTGCCAGGGCGTTTGTATGTGCCCTGAAATTTCCGACGAAAGGTTCGTCGGTCGGCCCACTGCCGATGGTATCTGCGGGCAGTACTCGAGCCATGCTCGAGCCGAGTCCGCAAGATAGATGGGGAGGCATCGATAACGGCGAGTCGCCTGTCGCTTCCCCAGCTCGACAGCGAGCGGTAGTCTTCTAACCGGTTCATCGGGTTGGTAGCCCCGTGTACTTGGCTATGTTGGTCGGAGCCCGGAATCGACCGGGAAGTCGGCGCGGCGGATGCGGCGGGTGAACGCGCGCCCAGACCGTCGAATCCTGGTCGGGATGGTTGCGTCGCCCGCTATCGGCGACTTATGCAGGGTGTCGCTGCCGTCGGTAGCTCTCCTTCGCGCCTCGAGGGTGGTGCGGAGATCATACTTGTCCCAGGCGATGGCGCACCGGGGTGTATGAGGCCTGGGGAGTTCGTGGGCGGGCCGTTTTGGTCGGGCTCCGCCGCCTGTGAGGGGAGTGGCCCAGCGGCCCGAGGTGGCGCCGTCACGGAGCTAGAACCTTGGGCGTCTTGAACGACAAGACGCTCTACCCGATCCGGAGGTTACGGTAGGTGGCCTTGGCTTCAGGCTCCGCTGGCTCAGCGGCCCTCGGAGCAAAGCATTGCCGCAGCGGCAATGTTCGTTGGCGTGAGGGAAGAACGGAAGGCCGTCGCTTCCTCACCAATTGTCGATGCACTGACGCCGCGCGCGCTGGCCGAGGTCGGTGGTGGGCTAGGGTCAAGCGGCGCTCGGGCCGCCTGGAGCTTATCGAGCTCGGCCTTCGGGCTTTAACTCCTCGGCTGCCGGAGGTCAGCGGCGTTATAGGTGCTGTCGCGTCGTCTTCCTTGGGATTCCTCCCGCCGCTTCGTCGCTACGGAGGAGGGTCCCGATGGTAACGGGGTGGAGGATGGCTCGCCGCCGCACCGTCATATTGCACTCGCGGGTGTAGGCCCTTCGAGGGGCACACTCCTTGTCGAGCTAGAGCCGTGGTGGAGGAATCCGCCAAAGAGGTCGTGGAGGGAAGCCGGCGTAGAATCGCCATGGCCACGAAGTTGTGAGCTCGTGGAGGGTGGTTCCGCCGCCGCCACGCGATGCGTGGCGGTGTCGCCAGAGCAATGCCGGCCAGTCGGGCCGTCCGTCTGGCCCATGCGGGCCTCGAGGCCGAGGTTGCCGAGGGACGCCAAGAATCGCATCCAGCTCGCGGAGGGCGCCCGTCCCGACGGCAATGGACGAGACAAGCTCCTCGCCGTAGTAGCGATGAAATCGAGGGCGCCGAAGCGGATCCAGCCCCTCGACATCGGCGAATCGTAGTGGGAGGAAGCCATCAGGGAGGAGAATGGGAACCCGAAGATGAGGATGTCGGTGAAGACGCGCGAGATCCCCTACCTGGCGCGCTAACCGCTTGTTTGCAGCCAGGCACCGGCAATACGAATTTATGGTCGGATGGGGTCGCGCCCTCTCCTCGAATGGTCGACTCAAGGAGTCGAAGATGTATCTTGGTTCGGGCCGAATGTCCCTACTCCGATTAGGCGGTGTGAATGTATTGATCTTTGGGAGACGGACAAGGGGTGTACAGGCGAGGCGACGGCCGGTCATTTGTCCGATCCCCTTGAGGTTTTCGCTAGGGAGTCGAGGCTACCTAGGAGACTGCTTCTCTTTTCTCGCGCCCCTCCCTCTCGGGCCTGCCTCTCCTTATATAGACGAGGAGGCGGGTTACACGGAGTTGGGAAGACTACGAGGAGAGGGGTCTGCACGCCTTGAGGTCTCAAGCTTCGTCTTGTCCGCCAACCTGCCCGTCGAGGTAGGGTTGGTGGCTCGTGGCGTCTGATCTGCGTAGTCTTTGTCGGGTGGCGTGTTGCGTGGTGCTCTTGTCGGCCTCGGTGGCTTTAATGGCGCTTGACTTTGCTTTGGCCTCGGAGTGGGCGTGCTCCTCTGCGGTGTGCCAGGCGACGGGGCGGGCTTGACTTCTTCGGTGGCTCTTCCGACACTTTGGGAAGGAGCCGCCTACCCTGGCACGGATGTCGGGGACCTCGCGCACAAGGCGGCCGCGACAGCGTGGGCCGCTCGTCAGGCGCAGTGGAGCTTGAGCTTCAATATTAGCGGCCGGCGCATCTGCCGACCGCCCGAATCGGTCCGCCGACCGCTCGGGTCGGCCCCGCACAGGTCGGGCTCGTTCCTCGCGCCCAAGTACCTTCGGTGGTGCGCCTCCGTAAGTGATAAAGGTCACCTGCTCGTGCTTCCGGGCTGATGGGGGTACCCATGGTATGGGTACTCGTCATATCATTTATGCAATACAAAATCATAATTATATATAAGTACTTTTAAATACAAATCTGCTAATATCAATTTCGTGTCATAAAAATTATATGCTAATAGAGTAATTGTTGGTCAAAGCCTTATCCTAACGAAACCTAATACGCCCTCTAAATTCCAACTGAGAGAGTACTATATAGCTGGTACTGTAGAAACTACAAGGAAAAATCGACATGTGTCGAGAAAGCCGGTTGTATGTTGCTATTTCTGTAGTTAATATACGATGATATGATTTCATATGATTTTTTTTTAAAAATTCACGCGTTCCGAGCGGCCGTGGGCTGTACAGCTGCACGTGGAGAAACTTACTCACAAGTCACGAGTCTCCCAGCCGCCCTACTAAAATCTTCTTTTGAGGCATCATGGCCCAGTAAAAGCACTAGTTTTTTCCCATCTCAGCCCAGTAAACTACTAGCCCAATCTACCTCCCAAAGCCCACGCCTCCAGATTCCACACCTCTCTCCAGCCTCCACAGTAGTAGCACAACTCTTCTCCGATCTCGCAGACGACACACCCACTGGAGAGCTGGACTTAGAATCGGATATGGGTTAGCCAGTATACGAATCCGGATTATTCGAAATACGGATACAAGACGGATATATGATGGATTTGGGTTGGAAACGAATAAAGATATACGGATAATGCATGCATATATAGAGTAATATATTTTGAATTAAACCGTACATGTACATAACCACAGTAGCAATCAAACGCAGTATACATCGCAGAGAGAATATGCTACTTTAGGATCAATAAAACAAACTAATTATCAATATAAATATGTTTTCCATAGGAAAAATGGGATGAAATGGGCTGTGTCTTGCTAATATCCGGATATCCAATCCATTAATCCGAATAGGAAAAATCCTAATATTCGAATCTCATCCTGCATTATCAGATATTGGCTATTTCGTATCCGATCTCGAATTCAAATTTAAGTATCCAGATCACGTCCTGGATTCAATCGGATAGTCAAATCCGGTCTTAAATCCGATCCCAGATTTAGACGGGAAACATCTGACCTGTTTTCATCCCTAGCGGGGCGTTGGACGATGTCGGTGCACAAGGAGCGGCCCAAGGGTAAATCTTCAACCGGCCGCTGCCGCGCGCCTGGGAGTCGCGTAAGTGGGAGGACTGGAAGCTGCCCTTCTATGGCACCTCCTTCCTTACCGTCATCATCCTCGACGTCGGCCTCAATGCCAGGCTTGACCTCACCCTCAAGACCTGGGCGCACCAGAAGGCCCTCGGGTCAGGGTGCCTCCAGCAGTAGGAGCCCCTCGCCACCGGGAACTCTAGATTTTTCTGTCTGTTTCGGTTCCAATAAAACGATTAGCGTGTGTGATTCTACAAACGGATGGACATCAGACTGAAACTGTATCCTTGTTCCTGATTCCCTGGAGGATTTATAGCATGAGTGTTTGTTGATTATTCCATTGTGGAGAACAAGATATACAATCTGTTTTATTTTTTCTCAAAATGTATTTCTTCCATGCTTGATGCAGTTGAATTGTTCGTGGCTGTACTTAGGCTTGCATGCTATCTTCCCTCGTGTTTTGCTGAGATATTCCACTTAATGGAATGCATCATTAGTTGGCACTATCATATGTTACGGGGGATCCGTTCTTCCTGCGGAAATGTGACCCAAGTATTTTTTGTTACAGAAACCTAATGCTATAGCGAGTCACAGTGGGTCATTATATTGCTCAACAAAAGTTCTTGTCAGTTACAGATGAGCAGGGAAATGCAATTGTTCGTCTAGTGTTAGATAGTCATCAGTAAATATAAGCTCTTGGAATTCTGTGAGAACTACGTTGCAATGGATGTTTTCATCCAAACTCAACAGTTGTTACACTGCACAGTCGAATTTAGGCCATCATACGAAGTTTGAGTAATTGCTATGTTGGATGTGATGATTGTTTGCGAAAGTGGTGGGAACCATACTAAATTGTGCATGCTCCGATGTGTGTTCATGATGTACTTTCTTCCTCATCGTAGAAGGATCAGAAGCTAATATCTGACACCTTCTGTGCTAGGGAACCGCGGGGGGTCTAGATACCGAGGACGGGAGCCACGGCAAGCGGGCGACATGGAAATTGACGCTAACCGCGGGAGCAAGCACTTGCCACAGACTGGAGGCTCGGTAGGACGCGTATTACGGATCGGAGGCGCGGCACAGGAGAGCTTCTGCACTACAGTACTATAAAGGCATTGTTTATGCGGTACCCGTAGCGTGAAAGGCGCCTTCGTGGTCTGGTAGTGCGGAGGGAGCTTCAATTTTGTAAAAAACTAGTTACATGCCCGTGCATTGCTACGAAAAACAAAATTGATAACGAAAAATAAAGATTAAAAAAAAATTATTTCACAAGATCAAACATCTATCTTTAACGCCGCTTTCTTAAGTAAAGCTGGCTAATTAAAGCAACGCTTCGTTTTTTGCGTAGGGCAATTAAGCAGGGCAATTAATGACGTGAGTAGAACTCACCACTGCCACCAACTGTTGCTTTATAATAGTAGAGATTTTGGGGGAGAGTAATTTTTGCAAAAAAATAAAATAAAGGAGAGGGCTAGATAAATAAACAGTTTGCATATATCAGGAAAGCTGGATCGGTATTGTATCTCCTCTCAGCTCAATCTTCATCGATGATTTTCCTTACTTTTTTTTCAATTACAAGGAAGATGTACACTCATGCACCCATATGCAAGTACGCCTTCTTAGCACGTGCTTAGACAAAGAGAGATCGAAGATAAATCCATAACCTCATAAAATCTCTATAGAACTGCGCTCATGTGTGTATAATAGGTGACCAATATGATTTGAACCCTGATAAATAGAGTCATACACCTATTATTTCACCGACCACCAAAAGATGGTCTTTATGCTTTTCCTTAATTAATTATGCACTTCTTATTACCCCCCTTGTGTGTGTGTTTTCAACAGATTAAAGGTTCCTCTTGCAAACGAAGAATAAGACTGCAAACAACAAAATATAAGTCCCAAGAAGCCGATAAATCTTCAGTGAGTATATCATCTGGAGCCAAAGAATTCAAGGGTAAAGTACGATTCAATGTACGTAGGTCTATTAGCTTACATCAATCCGTCAACATCCGAGAACGACTGCATCATATATTACACAGTATAGGCACTGAAAATAAGATTAGAAAGAAGGCTCGCATTATGATCATGCATGACAAGTGGCGCGCGCGCGAACGCAAACCTTTGATCTGAAATTGTGAATAAAGTAGTTAATCAGAAAGTATTTAAGTTCCAAGAAACTACCAATAGAGTGAATGCTCAATGTATGCAAGTCTAGTAGCCTATTGAACAGTCGACTATACCGTAATCAGCGGTAGGGCATCTCCAATGGTGTAGTTAACTACTCCCTCCGGTTTGGTAATATCTGTCGTTTTGGACATAGTGATGGTCAAACTTCCAAAACTTTGACCATCGATATATTTTTAAATATTTAAATTGGTTACATGAAAATTATATGTGTTGACTTGTCTCGAGAAGTACTTTCATAATATTATAATTTTATTGGGTTTTATAAACATATTATAATAAAAATTAGCAGTCAAAGTTGTGTTTTGAAGACCGTGTCGATGTCCAAAACGACAGATATTACCAAACCGGAAGGAGTACTAGCTATAAGAAGTGCATATGTCATCTATAGATAGCTAATAGACAACCTCTCTAATGGACTAGCTATAGCATTGTCTACAAAATTATATATGGGTCCATATGTAAGAGGTGATAAATGCCTTTGAATCAGATATAGCCTGGCTATAAGTTAGTAGTCACTCTATATCTCTCTCTTCCTTTTCTCTCATCCATCTAAGCAAAATGCTGAGTTGGCACCCTTATAGCTAGCTGAAGTGGCACCATTACTACGAATTAGATGTAACAATGTTCAATAAAAAGCAGTGCGTAATTAGACCCACGCGCCCGATCACAACCCATCTGCACGCGATCCCAAACGCCCCCGCACAACTGAACTGCCCATAAAATCGCACGCCAACGTCTTCAACCCTCACTACCCCTCTCCCCTTGTCTTCCACCGTGCTAGCCCTACCCCTCATCTTCCACCGCACCTCATGGTGGTACCACGCGAAATCGATGGTAAATTTGTGCGAGGGTGTCCACAATGCGAAGGTGGGGAGCCTACCGATCGGCAGGTTTCGATCATCGTTGTCCGTGTTGTGCAGTTTTGCCGCCACTGCACCTCTGCTTGTCTTGTGCCGACACCACCTTTGTGTGATGGCAACAATAAAATTGGAAACCATATTTATGACCAAATGCATTCTATTTTTATGGCTAAATGAAACCGCTTTACTGTATTGATGAATTTTCTAGACGCGTCGTTAGAGTTTACAATCACACCTAGCCGTGGCACATGTTGGCCATGTGTTGATGACATTAAAAATACAAATCATGTTTACGATCAAATACATTCTATTTTACAGTAGGATGAAACTGTTTATACTATACTGACGAATTTATTGGACACGTCATTAGAATTTACTGACACACTTGCCAAAACGCATGTTGGCCATGTGACGGCGATAGTAAAATGGAGGCCACATTGCGACCAAATGCGTTCCATTTTACGATCAGATGAAACCACTTGTACTATCCTGACGAATTTGTTGGACGCATCATTCGAGTTTACTAACACACCTGTCGTGGCGCGTGATGACCTCGTGACGACAGTAGTAAAAAAGCAATATCATATATACTTCATTATGCATATAAATTTACCACCGAGATGAATCTGGTCGGATGGGGGATTGGTGCGAGTGGGTGGGGAGTGACCTATATTTACATCCAGATATATTGCAATCTACAGCCAGATGAAACTGTTTTCTTACTGTATTAATGAATTTTTTAATGCGTCAACATAGTTTACTGCCAAACCTATCGTGGTCGTGACCCATGCTGGTGATGTGACGTCACTGTTAGGGCATGTACAATGGTCACAGTCAGCTGTCTATAAGAGATTCCATGTAGGATTTTAAGTGACGTGGAGGAGAGAGAAGAAGGAGAGAGAAAGATGTTGTCTACTATTTAATAGACAAGACAGCTTCACATGTTGTGTACCATTGTATAGACAGCCTATGAATTGAATGAGAGATCATTACAGACAACTATATAGACGATCCATTGTATGAGTTGTTTTTGGTGCTGTCTGTAGATGATATGAAGATGCATTATAGACAGCTGTTGTTTATACCACTGTACATACCCGTAGAGTCGTGGGTTCGTGGCTCGTGTATGCTGCGATTGACTTGGTCGGACGGCGTTCTGACGCGAGCGGGGCAAGGGTAGGTGGGTCACACGGCTCGGTCGCGGTTACCAACCAGCCCGTGACCTCTTGCGCCACAACCAAGCGCTTGCCTGCACATAGGTCTATTCCACTAGTACTCCTTCTGTGTCACCTTGGAGGCATTTGTCAAGATATAGGTCATTTTAGCCTTCTCAACTTTTCTCAAGATATAAGTCGCTCTACAATTTGGAGGCATTTGTCCACCTTTTTCCTTACTGTCCTCTTGCTAAATGAATGTTACTCCCTCCGATTTGGTAATACCTGTCTTTTTGGACATAGTGATGGTCAAACTTCCGAAACTTTGACTAACAATATATTTTTAAATATTTAAATTGGATACATAAAAATTATATGTGTAGATTTGTCTCGAGAAGTACTTTCACAATATTATAATTTTATTGGGTTTTATAAATATATTATAATAAAAATTAGCGGTCAAAGTTGTGTTTTGAAAACCGTGTCGATGTCCAAAACGACAGATATTACCAGACCGGAGGGAGTATTACTCTCATTGATAAATGCGACATATTTTCCGATGTGGAATAATTGAACGGCAACAAGTTCATTTCAGCCGCTCCTTCATTCATGTGCAAAAGTCTAAAATATTTATATTTTGACACACACGTAGTACCGTGTTGATTGAAGGATCGTTGGCGCTAAATACCCCTAAACAGTGTCTAGAAACACTAAACGACACTAAACAGCGGAAGACAAAATTGAAACAATACTAATCCAAGCGACTAAACCAAGAGAATCAATCACAATAATTAAACTGAAATTCACACTTTTGCATTAAATCAATCAACGTATCAAAGCATGAATTTCATCACATAAAGTTCAATCTAGAATTTATACCCTCATGCGCTGCTCGCTGTTGCTTCCGTGCACTGTCGTGCCGCTCGCTGCACTCTGCCGCTCGCCCCGAGCGCCTGAGCTTCGCTGTCGAGCGCCCACGCTCAGTAACACGGAGTTCCTGCCGTGGCCTTCCTCCTGGCCAATCAGAATTTACGCCCGTGCCGCTTCTGCCGATCTCTTCGTATGTTTTTCCGGTACACCAATTGCACCGCCGCCGCTGCTTTTCTCCTGGTCGCTACGATCTTCTCTGTCGTTTTTCTTTAGATCGCTTTTCACCGTCCTTTTTCTTTAGGTGAAGATCTGCTTTTCCTTTCTAGTCGCACACATTGGAAACTCTCTTTTCTCTTCTAGACGCACACATCCTGGACAATGCGCCGCCGTCTCTCGTCGAGCTCTTACTGGAAACCTTCGTGTATATATATACTGATGATGCGCCGCCTCAGCCAACAACCCGATCAGCAAACCCTCACGTATACTTTCCAAACACGTCCTGCACGCATATACATGGGCCTTGGGCCTCCTCTAGAAGATGACGTGCATGCACAAACCGAATTCTGTCTTCAGCCAAAGGAAGTGCATGCATCAACTAAATTCTGTCAACAGCATGTGTATGCATGTGCATGCTTAATCAACTTCTAGCAATTGCCTTTCCCTGTACAACACACACTTCTTTCTCCACAAATAGATTAAGCATTATAGATTTTCTAATCCATCACAAATATTAATATCATATTTCATCAAAAACTTCTCTCTTGTTGTCAAATCAACTCAACACAAAAACTAGAAATTAACATTGATGTAACATGTACACATATTTTACCCCAGAAATAATGTGAAAGGCACGTAAAATGATAAGTTAAACTATATCCACACTCATTTAGGCAATTATTTCCATGTATATTTCATGTCAACATATTTTGTAGGGAAATCAACGAAAATAAGAAAGAATAGAAGAGAATGGTGAAAATAGCATGCCCCCACCATTGGATTAGCCGAACTAATTGTTAAGCACTACCTCGGGCATGAGCTAGATGGGCCCACAGACGACCAAGCCCACTAGGCCGGCCGGCCCAAGTGCTCCACCACCTCTCGGCCCAGCCACCTAGCCCAAGCTGGCGCCTTGAGCCGGGTCAAGCGCGACTCGGCCTCCCAAGCAAGTTGGCTCCCCCGGGCGGTGCACATGCGTGGACTTGACTTCGTGCTATCTCAACCATCCATGTCCACATCGGTCAACCCATCAACGCTCTCCAGCCGGCCACATGTTCACCTCTCCACTAACTCCAGATGCCACATGCATGCTCACCACCACCTAGGTGCCCGACCAAGGCTATAAAAGGGGCAACGGCCCCTGTCCAAGCATCATTGATCACCTAAACAATACTTTGTTACCTTATTTGTAGATTAACATATGACCTGACTTAATAGTAACCCATCTGACCTGCAGTGATAAGGGCCGAGCTACTCTTGGGCCCAAGGCATAGCTTCTTCATTGTATAGTTGTCTACTATATGATGCTAGAGTTATACACACTAAAGACTTTACTACTAGCACTTAATCCCAATTCATGCCTTTTAATTAATTGTATAATTGTATGCAGAGCTTATATTATTAGATCAAGACAAAGGGGACCTTATGGCTTTTCCATGTCTGTCAACATATGTGCCATAACTTTTGCACCAGAGATTTTTCGGTTCTCCTTGTAGTTCCATAACTCCGACACAGTGCCAATTTGATTGACACCAATAATTGATTGATTTTCAGTCATATCTCTTAATACCTACAAAAATGATAGTTTTGTTATGAAAATAGGTTATCTTGGTATATTATCAGTTACCACATCGAATTAAATACTAGAAATCTTTATATTACTCTATAAGCTCAGCTTTGGCTTCTTTGAGCTCTGCGTTATCCCTATGCTTCTTAATGATGAGTACATTGTTAAGAGATTCAATATCTTGTGATTTGTCATCTATGTCTTTCAGTTTTTGTTTCATATCAAAAATATTTTCTGTTAACTCATACTTTCCCTTCAATTATTCTATCTCCACATCTAGTTTTCGTTAAGGATCCAACAGCTTTTTCATGTCATCTATTTTGTTTGTAGGCTTCACTTTATATATGTGTGCAATTTGCAGTAACTGGGACATAATGTGTACAATTCAAAACTTGCAAAAATGACATACTTAAGAAATTAACTAAGCAAATATAGCCTTGAACAAAACAAGCTAAGCAATCATAATCAATACATTATTCAGCAATAGTCAAATGAGTATCAAACTAGATACTGAATATAATGATCAAGCTAAAAAACAATGAAATAAAAAAGAATGAAATAAAAGCAATATAATGATCAAGGTCACAACCAGCATCAATACAACCGACTAATCAAATTATGAATAGTTCTGCTAAGCAGGTATATCAACAACTGACTAATCAGAGGCTATATAAACAGAGATCATAATCAGTATATTTAGCAATAATAAGAAAAAGTATCTAACTACATACTGAATATGATGATCAAGCTCGAAGACAGAAATAAAAGCAATAAGAGGGTGTAGCCGATGGGTAGGGGATGACCAGATCTGGTGTTCCACCGTCGCACCAACACCTTCTTTATCGCTGGGATTGGGCGCACCACTGGAGGCCGAGTGGCGACGCAGGAGAGGGGAGGCTGAGTGGCCACGATTGGTGGAGGGGCCATACGGGCATCGAATAGGCAAAGAGGTGGAAGAGCGATGCCGACGGAGAGGAGTAAACTCATTTTATAGAATGGAGAGGAAGCCAAAAGGTCAAGCGCGAGGTGGACGTCTTGGGTTTTGGAATTTGAATGGATCGGGAGGAGAAGCTGAGAGCTTAAGCGTGAGGATGCGTTTGGTATTTGGTATGTGTACTATCACGATTGGTTCTAACTCCAGAATCGATAGTGATACATATAATATCACTATTATCATAATCATCACTATCAATTCTTAAATCAGAACTGATAGTGATACATATAACATCATTATTGTCTCTGAGCAAAGAACCGATGGTGATGATAATGGTATCACTATTGGCTTTAAAGTCAAATCGATAGTGACACTTTTTTGTGAGGTAGAAAAGAGAGGAAGAGAGAATAAGCTTGATACTCATGCAAGTATCAAGTCTTCTTAAGAAACCAAGAAATATGTGGGCTATATATATTTAAACTACTCATTCTCTCTTATCTAAATACAAACTTCAATAAAAAAGCTATAGTATTAAGTTATTGGAGCAGTTGTATTTAAAATATCATCTAACTATTCTCTCTCCTCTAATAACAACCCTAACATCAAACTATTGGGAATACCGTAAGAGAGCATGCATGACACGATTGAACAACTACTCCGTTTCTAAATATATATCATTCTACCTTTTACAATTTATTCCTAAATACATGTTATTCTACAATTTTGAGGTAATTTTTTTACTATTATTTCTTGTATACCCCTCACACTTAGCTATTCCCAATGTTATTTACTAGCATATACTAGAGTAAGACACATTATCCAAAGAACAATACTCTCTCCATTGATAAATATAAGACGTATTCCATCTAGTCTTCAAAAAGATGACGTTTTGGACATAGTGATGGTCAAACTTCTCAAACTTTGTCCACCGATATATTTCTAAATATTTAAATTGGATATATGAAAATTATATGTATAGCTTGTCTCGAGAATTACTTTCATAATATTATAATTTTATTGAGTTTTATAAATATATTATAATAAAAATTAGCGGTCAAAGTTGTGTTTTAAAGACCGTGACGATGTCCAAAATGTTATCTTTTTAAAGACTGGATGGAGTATTTTGACTTTGCACAAGGATTAAGGTTGCGGTAAAATTGAGAAAGACATAAGAGAAAATGACTTACATACCCTTTTTAATTGTCTTGAAAGATGGGAGATACTCCCTCCATTTCATAATGGTTGTAGTTCTAATTAAATTCACACAAAATAAGGAGACGTGGAAAATGACTTGTCTACCCTTATTTAATTCACCCCATTTGTGTTAATGAAGGGTAGCTGAATAGATTAGCTAAACAGATGGTTGCATTGATGAAGGGTACAACGGTCATGTTGCCTCTAAAATTGCATTGGAATGTGAGAACTACAACCATTTTGATAAAAATTTGAATGCTAGAACTACAACCATTGTGAAACGGAAGGAGTAATACTTTGTGTTGGTGGTAAAGTAATGAATAAATGCATATGGTTGAGAGAGAATTAATAGGGGTATAGTAGAAAATGCTCATTAAATCTACATGCAAGCATTATTTTTAAATAAAATCACTACTACAGAATGACACATTACTATCGCTTCATCTGTGTCGGTTCTAAACTTTTGACTAAAAAACCGATTGTGATAAGTATATTCCATTTGGAAATCTTGGTAACAGGTTATCACAATCGGTTCTGAGAGGGAACCGATTGTGATACGATAATAATCCCAATCGGTTCTAGATAAGAACCGATTGTGATAATCATTGTTTTATCACAATCGGTTTTTATATAGAACCGATTGTAATGAGTAGGTATTATCACAATCGGTTTGAGGAAGAAACCGATTGTGATGAGCACAGGGGTTATCACAATCAGTTCTTTTCCAGAACCGATTGCAATGAGATGGTATTATCATAATCGGTTTTGGGAAGAAACCGATTGTGATGAGCACGAGGGTTATCACAATCATTTCTTTCCGAGAACTGATTGTGAGATCCTCACATTTCCCCTTCAGGAACAAGAAAAACAAACTCCAACACGGACCGCTTCCGCTAGAATCCCAACACGCACCTCATCTACCCTTCATTCATGCTTTAATATTTGTGCAACTTGTTTTTCTGACGATGAATAGTACCGCTCTGCTAGAATCCCAACTCGCGGTTCAACTCTCTGACAATTTATATAGACACATGTAGTGATGCAAAATATATATAACATTAGTCTTCCATGTATTGTACTTTCATTACAATATATATCACCACATCCATTGTTTATAATTATTAAACATATATTACAGCCTAATATATTACATTTACCAGCCCGAAGTCAGCCGAGTCACCCGAGTCGCCAGAGTCGGTATCACCGAGACTACGCGGACTAGTGATGGTTCATCCTCGATGATGAACCCGATCTAGACGCAGGCGCCGTCCCTATGGTGATCGGCGCTGGCACTCCACCTCCTCCTCCTCCTCCTCCTCCTCCTCCTTCTTCTCCTCCTCGCCCTCCTCGTCGTCGCCGTCCTCCTCCTCCTCCTCCTCGCTGCCGCCTTGATCGCCATCTTCGCGGGCGCTTCTGCTGGCTTTGGAGGCGCTCGGATGGGGTGAGGCGCCGGGAGGGATGGGAGACAGTGGGGCGCCGCGCCACGCCGGAGTGAGGCGCCGGAGGTCGAGGCGGCTGCCGGGCGGGCGTGAGGGCGCTGGAGGAACGTGACGGTGACTCCACGGATTCCTCGAGACCTTGCCGGAGAAGGAGGCGCCGCCATTGTCGCGGTCGACTAAAGGATCAAGTTAGACCTTGCAGAGAAGAAAGGGGCTATATGAAAGAGATCTTAAAAGGAGCTATATGGAGTCACCGTGACGTTCCTCTTGCAGAGAAGTTAGACCTTGCAGAGAAGAAAGGAACGCGATCAAACCTTGGAAGAGTACCCCGATATCGATGAAAGGAGTTATATGAAAGGAGCTATATGTTTGAACGGGTCAAATTGGCGGGAAGACGAGGGGTGCAGTAATATCCATGCTCGGTTCATATCCGCAACTGATCGTGATGACCTATGTTATTGCGTCGGTTCTTTTTTAGAACCGATACAGATGAATTATCTGTGTCGGTTCTATAAAGAAACCGATGCTGTTGAGGATCCAAATTATCACGATCGGTTTTACATATAAGCGGCGGTGATAAATAAATAATCACAAACGGTTCTTGTATAGAACCGATTGTGATGAGGTTCGCTTAGGTTTATATATGTACCATCCGACTCTGATGAACTTATTAACTCTCGTCGAGTTGGTTCGCTAGGCGATTTCTCTATTTTCCGCCTAGCTTACTTGTGGCTTTATTCAAAAGGTGGGCCCCATTCCTTCGAATCCTTCAATTTTGTATTAACATACATTATTCGATTTTGATTTGGTGTCATTAGCAGAGTGTATGGTTGAGAAACGAGGGGGTGTAGGAGATCGGTCATGCTGAAGGTTAAAGTTAATTGAAACCCTAGCTAGCTTGATCAGAGCTAGATTTCCTCGCTTGTGGCTTTCCTCGAAGGTGATCAAAGATTAATTCTTATAAATCCCTTGAATATTTGGCAGAGGGACTTAAATTAGTTTTTATTTGGTCAATGTGTACATTACATGTCATAATTGTGTCAATATAATTAATATGATCAATGATAGAGTACGTAGTTAATTAGGTCACAGAACCTATGCGCTCTCCGTTTGAGGGTGCTTGTTTATAAGTATGCTAAAATGGCATATTTATAAATAAGCAATCTCGAATTGTCCACGCTTTTGGATAGCTTGAGGATATGTGGCTCTGCAAGTTCCTAATTAAGGTTGTACAAACTCTAGAGAAAGTTTCGGCAGATCTCTCACTGGCGATGTTCTCCGAATACACATCCTCTTGACATGTTGTCGATACATGTATTTGGAGAACAAATGAGATGCTGCCGAAATTTTCTCTAAAGTTTGTACAACATCTTAGGAACGTGCTCGAACCACATATCCTCGAATGGGATTAGGACCTAACCTACTTAGAGATTAGGAGTCATCGTTGGTACGTACGTACTTAGTCGGTCTGCCTACGATATACGTTTCTTTATATAAGATCATTCAACAAAAAAACTTTGTTTTCGGGTTCAACCCTTCTTTTATTTCATTGATTAGGGCATTATTAATTTATTGTTTGCGGTTTACTTGTAGATGGACCGTGAAGAATGGATGTATCACAAAAGCCGTGTGAGTGCCGAATTTCGTGAGGGGAGTTAAGGAGTTCATAAAAATTGCGTGAAGAAGATATGGTTATGAGGGGTGTAAAGTTCATATATTGTCCTTGTATTGATTGCACCAATCTCAGGAGATTTAACAACTCAGCTCAAATTGAAGGGCATTTGATTCGACGTGGCTTCGTGAGGAATTACACGTGTTGGATCCATCATGGGGAGATAGGTAGTACCTCTGTGCTACGCAACGAAGACATGCCGAAGCCGATCACGAGTTGGAGCGTGATATGTTCGATGACGATAATTTAGATCAAATGTTGCGGGATGTGGAGGGAAATTACACGGAAAGAGAGTTCAAAATTTAAAAGCTTGATGGATGACGATGCCAAACCATTGTTTTCAAGTTGCAAAAGGGGAATACACCAAGTTGGGTTCGGTTCTTGCATTGTTTGAACTGAAGGCAAAACACCGCTGGACAGATACAAGTTTCAATGCACTTTTAATACTTCTATCGGATATGCTTCCAGAGGGAAACGAGTTGCCAACAAGTATTTATGAAGCGAAGAAGCTATTATGTCCCATGGGAATGGAAATAGAAAGGATACATGCATGTCCAAATGATTGCATACTATACCGCAACGCCCATAAGGAATCAAGATTTGTCCTGCTTGTGGTGTACCCGATACAAACAAAATGAGAAGCGTAATGACAAGAAGCGTAAGAACCTAATTGACGACGGTGAAGATGTGAAAAAGGGGCACCAGCCAAGGTGTTATGGTATTTGCCCATCATTCCCGCTTAGAGCGGTTATTTGCAAATCCTAAAGAGGCAAAATTGTTGCGTTGGCATTATGAATCCCGAAGGAAGATGGCAAGTTGAGACATCCCACGATTCGGCTCAATGGAGAAACATTAATTGGCAACATGAGGAGTTTGGTGCCGAGATGAGGAACATAAGATTTGGATTGAGTACGGATGGTATGAATCTGCTTGGTAATATGAGCAATCGACACAAGATTTCTTGGCGATTTGTTGTGTATCTACAATTTGCCTCCTTGGTTATGCATGAAGCGGAAGTATATCATGATGTCGTTGCTAATCTCAGTCCCAAACAAATTGGGGTAATGATATTGATGTGTACCTATCACCACTAATTGAGGATTTGGTAAAATTGTGGAATGTGGGGGTTGAGGTGTGGGATGCATACAAAAGAGAGAACTTCATCCTACGGGCTATGATATTTTGCACCATAAATGATTTTCCAGCCTTTGGTAATTTGGCGGGCTATAGCACTAAGGAGCCAAAGCTTGTCCAATTTGTGAAGAGGACATCGATTGCTTGTGGTCGCTGACCGAGGAAAACGGTGTACATGGGTCACCGTGAGGTTTCTACCCGAAAGTCATCGATATCGTAAGATGGATGACAAATTTGATGGAAAGAGGGAAGTTCGTGCAGCCCCAGCCCTATGACCGGAAGGCAAGTATATTCACGTGTAGAGGATATCGATGTTCAAGATGGTAAGAGCCAGAATCTGTTCGTCCTAGGACCATTTGGAAAAAGAGGTCGATATTTTGGGACTTACCATATTGGAAGGAGTTAGATGTCCGCCAATGTATTGATGTCATGCACGTTGAGAAAAATGTTTGTGATAATTTGGTAGGCATCCCGCTGAACATACCAGGAAGACCAAGGATGGTTTGAATGCTCGCCGTGATATGACCTACATGGGGATCAGGCCCAAGCTTGCGATGATGGAGGAGGATGGAAAAGGGCCGTACATCCTCGCCGCATGCTACACCTTATCCAAGAAAGAGAAAGAAGACCTCTGCAAGTGTCTCCACGATATTAAAGTTCCATCGGGCTACTCCGCAAACATTAAGAAGCTTGTGTCTATGGATGATTTGAAGTTGATCGGTATGAAGTCCCACGATCATGTCTTGATGACCCAAATGCTCCCTGTTGCAATCGTAAATATCCTACCATATGACGTCGGAGTTGGCAATCACGAAGCTATGCTATTTCTTCAATGCGATTTCATGCAAGGTTATTGATCCCGATATACTAGACAACTTACAGTGAGGTGGTGCAGACTCTTTGTCACCTTGAGATGCATTTCCCCGTCGTTCTTCGACGCCATGGTCCACCTCGTTGTTCACCTTGTTAGAGAGATTAAGATTTGTGGACCCGCATTCTGCGTTACATGTATCCGCTCGAGAGGTACATGGGTATATTAAAGTCATACGTGAGGAATAGGTCAAGCCTGAGGGTAGTATTATTGAAGGTTATGGGGTGAAGAGGTTATTGAGTTCTGCGTGGACTACCTAGGTAAAAGACAACCGATTGGTGTTCCTATATCTCGTCATGAGGGCAGACTTGGTGGCAAAGGAACCATTGGGTCAAATCTAATGAGCCCACAATTTGATATGTCTTGTAAAGCGCATTTCACGCAGTCTTGCAACACAAATGCAAGTTCATCCATACATCCAACAAAGACAAGTTGATATTACGGGAAGAGAATCCACTTATGGATGAGCTTTCCATCACACGAGAACACAACGATCGATTCCTCACATGGTTCAAAGAAAAGGTGAAGGTCTCCGTTAGTACCGAGGATGTCAAATGGTTGGTCGACGGACCAAGATTTAATATACGTACATGGCAAGGTTACGATATTAATGGCTACACATTTTATAATGAAAGTCAAGATGCAAAGAGTACAAAGGTAAAGCAGTGGTGTGAGCATAGATGCTTTGTCCGATGATCACTCAATTAGAGGATCGCCAACTGCAATGAACTGTTACTACGGGATGATCAAGAAATATGGGAGCTCGACTACGGAATATACCAAGTTCCATTGTTCGATGTAAGTGGGTGAGACTTCCTCACGGAGTTAAGGTCGACAAGACAGTTTTACAATTGTTGATCTCAATAGACTGCCTACAGAGATGAACCGATTCGTCCTCGCAAAGCAAGCAACTCAAGTTTTCTACGTCGTGATCCGGCCAATCCGAGGTTGCACGTCGTACTTCATGGCAAGAGGAGGATTGTTGGAGTTGAAAATGTCGTAGATGAAGAAGAGTACAACCAATTTGATGAAACACCTCCGTTTGCAGATGGGGCATGTCTTAGCGGTGACGACGGCACACATGGAACACATTACATGCGTGTAGATCATCAAGAAGGGTTGTATTTTAAATAAATTAAGTTGTAAGAATTCCCTGTATTAATGTAGCATTTTGTGGAATATATATGTCAAATGGATCTTATAGTATAGCAAATTTGAAAAAGATTTGAATTATTCGACTCTTTTGAATGAAGACTCTGTTTTAAAAAAAATAGAAATTGGATCATAGTCATCACAATCGGTTCGTTTAGGAAACCGACACAGATAGTATAATTGCGATCGGTTCTTCTATAGAACCGGATACGATATCTCAAATATTGCGATCGGTTTTTATATAGAACCGACACGGATACTCTAAATATTGCGATCGGTTTTTATATAGAACCGACACGGATACTCAACATATTGCGATCGGTTTTCTATAGAACCGACACGTATACTCCACATATTGCGATCGGTCTCTTTGGTTAACCGACCGTGATAAAACCCAGAGCATTTTCATTTCTGCGCCAAGATACTCGATTCATTTCGCGCAAGATCGATTTCGTTCAATTCATTCCACAACCCTAGCTCGACCACCTCCCACCGGCGCCTCCCCTCGCCTCCTCCCCGGCGCCTCCCATCGGCGGGTACCCGTGGCGCCTCCCCTCCGGCTCCTCGATCCCACACCCTAGCTCGACCACCTCCCCACTGGCGCCTCCTCCGGTCCTCCCCGGCGCCTCCTCCTCCGGCGATTCCCCACTGGCGCCTCCCCCTCGGCTCCTCCCCAGCGCCTCCCCATCGGCGCGGGTACCCGTGGGCGCCTCCTCCGGCTCCTCGATCCCACACCCTAGCTCGACCACCTCCCCACGGCGCCTCCCCTCGGTCCTCCCCAGCGCCTCCCCTCGCGATTCCCCACTGGCGCCTCCCCTCGGCTCCTCCCCAGCGCCTCCCCTCGGCTGATTCCCCGGCGCCTCCCCCTCGGCTCCTCCCCGCGCCTCCCCTCGGCTCCTCCCCAATCGGCGCGTCCCCATCGGCTCCTCCCCATTGCCGACTCGCCTCGGCCCTGTAAGATGCATTTTGATGTGGGCTGTAATTGGTTGTAAATAGCTCGAATGATGATTGCTTTTGAATGAGGCTTGATTAATCTGATCATTAAAGGAACTTGCTAGACCTAGAACAACACTGCTCTTAGCTGACAATTTGGTGCCACTTGCTCTTAATGCATTGTTCTAGGGTCAGAGCAGTGCTGTGCTTATTCCTTTATGCTCTTAGCTGACAATTTGGTGGCACTTGCTCTTAATGCATTGTGGTAGGGTTAGATTAGTGCTATATTCATTACGTGCTATCTTTGTACTTGTTGTTTTCTGTGCTAGAGCAAGCTTTGTTCTAGGTTGTAATCCTGAAATTTTTAGATGTAATAGCCGGTGATATATTGGCCATCTAGAAGTTGGACGGCTAATTAATTTAGCAACCCTTCTATAGCAATCTGAGAGCAATCCATCATTGCAATTTGAAACTTGTAACACATGCTATATTATCGCACTTTATTATCGAGTTTAGTTGCGTAACCTATGCGCCTCCTGCTCGAGGGTGCTTGTTTATAAGTATGCTAAAATGGCATATTTATAAATAAGCGATCTCGAATTGTCCACGCTTTTGGGCTGATTCGAGGATATGTGGCTCGGGCAAGTTCCTAAGTCGTTGTACAAACTCTAGAGAAAGTTTCGAAGATCTCCTGGTGTTCTTCGAATACACACCCTCTTGACCTGTTGTCGAGACGTGTATTTGGAGAACAATGGAGATGTCGCCAAATTTTCTCTAGAGTTGTACAACAGCTTAGGAACTTGCTCGAACCACATATCCTCGAATGGGATTAGGACCTAACCTAATTAGAGATTAGGAGTCATCGCTGGTACGTCACGCATTTAGTCGGTCTACAAATAGACATGTGAATTGTTTTCTATTATTTGAAATTTGAATTGCTTCCTCTCATGAAGTTTAGGTTTGACATATACGCATTTACTTCAAATGTCGCAAAGAGAGAGCACCAGCTCAACGCCAGAGAGAGAAGAAGGTCCTGCTACCCCATCGAGGAAGGTTAGAAAGGCCAGAGGACCGAATAAAGGAGCCACAGGAGAACGCCGCAAGTGCTCCGCTTCAATGCCAGTGGGGGTTTGCACGGTCTGGCCTGCTTAAGGGGCGCTACTCCTCTTTTCTCGGCCAATTGGTGAGGGAGCGAGTGCCGATCACAATTAAGGACTGGAGGAAGGAAGTAGCGGCAGCGTAAGAACCGACTGTGGGACGAAGTTAAGGGAAAATGGATTATACCAGAGGAAGATGAAATCAATGCGAGACGGTACGCCTTGAAGAGAATGGGTGTGGCTTTGAGGCATTTCAGGGTGACCATGCATGCCGAGTTCGTGTTGAAAGACCGTACTCCCTTCCAAAGTTATCCATTTGTTACACCCGAGGTTTGGGAGGAGTTTGCAAGGATGAGGAATACGCCCGAGGCGGAGGAGCTGAGAGAGAAGAATATCGCTATACAGAGGCGTAACACACACGCGCACCACCTCGGTTCCGGTGGGTATGTAGGGAAGAAGGCAGAGTGGGTGCGACTAGCGGAGGAGTGTGCAACCTTCGGGACAACGATGCCTTACTCCCACATATGCGAGGAGCGGCACGCTGATCGGGTATTAAGCGAGGACGAAGAAAACCTCGACGGTCGATTGTCATTCCAAACCCCGCGACCGCACAGTATCGTCACGACCATCGTAAGATATCTAACATAGTACATTGCATATTATATTCCCATTGTATTTTAGTAATAATTTATACTTGCGACTGCAGGAGGAGGTAAGCCTGCAGTAAAGAGCAAGGAGCATTTGAAAGCCAAGGGTCAAGGGACATCTCTGTGTTCGGCAATCGGAAGCCCGATCATAAGGGGCAGTGCTTGCCGCAGTGCGGGGTATACGAAGAGGTCCTTCTTTGTAGAGGAGAGCGCTTCGCTGCGAGGGCAAGATCATGGGAAGCACGTGAGGCGCGGATTAGGGCGCAGATGAAGGAGGAGTTGAAGGAGGAGTTAAAGGCCGAGATGATGGCTTGAGATGATGGCGATGTTCTCCCGTAATCAGATTCCTCAACCATCGCCTATGCTACGCCTCTAGCAAACCGCTTCCAATAAGGAATCAGGCATTCCACACCTCAAGGTAATAACTGCTTTGAGACCAAAAGGTACATGAGTAAGCTTAACACGATTATGATGAAGATGTCGATCACTTCTTGCGTGGTCCTCGCCAAGTGCCGCTAGTCCTCGATCGACGACGAATACAGATTGAGGCTGCGCGGGGTTGCATTTCCAAGCAAGGAGGATGAAACGGTGAATGGTATACCTTTGGGGATGGGCTACATGAGGGTGCAGTGGACTATGTCCACGATGTTTACATGTCTCATGCCCTCGAAGTTCCCCTAACGAAGATATCACCACTCTTGGGCAAGCACGGATGTCGCTCATCAAGTGGCCCGCGACGGTGTCGTGAGTGCAAGCACCTCCGGCCGCTCTGCTGGTACTCTGCTACTGCCACGCTCACTGGCTGGTACTCACTGCTGCTGCCATCAAGCTACTCATCGTATGCGCTCATCGCTCTTTGCTATCAAGCATGCTACTATCATCGCATCGCTAGTACTGCATCGCCATCGTGTCGCTTCCATTATCGCTCTGCTGGTACTACTGCTGCTGCTCCTGGTACTACTCCTGCTGCCGCCGCTTCCCTGCTCCTCCTCCTATCGCCGCTCTCGCTCCTCGCTTCCTCCTACTACTGCTGCTCCTCGCCTCGCACATGCTCCTCGCCTGCTACACAACTCCGCACCTACGCCGCACCGCACCTCCTCGCACCTACGCCGCAGCTACAAATGTCAAAGCGCAGTGGGGGCGCAAAAGGACTTCTACCACGATGACGAAAGATACAAAGCGAGTTCGTGAGTCCCTCCGTGAAGAAGGCAAAGTTGTCGAGGGCACAGAACACCTCGATGATCACAAGCGGTACATACATGGAAAGCCCTTTCTCCCAAGCCAAGAATTGAATTCTTTGGGCTTGTTCACTCGCCACCTACATGGATGGTACATCGATAGGTCACATGAGGACGAGCCTCGCCCACGATTTCATAGTGAAGTATCGAGCGCCAATTCCACCGCAACGAGGATGGGACCTTCCTGGGCCGCTTTGAGGATCTCAGACTTTATGTACAGCTTGAAAGCCGTCGATATTTCTACCATACGATCCTGGGCGCCGTGGAGTCTCGCACTCATACTCAATCGATGACTATTTATTGATTTTGTATTATATTTTTTAACAATTGACATGAATTGCAGGATCATGAGGCAATGAAAGCGTGGACGGGTCGACACCTGTCGGGTTTGTCGACTTTAGATGGTGTCTGCGACCATGGCTAAGTATCAATCGGAGTTCCTTGCGTGATACATCAAGCGAGGCATTGCATGAGGAGGCAAAAAGGACTTCATTCTCTTCCCATACCACCAGGAGTATGTACTACTATACAATTCAATTACATGTACACACTTCAACCTTGCATTAACTGATTCTCTTGCATTGTGAACCGATTAATAAGCAACCATTGGGATCTACTTGTGGTTGTTCCGAGTCAAAACAAGGTCAACACGATGAACTCGCTCGAAAATAGACCGATGGCATATGCGATCGAGCCTGCTTTTGCGTAAGTAAGTACATTCCTCTAACCTAACACTTTACATATTGAACTACGTTACGTATTTTTAACCTCAATGGCATCTCTCCAATGTATAGGGCTTTCATGTCTTACGCTGGTTTAACGTGGGCCGCCACAATGATAAACAAGGCACCACACTCGAGGGGAAGCGCTTCAAGGTACAAGTGTCTATCATAGGATTTTTTTCTGACACCTATTTTTAATTCGTCTCCTAATTTAAGTTTCTTTGTTCACAGTGTCATCAACAAGGGTGCGATGATCTATGCGGCTTTTACGTGATGCATCACATCCTGATTTTGGTTGGTCGCTCACATCTTTTTCCTAAGGTATAGAGCAGATTATTTGCACTCTGTCTATGTGATATTTGTTTACAAGCATAATACTATCAAGATGTTTTAGTTCCAATTTAAGACTTAAATATATTAGTGCACTACTATCTATTTTGGCAGGACATTGATATCAACCTAAGAGCCTAACCAACGCCGATCTCAAGAAATTACGAGACCATTTATGCGATTGGTACCGAAGTTATAACGGATGATGGTAGATATAGAGACCATTCAAGCAAATACTAGTCCATAAAGTGTAAACAAAATTTATCTCGAATGTGAATGTGATCTGCATGCAGTTGTAAACAATATTAATTTTAATGCAATGTGTGTAGATTGTGATGTATATGTTCTGTGATATTGTGGATTGTGATGAATGTGTCATATTGTCAATGCGAGGCCATTTTCTGACGATGGACAAGAACATCATCACAATCGGTTATTTGTTGGAACCGATTGGGATAGGTACAAGATCACAATCGGTTCTTCTTGGAACCGATTGGGATATGTATGATATCTGTCGGTTCTTCTTGGAACCGATTGGGATATGTACGATATCACAATCGGTTTGCATAAAGAACCGATTTTGATAATATTATTATCCCCACTCGGTTTCAATAAAAACCGATTGTGATAATGTAATAATTTGAATCGGTTCTAAAAAAGAACCGACAGATATTATTATTATCCCCATCGGTTCTACAACTGAACCGATTGTGATAATGTAATCATTTGTATCGGTTCTAGATAAGAACCGACAGATATTATACTTATCGCAATCGGTTCTAAGAGAAAACCGATTGTGATAAGTGTAATATCACAGTCGGTTCGTAAAAAGAACCGACAGTGATAATGTATTATTAGTGTCGGTTAAAAACCGACTGTGATATATCTACCTTATCACTGTCGTTGGACTTTGTATCGCCACCAAAACCGACGGTGATGGCCGAAAAAAACCGATAGTAATGTGCCATTCTGTAGTAGTGAATCATTCAAACTATAAGCATTATATTTATCAACGGGGGAAGTAAGTCATATAATTAGGGGTGAAAATGGGTCGGATATCTCCCGCTCAATCCAGGACAGGATTCGGGACCGGGTTTGACTATTCGGTCGAGTCCGGATACTTGAATTCGGATTCGGGATTGGATCCGGAGCATCAAATAAGGGACGGGTCAGGATATCTGGATATTTCCTATTCGTATATTCGAATTTTTTTTATTCGGATATCAACAAGGCCTAGCCCATTTTCATTATTTTTTCGATGGCAGCTCATTTATATTAACAATTAATTGGTTATATTGATCCTCAAGTAGTGTATTCTCTATACAATGTCTATTGAGTTTGATTTATATATAATTTGTTACTATAGTCATGTACTCGTATAGTTTTAATTCAACATATATTACTCTATATATGCGTGCATTATTCATATATCTTTATCCGTTTTTTATCCGAATCCATCACATCTGTCCTGTATCCACATCTCGAATAACTCGATTCGTATCTGGCTAGCCCGTATTGGTTCTGAATACTGAAAAAATGGGTTAGGACTTATGATGCAAGAAAAACAATATCCGCCCATATATGATCCGTTTTTACCCCCTACATATAATAAAATAATATTATAGTTTTTTTACATATTTCTTGGTGGACGTCGAAGGTAGTAACAGCCAAGGATCAAAATCCCAGTGAAATTTCATGAAATCTTGGCGAAATCTAGGATTTCAGATCCCCCTTGTTTCATAATCCCGGCGAAATTAAAAAGTTTTGAATTTTTTTTAAAGTGCTACAGTAACTTAAAATCTTGGTGAGATTTCGGTTTTTTTTTTATCGGATTTTGACTGGATTGGATTCTTCATGTCATTTTTCATGTTGGACAGTCGGTAGATTATCCAGTTAGCCTATGCACATTAATTCTCGCGGTCATAAATTAAGTACATCGGTTTTCAGAATTTTTAAAAATTTCTCAAGCTTGGTTATTATTTAAAAATTTTATGGGAGAATTAGTGATACATCATGACTATCCACAAAATTTTTCAAAATTTTCTAACATGGTTTGCACTATTTTTCATTCGGTTGAAATTTGCTGGTCAGCCTTCAGTAGCACTATCCGAATTTTTAAAATTTCTCAAGCTTTATTATCATCTAAAAATTTTATGAAAATATTATGGATGTGTTACAACTATACACAAAAAAATTCAAAAGTTTCTAACATGTTTTGCACGATTTTCCATTTGGTTGAAATTTGCCGGGTAGCCTTTTTTTCAGGATAGTAGCACTATTTGAATTTTCAAAAATTCCTTAAGTTTGATTATCATCTAAAATTTTTATGGAAACATTAGTGATATGTCAGGACCATCCACAAAAAATTCAAAAAAAAATTCGATGATTTTTGGACTAATTTTGATTTGATTAAAAATCACCGTGATATCGAAAATCTCGGTCAAAAAAAAGCGTTGGATTTGAATTTTGTTTAGATTTTGTTTGAAATAATAATATCTAAACGAAATTTTAAATTCTAAGGACGACGAAATATGAACCGAAAGTGAAATTTGTAGCTCGGTAACAGCTCGAAACAACACGGACTAATTAATCTGCCATGTGTACGAACGGGATGGGCGTAATAAATAACCAACGACGGCGCTCGTGGAAGTTTGGAACAATCATTGTGGAGATGAAAAGTAACTTTTTTCTAACATAGTATACGTACAAAGTACAAACCTAGCTAGTTTTATGTTTGGAATGTGAGAATTTAACTGAAAAATATTTAGTTTCCACATTAAGTATAAAAGTTCCAGCGTTTTAAACGGGCCTTATTTCTTTTCTCTCTTTTTCTTAGAGCATCTCTAAGAGGGAGTTTAAGTAGGACCCTAACTTAAATTATAGGGTTTTAGGAGAAAAGATCAACTATAGTAAGGACTCTAAATTGTTAAAATTTAGCAAATTAATTTAGGACTTCGGGACGAGTAGCTATATTTAGCAATTCTGTAATTCGGCCATATCTAATTAGATAATAGTTGGGTTTTATGGCCTAATTGCTGGAGTGAACATTTCTTTGAAGTCTTAAATCTAGTTAGTTGGGGTTCTATATTGAAATTTAGAGTTCCTTTTTAGGAATCTCTCTTGGAGATGCTCTTAGGTGAAGTTGCGAGCTTTCATTATCTTAGAATAGTCTATATACAAATCAGCTTGCGTGCAAGCATGCTTACCACAACATTAAGCCGCAATATTAGCCGACCTCCGAGCAAACTGAACAACAGACGAAAGAAATCCAGAGCCGAGCTCACGAACTTCATCCACGATTGTTACAACCACCAATTTTCTTCTTGGTTGGCTATCCCACGTCTGCACCAAAAACCTGGCAATCCATCTCCTTATACTACTCACTTGGCCACAGGATTTTAGTGATTTTGATTTTTTATGACTTTAGAACTATTTGTATTGTACTTTTAGCACATTTTAAATATATGCGTTGAATTTATAATATTCCAAAATTATTATATAAAACTATGGAATTATACGTGTAAAATTTTAAATATATGTGTCGTTCCTACGCGAATTAACCAAGAAAATTGTGTTGTGAAATCGGCTGAGATTTTAAAGTTTGGAACTTCAACTTTGGGTTGGCCTATTTAGCAAATGGATTTTGCTGACCTATTTAGGGCATTATAAGATAAGCGGCAGAGAGCTTGGGGAAGACTGGCCCAGTTCGTTTTAGCTTCTGGATTACGGATTCTGGATTCTGTATTATAGGAGAAGCTGCTTCTGATTATGGGAGAATCGGGTCAAGCCGGCTACAACTTCTAAATTCCGGACCAAGCCGGTGAAAATAAGCAAGAATCAGTGAGAATCAGGTTTCAGACAGCTTTTGATTCTATATAGAAATCAGCTTCTGATTCTCAGAGAAGCTATCCAGAATCCTCCCGTTCGGCAAATAATCCGCTTTTCTTTTAAAGCAGAAGATATTCAGAAGCTGAAACGAACGGGGCCTAAGTCTTCACGGTTGTTCGGTTGTTGGCAACACTAGCGATTTTCGCGTATTTTAGACACAGCCATTGGCCATGAGCTCCTCTCGGTTTTTCCCCTTTACCTATGTGTCTTTGGCTCCTCTCTAGGGGGCAATCTCAGCTTTGGCCATGAGCTCCTCTTGCTTCCTTCCTGAACAGTTCAGGTATGACCTGTTTGAATACTCGATGATAAAATTGGGTCTATAGAAATTGAATTGAGCAATTATAGTTATAAGTTTGGCCTTGTTGATTACTTCATGCTAGTGCTTGAAAGTATTAACTTGATGCTTTAATTACTGACTATGCGATCGATGTTTATTTCATAGTCAAACTTGAATAACTAGTTTTGCTAGTGGTTGTCGCTGTGAGCTTTCTTTTTTGTACCTGTTCTGCTTGGTCTGTTAGTCTCCCTATTTGGCCGAACAGTATTTGTATAGAGTCTATGTCATGACCAATTGAACATTAAAATTGATTCTTAATACTTTATGGTGCACAATTTAGAAAGGTAAAAGATCAAGGTCTTATTTACATAGATAATTGTCCAATTCAACTAGTAATTAATTTGACCTAGGTATATTGAAGATAGGAGATTAATCTCTAGCCGCCCTATACTGTGGCGAGGAAGCTAAAGATTAATCCTGTCGACGATTGGAGAACGGGCTCCCGTCGAGCTTACTTGTTGAATGGGGGATCAACAGAGCCCCGTCGTACGGATCGAAGAGGGCGTTCGAGCGATGCGAGGTCGGGAGGAGAAGAAAAAAGGGGGACACGGTGTTTTTATCCTGGTTCGGGCCTCTCACCGTCGAGATAATAGCCCTACTCCAGTGTATTGTGTTCTATCTTCGTGTCCCTCCCCCGTTACAGATCTTCAGGGGGGTTTAAATACTACGACTAGAGGTACATAGAAGGTAACTACCTCCTTGGTTGTTCTGCGGTTCCTTCTCTGAGAAGCCTCCTTGCAACGGTACGGCAGTTTCTCGAAAAGCGCGCTTTCTCCAGCCAGGTGTCGCTACGTGATAGGCGGCGATTTCAACCTGCCCCTTCGCTGTCTTTTTAACCCTTTCTACCGGGAGAGGTCGGAGTCACGTTGTCCCTTTGCTCGTCTTCGGCCAAAAATCTTCCACAAGCCCTAGCGCCCAAGAACCCTTTTCGTTCCCCTTCCTTCTTCGGCCATGGCGCGTTTCAAGGTTAGCCAGATGACCCGAAGGAGGCTCCAGGTGCTCACGGACGAGGGGTACGTCGACCCAGGCTCGGGTCGAGTGCGAGGATGATGCGGCGCCGGCACCGCGGAGACGAGATCGTCTCTCCCCGCGAGTTGTACGCCATCAACGGGCCTCGCCCGAGAGCGACTTCCTCGCCTCCGTGCTTGCCTTCTGCGGGTGCGAGATCTCTCATCTCCACCCCAACTCTATCCTTTCTCTCGCAATCTTCTCCCATCTTTGCGAGGCTTACGTGGGTGTAATGCCCACGGCTAGCCTCTTCTTTCACTTCTAGTCCCCTTCCGCACCGTAGGATGGCTCCGCCCGGTTGCGTTTATCTTCGCCTCCGGCCCAGCGAGCCATCACAGTACCCCTTCGTTGCTCTGAAGGACTCGGTGTCGGGTTGGGCCGACCTCTGATTCTACCGTAAGAGGCGGAGGGTCCCGATTGGTCTATCTTTGGGAGGGGCGCTCCGCCCCTCGAGAGGCAGCGCTTGCCGTGCAACTGAGGAAGAGCGGGTGCTCAGACGATCGGTGAGCTCGCCAGATGGGGCTCACCGGTCCGATATCGCCGGGACTTCACCTTCAACCGGGTGTCCCCCTGAGGCGCCGCGAGCATCCCTTCTTCGAGGTGACCGGGTGGCATGACTTCACCGCGAGGACAACGCAGTATGTTCCTCGACCTCTTTCCGGGCATCGCCGCTTACGGTGATCGGTGCTATGCATATATATATATCTTTTATCTTAGTCTTTGGTTGCGACGCAGCTCAGGGACGGATCGGTTGACGAGAGGGTCGCCAGAGATGTTCGGCGCCGAAGGAGAAGGAGCCGACGCCCAATCGTCAGTCCCCAAGAACATCTTTGACCGTGGCGACGCGGTAAGTACATCTTTCGCTTCCGCTCGGGGCATGTTTTCCGAGCTTATTCCTCCGATTGCTTGCGAGAGAAGGTCGCCCTTGAGCTTGCGGTGTCGAAGGCCGCAGTCACGCCGCCAAGCCAAAGATCGCCAGGGCTCCCGCAAGAGGACGGCGAGTCGAGGCCGCCAAGTATCCGCCAGCCTCAGCGCTAAGCGGTCGAGGCGCCGAGCTTCACCAGACCCCACGCCACACCTTGAGTACGCCGACCGTCGGAGGTAAGCGAACTCCGAATTTGGTTTGATGACTTCAAACGGAGGAGGCCGGAGCCGATGAGCCGATCGGAACAGCTCGCCGAAAGCAAAGCGAGGAAGGCCGAGGAGGAGGCCAGGTCACTCCGACCAAGGAGCGGCCGGAGAGGCAGATCAAGGCCCTCCAGACCAGCTTACTCGGGTGGTCGATGACCCTTAGGAGGAGGAAGAAGAGGAGGCCACCTACGCTCAGTCGGAAGGAGGCGGGAGGTCGACCTCTCAAACAGACCTCGACATTTGGAAGAGGTCGACATGGACGACGCCGACCCGGCGATGGCACGTGCCGTTGACGCCGCGAGGAGCGCGTCGTGGTCGTGGCCGAGGCCTACGAGGCCGCCCGCGGTGTCGCCCAGGGCCCGGCCGAGGAGGCCGAGGAGGATGGCGCCTTTCGCCGGGCGTATGTAGGTTCTGCTTCATTCTCTCATTCTGTTCTTGTCTTGTGATTTTCTTCGGGCTAACCCCACCCTGTTTGGCGTGGGCGTGATAGCTCGGATGTCGTTTTTGGACTTCCGCCAGATGGCTGAGGAGATTATCGACTCTGCAGTTGACGCCGAGCTCGACCGCGTTGTCGACCAAGTGATGGCCGAGATGGGGGAGGAGCCGCAAGACCTGGACCAGTGAGCCCGAAAGTTTCTGCTGGCCCGGGACGTGCTTTCTTCAATGGGACGCGAACCTATTCCGCCATGGAGGAGCAGGAGCCGCAGGGGATCGAGGACCAAGACGCCTTGGCCTTGGTCCCTTGCGAAGAGACGATCATGGCGAGGCTCAGCGCCGAGCCCGAGGAAGGGAGCTTGGTTCTTCTGACCAACAAACTTCTTGGCCGTGAGCCAAGGAGAGGAGGAGGTCGTCCCGACCTAACTCCTTCGGCCTTGGGGCACCAGCGTCCCCGCCACGGAGGTGCAAGGGGCGGAGGTGATCGCCCTTGATCAAACGCCTCGGCGCGGAGCATCGGTCGCCTCAGACTATGGAGGGACAAGAGGCGGAGGTGATCGCCCTTGATCCAATGCCTCCTGGCCGCAGAGCATTGGTCGCCTCCGCCGCAGAGGGACAAGAGGCGGAGGTGGTCGCACGACCAAGCGCCTCCACCATGAGCAAGGAGTGGCGGCGCTTCGTGGTTGGCGTCTGCCCGAGCGCGTGTGTCCGACCAGGGAAGGCGGCCACGAGCCGCTTGCCGTGGAGGAGGATCGACCTCGGGCGACCCGGGTTGGTCGAAGGTGGTGACGCCGTTGCTCTCGAGAGCACCGGTGCTTTCGAGAGGAGCAAGACCACGTACGGTCCGGATGACTTGGTCAATCCCTTCTTTTTGCGCGACCAGGACCGCCCAGGCTTCAGGACAAGCCGGTCACCGGGCTCTTACGGTAAGTTTCATGTTCCTTCTTTTTCTGTGATCGACCTTCCGAGTCTGCTCGACTTTTTCCCTTCTCTTTTCTCTTCTGCCCGAAGTTTGCCGCGAAGGCTATGGAGGATATCGACGCTACCTCGGTCTCCGCAGAAGAGTACCGGTCGCATTACCACATGAGCAAGACGCCAAGATCGCCGATCTTGGCGTCGGGTCTCCGAGTGCGCGAGGCCGACTGAAGCCGGTGGAATCGGCGAGGAGCCTCATCGCCTGCTCGGGACCAGCTCTTCCAGAGCGAGATCGAAGAGCACTTCAGAGCAGTGCGCCGAGCTTGACGAGGAGCTGGGAAGTTGCGGCCGGAGGTCCCGACTGCGCGCCGAACTCCAACGAGCTCGGGAGCGAAGAGGCCCAGCTCAAGGAGGTGCAGCGCCGGGACAGCGCGGTGAAGGTCGTGCCGCTTCGGAAAGTTTTGGACTTGGAGGCGGAGGTCGACTCCCTTAAGGAGGAACTTGCTGCCCTTCAGGTCGAGCGTAGGACTTAGCTCCCTTTTTTTTTTTTTTAGCTCGTGTAACCCTGTAAAAAAAACAACGCTTCGGGTTAAATGAGCAAACTCGCAGGTGTTTGGTCCTTGCCTGCTTTTCTTGAGTTTGCCTTCCACATATGCCCATATGATCCTGTTCTGAAAAGGAAACAAATTCCTGCATAGAGCATATATCATAGATACGAGCAAAGAAAACAAGGCCCTGCATAGATCATATATCATGGATACGAGCAAAGGATCCTTGGTAAGAAGGGACGGAACGTTCCTATCATACGGAGCCCCTGCCATGGACAAAGGTCGTGCCCTTACTGTTGCGAGCACGAGTTTGTTCATGGGAAAATTTAAGGGTCGCTTTGGTCGTGACGATTTTTTGAATGATATAAGTAGGTCGGTTGCGTCGAGAAGAAATGCGAGCACAGAGTAGACGAACTTTAAACCAACATCACGTAGAGCTACCATACCCGAATGGTCACCGAATCAGGGCTTAGAGTGGATGCTCGCGCTCACCACGCA
Source organism: Rhipidocladum racemiflorum (assembly GCA_036346355.1). Classification (NCBI taxonomy): domain Eukaryota; kingdom Viridiplantae; phylum Streptophyta; class Magnoliopsida; order Poales; family Poaceae; genus Rhipidocladum; species Rhipidocladum racemiflorum. The sequence continues at coordinate 77,356,537 of CM070583.1, read as the reverse complement.
TACAAAGTGAAAAGCTCTGTGGAAAGTGAACGATTGGCGAGCATCGTGAGGCCAAAGGGAAATGGTGCGCACATACTTGTCGGATAAGTTAAATGCCGCAATCTTTGCTGAAACGGCGATGCTCGTTCGACAAAGCGAGGACGAAACACGAGAAAGAGGGAAGCGTTTTATTGGAAAGAACGCAAGGGGCGCGAGATAGGAGTACTCGTCTAAGCGTAGAATTTACGCAGATTGATCGATGTTCCAGTCTTTGGTGAGCTCCGACCATCCGGCATCGCGAGGCGAACAGCCCGGGCGTCTTTGTAGACACGACCATGTAGGGTCCTTCCCACCTTGGGGTTAGCTTGTTGGCCTTCGACAGTCTTGAACTCTTCAGAAGACCATGTCGCCGACTTGCAGACCCTAGGCCTGACTGTCTTGGCCGCGTGCCTCACGAAGAGCCTGTAGGTAAACCGCAGACCGAGCAACGCCCGTTCGCGTGTCGCTCGGCGAGGTCTAGGTCGACGAGGCGCTCAACTTCTTGATCGACGGAATCGATCGGTTGCACCCTTGGGAACCCAAAGACGATTTCGGCAGCAGAATGGCCTCCGCACCGTGAGACGAAGTCGGAAAGGCGTTTCGCCTGTGGCTCGGCCGGGTCGTGGTGCGAGACAGACCAAAGAACGGTGGGAAGCTCATCCACCCATCGCCGCTTGTCTTTGGTTGAGGGTCTTAAAGACCCTCTTTTTTATGCCCTGGACTAGCTGCCCATTTGCTCGCTCGGCTGCTCCGTTACTCTGTGGATGCGCCACGGAAGCGAAGCAGACCTTGGTTCCGACCTCCTCGCAGTAACTTTGGAACAGTTCATTTGGTGAATCGGGTCCCGTTAATCAGTGATAAGAAGGTTGGGTATCCCGAACCGAGTTACCACATTACTGCGGAGGAATCTCTTGGCCGCCTGGGCCGAGATGGTCGAGACGGGCTCGGCCTCTATCCACTTAGTGAAAGTGTCGATGGCCACGAGCAAATACTTGCAGCCTTTCTGACCTCGGGGGAAGGGTCCAAGGACATCGAGCCCCCAGGTTGAGAACGGCCACGAGAGTGGTATGGTTTGCAGGGCATATGCCAGTTGACGGACTTTTCGAGCATGAAACTGGCATGCCCGGCAGGTCGTTACGATTGACCGTGCGTCCGTCAAGGCCGTCGGCCAGTAGTACCCTAGTCGGAAGGCCTTGCTCACAAGCGTCCTGAAAGACGAGTGAGCTCCGCACATTCCTTCATGGATATCACGAAGAAGGTACTGGCCTTCCTCCTGAGAGACGATCTGGAAAGGATCCCTAATCGCCTTTCGGTATAGGTCGTCTTCGATCGATCATCTTGAGAAGATCGCCTTATTAGCCGAGAGCAGCTCGGCTTCTTCCTCGGGCAATGTCCCATGCGCAAGATATTGGATGAATGGCGTCATCCAATTTGCACTTTGCTCGAGGAAGGAGACCCTACCGCCGGTCTCTGGTGCCTCCTCTTCAGAGGGAATGGAGGGCTTATGTAGGTGCTCGACAAGCACCCCCACCGGAGCGGTGGTCTGAGAGGAACCGACCTTAGACATTTGGTCGGCCAGGGAATTATCCTTCCTGGGGATGTAGATTACTTCGAAATTCTTGAAGTATTTCTCCATCTTCCTTACTTCAGCCAGTCTGGCGCCATTGAGGTATCGAACACCGATACTCCTTGTTGACACTGGTTTACGACCAACCGTGAATCGCCCTTCACAATGAGCCGTTGGACTCCTAGCGATTTACATGCTCAAGTCCGGCCAAAGGCCTTTCGTACTCGCCGCGTTGTTAGTCGCAGCGAAATGTAGTCGGATGGCGTACTGTAGCTGTTCTCCATCCGGGGAGACCAAGATGACGCCAGCCCCCGAGCGCTCGTATGCTCGGGATCCATCGAAATACAGAGTCCAGGAGTTTTCCCTTGAATCATTGGTTCCGCTGGCTGGTGGAGCCGGAGCCGACCATTCCGCCACGAAATCAGCCAAGACTTGTGATTTTATCGCCCGTGGCCGAGAACACCACTTCGAACTCGGCGAGCTCCATTGCCCACTTGGCTATGCGACCACTAGCGTCCTGATTTTTCAGGATCTCCCTGAGTGGGAAGCCGGTCGGCACCACGATCTTGTGCGCTTGAAAGTAGTGACGCAACTTCCGGGAGGCCATCGTGAGTACAATGGTTTCGGACCTCTGGTAACGCTCCTTTGGTCCATGAAGTACTTACCGACGTAATAGATAGGTCGCTGGGTACCATCTCTCTCTACTGCCAACACCGAGCTTACCGCTTGCGGGGTTGCCGCCAGGTATAATAGCAATTCTTCCCTGGCCGTAGGTGTGACGAGGACGGGCGGTTGGGAGAGGTACTGTTTTAGCTCTTTGAACGCGCGATCAGCTTCCTCCGTCCACGTGAAGCCATCATGTTTGCGGAGGGCTTTAAAGAAAGGTAGTCCTCGCTCCCCCAGCCGGGAGACGAACCGGCTTAAGGCGGCCATTCTTCCGGTCAGAGCTTGTACTTCCTTTACGCATGTGGGCGACCTCATGTTCTCAATGGCTTCGATTTTCTTCGGGTTAGCCCCAACGCCATTTGGCCCGACCATATAGCCGAGCACCTTGCCAGCCTTTACGCCGAATACGCATTTCTCTGGATTTAGCTTTATTCGATGCTTATTGAGGTTACAAAAGTTTCTTCCAAGTCGACAGCGTGACCCGAAGTACTCTTGCTTTTGACAACTATGTAAATCGACATAGACCTCCAAATTTCGACCTATTTGGTGCGTGAAAGTCTTCTGCATGAGGCGTTGAAAGGTTGCTCCCGCATTTCTCGAGGCCGAAAGACATGGTCGTATAGCGTAAGGTACCGAACGGGGTGATGAAGGAAGTCTTCTCCTCGTCTTCTTCGCGCGACAGCTGATCGATGATAGCCTGAATAGGCGTCTAGGAAGCTCATGGTTCGTGACCACTGCCGTCGCGTCCACCAATTGGTCTATGCGAGGCAGGTAATTGTCTTTTAGGGCACGCTGCGTTCAAACCCGTGTGGTCGGCCTTTATGCGCCACTTGCCTCCTTTCTTCCCCGACCGGAATCGATTGGCTAGCCACCTCGGAGTGCTCGATCTCTCTGATGAAGCCAGCTTTTAGGAGTTTATCAAGTTCCTCCCGGATGATCGCCTGTTTTTCCGGGGAAAAGCGTCTAAGTTTCTGTCTCACTGGTTTTGTCGTGAACCGCTAGCTCGTGCTCGACCACCTCCCTTGGGACCCGGGCATGTCGGATGGTTCCCAGCGAACACATCCGACCTTGCCCTGAGGAAGGTGACGAGCTCGAGTTCCTATTTGGGATCTAAGGAAGATCCCAAATGAATGACCTTGGCCGGTTCCGACTCGTTGAGCGGAATGACCTTGGTCTCTCCTCCAGCCGGAGGGCAAGTTTAGGCCTGAATGCTTCGGCTCTTGGTCGGGACCGCGAGTGGGTAATCGATCAGACCATATCTAAGGCTCTTTCGTCGCAATTGAGTGCGGACTTGTGGTTCCCTTTGATGGTTATAACTCCGTTCGGTCAGGGAATCTTCAGGCAATCGATACGCGTGGTGAGGCGGCCATGAACTTGGCCAAGGCCGGCCTGCCGAGGATGGCGTTGTAGGCCGACTCAAAGTCCACCACCTCGAAGGTGATTAGCTCCGTTCTGAAGTTACTTGGGCCGCTGAACTTACAGGCGGGACGACCTGCCCCAGGTTTGATCGAGGTGCCGGAACTATCCCGAAGAAGGGCACGGCCACACTCTTGATTTTGGAGCGAGGAATCTGCATCTCGGCCCAAAACCTTGGCTGAAATAAGGTCCAAAGAGCTCCGAGTCTATGAGGACCCGGCCAAGCCAGCCAGTATTGCGATGGTGGGGTTCACGACCATGGTACGCATCTGGGGTTTGGTCATCCAAGGGGACAGTCGTCCTTGGAGAAGGTCAGGGATACCTCCGACCATTTCATTTCTTGCAGGAGGCTTACCCTGGGTAACATGGTGCACTTCCCTTGCGGCCTCCTTTAAGTCCGGCGGGACTTGTAGGCGAGGAGCCCCGAAGATGACCGCTATGTGATTCCTTGGTTCTTGGTATTCCATGTCATCCTCACTTTCCTCGGCGGGCTGTTTTCCTTTGTCATTTTCACCTGCTCTGAAGCGTTGGCATGGGCCTCGCCAGAAATCGCTTCCAGGCGGTAGGTCCACGTTCGGCAATTCCGTGGGTCGTGCCGTCGCTGGTGAAGCCAGACGATGAAAGTCGCCCGTCGGTCCGCTTGGTCGCCTCGTCGGTCCGCTTGGTCGCCTCGTCCTCGAGGCCTGTGTGGTTGTCCTCTTCCCGGCGTTAAGCCCCGTGACTATGGCCGGGGTTGCTCGGGGTTGTTGTTGTTCCACCGCGGCTACCATGGTCGGCGAGGGCTGCTTTTCTTCTTTTTCTTGATCTTCTTGTCTCTGGTCGAGCCCTTTTGCTAGCCGAGGTCTCTAAGCCAGGTTGAGGCGGCAGCCTTCCTTCGCCCAAGATCTTCTTCCATTGGGCGGCCTCATCTGCGTTGGCGTGTCGATCGGCCATTCGGAAGAGCTCGTTCGCCGTTAGATCCGGGTGGATCTCCGAGTCCTGCGTGAAGCGCATGTCTCGCACCCGAACTTGAAAGCCCGGACGACCGCCTGCGTCCGATATGTTCGAGATCGAAGTTCCGACCTGGATAAACCTCTGGGCAATTGTCGCAGGTTTCCCTGTCAAATGCAGATCAAAGCGCTCCAGTCGCGCTCCTTTCCCGGCCGGATGTAACGGCTACCGAAATTTGCTCGGGCGCGCTGAGCTGCCCCTCAGGACCGTATGGAGCCTTCCTTCCGATTAAAAAGCCACGTCTGGCGGCTCGGCCCGAACTGCCGGCGGGTAATTTGCCATCACCCCTCATCGCCTCGTGGCAAGGATAAGCGGTGGTATATATCGAGAGAAATTCGTCAGGGTTACGGGTCCCGTTGAACCTTTCGATATGGCCGGGCTTGAATCTGCTCGGCCATGCGACGTTCGGAGGGAGCTCGTGAAGGCCTGGCAGCGGCTCGGGATTTCGCGGTGAAATCCTCGGTCATAGCGGCCTCCACGCGGGTCTTCCACCCAACGCCCGTCTTGCGGGCCGAGTCGGAGAAAACCTCATGCGACGGTCGTCTTGGCGGACCGCTTGGTCGTGGAAGCGTTGAGTGCTCGTAATCTGGCGATTATACGGATATCGCTCGGTCGCTCTGTGGATCGTTAAGGGCCTTTCCGGATCAGGTTAGCGATCTGGGGCGATCTCGAACATGGCTCGAGATTCACCTCTGTGCGGCGCGCCGGGGAAGCGTTGTGATGGTCCCGGAACACTCGGGCATCCCGGCCACGAGGAGGATCCGAGACTTTTAGCTTCGGCGGCAAGCCTTTCCAAATCTTCGGCTACGACCTGCCCCACGGCCTCTAAGTCTGCTTGCTCGGGAAACTACGCAGTCACGCACGCACCGCCGCCAAGGCTCAGAATCGTTCCGTTCCGGTGAACCGGCGGTGGCGAGCTTTGGCGACGCTCCGGGGCGCGATCGGGAGTTCGGTACCCACAAGAGTTCCTTTCCGTGGAAGCGCGCCCCCCCTTTGCCTGGCGGCGACTGCTCGCGAGGGTCTTTCCCAAGGACGCCTCAGTGGAGTCCGCCGTCTCGTAGGGGTCGTGCTTGGCAGCGTCCGAGGATCCTTCTCCGGGCTCCGCACGGCTTCCGGCCACGTTGACCCGACGAGAGCGGGATGAGAGCGATGGGGACATCATTGTATCCCCTTGAGATGCAGTCTCTCGGTCGAGCTCTAGGTCGTCCGGTATGTCCAGGCCGTCGTAGAGCTCATCACAGTCATCCTCGGGGTCCCCGAGGGTAATGTCTGGGGGATGGAGGCCCTGCCCTCGCATTCCCGTGTCCGGGGAAGGGCTCCCAGACTCAGTGTGACCGATAGGATCGGTCACCACCCAGCGTCGTCGGCGGCGTAGTATACGTCGTCATCTTCAACGTGGTCGAAAACACAAAGGTCCCGAGTGTCTCCGAGTTCGGCATCCTCGAGGATCTTGATCCGTCACGAATCAAACTGCCGTCCCCACGGACGGCGCCACCGCCGACGATTGGAGAACGGGCTCCCGTCGAGCTTACTTGTTGAATGGGGGATCAACAGAGCCCCGTCGTACGGATCGAAGAGGGCGTTCGAGCGATGCGAGGTCGGGAGGAGAAGAAAAAAGGGGGACATGGTGTTTTTATCCTGGTTCGGGCCTCTCACCGTCGAGATAATAGCCCTACTCCAGTGTATTGTGTTCTATCTTCGTGTCCCTCCCCCGTTACAGATCTTCAGGGGGGTTTAAATACTACGACTAGAGGTACATAGAAGGTAACTACCTCCACAGGATTGCGCCGCGCAATCGTACTTACGATCTGCCGCCCTTGACCGGGCGTTATTTGAATTTCTGTATGATTTCCCTTGATCTCCGGCTGATTGGTTGCCACCTTCCTTCCTCGCGGCATTGACCAAGGCACTCAGACCAAAACACCCGAGCAGGTCGCGGCCTCTACGAGCATGCTTGCTCGTGGGGGGGGTGTGTTTGGTGCTTCTGTGAGCGAAGGTGCAAATGCGCATGCTCGGAGGAGAAGGAGGGATGCTCGTTTCGTTCTCCCGAGCATCTTCTTTTAGTGTTGCTTGGTCGGCGGGTTTAGCTTTTCACGGGGGTACCGTGGTCTTTTGCCAGATAGCCAATCCCCGACAAATCCTTAACGGCCCGAAACCTGATAGCATTTTATTTTTTAATCATTCATTTATTTGCTATAGAAGACATGATTCATTGCGTAGTTGAAATAAACTTTATGATATGCTTTATCTCACTGATTATATCAATCTTGCTATCTGTTGAAGTATAAGTGAATTGCTCGTCTTTCCTTATCAGCTTAAGCTTTAGGGTGAACTGGCTAGTGCATGCAACTTAATATGGTATCAGAGCCAATAGGTCTTGAATTCAGGACCCGGTTGGTGCAATTAAAAATAATAATTGCAGCTCACTTCTATTCCACGTCTGAGGCCTAAGAGAACCTACACGTGAGGGGGAGTGTTGAAGTACAAGTGAATTGCCCGTCTTTCCTCATCAGCTTAAGCTTTTGGGTGAACTGACTGGTGCATGCAACTCAATACTATCTTTCAATTATGTAATTATCATAGTACTGATATTTGAGATTAGTATTATATGCTTGCTATTATTATCACATTGTCTACAACAAATTGTTGTTGATTCGATATAGGACCTGAAAAAGGCTATTAAGTTCAAATAAAACTTGGTAATAGGTTTAAAATTAAAATGAGTTCGTTCCGAGAAAAAAAAATAATGATGCTCGGCATGACAGGGTCTCAAATTTAATCGAGCAGTAAAGCTATACGGTTTGCATCAGAATCATCTCGTGGATTCATCATTTGCGTAACACTTTAGCAAGCAGTAAAATACGCCAAGGCACGTAACCTTTTTCTGTTCCTCGCCTTCCAAGCCAAGCGAAAAAAAAGAGAGCATTGGACCCAACGTGCATGCGCGCGCGCACACACAGTCACACTCACACGTGTGCCAGCCCTCTCAAAAATGTTTGCACATCTCCACCAACACTAACCGAATTTACAGCAGCACACCCTCCCGAGGTATGTACGCTCACCCCCGAGCCCTTTGTTACAAAATAGTAATCTACTGAGGTCTGAAGCGTAAAAGAGCTGAAGAGGACCAAAAGAAGAAAGAGAGAAACAGACAGCCACGTTAGGAAACTCAGAACTCCGGCCACTCCGGCGAGGTCTCCGTCTCCGGAGGCGGTGGCTGGTGAAGATTCTTGAAGTAATCTCTCACGTCAAACCCCTTGCCGGCAGCTACTTCGTCGTCTGCCGGCGGCGGGATGTAGGGCGGCCGGGACAACTCCGCGAGCATGTCCCACGCCACCCCGGCGAAGAACGGGTGGGCCCGGACCTCGTCGGCGCCGCCGGAGTACCCCAGCCTGATCTTGGGTTCCCTCTCGAGGAGACGCGATATGAGGTCGGTGAGCTCCGGCAGCCGTCGCTGGCTGTCACCCGGGAACTCGAGCTCCTTTTGCAGCACGTTCCGGAACGTCTCCTTCCGGTTCTGACCCTTGAACGGCGTGCGGCCGTACGCCATCTCGTACATGAGCACGCCCACGGCCCACCAGTCGACGGCGAACCCGTGGCCTTCACCCCTTACCATCTCCGGCGCCACGTACTCCTCCGTGCCGACGAACGAGTACGACTTCCCCCACGCGCCGGCCGCGCCCAAGGAGGCGAAGCTCGTGGGCTTCCGGTTCACCGGCGACACCCGCGCCGACTTTGCCTTCTTCACTAGATCGAGCCCGTCGCTTCTCATGAGGAACCGAACCAGGTTCTGAAGCTGTTGCCTGGGCGACGCGGCCGCGGACAAGGGCTGCTCACGCTTGGCATGGCCAACAATAGAGTCGCTCCTGGCGGAGACACGCGTCCGGCGGTGGCCGTGGAACACGGGCGGCCTAGGAGGCGACGGTGACATGGAGGTCGTCGTCTTGGGCGGAAGGAGCCGGGAGAGGTCGAAGTCGGTCAAGGTGACGTGGCCGTCGGAGCGGAGGAGCACGTTCTCTGGCTTGAGGTCGCGGTACACGACGCCGGACGCGTGGAGGTCGGCGAGCGCGGAGACGGTCTCGGCAATGTAGAACCGTATGGCCGCGGGGGAGAAGACGTGGTCGGGAAGCGAGTAGCGGAGCTCGTTGAGGTCGCCGCCGGGGCAGTAGGGGACGGCCCAGGCGAGCAGGTCGGCCGTCTCGGCCGAGCCCAGGAGGGACGGGAGGTGCGGGTGCGCGAGGCGGGAGAGCACAGACACCTCCCACCGCGCACGGCGGTCGGCGTCCGGCTTGGAGGCCGCGGAGGAGCGCTTGTCGAAGACCTTGAGGGCGTAGCAGCTGGGCAGCGAGGACGCTGCCGCTGGGTCAGCGACGAGGAAGACGGTGCCCATGGCGCCACGGCCGAGGACGCGCAGCGCGCGCGCCCGGTCGAGGTCGATGTCCATGGGTGGCCGGCACGGGCGGGGGCAGGCGCGGGTTTGTACGCTGCGCGCGCCGGTACGTGGTTGGGCGGGTCGGCTAAGAATAGGGAGCGGCCGGGGGATGGAGTGATGGAGAGGCGAGGAGGGTTTGGAGGCGATATAAGAGGACCAAGGGAGGGGAGAAGGCGACGCTGTGTGCCCTGCTTAAATTGTTTTTTTTTTCCCCTTCTCATTATCTTTTTTGCTTGTGTTAGTGCTGCTAGCTACTTGCATTTTTCTGTGGATTTTGCAATCAGAAAAACTAAAAAACGGTATACCGTTGCAACGGTATACCTCTGAAACTCATGAAACTTATGATTTTTTGCACTGAAACTCATGAAACTTAGCACTAAAAACTGATAAAATATGAAACTGATGAAACTAAACACTGAAACTCATGAAACCAGCACTGAAACTGATAAGTTTCATAAGTTTCATGGCTATACCGTTGCAACGGTATACCGTTCCCTAGTCATTCTCTTTTGCAATTTACTGGTTTAATTTTGAGGAATTAAGGGTAGACCTTGCTATTCGATCCTAATTTTGCTGTGACTCCTAGATCAAGCTCTGTTTGGAGCAAAGGATTTTTCTTGGAATATTGGAGGAATCGTCTTCTTTCTCATAAAATTCTCGTGCAATTCCGACGTTCGACTATCAGGTTATTTGTAGCGAAAAACTTTACCGGTTGACTGATAATCTCGTGTTATCCATAGTTCGTACTTGGTATTGCTGATATGCTTTTACTGTTATGTAATTTTGAGTGTCAATCCTGTCTAGTTTGATACTCGCTCATTTCTTTTTTACACTCGCAGTTTTAGACATTAACATCATCTTCAATATACACATTCAACCCCTTTATTTGTATAATTATTTGTTAGTATAACTAATAAAAACACAAAATGATATAGAAGTATTTTTTTTACGATAAATCTACTAATATCATTTCACAGGTAACAAATCTAAATGGTTATATTTATATTAGTGGTCGAAGCTTTAAAATTTTAACCGTATATATTCTAAAACTATATATTTTGTTATATGAAATTGTTTTTTATTAAATTTTAGAAAAAAAATAAAAAATAGAAAAAGAGGCTACTAGGCAAGCAAGGCCCATTAGGCCGAGCCAGCCCAGCCGACCCAGTTGGTTGAGGCTAAAGCAACTCCTGGTGCCCGAGCTCCAGATCAAGAGGGATGGAGCTAGGGGTGGAAAAAAAAAACTCGTAACTCACGAGTTAAACGAGTACTCGCAAACTTGGCTCGACTCAGCTCGAACTCGTTCCTTAACGAGTCGAGTTAAGCCGTAATTTGAACTCGTTTAGATAACGGGTTAAACGAGCCAACTCGCGAGTTTAACTAGTTCTCTAAGTTGGCAAGTATAGTTATATATATGTGAGGCGAGGATGATAACACATGGCATATTGTATAATCTCAACACCAATCATCTTCTCAGATGGCAATATCGAGTTAAACGAGTTTAACGAGCCAACTCGCGAGTTTAACGAGTGGAGCTGAGCTGAGGTTTGAGCTCGTTAAGATAACGAGTCGAGTCGAGCTGACTCGTTATATTACCGAGTTTGACTGAGTCGAATCGAGTCGAGCCGAGTCAGCTCGTTATCCACCCGTAGATGGAGCGGATCAGAGGGAAAGACGATGATGACGCGATCGCGTCACGTGGCGGCCTACGGTGCTCCCAGATGGGTGTAAATGTGTAATAAGTAACCAATGACAACGCTCGTGAATCAATCATAATTGAGATGAAAGGTAAATTTTCTCTAACATGGTATAGGTACAAACCTAGCTAGCCTAATGTTTGGAACGTGGGGATTTCACTGAAAAATATTTAATTTCCGTATGAAGTATAAAAGTTCACGCATTTTAAACGGGGTCTTATTTCTTTTCTCTCTTTCTTAGGGGAAGCTACGAGCTTTCATTATCTTACAAGTCAGCTTGCGTGCAAGCATGCTTAGCACAACACTAAGCCGCAATATTAGCCATTCTAAAACTATATATTCGAGGACGGAGGTAGTGAACATAATGGAATTGTTTCCTGCTTACAAGAATAATTTGTTGGAATAAGTGGGCTTGGCCCAAATCAACTAATTCCTAGAGAAAATCTCAAAGGCCCATGTGGGAGCATGAGGATGGTGGAACCCTTTAGTCCCATATTGCTAGTGGAAAGGGGAGGAACACCTTTGGCTCTCTATATAAACTACCTAAAGGCCACCACAAGGGAAGACTTGGTGCTTGAGGCTTGAGAGGGGTTAGAGTTTTGCCACCTCTCGCTGTTGCGCTACCACCGTAGCCTTCTCCATTCCGAGCGCCGGCGTGCACCAGCGATCGGGAGAGCAGGTCTCCGGAACCCTTCGCCTTCGAGATCCTGCACCGGGAGAGGGCGAATAAGGTTTTTGGGAAGCGCTTCGCGCGACTGCTCAAGATCTTCATCACGGGTCGCCTTCCTCTTCTTGCTGCCAGGCGTCGCAGTGAACGGCTCCTGCGTCGTGCCGGCAATAACGTCGTCAACGTCAATGTCGCGACTGCACCAACCGCGGCATCTGCATCTTCTTCTGTTCAGTACGTTCAATCTGTCCTATTCTCGTGGTTAATCATGTTTAGCCAGATGGTCATGTTGTTCGTGCTGTCTAGTATAGTAGAGAAATACATGCTAGTTTCTGTGATGCTGTTCATGATTTATATTCGGGATTAAATCTGGAAATTGTCTAATTACTCAACATAATTAATGTCACATTTTCACCAACCGCGGTGGCCTTTTGGCGTGACTCCGTAAAACAAAAAGTGCTTCTTCTCTGCTGGCGATCAAAATAAGGCATACACCGTTGTTGATCCACTAATCCTGTGAATTGGATGATGTAAAAAAATTGTTCTTGTTTACGTTGCATTGTTTCTTGATTAATTAATCAGAGAAGGGAGCACCTGGGCGCGGAGGTCAAGGAGGGAAAGGCGGGGTTTCCACGTGTGGAAGGCAACACGAACCAAGTAAATCCACTACAGAAAAACCAATCAATCCTCGGACAGACAATTTCATGTACATTGATATAGACCGTAGCTATCTATAATGCATCTCCACATCATCTACAGACAGCATTAAAGATAACTTGTACAATGGATCGTCTATATAGTCGTCTATAATGGTCTCTTATATAACTAATAGACTGTCCATACAATGGTACAAACAGGGGGGCATATCCTGTGCAATCAACAGTTTGGTGCAATCACCGTGCAATCAAACTAAAAAAAGTTTCAAAAAATTCTGAAAAAAATCATGGATGTACATCTCAACTTACCCCATCTACATATAAAATTTCATGATCAAATTCGTCCTATGCTAGAAGTTACAAAAAAGACAAATTTGGGGTGCATTTGAAGTGTAAAAGTTTGTTAGAAATTTGTTTTTTTTGTAACTTCTAGCATATGACGAATTTGATCATGAAATTTTATATGTAGATGGGGTAAGTTGAGATGTACATCCATGATTTTTTTCAGAATTTTTTGAAACTTTTTTAGTTTGATTGCACGGTGATTGCACCAAACTGTTGATTGCACAGGATATGCCCCCCTACAAACAGTCTAAAGTTGTCTATAAAACCGTCTATTCACGAAAGGACGACTACTATCTCTCTCTCCTCCTTCTCTCTCTTCCACCTCATCAAAAATCTTATGTGGCATCTTTTATAGACAGCTGATGTCAACCCATTGTACATGCTCTGAGTAAGCCAACAGTCCCCCCGGAGGTGCCCAAGTTTCTCACCGAGGGCACCTCCCAACTCTTTGTCTTCATCGCCGCCGTCGCTGGCGGTCGTAGGCCGACCGATAACGGTGATAGGGTCTTTCGCAACTTACCTTCCTCAAGCTCTCTTCGGACTCTCCTATAAGTTTGCTAAGCGTTTACAACCGACGAGGCGGTTTTCGTTTCCATTGCCGAGCTCAGGCTTATGCGGCGACGAGCGATAGAGATGGCTGGTGGACCCCCCCTAGTCAGATCTACCCGAGATTCCAACGTTCGGAGCAGCGGTCCGACACAAGGGTAGAGGGAGGAGGCAATCCCAATCGAGCAGTGTGCCGGCTTCGAGAGCGCTGCAGAGGTGGTCGTTGGTGGCGAGGCGAGCGGCATCAAGAGCGACGAGCTCCAGGCGAGGTCGGTTGGTGCGCATCGACGCGGCCACTGTTGAGGAGGTTGGCATCGAGAGCGAAAGAGGGAGAAGGCCGTTCATGACCAGCACGTGGTGAAGGGGGGCGCCAGCAGGGGTGACGGAGAGGTCCGGCGAGAGCCGCAGGATCATGAAGGTGCACGCGGCCTAGGGAAGCATGGTGTGGTGGTGCATGTGTTGCAGAGTCACGTGTCATCGGTTCAAACCCCTCAGTAGCATGTAGGGGTGGTGGTTTGGTGTCAGTGGTGCGACCGTGGACGACGCAACTGTGTGTAGATATTTGGCCTAAGTGGTCTAGTTTCTGTAATTGATGTAACCTCGCCGGTGGCTGCTACTGTTTTTTTCTTCTTCTTCTGAAATGAATGACAGAGCTCTGCCCTTAGTTTTTTTTAAGAAAAAACCAATCAACCATATGGTGCAATGGATTGGAAGAGGGAGAGGAATTTGGATGTGATGGGCACGGGCTGATTTAGGAGCTAAGTGCATGCTGCACTTGCACATGGCAAAAGGATGAGTATTTGATAGGATGCGTCGTACACTAATTTGGAGCGGCGTGCGGTTCGTAGTTTCTCTGGATCTCAAAGCGCCCGTTTGTAAAGAATCTAAAACTGATAATGAAATACCCCAAAATTTTCAAAACAGATTTAAATTAGACTTTATTTGCTTTTTATGATTTTTCTGAATTTTTTTGGATTTTTTTCGAATTTATTTGGGTTTATTTGATTACTTTACGAGTTTTTGCTGTTTTGGGAAATTATCGGCGCCAGTGCGCTTTCCTCTTCCGGCTTTTACGCCTCCCTCCTCCCTTTGCGCCTCGCCCCGCTTGCCGCCTCCCGCCTTCGCCCGCGCCCGCGCCCGAACCCGCGTTCGCCTCGCGCCCGCGCCCCACGCGAGTGCGGCGTGCGCCTGTACATCTTCCGCCGCAGTGAACTCTGCGTGGCAGCATCGCCACGCGCTGCGCCGCGGCAACTCACGCCGCCCTAGCCCGTAGAGCCCTCCACCCTTCGCCCGCGCTAGCTGCGCTCGCCGCGCCGCCCGCCCCGTCCCATCGCCGCGCGCCGCAGGGTCGCGCCGCCATGATGGCCCCGACGACCCCCACCGCCCTCCGTGGCTATTTAAGCCATATCCGACCCCATTTCCTCGCTCACCGAGCTCGCCTCCACTCCCTCTCTCGATTCCCCTCTCTCCCTCGTTCTTCCGAGCTCTCCCGTGGCCGTCCCGCGGTCTCCTTTCTCCTCTCCGGCTGCTCCCCGCCGCCGGCTCATTCCGCAGCCGCTTGGACTTCCCAGCGCCGTGCCCTAGCATCGGGGTGAGTCCCCCTCCCTTTTCCCCAAACCAGCGCAAGCTCCCATGCGCTAAAACACCTTCCCGCACCCCGTCTCCCCCAACTCCGGCGAGGCGCCGCCCGTCTCCGGCCGCGCAACCCCCACTGCCGCTGACAACCGGGTCCCACCGGTCAGCTCCGCCTCGCCCCAGCCCTGTGGCCCACCCGCCAGACTCCCCGCTCCCACGGCCCCACGCGTCGACCTCCCCCACGCTTGCCGGGCGCTTGTCGGTAGGCCTGTGCGCGAGATTTGGGCCGCCAGCCTCCCGCGCCGCGCCAGGCCAAAGCAATTTTGGCGCGGCCCAAAATCAACAGAACCCTTTTCTATTTTCTTTTCGAATTTTAAAATTCATTTATTCGATTAAATTCATTTTTTTTAATATCCAAAAATACCCCAAAAATACCCAAATTTATCCGAGAGTCCAAAAATGCCCCAAAAATACTTTTCCGAACCGTTTCGAGCCACTGAGTCCAAAAATGCCCTCCGTTCCTCAATCCGAGACTCCGAAAATTCCCAAATACCCAAAACGCCCTTCCTTTCTCTCTCTCGGCCCGGTTCCGATTTCCGTTTCCGTTTTCGTTTCAGTTTCTTTTCGTTTTTCGTTTCTTTATTGTCATTCGTCCTCTTCGCGTTAGATCCGGACGTTGGACAATTCCAGAAGCCGCCGCAGTTCCCGGAGCAGGACCCGGATCCGACAAAAGAGCCGATTTCGACCGCGTCAACGACACTTCGTCCGATCCGATCGCCAGCAAGGCAAGCCGTACACCTTTGAACATGTTGAACCTATTCATGCCCTATTATAGTCAATTACTATTTTCTACCGCATTACTTTACGGTATGTTGAAATACTGCAAATCCGTTTATTTTAAGAATGACATGATACTTAGTTAATGCCGATTTGCTCATGAGACTTCCTTGAAAAATATTGAACCTAATTATATCCTTGTAATCTTAGGTTACTTAATATTCCTGTATTAATTATTATTATCCTATTAGTCTAGTCAAATGCTTTTGATAATGGAAATGAAAGGCTGCCGAACCTTGGTTCGGTTATGTTTGGAAAAGTGCTACGGTTTGGGGGACAGAATTGGATAAATCCCGGAGAGGATGAGTTCCAATCCCCGGCTGATGATTAATGCCATGGTTGGTTGTGGTGGCTGGTACAGTTGGTACCGGATTGGTTTGTGGATCGGAAAAGGCTTGGTCTTTGGCAATATAAGGATCATAATCCCCTTGAGCAAAGTAAATAACTTAAGAACTCGTTCAACCACAAAGTTGGGCGGTCAACCGTTGGCTTGACTCAACATAGCTCGGTACATTGTACTTTCCCCTGAATTACTATAGGATCAGGGTTACCTTCCGGGTATGGGAGATGGTCCAATGATTATGGGAGTGAAGCGAAAGTGTGCACGAGGAAGCGTGGCATTTCGGGTTCACAGCAGTAGGTGCCACGATGAAGCGGGACCAAGCACTCCACACCGCCAAGTGGGGACCCCGGATAATGTGGAGCAAAACTCTGGGATAGGGACTGAAGAGGAAATGTTCAGCAGCTATGATAACCTCGATCCGGCCGCGCATTTAAGTTGCGTGTTAAACTCGAGTTGGCATTAACGATCGTGGAATCTTGTGGGTAAAGCCGAACACCTCTGCAGAGTGAATAAATGGTATTCGAATCTGCCGTGCTTCCGGTAAATGAAGCTAAGTTTAATTGGGGTGAATCCCGTAACCTAGCTCAAGTAGATCTTGGTGCATGTTTGAGAATGTGGTTTAATGGTGATGACTTTGTGAATGGAACCCCCCTGGATTACTATTATTATGGATTGTGTTTTAAATGTAAAATGATGTTACAAATAAAACTGCATCCACAAATACTTTAACCTTGTACCAATATTGTGCTACACCCTTGCATGTAATATTCAGTGTTTTCCGTACGACTTGTTGAGTACTTCCGTACTCACCCTTGCAACCCCGACCCTCTCGAGTTTGAAGAAGGCTGGAGGCGTTCGAGTGCGTAGATGGCAATTTGGTTTTGAGGTCTTAGTCTTTTGCTCAGGCCTGCCTGTGCGGTGTTTTGCTTGTAAGTTATTCGGGCCCTGCTGCGCCCTCTTCTGTAAAAACCCTGGCCGTTAGGCCTTATATTGAATAAAATTGTTGGAATTTGACTTTTGCCTGGCAATAATATGCTTGGTTCCTGGCAGCTAATCATCCTGGGTAGCTGTCGAGGCGTACGGATCTGCCCCTAAAAAGGCGGGCCGTCACAGATAATCCATTCTGAACGAAATTTCAATGTATGATTGATAAGTTCGACCTTAATAATGAGCGCGAAAACTCTGAGCTAGCTTGTCACTATCTGACGCCACACAAAAAATGTTTTTCGCTGGGATCAGCAATAGTCAGTGATATGATACTTTAAGTCGTTGCAACATACGAATTGATACTCTATTGTTAACTGAACTACTCATGGTTTTTTATTTGATGGATTTTGTTTGATCTTTACTTGTCTACTTGCTATATAAGCAGACAGATACTAGGAGGTCCAGACGGGTATCTCAAAGAAGTGTATAGATGATGACTAGCAACCTAGCAGGCTAGCAAGAGCATAAGTTCGTGCTATCGGCGATAATTCCAACCGGTTTCTATATATATATATATATATATGAAAATAGTTCTATTATATGTCAAATATGCTCTTAAATACTTTCTTGTCTAACAGTGAAGAACTTCAAGAATACCCCAAAATACTAGTCCAGTTTCAAGTTAAGCAAGCTGTTAAAGATAGAAGTTGTATATCTGCTGAACATGTATTCTCCTATAGATAGAATTGATTTAAGTATAGATAGAATCTTTTCTGTTATATCTAATCAGGTTGATCGTAATTGATCGGATCTTGTACTTGCCATAGCAGAGGCTCTCGTATCTTGTACATGCCATAGCAGAGGCTCTCGTATCTTGTACATGCCATAGCAGAGGCTATTTCTGCTCTCTATAAATAGACGTGCGGCCCTGAGAAAGGGTTCAACGCTTCCTATTTTCCTTTCATGGTATCAGAGCCACACCCTCCAGAAACCAATCGTCCAATCCCATCTACCAGCCGAGAACTCTTCCGTGGTTCCATGGCATCGGCTTCTACTTCTGCCCTGTCATCTCTTGTTGGGCAATCGGTCACCGAGAAGCTAACGAAGACTAATCATGTGCTATGGAAGGCGCAGGTTCTTGCCACTCTGCGAGGTGCGCAGATGGCGGGATTTCTTGATGGCACTGCTGAAGTGCCTGCGAAAACAATCACCAACAACAAGGGTGACAAAGATACCGAGGAGATCTCCAATCCGGCGTACGTCCAATGGATGGCGCAAGAACAACAGGTCTTGAGCTACCTGTTAACTTCCCTCTCGCGAGAGATGCTCACTCAAGTCGCCACCCTCACAAAAGTGTCAGATGTGTGGAAGACTCTTGAAGGGATTTTTTCATCCCAATCCCGTGCGCGTGTGATCAATACGCGCATGGCTCTATCATCAACACAAAAGGGCAACATGAGTGTTCCCGAGTACGTGGGAAAGATGAAGACCCTGGCAGATGAGATGGCATCTGCAGGGAAGCCCCTTGATGATGAAGAATTGGTGTCGTACATTCTTGCCGGCCTCGACATTGATTACAACCCACTTGTGTCATCTATCTATGCACGAGTAGAACCCATATCGGTAAGCGATCTGTATGCGCAAATGATGGGCTTTGAGATGCGCATGGAGCTTCTTCAAGGTGGCTCGCAGTCCTCTGTCAACTCCATGTCGCGTGGAGGGCACGGCGGACGGGATTGTGACACCACGAAATGTCGGGATTTGAAATTGTGATGATAAAATATGATAAGACGTCGTAAATGAGATAATATGTGAACTTTTACATTTAGAACCCTGAGTTATCACGTTTTAGCGCGTTTCGGCCTGTTTTCGGTTTTAGGGCCTCTCCGGACGTTTTGGGCCTTGAGGGACTTAAGTGGGCCGGAGGTGGGAATTGTTTGGGCCCATGTGGGGGTGAGGAGGGCAGCAAACCCTGCTGCCCTAGCCCTCCCCACCCTGTGCGCCGCCCCCCCCCCATCCTCCTCTCCCATCTCTCCTCTCTAGCCCTCCCTCTCCCTCACCTCCACCTCTCCCCAAGCCTCTCCCTTGCGCCCCCTCATCCTCCACCCCACACCTCTCCCGGTGGCCTTTGCTGCGACGCCCACGCTGCCACGCCTCGCCACGGAGTTGTCCTCGCTGGTGGAAGGATCCGCGACGAGGAGAACCGGCGGCAACTTCGCGTGGGAGGAGATCGGGTGGCTTTTCGCGTTAAGGATCGACCGTCGAGTTGTGATTCTCCAAGAAGGTAATGGGGGGTTGCTGTGGGGTAGATCTTTGCTGTTTTAGGGGGTGATTACCATGTTTTTAGATCAAGGGAGGTGCTGTGTTGGGGGTAGAGTTGATGAAATCTTGAATTGCATTCACGTTCTGTTCGGGCAGATTGGGGACCCGAGCTAGGGCAGGCGTTTTCGCCAATTTAGAGTTGGAATCTGGCCGTACGGACTTCTAGGAAGTTGTAGATAATTTCATTATCTTTCCGTGCATATAAAGAAATTGAAATTCCGCCCAGCCGTTTAGAAGTTATGCCTGTTTTACCGAGCGCTGTCAAATCTGTGACGAGATTGAGACAGTTCGTGTTCAACGTTAGATTAAACAACCTTAAAGTCCGAATCAGTCTTTCCCTATAACTAGAAAAAGTTTGGAAATTTCCTAAGCTACGCGAGGATGTACTCGTTTATTCAATTTGGAGTTCTAGAACTCAAGTTATGATTTTTCGAAGCTGCTGTCCAGAACGGGGCAAAATCTGTGATTTCGGGTTTTGGAGTATATAGCGTATTAGGTGTAGTGGGTACTGTTTTGAGGAGTCGAATTAAGTGTGTAGCACATGTTTGCAGGTGGTGTGCCTCGGGAGTGCCCTCGACCTCTCGTCACTCCGTTGACCGCGGTTGAAGGCAAGTGTTTTGCGTGGGTTTTATGTTATACGTGCTGCTAGAATTGATTGATGGTACTTGGAATAGTTAACATGTTGTCTTGCCATGCCATGGATCACATGTTATAATGGATAGGATGTCATTAGGCCATGATTGAAATAATGTCGATGATATGGGGTCCTCAGGCTATGATTAAAATGCTTGTCGTTGATAAAGGATTCATGCCATGTCTTTGAAATGTTACCGTTGATTGTTGATCACGGTCTTACATGTTGAGAGGCCATATGTTGATATGCAATATTCTATTTATGAATACGTTACTGTCCATTTTGCATGCATGGCATATTTTCATGGCTGGCCGGTGAGTTAAGTCATAACTATTCCGGTAGGGGCGGTGAGAACCGTTATGACTAGTCCGGGGCCATTCGTTTGAGTAAGTCCTACCTCGTGATTCCATCACCGAGGTGACTGGAAGCGAGTGATAGGCACCCTCCATCTTCGGGATGAAAGGGGGAAAAGGGTGCATGCCGACGGGTGTGCACTCAACCATACCGGTATGAGTATTCCAGAAGACATGTGCATTGCATTGCATGAATGAATTTCATAAATGAAGGTGTTTATGAGATGATGATGATGGTACTCATGAGATGCTCATGAGATGTTTATCATGTTGTTTTAAAAGTTGAATATAATGTTAAATATGATGAGTTGTGATAATACCGTGGAGACTGGAATGATGGTTTGTTGTCTTGATCCCTGTTGAACCTTTTCAATACACTTTGCTGAGTTATGAACTCACGCTTGTGTTTTGTGTTGTTTGTTTTCTTTAGGTACCATGAAATCGGCGCGCGGGAAAGGGAACTAGCTACACTCCTCCACGTAGTATCATAATCTAGCTAATTCACCTTCTTTTGGAGACACTGCAATAAGTATTGCATTAATCATTAGTTTATGGTCTTAATGTTGGTTGTTTCCCCCATGTGAATCATGTGGGGCTATGGAGTGAATTGTTATATCTTCCTAGACTTAAATTGATGCTTATTCTTTTGCTAGCGATGCCTTTTGATGTTTTAATTGATGATTGGTTATCAATATCGCTGCGTGTGAAGGTCTTGTTTATCCTACTTATTGTTATGATGATTATGTTGTTAATTTTCCTGCATAAGCAGAGGAGATGCTGTCAAAATTCTCAATTATTCTAATTGAGTGCTTGCTGAAATTTATCTTAAATTATGGTGTTATTCGTGTTATGGACGTTGTTTGGTGACATTCTGGGCTTAGTAGAAGCTGGGGTGTTACAGTTGGTATCAGAGCGGGCATTAGGTCCTTGGATTATGCGTTTAGTGTCATAAATAGGTTCAACTAAAACTTTGAAGTGGGATAATCTAGAAACATGGTTTAGGTTGTAACTAAAACTTTGTTATAGGATAGCAACCTTAAAAATTTGCAAGAATGGTATGACTAAATTAAAATCTGACACACTTCGATGCACAGTAGGATGGGTTTATGGATTTCGATTTCCTTTATCGCGCTGGTTATTTGTTGAAAGTTTTGATTATGTTGATGTTGTGATTATGATTGTGAATATGCTTGCTTGTGTGGATCAGAGCCATGCCGAGGGGTAGAGGCCGTGGGACGCCGTGGGCCGTCGAGGTCGTGGGCGAGGCTCTCGTAGTTGCGAGTCCTGTCGCCGAGGGTAGCGTTTCGCCCAATGCTCATGGGCCAGCTCGGGAGGAGCTTCCAGCCTGATCCGGCGGGGTGCCCGCCGCCAATGACGACCTAGTTCAGGCTCTGCAGAGGAGATTCAGAGGCTGCGCCCGGCGGTGCGGGCAGCCCCTGTTGTGCCTCCCCCTGCAGTGGCCCAGTTGTGCCTCCCCTGCATTGGCCCCTGTTGTTGGCCCCTGCCGGGCCGAGGATGAGTCTTCGAGTGGATGTCCCTCCGTCTTGACACCTTTGACGGAGCGGCACGCCGGTCCAGGCCGCAGATTGGCTGCGGTACATGGAGCGGCAGTTCGAGGTTTTGGAGCTGACCTCGGTTCAAAGGGCTCGCTTTGTGGCCTTTCAGCTGAAGGGCCAAGCTGACATTTGGTGGGAGGGGGTTCTTGCCGCTAGAGCCCCCGCTCTTGGGCCGACCACTTGGGAGGATTTTGTGGCTCGTTTCCGAGCCAAGTACTACCCCGAGTCCTTCCTCGAGAGGATGGAGCATACTCTGACGACTCTTTCCCAGGGAAAGAAGTCGGTAGCAGTATGAGGCGGAGTTCAACAGCGTGGTGCGTTCGTGCCGGTATTGCGTGAGATGATGAGGGAGAAGGCAAGGAGGTTCCGTAGGGGCCTCACCCAGGAGTTCCGACTAGTCATGGGGGCGACTGTCCCTTGTGATTTCTGCTCCGTGGGGGAGCAGGCGAAGGGCATGGAGCTCGAGTTGGAGCTCTCCGGGATAAGCAAAACCCGGGTGGTTCGAGGGTCCCTGCGGCCCAGTGGGGGCAGAAGAGGACTTTTGGTGGAGGGTGGGTCTTCTCGACCCACCTTCAAGAAGTTCAAGGGAGGACAGGATCTTCCTCGGGGCTAAGAAGCCACCCGGTCGTCTTCCTCGCGAGCGGAGTGTTCGGCTGTGCGGGCGAGGGCATGATGTGCTTCAAGTGCGGTGGTGAGCACCGTGCTTCCGAGTGTGGTTGGGTGGGAGTTGCAACCAGCGTGGCAAGCCGGCCACATGGGACGAAGTCTGCCGGATGAATCCGGTAGCATCATCAAGTGGGAGACGGTGCCTTCTCCTCCCACTCCAGGTGTCTTCTCGAGGATCGGTGCACATGATGGTCGCTCACGTGTCTCGGCCACCCTTTGCGTGGGCGCCACCACCGGTTATTGGTGCCCGCGCCGTCGGCTCCTCCCGGCTACTTCCGCCTCCTCCGGCCTTGTTGGGACACCCGGTAGCGTGTCGGGGCCCCGATGCCTCGGTGCCACACTGAGTGTACGCCTTGCCGACACCGAGTCACGGGCATCCCGAGGTGGTTTCGTACTCTACTTGTGGATTCGATTGATGCCCTTGTTTTGTTTGATTACGGAGCATCCTATTCTTTTGTGTCGTCGGAGTTTGCTAGTAGAGCAAAGCTGGGAGTTCAATGGATTTCGAGTGCAGTCTTTGGCCGGGCTTCTCCTGGGGTTTGATTGCTAGTTCTTTGGTTTGTCCGGGTTGCAATGTTGCTATTGATGATGAGGTTTTCTTTGCCAACCTTATGGTAATTCAGTTAGCTCCTTTTGATGTCATTTTGGGCATGGGTGGTTGCATCGATGTCGTGCCGATATCTGTTGCTTTCGGAGGACATTACTTTGCAGGCCCGTCGGGTGGAGTTGACCTTTCGGTGGAGTACCCTCCGATTCTATCTTCGTTTTGACTATCCTGTTTCCCGATGCGTCGTTTGAGGCATTTGGGTGTTCTCTTGGCACTTTCGAAAAGCCATCTTCTTCGGTAGTCATTGAGGAGATTCCTGTGGTAAAGGAATTTGTTGATGTATTCCCGATGATTTGCCTGGTTTGCCTCCCGTGAGAAGCGTGGAGTTTCGTATTGACCTTGTTCCGGTACTCGGCCTATTTCTATCGCTCCATACCGCTTGGCTCGTCCTTTTCAAGACGAGTTGAAAAGCGATTGGAGGATTTGTTGGCCAAGGGTTTTATTCGCGCAGTTGTGTCGCCATGGGGAGCACCAGTCCTTTTGTTTCAAAGAAGGATGGTAGTTGGCGCATGTGCATCGACTATCGTGCTCTCAATCGTGTGACAAATAAGAACAAGTATCCGTTGCCCGCATTGAGGATCTATTTGACCAAGCCAGGGAGCAAAGGTGTTCTCCAAGATTGATCTTGATCTGGTTATAATCAGATTCGTGTGAGGGAACAAGATATTGAGAAGATCGCTTTCTCCACTAGGTATGGGCACTATGAATTTAAAGTTATGTCTTTTGGACTAACTAATGCCCTCGCTGTTTTTATGGAGGCAATGAACAAGATGCTACACCAAGATCTTGATGAGTTTGTGGTAGTGTTCATTGATGACATTCTGATTTACTCTAAATCGGAAGAAGAACATGAGCGACATTTGAGGCTTGTAATCGAAAGTACATTGAGAGAGCATCACTTCTTTGCTAAGTTGAAGAAATGCGAGTTCTGGATTTCATAGGTTGGTTATGTTGGCCACATAATCAATCCAGATGGAATATCAGTAGATCCTAGCAAAGTCCCAGCACTTCTGGATTGGAAGAGACCTTCCAGCGTTAAAGAGGTGCGAAGTTTCCTTGGGTTGGCGGCTATTATCGGCGCTTTGTGCAGATTTCTCCATCATTGCTATGCAGCTTTCACAGTTGACTCAAAAGGAGATGAAATTTCAGTGGACTGCAGATTGTGAGCGCAGTTTCTGCACTTTGAAGGAGTAGTTAGTGACTGCTCCTGTTCTTACCCGTCCCGAGCCGGGGAGGCGTTTCACTTGTCTATTCTCGACGCTTCGTGCAGGATTGGGTTGTGTGCTCATGCAAGAAGGCAAAGTGATTGCTTATGCGTCGAGACAGTTGAAAAAGCATGAGCGAATTACCCCACTCATGATCTTGAGTTAGCCATTTGTTGTGTTTGCATTGAAAATATGGAGGCATTACTCAGATGGTGAGTCTTGTGACATTTTCACCGATCACAAGAGTCTCAAGTACATCTTTACTCGTAAAGATCTGAATTTGAGGCGAGAGGAGATGGTTGGAATTGATAAAAGATTATGATCTCACAATCCAAGATCATCCGGGAAAGGCAAATGTGGTGGCCGACGCTCTCGATGCAAGACAATGCCCCTGTTGTGGATTGTCTTGTTGCTGATTTTGAGCGTTTGGGAGTCTCCTCTTGCTTTGCGGGGACCGTGCAAGCTGAAACTCAATTGATTCTTGAGTCGCGATCCCCGGCGTGTGCGGGAGGCACAAAGAAGATGATCGGTTGCTCCAAAGAGTGAGGAAACGCCTTGAGGATGGCAAGTCTGGAGATTTTACCGTTGATGATGTGGGTGCTTTGAGGTTTCAGGATCGTTTGTGCGTGCCTCAGAAATCCCAAGTGAAAGAAGATATTCTGAAAGAGGCTCATCGCACCCCGTACACGGTCCATCCTGGGGAGACCAAGATGTACTGAGGACTTGAAAAAGAATTTCTGGTGGAAAAGGATGAGAGTGGATATTGCCAAGTATGTGGCGTCTTGTGGGATCTGTCGGAGGATCAAAGCTGAGCATAAGCGTCCCACGGTCTCAGCGACCATTGGAGATCCCTGTGTGGCCATGGGATGACATCTCCATGGATTTTGTGGTTGGTTTACCTCGTTCTCCACGAGGGAAGGATGCTATTTGGGTTGTGGTGGATCGTCTCAGCAAGTCCGCGCATTTCATTCCTATCCGCACTACCAACTCAGCGAGCGAGTTGGCTCCCATCTATGTGCGGGAGATAGTGAGATTGCATGGTGTGCCCAAGACCATTATTTCTGATCGGGATGCGAAGTTTGTCTCCAAGTTCTGGGAAAGTTTGCAGAGTGCTTTGGGTACGCAGCTTCGCCTCAGTACCGCCTTTCACCCTCAGACGGATGGGCAGTCTGAGCGTACCATCCAGACTTTGGAGGACATGCTCAGGGCCTGTGTGTTGGCTTGGAAAGGTAGTTGGGAAGATCATTTGCCTCTTGCAGAATTTGCTTATAATAACAGCTACCATTCCAGCATCCGGGCTGCTCCTTATGAAGTACTTTATGGCCGGAAGTGCCGATCGCCACTTTGTTGGGATGCAGTGGGAGAGAGAGCCGTTCTTGGTCCAGGCGGGTGCAGCGAGGCAGTGGATCGTGTGGCGAGGTGCGACAGAACCTTCTCGCCAAGCAGAGTGCAGAAAAGTTATCTTGATGTGAGAAGGCGGGATTTAGAGTTTGAGGTGGGTGACGGTGTGCTCTTGCGAGTGTCTCCTACCAAGGGTGTGGTACGCTTTGGTACCAAAGGGAAGCTTAGCCCAAGATATGTTGGGCCATTTCCTATTTTGGCTCGAGTCGGCAAGTTGGCTTACCGCTTGGAGCTACGGATTCGATGCAAGGAGTTCACAATGTGTTTCATGTATCGATCTTTGAGGAAGTACTTGCACGATTCGAGTTGGTGGTTCCGTTAGAACCATCGCGGTTGACCGTAACCTCACTTTTGAGTCCGGACTGTGAGAATCTGGAGAACTTCGAGCGAGTCTTTGAAGAACAAGACGCTCAAATTTGTTAAAATTTTGTGGTCGCACCACCGAGAGGGAAGCAACTTGGGAGCTGGAGTCTCGCATGCGAGAAGTATCGAACTATTTACCTCGGTATGGGTTGCGATACCTAGTTACCTTCTGTTTCTTTGGTTGCATAGTGGTGTGTCTTGGATTCGAGGCCGAATCCTGTTGAAGGGGGGTAGAATGTGACACCACGAAATGTCGGGATTTGAAATTGTGATGATAAAATATGATAAGACGTCGTAAATGAGATAATATGTGAACTTTTACATTTAGAACCCTGAGTTATCACGTTTTAGCGCGTTCGCCTGTTTCGGGTTTCGGCCTCTCCGGGACGTTTTGGGCCTTGAGGGACTTAAGTGGGCCGGAGGTGGGAATTGTTTGGGCCCATGTGGGGGTGAGGAGGGCAGCAAACCCTGCTGCCCTAGCCCTCCCCACCCGGTGCGCCGCCCCCCCCATACTCCTCTCCCATCTCTCCTCTCTAGCCCTCCCACTCCCACACCACCACCTCTCCCCAAGCCTCTCCCTTGCGCCTCATCCTCCACCCCACACCTCTCCCGGTGGCCTTTGCTGCGACGCCCACGCTGCCACGCCTCGCCACGGAGTTGTCCTCGCTGGTGGAAGGATCCGCGACGAGGAGAACCGGCGGCAACTTCGCGTGGGAGGAGATCGGGTGGCTTTTCGCGTTAAGGATCGACCGTCGAGTTGTGATTCTCCAAGAAGGTAATGGGGGGTTGCTGTGGGGTAGATCTTTGCTGTTTTAGGGGGTGATTACCATGTTTTTAGATCAAGGGAGGTGCTGTGTTGGGGGTAGAGTTGATGAAATCTTGAATTGCATTCACGTTCTGTTCGGGTAGATTGGGGACCCGAGCTAGGGCAGGCGTTTTCGCCAATTTAGAGTTGGAATCTGGCCGTACGGACTTCTAGGAAGTTGTAGATAATTTCATTATCTTTCCGTGCATATAAAGAAATTGAAATTCCGCCCAGCCGTTTAGAAGTTATGCCTGTTTTACCGAGCGCTGTCAAATCTGTGACGAGATTGAGACAGTTCGTGTTCAACGTTAGATTAAACAACCTTAAAGTCCGAATCAGTCTTTCCCTATAACTAGAAAAAGTTTGGAAATTTCCTAAGCTACGCGAGGATGTACTCGTTTATTCAATTTGGAGTTCTAGAACTCAAGTTATGATTTTTCGAAGCTGCTGTCCAGAACGGGGCAAAATCTGTGATTTCGGGGTTTTGGAGTATATAGCGTATTAGGTGTAGTGGGTACTGTTTTGAGGAGTCGAATTAAGTGTGTAGCACATGTTTGCAGGTGGTGTGCCTCCGGGAGTGCCCTCGACCTCTCGTCACTCCGTTGCCCGCGGTTGAAGGCAAGTGTTTTGCGTGGGTTTTATGTTATACGTGCTGCTAGAATTGATTGATGGTACTTGGAATAGTTAACATGTTGTCTTGCCATGCCATGGATCACATGTTATAATGGATAGGATGTCATTAGGCCATGATTGAAATAATGTCGATGATATGGGGTCCTCAGGCTATGATTAAAATGCTTGTCGTTGATAAAGGATTCATGCCATGTCTTTGAAAGGTTACCGTTGATTGTTGATCACGGTCTTACATGTTGAGAGGCCATATGTTGATATGCAATATTCTATTTATGAATACGTTACTGTCCATTTTGCATGCATGGCATATTTTCATGGCTGGCCGGTGAGTTAAGTCATAACTATTCCGGTAGGGGCGGTGAGAACCGTTATGACTAGTCCGTGGCCATTCGTTTGAGTAAGTCCTACCTCGTGATTCCATCACCGAGGTGACTGGAAGCGAGTGATAGGCACCCTCCATCTTCGGGATGAAAGGGGGAAAAGGGTGCATGCCGACGGGTGTGCACTCAACCATACCGGTATGAGTATTCCAGAAGACATGTGCATTGCATTGCATGAATGAATTTCATAAATGAAGGTGTTTATGAGATGATGATGATGGTACTCATGAGATGCTCATGAGATGTTTATCATGTTGTTTTAAAAGTTGAATATAATGTTAAATATGATGAGTTGTGATAATACCGTGGAGACTGGAATGATGGTTTGTTGTCTTGATCCCTGTTGAACCTTTTCAATACACTTTGCTGAGTTATGAACTCACGCTTGTGTTTTGTGTTGTTTGTTTTCTTTAGGTACCATGAAATCGGCGCGCGGGAAAGGGAACTAGCTACACTCCTCCACGTAGTATCATAATCTAGCTAATTCACCTTCTTTTGGAGACACTGCAATAAGTATTGCATTAATCATTAGTTTATGGTCTTAATGTTGGTTGTTTCCCCCATGTGAATCATGTGGGGCTATGGAGTGAATTGTTATATCTTCCTAGACTTAAATTGATGCTTATTCTTTTGCTAGCGATGCCTTTTGATGTTTTAATTGATGATTGGTTATCAATATCGCTGCGTGTGAAGGTCTTGTTTATCCTACTTATTGTTATGATGATTATGTTGTTAATTTTCCTGCATAAGCAGAGGAGATGCTGTCAAAATTCTCAATTATTCTAATTGAGTGCTTGCTGAAATTTATCTTAAATTATGGTGTTATTCGTGTTATGGACGTTGTTTGGTGACATTCTGGGCTTAGTAGAAGCTGGGGTGTTACAGGGATGGACGCGGGCGCGGTAGTCGTGGGCGCAGCTATGGTCGTGGGCGCGGCGACGTTAGGATCAACAACAATGGGAACCAAAACAACAACAACAAGCCGGTCTGTCAACTTTGTGGAAAGGTTGGTCACACTGTCATCAAGTGCTGGAAGAGATTTGACACCTCCTTCATGGGAGAAGAAAGGAGCGCCAGTGTCGCGATTACCTCCTACGGAGTCGACACGAATTGGTACACCGATACTGGTGCTACCGATCATATTACAGGTGAGCTCGAAAAGCTCACCATGAGAGACAAGTACACCGGCAATGACAAAGTCCACACAGCTAGCGGAGCAGGTATGGATATTAATCATGTTGGTCATACTATTGTTTGTACCCCTAGTCGCAATCTCCACTTAAATAATGTTCTTCATGTTCCTAAAGCTCATAAGAGTCTTGTTTCTGTTCATCGCTTTACCAAAGATAATCAAACTTTTATGGAATTTCACCCCGATTTCTTTTTAATCAAGGATCAGGCAACGAAGAAAACTCTTCTTCACGGCAAGTGTAAAGGAGGCCTCTATCCATTGCCATCTATTTCTTCCAATAAACAAGTTTTTGGTGTCATCAAACCTTCCTCGACAAGGTGGCATAGTCGTCTAGGTCATCCATCTTTTACCATTGTTGATCGAGTCCTTGGTCAAAATAATCTTCCTGTTTCTCGAGATCATAGTCAAGAATCAGTTTGTGATGCATGTCAAAAAGGCAAGAGTCATCAGTTATCTTATCCAAAGTCCGTTAGTGTCTCTACAATTCCTTTAGAGCTTGTTTTTTCAGACGTGTGGGGTCCTGCTCCCAGTTCTGTTGGGAACAAAACATATTATGTTAGCTTTATTGATGATTATAGCAAATTTACTTGGATTTATTTGCTTAAACACAAGTCTGAAGTCTTTGAGAAATTTCATGAATTTCAAAGTCTTGTGGAGAGATTATTTAATCGAAAGATTATAACCATGCAAACTGATTGGGGTGGTGAATATCAACGCTTGAATGCCTTTTTCCAGCGCGTTGGAATTTCTCATCATGTTTCATGTCCCTATGCTCATCAACAGAATGGTTCGGCCGAGAGAAAACATCGTCATATAGTTGAGGTTGGGTTGTCTCTTCTCGCACATGCGTCCATGCCCTTAAAATTTTGGGATGAAGCTTTCATTACTGCCACATACTTAATCAATCGCCTTCCTAGCAAGGTTATTCAATTTGACACACCTTTGGAACGTTTATTTCATGAAAAACCTGATTATAGCTCTCTCCGCACTTTTGGATGTGCGTGTTGGCCGAACCTTCGTCCCTACAACTCACGCAAGCTTGAGTTTCGTTCCAAGCAATGCGTCTTTCTTGGCTATAGCAATCTCCATAAAGGTTTCAAATGCCTAGATGTTTCCTCAGGTCGTGTTTACATCTCACGTGATGTTATTTTTGATGAAAATGTTTATCCCTTTGCTGCACTTTATCCAAATGCCGGTGCACGTCTTCGTTCTGAGATACTGCTCCTTCCATCCGGTCCTTTAAATCCTTCATCGCTTGATC
Organism: Rhipidocladum racemiflorum; assembly: GCA_036346355.1. Lineage (NCBI taxonomy): Eukaryota > Viridiplantae > Streptophyta > Magnoliopsida > Poales > Poaceae > Rhipidocladum > Rhipidocladum racemiflorum. The sequence goes on along the minus strand of CM070583.1, from coordinate 77,326,477 downwards.
TTGGGGGTGAACAAATAGTAGATCAACCTCTGATTAATACTTTTAATCCTGCTGATCGTATTGCTGAGCGTGGTGTAGATACAGGTGCAGCTCATTGTTCTGAAGATACAAGTGGAGAAATCAATGAGACCCATACCCATGGCGTGGACACTAGTCCTGTGCACTCTGATGCAGCAGGAGTCCAAGACATGGATCCGGTGCATATTAATACTAGCAAGATACGCGCGCTACGCCGCGCCGTCGATAATATCGTTGATTCGGAAGAGATAAAATATAAAACAGTCTGGGTATCATACGCGTTAGAAATGAGTAATAGAAAATCAATGTTGTGAACTAAAAGGATATATGTAGAGAACGGTATGAACTAAAAGGATGGCATCAATAGTAATCAAGAATGTATTCTATAGCAAAACTAACTGATATATATGTATACATATATATATGTATACATATATACATATATATATGTATACATATATACATATATATATGTATACATATATACATATATATATATATATACATATATATATATATATAAGGCATGGAATCGTGTTCCCAGAAAGGCTTAAAGAAATAACGCACAGAGAGTATCATTTCTGTTAACTATGTGTCAACAGTTGAAGGCTCTATATCAGCATCAGGTTACACTAATAAATTTTGTAGACCATAGATATAGGATTAATAAGGAATATAAGCCATTATATATTGTGTCATGTTTTGTGACATACAGATACATACGGCCGTCACTGGATAATCAAGAAAAAGTCAATATATTTTAGCTATATAATTACTAAGTATGATTAAAGAGAAGGGATTAATATCATTAGCTTGGTATGGTAGCACGATAGTAAAACAGGGATACATAATGAAACATCCAAAATAACCACGGAAATGGTATGCGGCTGAAACACTTGTTTAAGATTATCCACTTCGGCCATAGTAAATAGGTCGGTTGCTGTGGAGGGAGCAACTTGACGCACAATTTGTGCCCTGCATGTATAACAATGAAATGGGTTAAGAAAGTTGTATGCTTGTTTTAGATAAGACAGAAGTGATGCGATTATGCAATATAAAAATAACCACCGGTTATGTCGTTGTAGCATAAGTAATATTGTGTTGCTATATATGGAGGCATGTTTTGCCATCATTGTTGGAATATCAGCAGTAACATTTGAATTTGCCAAAATTGAATCATTTTCAGATAGACCACAAAGCTATAAAGATGAGATTAACACATCATTAAATCTAGTAGGTATTGATATGGTTATTTTTATCATTCAGATGATGAAACTTCACCTTAGGCCTTAGATATTCGGGGAACACGAATGTTGCAACTGGCGAGAACCCATGTTTACATCCCATAACAAGAAAGAGAAAAAGAGCGAGCTACGGATATTTCAAGTAGTAAATCACTTTTGTCTTGTAAAGCAAGGTGGAGAATTCTTCGAACCAGAAATTATAATATTAAACTATCTAGATATATGGTAAATAACATTAGAATCAATTGCAAGAGATACAAATTTTACCAATGCCATCGCTACGGCTTTAAATTTGTTTATTACACTTAAGTCGCTTTGGTTTTTATTGCCTTTGTTGTTTCATGTCTGTTTACTGTCAAATGTAGATGCTGATAAAACAAAACAAAACAAAACAAAAGGGCAACAATGTATATGATCATAAGGAGCTTAAGTAACAGTATTACCAATGATAATATTTCCTTCTAACCAGTCACTTAGTCAAGATCCAAATTTACCACAAGCTAATTGTTAGGTATTGTAGAGAACATAAAAAAAATGTTCAAGCAATCAGACTTGAAGAAAATAAAAACCTAAGAAATGATGTTGCGTGACGGCCAAAAATCTAATTATCAGTCTTGCTACGATTTATCTATAATAAAAAAATGAACTTGATATATCAAAAGCTGCATTGCAACAAAGACTAAGTGCAAGATGAATTACACATTGACGACATTTTCTAAATCAAATAGATCATTCTTAGCCAACTTATCCATGGAATCTATATAGAGAGCAAAGGCTAATAAACTTGACTTAATAGGACAAATAATCGATTACAAACCTCTCGAGTCATATAATCACGATTAAGAATATGCCTTCCGTCCCTCGCAAACTTTATATCTGAAACTGATGCAATAATCTCTGTTAAAAAGGATCTTGATTCAGGTGCTTCATGCTCCTCAAATCTGTACAGAATGCTCCCATTAAATTAGAGAACAGCTTGCACAAATTCTAGCCATATAAAGTAACTTCAAATGTTCGTAGCCCTTCAAACTTTATTTAATATTACCTTCTAAACAAGGATAAATATTACATCAAGAAGTGCAAGGGGAATTACTAACAGCTAAACTTTATTTAATATTGCCTTCTAAACAAGGATAAATATTACATCAGAAAGCGCAAAGGGGTATCACTAATAGCTTAGCGTGAGTCGTCACACACGTGTAATTACCGCAGATCAATAAGGACTGAGAGCCCTCCGAGCTACAATAGGCTAGTGTATCACAATGAGTTGGATGGAACTCTTTGCACGTAATCAGAATTATATCATATGATGCATGTTACCATAGAAAAAAAAGAACATGACAGATAGGACCATAGGAATTGTATGAGATGTTAATGAAAAAAATCACCTAAGCAAAAATTACAGCAACAACCAAGGTTGTTGCACTATTAACCAACCAACAAACAAGCACTGGGAATCACAAATGCAAGATAACATGTTAGTTTTGTATTTGAGCAGCAACAGTTCATATAGATTATATTTGTTTTATCTACTCGTAGTCTCATATAAAGCATAAAGCACTCTGACTCGGCATTTCTCAAACACATGAAAGTTGCCAATATAAATTGTCAACATAGAGCTACCTACAAGTCTACACATTCTCAAAGGAACTGCCAGCCAGCACACCACAATATAGCTGCAGGGCAATGATTCATCAGGAATTTGGCAGGTGTAGAGCATAGGAATTGCTTTCCCATCCCATCTCCATTTAAACCACAGTCTGTCAGGGACAAATTTGACCTCACCCAAATAAACAAAAAATCCAATTTGTAGATAGTAATGCAGTTGCCATTCCAACAATAGGCCATACATATGAAAAATGTAACCACTTTTTAGGACTATTAAGAGAGCTTGTATATCGCATTCCTGTAACACCTGTGACATAGCAATCTTGCCGCAGTAGAAAGGCAAAAAAACTGAACTTGGTTTACTCTATAATACAACAACCCTACTACTAAAGAGAATTCCATACAAACATTAAGCCACCTGACCGTGGATCCACCAGTTAGATAACATTTGCATGTTTAACATAAAACAATTTGAGAGTTCAATACACATCATAAATAGACTTAAAAGTTTACAGTTAGATCTTCCATGTTTGTAGGCTTCATCAATAATGAATGTTTCCCCATTACTGGAATTAAAATGCCATGAAAACATAATATCAGCCTGACCCATGGATTATATCATTCATGAACCAACCAAGGTAAGGGAAAAATATAAGTTGCGTAAAACTAACCACATAAAGCCATCCCAAAACCATATACATTGGTGATATCGGGTAATTACCAAAAGTCCGCTAAACAATTTTTGGCTAATCAATCAAGTTTGACTCAATGAATTTTATCTAACCCAATCATGATATAAATACAACATGAAAAGAGTGGAACAAAGATGAATGATACTTGAGAGCATGTAAATAAAACATACAAATCTTGCTAGCAAAAATAAAAATGTAATTAGGAAACTATTGAAGCCACTTTAAAAGCCAAAACAAGATGGATTCTAGTTAATTTCCACTACCAAGACACCTAAAGTTCAAAGGATGCCAAACTAAAAATAGACTAAATCGATGCATGTAATCCGTGCTAAATCGAAATAAGGAAGAGCCAAATCTAACAAAAGAAAAGAAGGGACCTCAACCAAATCTCAACCCATATCTAACCAATTGCTCATCTCATCCTCCAAATTAATACATCCCTATCTCTCTCCGAAAGGTGCACTCAGCATATGTATTAAGAAAAACCAAAAGAAAACATCGATAGATTGACAAAAGCCGATGTAATCTACAGTACACCGGCTATATAGACTTTACAAACATCAGGTTTTAGCTAGGAGGAGCACCCTTGGACTCCTTCCTTCCATCTCATCTAACCCACAAAAATGAGACATTGGTTAATATATGATCACTAAGTAGAGAGACGACTGCACATATGCCAAACAATTTCACCAAGAATGGCAATATAGGATCCAAAAGAACCTACGGTGATAGTGTAGGAGGTATATCATCTAATAAAACCTCTAGAGACAACATAGGAGGTATATCATCTAATAAAACCTCTAGAGACAACATAGGAGGTATATCATCTAATGAAAGCAATAACAACATTGCTGTTTTAGATTGTCTTGGGAGGAACAACATATGTAAACGAAGAGGGGAAATATGTGGAACCAATCAAACTGCTGTTATCTAAGACAATCTTTATGTAAATTTGGCTAACTAAACACCACCATATTTTGCAAAGGCCAATCTAACAACATTCTTGCATTCCATCTTAGCAATCCATTGTCCATTCCTAAAAAAAACTTCACCAGTTCCAGATTTATTAAACGAAGGTGGGATTAGGAGAGGAGGCTACCTGCGATTTCGGGATCGATGTGGATCGACAATGCCATCATGCTGTTGTTATCCGCGCTATCAATGAAAACCGAACACATCGAGCTTTCAGGATGAGGGGATCGGACTAAAAGTAAATCCATGAGGGAATAGACGAACAACTAAATGCAGGTGTACTTACGGCCGTGCGGCCTACCGGATCCCGGATGGAGACGGCGGTAGTGGCCGTGGGGATGGTGATCGGCCATCGATGGCGGGCTTGGATCGGAAGGCAGCCGGTTCGATGTGATCGCCCGGCGCACTCGAAGTTCGGGAAGGGCCAACCCCATGGCTCGCGAGCCTTCGACCATGGCGCTTCCGAATGGGGAGAAGCAAGGCCGCCGACCTTGAAGGCTTCCTACCGCGCCTTGGAGTGGAACCAGGAGGCAGAGCCGACTGGTCATGGACAGGAATGGGGAAGGAGCATCAGCCATCGGGAGAAGCGAAGGCGACGGTGATGGGGAGAGGAGGGGCGGTGGGAAGGAGATCTGGGGAGAAGGGAATGGAGGGGAGGACGGGAGGAACCGGTGAGAGGGCAGCGGGGACCTGCTGGTGATGCGGGCGCGCGAGAGGAACGAACGGAGGGCTCGGCGACGACGATGACAACGGAAAGGCGCCACTTCTAAGGCTCCATGGCAAGGCGATTTAGTGGCGACAGGGCGGGCCAGCGATCGGGGCAACGCGTGGGCACGGACCGGCTGAGGATAGAAGACGGACGGCAGGCAGAAGATGAACGACAACACCTGCACGGGAGGACCTACACGCGACCAGCAAAATTCGGGAGGGGCTTTTCGCGCATAGTGATGACGTGGCTACGGCGAGCGCTCGCCAATTCCTTCCCCTATAGGGAAGGTTAATATTAACATTCCCTATAAGGGAACGATTTCGTGAGCCCTCACGCTATCCACGTCATCACTCTGAGCGAAAAAGTCCTCCTGATTTTTCCCGCATGCGTTCAGCTCCATCTCCGTCGTCTTTGGCCGCTGCGTTCGTCACTGCTACCGTCACGTCGCTGTCTCGACCGTCAGCGTGCGTCTTGAAGTTCGGCCGTTCGCGTGTCCCCGATCGCCGCCCGTCGTACCGCTATGGAATCGCCGCCATGCGAAGCCCTCGAGGCCAGCCCGCTTTTCACCATCGCTGCGCGCCCTCCGTCTGCTCTTGCGCGCGGCACCAGAGGTCCTCGCTGCCGTCCGCTTCCGGCCCCTCCCATCTCAGCCAGCTCTTCCGCTTCCGCCCCCAGCCGCTTCCATACCACCGGCCGCCGGCCTACCACCGATGATGGCGTCGAGAGCCTCACCCTCCGCTTCGCCCCCTCAGGTCATCTCGCTCTCACCTCTCACTGCCTCGCCCCGCCCCCTCCGCTCCAAACTATGAACCAACCGGCCCTCAAACCCTAAACCACCCAGCCAGCGCCCCTCTGAACCCCACGCCGACGGATGATGGAGGGGGCATCGAGACGCGGTGCTGATTGATTCACGCCTCCATCTACGCTTGTTGTGTGTGTCGCTGCCGGCCGTTCGCCTCGACGGCACTTACGCCCGCTTACGCCCTTCGGCCGGTGCATGACCCGGGCTAAGAAGATATCCAGCAAGCAGACGCCATCCGCCTCGCTTGGCGCCCAGATCCCCGCGCCCTGGTGCGACCTCAACAACATGCGCCGCGGTGGGAGCCTCGCCAACCACGGCCTCAGGGAGGCCGTCTCCTCAGCCACTGTGGCTACCGCTTTCGATTCGGTGTTTACTTATGCCGAATGATTGCAGGTTGTTGAGATTATTGATCGCGCGATGGCGTGTGTGCCGATTAACATGACGATAACAAGCTTAGCTACATTCGAACTCGAGCATATCCAAAGAGTGCACAAGGACTCTCACTAATAAGCTTAGCTTCGATTGACTCTTGGTTTAAAGTATTAGGGTATATAAAGCAACAAAGGAATAAATAGATTTGTGGCAGATCATTTGTAGTGCACAACATGTTTATAAATTTGAAATGACCATGTGGCTATAAGCCAACATCTTCTATCGATGTTTTACGGCTAAAAAAGATGAAATGAATGTTTCTCTCCATGTTACAAAGGATATGATTCAACTAATTTTTGTTTATTACCAACTTGATAGTTTCGCTGTAATCATAGGAGGTATAATCCTATTTGAGTTTTTCGTGCAATCACTTAGTTGTTTTAGCCTTCTCACAATTTGGCAACTATTCGATTTCGATTCTTTGCGGATTACAAGTGTATATGATGCAATTAAAATTGGAAAAGTATAATATTTGTTTATTACCAACTTGATAGTTTCTTAATCATAGGAGGTATAATCCTATTTGAGTTTTCTGTGCAATCACTTAGTTGTTTTAGCCTTCTCACACAATTTGGCAACTATTCGGGTTTCACGATTCTTTGCAAATTACAAGTGTATATGATGCAATTAAAATTGGAAAAGTATAATATTTGTTTATTACCAACTTGATAGTTTACTAGGAATCATAGGAGGTATAATCCTATTTGAGTTTCAGGCAATCACTTAGTTGTTTTAGCCTTCTCACACAATTTGGCAACTATTCAGTTTCCTGATTCTTTGCAGATTACAAGTGTATATGATGCAATTAAAATTGGAAAAGTATAATACTAACAAATTAGCCAATGAGTTAGCTACAATATGCTAAGAATAGTATGTATGTGAGACTTATCATGTACAACACTTTCCAAATTCAGTATGTGAAGAGCCAAAATGATGGGCGATTGAGAGATACTAAGAAGGCAAATCGGACATCCGCTTATGAACACAGAAGACCACAGCGTATGGAAAACCAGTTGTTCCGTGTGGTAATTACGATTGCTTGAGCTTGTTCAATGATACATATAACTTTACTCGTGGTGATGGAAACATGATGAGATACAATAGGATATCTCCGAAGAGTGATAGGGAGCACAAATTTGGCAAAGATGTCTATCCCAGCAACTTCCAAAAATGGTGCAATCAGAGGAGGAGGAAAGCTTGACCCAATGATCCGTGATGTGAATTCTTGATCTGCTATTGCTTTGTTGCATATATGTGTAGGGAAAGTGGGAGACAACAGATTCATTTAGTATATACCCTCAACATCTTAATTTTACGCCAAGATGAACGTGTTTCTTTTGAGTTCTTAATTCACATAGACAAAGAAAAGTTCTCTCGTATGGAATATTTGTAGGAGTTATTCATGCTCGGTTGGCTAAGTATTTTTTGTGACAGTTGAGTGAGTAAGAGGACCTTATTGTTTGGATGCGATCGCAAAGATCGCTTGCCTACATTCATAAAGTTGTATGGGAGGATATACATTGATCTCAAGGAGAATGATACCATAACGGTGAGGTGAGTAACAACTACAATACATATAGCTTCTGGCAAGAAAAGTTAGTCCTTTCCATCGCAACCTGGCTTGGAAGGAAGAATGATTTTCTTGGCTTTGCATACGTAATAGTTGGTGGGCTCTACTTTTTCTTGGCATTTGCGTTAGCCTTGCTATACGTGATAAAACCAAGGTTAGTAAATTGTGACCTCATATACGATCGATTAAATGAAAAGTTGCTATGTGCTTGTTATGTTTGTAAGCCATCGTGATACATGCGATTAACCTTCTAGATTTAGTTTGTTACATGCATGATACATGCAATTAATCATAGCATTATTGTTATTTGTTATACATGCAAAGAAATCTTCTGGATTTAACCTATCAAGTTTGCAAAGAGGATGTATATTGACATCTTAGTATGTTTGAGTATGTTTGATTCACTCCGTTTTCACATCTTAGGCCCTATACCGCAATGGTTTGAAACCGGGTTTAGAGGCGCTGGCTTTTCTTAGCCTATACTTTTTGGCAACCTTGCACATGCTATTAGCTTCACTTCTCATATTGCTCACATTGACAAAAGCATATTTTGACATAACCCTTTTTAGAACTGCACTTATGAAAGTTATTATTCTGGTTTCCCCTCCTACATTGTACAATCACCAAGGTGCTAAGAACATGGTGAAAATGGGAAATTGGTTCCACTGTTTGTTTTGATCGCTTTCATTGTAGCTACTCAGCTTCGCTTGTTTGTTTTGTCACACTCGTTTCATTTGTGTCTATTTCTCGGAAAAGTACCACAAGGTGGTGAGGTCCAAGTGTCAGAAGCATGTTTCATCTTTGAAGGTTAGAAATCCCTGACACCATCACAAACTAAACAAATAGTGCATGATCATTTTTAAGTATCCACCCACTTCATAATGGTCAAGCATTGATCATGCTTTGTTAGTCATATGAAAAATGATCATGCCTTGTTTTAATTCCAGACATATCGAGAATGTGGTTGAGAAAAATGGTAAGCTCAAGAAGGAGGTCGTCCTTGAAGGTACACTCATGTAGTTAGACCCTTTGTTTCATTGTGATTTATATCTATCCTAGAAAAGTTTCTTCTTACCTCAAACATACATCTACACATTTTTTACTATTTCGTTGTTGTGCTTGCAGTTGTAGATGATATATCGTGTTGATCTATCTAAAACAACAGGACACGGTGCCTACGCAAAACATGTAGGCTAATAGGAGCTCCTGCTACATGCTTTTCTTTATGGCTATTTTAAGGGCCGCTTTACATATACCGGATGTGCTAACATGCTGCACGTAACAAACTAATAGTATTATTCCTTATACTATCATCACTAGGGTAACTATCTACTATAATTATCTGATCTTTTATTGTCTGCCTAATGAACGCCATATGTATCTTTGTGTAACAAACCATGGCTCAATATATCACTACTTATATTATCCCTTAATAGTATGTGCCTCATCCAAAAAAAAATGTTATTGTTCATGACTTCACCATTCTATCATTATAACTGATTGGTATTGAAAACATCTTAAATGACTGCATCCTAAAATATACAGGTTATGTAATAATATTATAACTGATTCTATGTTTTGTTATATAGTGCCTTCTCGGTTTATGTATCTACAATATGACATGGCCCTTCACCGTATATTAATTTCGTCTTTGATTGTTAAAAAGCAGCTATACTATTCCATTGTTGCTGCTCTCATAACCACTCTAGATTCCAATAGAAAGCTTTTACATAGATGTCATGTGATTACCAAAGCTAATTATATATTGAGGGAAAGGTTTCCGTATTAGTTACTTCTGATGATCTACCTTCAGCTCATACCATTGTTTTGTTTTGCTGAGCGTGGAGCAAAGAATGGAAAAGAGCAAGCTCGCCGATCTTTGCAAAAGTTTGTCAAGATCATCGAACTTTGACCTGCTTGCGAATGAGATGTTATGGTAGAAATCTAAAATAGATATTTAAATCTGACCTACTTATTATTGTGTGTTTCTTTTACTATGAATGTCTAATGACAAGTTAATGGTAGACTAACTCATGTCGTTATTGCTTTTCACCGTCACATGACAACCGCAGGTTTAAGCATGGCAGCCATATGATTCCTAAGCTAATTTGACGCCAACAAGCATAGTGTAAATGGTGATGTTTTGTCTTCTCCATCATGTGCGTTTAATCCTTTGTCAACAAGCATAGTGTAAAATATTTGGAGGCCAACCGCACCAAAGCGGATCGCGTAGAGTGCAGTTGGCCTCCAAATATTTTCGGTCGCCGTTTTTCCAAAAAAAAAAAATGGAAAAGCGTTTCTTTCCTTTGTTTTGCCCAGAAAAAATGTTTTCGTTGTCCGTTTTTCCTCCGGAGCGTGGGAAAAGTGCTTTCGTTGGCTATTTCCCCACCAAAAAAATGAGAGACCGTTTACTTTCTCAGTTTTACCCAAAAAAAATATTTTCGTGATCCGTTTTTCCTCCGGAGCATGGGAAAAATGTTTGCGGTGGCTATTCCCCCCCCCCCAAAAAAATGAAAGATCGTTTCCTTTCTCCGTTTTACCCGAAAATTTTTTCCCCATGATCCGTTTTTCCTCCAGAGCATGGGAAAAATGTTTTCGTTGGCCGTTTATCCAAAAAATTGGGAAACCGTTTCTTCTTCTTCATTTTGCGGAAAAAATATTTTCGTTAGCCGTTTTTCCCCGGGAGCATGGGGAAAATGTTTGCGGCTCGATCTCTAATATTTTTTAAAACATGTGTTATTGCCCATTGACCGTATAGAGTGTTAAACTCGGCGTCTATAGTTTTTTTTGTGGTTTGAGATGTAATATTTCTCGGAACATGTATTATTCTTTTTCCCCCAAGAAAACGTCGTTGTTTATTCCGTCACAATGGTTCTTACCTAGCGTCTTTTTTCCAAGAAATACCTGCAAACCCAACGATATTATCAACGGCGCGGCGTAGCGCGCATATCAACCTAGTTCTTCTGACTCGCCACAACCTGTGATGACGGTTGGCTCGCATGGGAACTCAGGAGGATCTCTGCGTGCAAGCAATGACATGAGCACCGAGCAGTCCGCATCTTCTGTGCCTTGCGGCAATCCGCAAGATGATACTCAGGTAATATCGCCTGTGGCAGAGCAACAGGTTACTTCTTCAAGGCCAATAACACGACTCCAGAAAGGTATACGCAAGCCAAAGATATATTCTGATGGGACCATCAGATATGGATGTTTAACTACAACAGGTGAACCTTCAAATCTTCAAGAAGCTCTTAATGATGACAATTGGAAATTAGCCATGCATAAAGAATTCTCTGCTCTTATGGAAAATAGAACATGGCACTTAGTTCCTCCTAAAAAAGGGAAGAATGTCATAGACTGCAAGTGGGTTTATAAAATTAAAAGGAAAGCAGATGAGACAATTGATAGGTATAAGGCTCGCCTAGTTGCGAAAGGTTTTAAACAGAGATATGGCATTGATTATGAGGACACCTTTAGTCCTGTAGTCAAAACAGCTACAATTCGGTTGGTGTTGTCTATTGCAGTATCAAGAGGTTGGAGTCTACGCCAGTTAGATGTACAAAACGCCTTTCTTCATGGTTATTTAAAAGAAGAAGTATATATGCGGCAACCACCAGGTTACGAGGACAAAGGTTTACCACATCATTTGTGTAAGTTGGATAAAGCTTTATATGGTCTTAAACAAGCACCAAGAGCATGGTATTCCCGGTTAAGCGTAAGATTACAAGAACTTGGCTTTACTCCTTCTAAGGCTGATACATCTTTGTTCTTTTCTAACAAGGGTAGTCACATGATTTTTGTACTTGTTTATGTTGATGATATTATTGTTGCTAGTTCCTCAACAGCAGCAACCGCGACATTACTTAGAAATTTAGAGAGAGATTTTGCTCTGAAGGATCTTGGAGACCTCCACTACTTCTTGGGAATTGAAGTAAAAAAGGTACAAGGTAAACTTCTGATGACTCAAGAAAGGTATGCTACGGAAATTCTCAAACGTGTAGGAATGTACACATGTAAGCCAGCTAGCACACCCCTCTCTACTACTGAAAAATTATCAGCTAAAGAAGGAGACATTTTGGGACAAAATGATTCAACTCAATACAGAAGTATTGTTGGTGCTTTACAATACTTGACATTGACACGACCAGATATTTCCTTCTCAGTCAATAAAGTTTGTCAGTATCTACATTGTCCTACAATGTTACATTGGATTGCTGTTAAAAGAATACTAAGGTATTTGAGAGGAACCTTGAGTCTTGGTCTCAGGATCAGCAAGTCACCCTCGATGATAGTGAGTGCTTTCTCAGATGCTGATTGGGCAGGGTGTCCAGATGATAGAAGATCAACTGGAGGCTTCGCAGTGTTCCTAGGATCAAATCTCATTTCTTGGAGTGCACGGAAACAAGCTACAGTATCAAGGTCTAGCACAGAGGCAGAGTACAAAGCTTTAGCCAATGCCACAGCCGAGATAATGTGGGTTAGAAAACTTATTGATGAACTTGGTATATCTCACCCTTCTGCAGCACAGCTATGGTGTGATAATATTGGAGCAATCTACTTGTCTGCAAATCCGGTGTTTCATGCAAGAACCAAACATATTGAGGTGGATTATCATTTTGTGCGTGAGCAAGTGACGCAAAGATTGCTAGAAATCCGATTCATAACGTCAAAGGATCAAGTTGCTGATGGGTTTACCAAATCCCTTCCTGTTCGGCAGTTAGAAGAATTTAGAAACAATCTCAACTTGTGCAAGTTGTGATTGAGGAGGAGTGTTAAAGATAGAAGTTGTATATCTGCTGAACATGTATTCTCCTATAGATAGAATTGATTTAAGTATAGATAGAATCTTTTCTGTTATATCTAATCAGGTTGATCGTAATTGATCGGATCTTGTACTTGCCATAGCAGAGGCTCTCGTATCTTGTACATGCCATAGCAGAGGCTCTCGTATCTTGTACATGCCATAGCAGAGGCTCTCGTATCTTGTACATGCCATAGCAGAGGCTATTTCTGCTCTCTATAAATAGACGTACGGCCCTGAGAAAGGGTTCAACGCTTCCTATTTTCCTTTCACAAGCAACCGCAGCAACCTAGAAAGAGCACTCCTACATAGTTAATAAATCGAACAGCAGCTCCAGAGCCTGCGAAGACTAGTTAAGTACGTACACTTGTACGGCAAACAACAAATCAAGTGTCAGTTCCCTATCCCAAATAACATGCACAGCTAGTATTGTAAGTTTGTAACCTTTCCTTCCGATAAATCGTCAGTGCAGACCTGCAGTCCATTGTTTAAGTTCTAGGCTTCTAGCATGGTCTGCTTTACTGTTCGAATCACCTGCTGCCTTTTTTTCAGATATGAATTGAGCTGCTCGATCCCCCCGATGAGCCGCATGTGATCAGAATCATAGGGTTGGAGCTGGAATTATTCTTTGGTGACACCTAATCACAGTGTAGAATTAGATAGATAATGCTTGTATTATATTACCACTTGTGCAATTTTTAGTTGCTGTATCTAGATCTACTAGTACCCCTGATCTCCCTGCTTTAGTGTGGTTGCAAGTTGCAACAGCTAGATTATAGGGCTTCAGTTTCTGGCCTTCAAAGTGGCAATTGAGTTTTCTTATTTTTAATTCTGTTTTTGGCCATGCGCAAAATATATCAAGGTTGAACAACTCTGATAATAGCCTAAACTCTCAACCAGGGAAAAAAATCAGTGGAACAGAGACTTCTGTTCCATTTTGATGGGACGTCTGATTGTTTAGGAGTATCAATTCGAATGACGATGATAGACTTTGTATTGTGCGCTGTTGTCTTCTCCGGAAAATGATGTTATTGTAATTTTGCTGGATTCCTGCCTGAATTTGAGTGGCTAGCTTATCCATAGTATTTCTTAAACCTTGTAGGTTTGATTGGAACCATCAATATACTGGCTCAATGTTTAGTGAAAGTAGAGATAGCAACAGGTCTGTATCCGGTGAGTATCATCACCCCGTATCCGTACCCGTATTAGTAAAATTCACCTACTACAATACCTATACCCGCGCACGGGTACAAAATTTACACGTACATGTACCTATGCGTGTAACAAAGACCCGACGGGTAACCTACACCTGCACCGCATTATGGACAGATGCCCCTGCAGACTGCAACAGCATATCTTATAAGACAATTCAATGAAAATATAATGGATATTCGTATTAAAAATTAAATATTATACTAGAGTGCACAGTTGGACCTTAGGTAGCACATCTTATAAGGCAGTTCGGGTTTAGAGATTTTGATGGGCTGATCGGCTAGGCTGCACAGTTGGGCTAGATCGCTACTGTACTAGACCCACGGGTGAACGGACATTGGTAATAGTAGAATGGATCCGTACCCGCTCTACCCGCTGGTTAGTAACTTTTGGTCATTAATAGACCTACGGCCTATGAGTATAAAAAATGGTTCATATCCGGCCTCTAAGTACCTATCGGGTTTTGGATTTCAGTCTCCATTACCATCTCTAAGTGAAAGAAAACAAAAGGTAGTATATACTCCTACATGAAAACGAATGAGTTGGCAAGAGAAGAACTGATGAAAATAAATGCTTAGCTTAGAAGGTAGGGTAAATGGATCGCTTGGAAGAACGCAATTTATCATTCAGTCAACTCTTAACTAGCGCAGCTACCTTATAAAGTTATATGCCATCTAATAAATTTCTGGCCGAAGCTTCCATTGCTGATCTGATATGTGGCTGCAGAGGTACACGTGCAACAGGTCATATAATTCTCTCGATTTTATATACAAACTGAAAAAAAATGTAGATGAAAAGAGCAAACAATGCATGACTCTTCTCTGAAGTTTAATACTACTATTTGGGTAGTTGGGAGAATTGGAATGATCGTATTAGAAGAAATGAAGAGAAATTATGCTAGAGTCTAGAGATGACCTACCAAATAATTGTCACACGGAGCAGAAACAAGCAATTAACTTTTTTTTTTTTTTGAGAGAGAGAGAGAGTTGAAACTTATCATTGAACCGTCTCATAGATCTTGGCTACCGAGCTATTACATGATGCAAAGAAAAAGGTGCTAGTGACTTCCTTGAGAAATATGACACGGTTGACGCTTGGGTATTCCATACAGAGTACAGCCAAATAACATACTTAACCCACTAAGAAATGTTTTACTGAAATGTTGTATTATGCTCGGGATACGAATCTCGTTTTGAAATAAATCTTAGAGGTGTTTGAAATCCGAAATGTCGGCGAGATTTTGGAAATTCAAATAAAATCCGAACAAAATCTAAATTTCAAATCCATTTTTTTTCTACCTGGAAATCCAAAATTTTGGCTGAAATCACTGATATTTCGGCCGAAATTTCCGAGATTTTGGTACATTTTGAACCGACCAAAAAATGGTCAAAACACATCAAAAAAATTTAAAATTCTTTGTGAATGGTCTTCAACCTAAATCCAATCATATCCGGCCAAAACAAATAAAAATCCAGTAAAAAATATTGAGATTTTGACCGAAATCGCCGAGATCTCGCCGAAATTTGTATATACACTGTAGCATTTTGATTTTTTTATTTATTTTTTTTACCCGGCTAAGATTTTGAATCTCGAAGGGGTCCGAAATCCGAAATATCGATCTGGATTTTAGAAATCTCACCGAAATTTGAATCCTTGATTATGCTTCACAAAAAGTAACTGAAATGTGCATATTCGGGTGGCGCTCGCTCTGGACAGAAAGTGCCTAACTAAGGAATTGTGCGGGGAATGTGGTTATCCCTTTGGGGGCTCGCTGTGCTCGGTCCACCGTGGGGATCAAAGTTACTGTCCATTCTCGGAGTGCGGCATATGTTCGGGTGATGTGGGATGTCGCTCCTATCGAAAAGTGCCTAACTGAGGAACCGCGCAGAAAATAGCATCCACGTGTGGTTGGCTGCCACCCCTCGTCTCATGGGGTGCCTGGTCACGGCTTACATTGATCGGTGCAGGACATCGCTATGGTTGAAAAGTGCCTAACAGAGGAATCGTGTGGGGAGAATGTGGCGTGCTCGATCACAGCAGGGTACAAAGTTACAAACTATTCCTAAAGCACGATGCATGTTTGGGAGGCATGGGACATCGCCCCAAGCGAAAAGTGCCTAACGGTGGAATTGTACCCACGTGGAGTCAGCTGCCACTGGGGATGGCAACGGAGATGTTCCCCAGTGGGGAATGGTGGAACGTCTCTATCCTCGAGAGAAGGAAAATCCTATTTTTCTTGGCCCCGGCATCAAAGGCCACTTCGCCCTGTTTCCCATCCCCGTGGGGTATCAGGTCACTATGGAAGCCATACCCGATACCTTCCAAGCCGGCGCCAGACACCCCCCACACCACCACCACCAAGGCACCACTGATGGCCGGAAACACCCCATCCCCAAATCAACAACTAAATAGAGAGCTTACCTAGGCTTGGGGCACTGTTGTGGAGAGCTAAAGGGGAGGGGCACCGTGGAGAAGAGCGGCAGCCGGTGGTGTAGTGGCTTCTCGTCGGTGGGCGTGGGTGCGTGGCGTGGCGGAGAAGCTTAGCGTGTCGGCGCGTTAGGCCACGCGACGAGGAGGATGTGAAGAGGTGGAGGAGGAGGCGACGGGGCGAGGGCGCAAGGCGGAGGCGACAGGGGCAAGGCAAAGTAGCGGAGGCGACGCAAGTGAGGTGGAGGAGGGAAGGAGGTGGAGGCGAGGCGGAGCAGTGGAGGCGACATGGGCGAGGCAAAGGGATTGGGATTTGGGGGGCGACTGGTGAGGGAGGCTTAGCGACGGGATAAAGCATAGGAAAGTGGGGCAGCGAAAAACTCTTCTATCTCTATCCCTTAATAGAGGAATTCCCCAGCGAAGAACGGGGAATGAGTCATTGCCATCCCTAGCTGCTACCAAGCGTCTCTCTGTAGGAGTTCAAAGTTATGGCCCATTTTTCAGAGCGCAGCACACGTCTGGACGACGCGAGACAACAAGGGTTCAGCATAAGTTTGTTTGGTTCGACTAGGGAATGAAATCTCGCCGAGATTTCACGAAATTCTGGATCTCGGACCCCTCCGAATTTCATAATCCCGGTGAAATTAAGAAAATCCAAGAAAAATTCAAAGTGCCACAGTAACCTAAAATCTTGGCATCTTTGACCAAAATCTCGGTAAATTTGACCGAGATTTGAACAAAACTTGACCGAATTTTGGTCGGATTGGATTCTTCATGTCGTTTTCCGTGTGGGACAGTCGGTAGATCATAATTCTAGCGAAATTAAAAAACCCTAAAAAAATTCAAAGGGCGACATCACCTAAAATTTCGCTGAGATATCGGCATTTTGAACTGAAATCTCGGAAATTTTGGTTAAAAAATTACCGGATTCAAATTTTTCTGCTTGTATTTTTTTTTGGATTTTGTCCGAAAAAAACGAGATTTTACCAAAATTTTGGATTTCAGAGGGCGCCGAAATGAAACCCTAAAACAAAATTTGAAACCTTGGACACGTCAAAGTTATTGTAGAACCATCCGGGAATAACATGTTCTGGATTCAGAACAAATCAAGCCTCAATATCTAATGCTTCTTGAAATGTCTCGATTTCTGTGCCTGTATAGTACTACAACCAACACTGTCATAGCTTTCGGCTTTCATTGCCGGAAACAACCATATCCCCAGCAGTTGGGGCGTTACAAAATATAGGTCGGCCAAAGTACGTGCTAAAACATGGCAGACACGTACGTGTCATGTACTTGCATAAAAGTTGAGAATTATATATGCCGTTTGTTGTTAAGTATGCAAAATCTCTACTTGCCAGGGATTGCTCGATATGCTCGGTTGTGGGAGACATGTTTCAAAGCCGACCGCCGTCTAACCAGATATCCACAGCTGATTATCTTACGCTGCAGGCTAACAGTTCATTTGCCACGACGTGTAGCGTTAGGCATGTCTCAGTATTTTGCAACTACTCCAGTTGATCAAGAAAGAAACGACGCTGTTACAATCAGTTGGTAACTTGTTTTTTTTTTTTCTGGACAAGTTTTTTCTGCCTTTCTTTGTTACAGTAGTTAACATAACCTTCAGCTAATTTTTCTAGAAGCTCATGTGCTTGCCACCTTTGCGTCCTGGCGCCCTTACCATTCTAGGTTTTTTTTTTTTTTCGCTTCAGAAATCAGAAATGATGTGCATGTGAATTGTGATTCTTCGTACCGTTTTGAGTTGTCACCGAGGATGAGCATTGGCAATGGCAGACTTGTGTTGTCTCTTATGCAACAACGAAAGGGTCAGTACGTTTTCGAAAGAGTCTCTTGTGTCAGAAAGGTTCCCCTCTTGGCATTACTTGAGTTCAAGAAACATAAAACTAAATTGAGTAAATGATCTTCTAGTTCTTCAGCCTTCACTAGAACAGCCTGACGTGTCTGATGATTCTATGTCATAACGAATCAAGGAAGAGGAGATCTCCACTACTCAAAAAGTTTCTAGAGGCTCTCCACTACTCAATAGTTTCTACACTCATCAGAATCACTTGACTATTAGTACTACTGATAATCAAGAAGCCGAAAACATAGCAGCTAGGCTACAATTGTTCCACTATCTTTTGAACTTTTGGTAGGATATGTTTCCCACTCTGCCTAGCTCCTTGCAATTGAAACAACATACTATGGAAGAGGCCAAACTGCACAATAGGTAGGCTCCCTGATTTGGTTGGACATGATTTGCTCACACAGCTAGCCCCACTATTACAATTCCCAAGTGAAATGCAAAAGTTGTAAAGCTACCACATGTACTTGCCAGCATGTTAGCCCACCAATGCAAAGGCCTAAAGTGGGAGAGATTTCTCATTTTTGTATGGGTGGTTCGGTCGGCCATTACATTGCAAGCCACCCAACCTAGGGGGTAAAGGAGTCGCTTAGTATTTGCGCGTCATTTGAATAATGGTTCCTGGCCATGTAAAGGGGGGACACGAATGGTAAAGGTGTTGATTAGGGCACAATTTTTGTTTTTGATCTCTCCCTCTGATGTATGGTGCGCCATTGTCATCTTTTGGATTGCGAGGATTAGATTTGAGGGGCTAGCTAGCCCGTGGTCCTTGCCTTTTTGGCACCAAAAAATGATGGTGGTGATTGCTGATTAGTGCCACTAACCAGCATATTTTAAGCTAAAAGCAGAGGGGCCCTTCTGACCATTCGGAGTCACTGATGCACGCCAAAGAACAAAAGCCACGTGTTGCCCTTACGCCAGGAGTAGAGCTGTTAAATACTGGGACCTCTGTTTCAGGAAGGCATCGCAGGTTAACGTTTCCTAGGTATGTTTAGCGGCGTTGTTTTATAATAATGCAGTGGGTGTCGTCTTTGGCCGCGATTTGTTAGGTAAGGGTAAAATGCTAGTACTGCATCTCTGGTCAAGCAGTCATGCTCGAGCCAACTCTCTACTCTGATTACTGCCACAAGCGAGTTCGATGGTACGTCATCGAGTTGCACGGCTCCGTAGAGTGGAGCAGCGAATGGTCCAGTGGGCACCGGTGCGAGTCGCCTCGAACAAACGCGGACGTGCCGTGCCGTGCCGCCCCGCCGCGCCGCCGGCCGGGTGGGCAGGAACGGAGCGCGGCGCGCGTGCAGAGGCACGCAGTGGAGGACCGCGCGCGCTAGCTAGCTAGCTCGCTCCGCTTTGCGCCAAAGGCGACCGGCGCTCGGCGCGGCCCGAGGAAGTCGGCACGCGCGCGCGCGCGCTGCGACGCCGTGGCACCGCCGCGGCATCGGAACGGGCGCACGGCACGCACGCGCGCGCCCGCAGGCCGCCTCGAACGAAGCGGCGAGCGATATGCGCCGCGCGTGGTGGGATGGGCACGGCAGCCGAGGGCCCGAGCGCGCGGCTCCGCGGATCAAATCGACCGATGCTGTCGTGTGGGAGACCGGAAGAGGGCAGCCGCGCGGATCCGCCGGAACCGGCTAGGCTGGCGGAGATCATGTGTAGGACGCCCCCGCTCGGCACGGCTGCACGATGCGTCCGGCCTCGGCCCGTTTAACCATCGGATATCTGGGCTTGACCAGAACGGCGCCACGCGGGTAGTGGAGTACTGTACTACAGTAGACGGCAGGCCAGTGGCACCAGCTGTAAACAGGCCGAATTCGAGCAGGCTTGAGGCTTCTAGGTTCGAACTAGATAAAGCTCGAGTTGAGATCTGAGCCTTGATCTAGGCTTGAGCTCAACTCGATCCAAGCTTGAGTTCGGTTCGAGTAAACTCGGTAAACATGATAAACTCGAATAAGTCCGGTAGACTCGCGTAAGCACAGTAAAAAAACTCGAGTAAACTCGGTTCACAAAAACTCGATCTAAGCTCGAGTAGACTCGCGAGGTATTCGGACTCGGTTCGATAAAGCTCAAGTCGGGACTGAACCAGACTTCTCGAGCTTTTTTATTTTATTTTTTTACGGCCGTCACCGCTAGGGGCAAAGTGGGCGGTTTGTCCCAGATTTCTCGTCGTTTATTCGGCCGTGGGCTGAGCGAGCGCCTGAGAAGAGAACGGTGGCTGGTGGGCTATGTTCCAGACTTTCAAGTGGTCCCAAGCTGCCAGATGAGCTGGGCTCTCCGCCCGGCGTGACGGGCACGTCGGCCCAAACTGTGGGCTGCCCAGGCCCCAAACTAGTATGCCACAGCCAATCTTTCTACCTCCAATGTTGGCTGCCGCCTGGTATTTTCGCATGGAAAGAAAAACAGAACACCCGGTTTTGTCACGAGATCGCAAGCTTATTTCTTTGACAAGTACTGCCGCATGCAGTCTACGCTGTTCCAAGCAGTATCTGGGCCCTTCCAATCAGTCTATCTTGTCAAGAGTTGCATTGCATCAAGCCACTAACCCCTAACATGAGCAAATGCCCTGACACAAACTATAACCTCAGGCAGGACAGAAAAGCAGCTCGATTGAATGGCGAGGGCAACGGAAGGCTGTCAAGCAACAGTAAAATCCATTGAACCTGTCTTTCTAGGCTGCCCAAAAGGCGTCCTCTGAGTCCCAATCATGAACTGAAGGCCTGGTTCTGGCATCGATCTTTTTCTTGGTCGATGGGAGCCTTTGATAAAAGATAAAGAGGGAGAAAAGCGGGCGTTGGGTGTACTTTTCTTATATTTCATTGCCTGTTATCGTTGTCCTGAAAATTCCTACCAGTAACATACTCCCTCTATCCCACAAAGAGTGTATTTCTAGTGTTTAAAATTTGTCCCACAATGAGTGCATCTTTAGTCCGTAAGGTCCAGTTATAAGTGTATGTATGCTCATTTAAGTGCCCGTGGAAACCGAAGCACCAGCATACTTATGTATGGAGTAATGAGGGTCACATTAGTCATTTACCTTGCATATTAATCTGTCTTAAAAAACTTAAAAATGTACTCTTTGTGAGACGGAGGGAGTAGTGTTCCTGTAGAGGTGTTATCCTGCCGAGAACGAAACGTGTCAACCTATGTTTCAGCACTTCAATAAAGTCGACGATAGGCAAATCTGAAGAAAGTTAATGAAGCGTTGATAGGAAACAATGATAAACAGAAATGTAACTTCAAAATAGGAGACATATGTAACTCACAGACTAATTAATGCATTCGTACAAAATAATAATGATTAAAGTTGAATTACAAGGTCTACTCCTAAGGTGCAGAAAAACTAGATATAAAAAGGTAGCAAAGATTGGCGTGTATGCTTTTCTCCCCCCTAAACTGATATAGAGTATTTATATTCTCAAATAGTTGATCCAATATTGAACTGTGCTACAGTCTCCTTCGTATAATGCTCTCGAAGTCTCCATCAATATACCCCTGCCCCTACGAGGATCGATCATTCGAGATGTTTCTCGTGAACCCTTAAACGGAACCTCAGATCCATCAAAAGGAACACAGTTTTGTCCATCGCCACCTTTTGTTGCTTATTAGAGACGGATGTTTTTAAACCGAAGTTAAATTATAGAATCGAATCGAATCGAATCGAACAGATTTATCTTGTATTGTAATGACCTATGAATATTGTGTGGGTTTATCTTTACTCTGTGTTGCGATATGAAAAGAATAAAATCTAATGTACATAGTGTTTATTCATATTTCGGTTAACCGAAAAACCAAATTAACCGAATCGAAATATTTTGGCTCGGTTCGGTTTTTTATTTTGGTTAGAGAAATTGGGTAGCCAGTTTTTAAAAACCAGACTATTTTAAAACCAAAAAACTCAAACGATTAAATCGAAAAAAACAAATACTCACCCCTATTGTTTATACTCCCATCCTACTACGGTTTATGCTTGCGAAATGCGATCGGGCAGAGCCCAAGAGAAGCCGAAGCCGAAAGAGCCCTGTGTGACAGCGTCCCCTTCCAACCTAGGCCACGTGGCATCCACAATGACAAATTGGCACCTCGAGTCACTAGAAGATAGGATTTTGTTGACACCTAAATTTGGCACGTAGCCGATTTGGAAAAAAAAAACTAATTTGGTATAGTTGGTTTGTCAAAAAATGTATCGGATTGAAGAGTTATAAGCAGATACGATTTTATCCGATGGTAACCGATGATGGGAAATATCAGAGAAAGTTGAAGCTGATACGGATAAATTTTAACAGGAACCTTGAGGGGTACGATGAGGCATGGTGCTATAAAAAAGATGGTAGACAACGTCGGTAGGGATCAACAATACACACATCAACCAATACGTTCTACTTTTATTTTTCGTCAATTAGGAGTAGTTTTTAGTCTTGTAAGCTTTCCTCTTTAATTCGTCTTGATTAATAAAGTTGCATATCGCCGATTTTGATCATTATCGACTTATGTTAATTCATGTATGCTTTTTTTCGATTTTGTTGTGCATCACCTTCTTCAGAAAAAATAGACTTTACCCTTGTCTAATCAACTCAGTTGGGTTGATTAGATCTATCGATTATTTTGCTCAAGTCGGCTTAAACGAGTCAAGTAGATCTGACACTTATCAAGCGTTACTTTGGCTGATTAACAGATTTGTTTACATACTATTTTCTTGCTGATTGCAGGATCAAATCGGCTGGCACACCTGCACCCAAGAATTAAACCCGATGTTTGCGTGTGTTGGTTGCAATCAACCCACCGCCAAGTTTTTAGCGCCAACAAATTTGATATGACATAGATAGAATCCTCTTTCAAGTATGAAAGGATTCTATCTATTGGTGAATGAATCTAAATCTATTTATAATTGGTTTTACTATATATTGGGCACCCCCTTGTACAGAAAAATTAATCTAATAAAGAGAGAACAATTTGCCTCCCTACTTTATGTGTTCTCCCTGTTTGTTATTGCTATTCTATTAATGCGTTGTGGTTGATAAAGAACACGCGATATTAACCCATTATCAGCATAAAAGCTATCAAGAACGGTGTACGCGGTGATCTTCTTGCTCAACGTGAAGAGCAAGAAGACGAGGCTACTGGCGCTCGACATCGTGTCGGCCTTCTTGATGGTGTTCGAGGTCAGGGCGCTCGCCCGAATGCTCACCCCATTTACGGAGTTATGGCCTTGGATGGTCATCAAGACCATCACTGTTGTGTGCCGGACGGTGAGCAGTAAGTGGCATTACTACGACACACAAGTGTGAGACTAGCGTGAAGGACTTCAGAGTTTAACAGAGAGCTGTATTCCTTTGTGGTGGGACTAGGTGGGAAATAAGGGTCCACATGTAAGCGTCTTAGGTGAGGGTAATGAGGGGTAATGGTGGGTAATTTCGACTGAAGTTCAATAGGCATTGTGGTCTTTTGAAAAAAAAAAGCTGGAAAAAGCTCCTCCAGAGTGGATTGTGGGATTGCTACAATCTGGCCTCTAGATTGTTACAATCCAGATTAAAAGTTGCCTGTTTGTTCACCTTCTAGATTTTAAAAGCTGCTTTCTATAATCCCCAGCTGAAACAAACAGGTCCTATCATGTGAAAATCTAGCAGATTTATTCACTAAATCATTGCCAAAATCTATTTTTTTTTAAAGATGTATTAATGGTATTGGAATGAGGTCACTTAGAAATTTGCAGAGTTCAAGGGAGTAAATCCCTGAACCATGACCCTTTTTGTATAATCATGAAGATCATATTTTTTTATCCTGAAGATTATAAATTGTGCTCCTTTTTACCCTTAGTGAGTTTTTCTGAAGTTTTTCATATGAAGGTTTTTAATGAGGTAACTAGTGTAACATGAAGTGCGAGTGCTATGTACTCTTTTCTCCATCCCTTTTATCCCATTGGATTTTTGGGATGAGTATTTAACGAGACATGTGCATTACACGGTAGTCGCCCAAGGAGGGGTGTTATGATGTAGATTTAATCTCTTTTCAAGTATGGAAGGACTATATCTATTGATGGATGAATTCGAATCTATCTACAATTGGTTTTACTATATATTGGGCACCCCCTTGTACAGAAAAATTAATCTAATAAAGAGAGAACAATTTACCTCCCTACTTTATGTGTTCTCTCTGTTTACTCTTGCTATTCTATTGATGCGTTGTGGACCTGTGGTTGATCAAAAGCGGGCGACATCGTTTTACAACAGGATTAAAAAAAAGTAAATTTCACTTTGTACCATAGTGAATGTAGGGGGGTGTGCGTATGTAGCTCGTCTTTTGTTTTTCTTCTAAGTGAATGCCATAGCTCCTAACCAATTTTAAAAACAAAAAATTAGCCTAACCCATCGAACCCATCCTCCCATCCTTACCGTCACCAAGTTCGTCGAAGCTAGGACTGTTGGAAACATGCACAATATTTTAATTCCAGATTTTATATTGAGGCAAATACTACAGAAAAATAGTGATGCACACAGAAAACCTAATAGCAGGCTACACATTGTACTTCCAAACATGTATACTTCAAGAATACGATCAAGTTGAACGATCGCTAATGACTTACAGTTGGGCTTGATGAAGAACAGGACGATGCGTAGAAGAGGTCGTGGAAGAAGTCGACGTCGAGGAAGCGGCAGAGGCGGTCGCCGATTCTTGCGCCGAAACCTTATTGCCGCCCGTGCGGTGATCTCTGCGGCAATGGTTCGAGATACCGCTCACCCTCCTTCACGATTGCACGCCGGAGGAAGGTGGCGAGGTTCAACGACTCAACACAACGATCTGATTCTCACAGGAGGAAGGAAAGAATGGAATTGAAAAATTCAGTGCTTTGGCCTGGACGTCTCCAAGTCTTATATAGCCTTCAACCAGTAACTGTCTCCATTACTCACTAGTAATCGACAAGATTAAGCACCGTAATCGACCAGAATTTAAACAAGCTTAATGCACTGGTAACTGCTAATTCAAACAAAATAATGGTAATTATGCAGTCTCCTGACCAGTATAAAAAGCTAAATAGTTGCATAATTCAGCAAAATAAAAGGTGAATTCATAGTGCCTGGAGACACGCGAATACGCGCGCGTGTGTGTTTAGCCAGTATTCACCCTATGCCATCTCCATGCCAAGTGTCACATTAATCAAGAGGTGGGAAAGACTCTACCTTTTAAATTGACCTTCCTCCACTTGGCTAGGCAATATGGTACTAAATCATACATGCTATGGAATTAAAGGAAATGGGCCATGGGCCAATTTACATGGTGCAAACTCACGGCAAAATTACCTAGTGTAAAATTCTAACATGCGCCAACCCATGGTATTGGTGCGGTGCAAAGTGAAATAGATGACAAAAGGACGTGTAAAGTGAGAAAAAAAATGGCTAAAGATGGTTTAAAGTGCCATTGTGTTAAAAAAAAAAATGTTGCAGTGCTGCCGACTTTCTAGGCCGGTGATGCCCTCCCAAGTGGGACCCCGGGGTGCGTGTGCCGCTGTTCCGTATTCGTGCGTGGCGGTGCGAACTGGGAAAAAAGATCGGCCGCCTCCTTTGGGAGGAAAGGTCGACGCAGATCTGCTTATTTTGGAACACGTCGAATTTTTCTAACCTCATGCGAGGAATGCTTCGCGAGCTAAACCAAAATAGCTAGCTAAAACTTTTTTTTGAAACATGAATGTTACCGTGTGAAGGTCTACTCGTAGTTGTATTTAGCTGTACTACACAACATATAACCTGTTAAACACGTAGAATGGCTATTTAAATAAATAATAAATATGGATTAGTACAATACAAGTACGGCCAGCAACAATACGCCGCCGAGCTGATCCAGTCAGAGGTGAACACTGGCCGGGCCATTTCGGGTCAACAACACGAGGCATGCCCGGCCCGGCCCGGCCCGATCCACGATCCGGCCATAATGGGGCGCTACAGACGTCAACGATTGAGCTGTCATAACAATTCGCAGCCAATGGAAGAAGAAGAAGAAGGAGGTAGCGCAAGCTAATAATACTCCAGAGAAATGCCAAATAGTTTATACAGAAGGAAATTAAATTATATAGAGATTTGATTTGTGGGACAACACACCAACCCCATCTCTTTCTCTTCCTCTTCCTCGTCTCCGCCCCCAACCACCTCTACAACAACATTATCATCACACTGTTCTTGCTTTCCTTCGTGCCTGCTCTGCTCCCATCGTCTCCTTTTTTTTCTCCCTGTTCTTTTCATCTTTAAGAAGCTCGCAAGAACAGCACAGTAACACCCTCACCTTTAATTTTTGAAGGAGAGAGGGGGAGGGGGGGGGGATTTTACTGGAGATTTTTTTTCTCTCGATCTGCTCTCAGAACCTAACGATCTTGGCCGCGCGCACGACGGGGTTATCCCTGGCGATGGCGTCCCTCGCCGCCGACTTGTAGTCGTAGCCGCAGTCGTGCCGGTCCGAGTACCGGTGCGCGCCGCAGAACAGCTCGCCGCACCGGCACCGGTACCCCGTCAGCCCCACCCGCTTCCGGCAGCTGTGGCACCGGTTGACTGACGACCTCGACGCCTTCGCCTCCGCCGGCCCCGCTACTGGCCGGTCAACAGCCAGAGAAACCGGCGCCGCAGGCGCCACGGCCGAGACCGCCGGCCTCGGCTTGTCGACCAGCGGACACACCGCCGGCGGAGAAGAAGAAGGAGGAGGAGGAGGAGGAGACGGCGGAGAGGCGGACGCGGTCGACGAGGAGGCCAAGAAGCAGTTTTGGCACATGTTCTTGGTGGCCGGGTTGCCCGGGAAGCCGCAGCTGTTGGCGCAGAGCGTGATCTCCGGGGCGTGCAGCTCCACCTTCTTGTCCCGCTGCGCCATGAGCTCCGCGACGAGAGCAGATTCGACGCGACGGCCTGGTGTGGATCGAGCAAGGAAAGCAGCTTCGATCCCGAGAGCAGGAGACGAGAGGCGCTAGCTGGGCTTTTGGGCGGATGGGCGGAGGGGGTGGGCGTTTTATCGCGGGGAAGGAGGAGACGGGCGGCGTACGCGTTCTCCCGCGACAGCGACGTTATTTCCAGCGCTGGCCCCGTTGGCGCGGCGTGGAATGGCGGTGTTGCCCCCACCCCGCCCCGCGCGCGGTTGGTTGAGGGTTGGGACGGCACGGGTGGATTTGGAAAAAGAGGGGACTCGCGCGTAGTATGTGCGTACCCGGTAAGATGGTGGGAGCAGGACAGCTTGGGGGCGGTCTCTTTCTTACGAGGAAACGCACAGGCTGTGATGCAAGGGGGTGCGTATTTGCGGTTGGGAACGTCCCGATTGGGATCATCTGCCTTTCCTACTCAAAATGCACGGTGCATTTTGACCTGTATTTTGAGTAGCAAAGGTTAAAAAAAACTTAGGAAAAAAATCAAATTGCTACAGTATTTGAGATTTTCGTACATTTCATTGAAATTTCGGATATTTTGATTGAAATTCATATTTTTAAACTAGATTTTCAAAAAAAAACTGTAGCAATTTGATTTTTTTCAAAGAAAATTTTAGCATTTGCTACTCAAAATGTAAGTCAAAATGCGCTGGATACATCTCTCTCGGGTAGGAATGGATAGACGACTGCTCCATCTTCTTGATGATGAGCTACTTGGTGAGTATATAGGTATATTGTAGCTTAATCGTTGTAAACACCATAAAAGGGTGATTCTTTTTGAGCAATTATTTTTTTTCATCAAAATCCATATGAAAAAAGAAACAGGAAGTGAATTATTTGTTTTACTCTATAGCCGAGTCCTTTATTCTAGAGGAGTGTGTAGTGAAATTTCCTATAGGATTTGGATTTCATGTATTTCTTCTATGATCCAAAGAGGTCCTATGATTTGTCCTAGGTTTGGCACAAATATTTATTGTAAGGAAGACGGGTTCATTGTTGATCGTTTGGTGTTGACAAGTACATGAAGAATGGTTCGTTTGAGTATGTAGTTCGCATGCTCGTAATATGTAGTTCACTGTCAAATTCCAATTCAACAAAATGCCCCATTAAAATTACGTCAACAAAAATGGTTGTATGACCGTCGACGATCCTCCAAAAAAGGTCAAACACCGTGTATAGTCGTAGTAACTCGTGAAGAATCAACGGAGAACAGAGACTACGACCGGGTACACGTACACCACGGCAACTTTGTGCCCCGAAAGGGGAAAAAACCAACTGGTATCCGGACTCCGGAGAGGCAGAAAGGTCAAACGGAGATCCAGCAGAGGAAAAAAAAATTAAAAAATAATATTTTTAATAAAAAATTACAAAAATAATATGACTGTTAAAAAATAATAAAATACTCTTATGTAGCTATTAAAAGTAGCGGCATACTGCCCGCAACCATTTGAAAGAGCTCTTGGCCAATGTCAACATCTTTGTCGTCATTTGGATTGGTGACAAGCAAAAAAAAAAGAGAGGGGAAGAGAAAGAAAGAGAGGGGAAAAAAATACACCGAAAATAGGATAGCACGGCCTAGGTTTTTAAAAAATGCAGAAATAACAAAAATTCGATCAGGATGGAGGTTTGTTGAGTAGAAAATAACAAAATGTACAAAAATTAATAAGAAAAAATTCATAGAAGTGACGTTTAATGTTAGTGGAAACGGAATGAAGGCAGAGAGTACATGATATTTTTTGAATTTTTGGTTCAATGATGTATAGAAAAAATAGGGAATTTGAATCAACAGTTTTTGAATTTGTTTGGTTCAGTGATGTACTGTAAAATTGTGAAATTTTAATTGTTAGTTTTATTTTGTTTTTGTTGAGTGTTATACTCCGAAATTATGGAATTATAATTAAATCGATATACATGTGATAAACATAAAGATGCACAAAGGTCATACAAAATGATAGAAGATAGATGACGCATATAGAACCGTTGCATTGCATGACAAATAAAACAAGTAAACATACGTAACGCATACAGTTCGGTTTGTTGCCTATGTTAGCCCTCATACTTGTACAATACAAATGGAGACAAAGACGAACGATGAACGAGAAGTACAATTATGATACATGAGCGCCTTTAAAAATTGTAAAGAAGTCATGCAATGCAACGGTTCCATATGCGCCATTGGTGACTCGGTTCGGGCGCATCAGTGAGCTACGGCGGACCAAGGACGACACATGGCGACTGCTGGTGGGGGTCCATCAACCGCTCCTAGATAATGGCGTCATCAAAGTGGAATGAGTCGCCGGAGTTGGTCGTGTTTTGGTTATCAATGGCTCCTGACAAATATTTCACGTGAGTACACCACACAATGCAAAGAACGTAATTAACGAAGGGATACCTATATTTATGCGACAAATGGTGCAGAACGGTGCCAACTGGAGCCCCTTAGCACGTTGGGAGGAGGGGTGGTCTGCGTGTGCGCCGTCCCTGGTGTGGTGTGTGGCGTGTGTCATCCACGTACATCGTAGGAACAATCGTGGACATGTACCACGTCGTCGTCCCTAGGCCTCCTGCAGGACGTAATCTGCAGGATGCGAGTGGTTTTCTGTTTAGCACGCTGCAGTGCCCCTCGCAGGTAGTCCATGGTGACCTCTAACCTGTCCCCCCGAACGACTCTGATCATCAGTGAGGCTAGCTCTTCCGAAGCCTCCCTGGCAAGGTCGCTCTGCATACACATTCAAAAGCCAGTTAGTTATTGCAATTGTATTAACGCAACATTTACATGAATGTAAAAAGAAGTACTAACCGATCGATGAAAAGTAGAGTCCGGCTGCGAAGGGTAGGTGTCCGCCGTGAAGGGAACGTACCTCGGAGGTGAGTCGACGACACGTACAACTCGAACATGTGTGCGTGAGCTGAACCGCCGGATGTACTCATCGTACATGCCGTGGTCGTAAGGGGTAGCCTCCTCGTGCACATCCGACAATACCTGCACGCCACTGCTGAGCATGAGGCAACATGCATGCCACCCAACTCGCAGTACTAATGAAGCCCTTGCGTATCTGTCTGTATAAAGGGATTCACAACATAACTTCATTAATAAAGATATCCAAAAGAGTGATACAATTAAAAGTGATGTAAAATAAAACTAACGTGTGGACGCTCGGCGGGACGACATCAACAGTAGGGACAAGGAATGCCTGCCGAAGACCAAACTGCCTCATGACACGGTGGACGTCGTAGGTCTCCACGAACACGTCGAAAACCAGGTGACGTCGTATCAGCCAGAAGGCGGCATCACTGGTGTACTACAGCGAGAGGCCCTGAGGTGCTCATGCGCCAACTAGCTCTAGGAGGTATGGGTGCTAGATGATGTGATCATTCGTCAGCTGGTCAAACACCACTATGTACTCGGGGTACGAAGCGTGTGGCGTAACTGGGGTGAATTGGCTGCATAAAAGCGAAATAGACGCCCGTTAGTATGAAACATGGAAAATCATTATACAAGTAATGATAAAAGGTGATTTTACTAACCCGTTGGTGACATCACAACGTCCCCATGGTAGGACAGTCAACGTCATCCCTAGGGCCCTGTAGAAGCCTCCACCGTAAATTGCCAAGTCCATCTGCGACCATTCGATCTGGAACCTCTCGAACGACCACAACTAAAGCAGTAAAGGACACCTGACGAGAATAGAGGAGTCTGTCAAGCGACGACACCCGTCGCAAAGGGTCCAGTAGGTGGCAGCGAGTACAGCAGGTCCCCAAGCCAATTGCGGGAGCTCCTCCAGGTCAGCGTCCGTGATCGTCCACACGAACTGGATCATGTGCTTGTCGACACTATCTCCATGGGATGAGCAGAACAAGACGCAGCCAAACAGCCAGAGCAGGTACGCCTCAAAGTGGTGGTTGATGACGTACTCCCCAGTCTCCCCTGCACCGTCCGCCATCCTCTTAGGCTACAAAGGGTAATGCTCATGTCGAGAACTACAAAGGAAAACGAAATAGAAAAGGAGACAAATTAAACCATACTTACGTAGAACTGCATTAGCCACTTTTTGCGTCGGACCGCGCGCAAAAGTGAAAGGTGTGTACCATGCCTCCTCGGGTAGCACTCCCACGAAATTGGTCTAGGAGCTCCGTCCACTACTACGAGTGGATGTCGTCATGCATCATTGCATCCCCAGAGCAAGGTAGGCCTAGCAGGTAACTGACGTCCTCCAGTATCGGTGCCATCTCATTGCATGGTACGTGAAACGTGTGCGTCTTCGATCGCCAAAGGTCCAACAGAGCGATCAGTAAGCTCTAGTCGTAAGGGAACCTCCTGAAGGCACCCTTCTGTCCTGTGTGTTGGTGGCTGTCGCCTCCACCATCCTGGCTAAATGAAGTAACCCCGTCGCTCTCAGCCTGCAGGAAATAATGTAAGTACGATCGTTGTATACATACAAGACATCGTAACGCAAGTATGAGAATGGTGCACTAATCTCGGAATCCATCGTAAATCAATTTGCCATGCTCTCATGGAGGTGTGCAAGTGTAGGGCTTTAAGCTCGAACGTTGGCTCCCCGTTCGATGACGGCAAGGTGGCTAACCGACTCCGGTGAGTCACATCCAGGGATAGAAATCTCGGTCGAGATTTCGGATTTCGGACCCCCCCCCCGAGATCCTAGATCCCGGTTGGGTAAAAAAAAATTTAATTTGGTACAGTAACTACTAAAATCTCACCAAAATCTCGGGCATCTTGGGCGAAATCTCGGGTTTTTGGACCGGATTTTTGTTTTTGAGCATTGCATTTGATTTGATTTATGGTCAGGATCATCCACAAAAAATTTAAATTTTTTTGATGAGTTTTGACCATTTTTCAGTCGGTTCAAATTGTGCCAAAATCTCGAAAACCTCGTCGAAATCTCAGGCATCTCAGACGAATTTTCGGAATTACTGGTAGAAAAAAACAGGATTTCAAATTTGAATTTTGGATTTCGACTGGATTTGGTTTGACGCCGTCTGGCCAGGCCCGAGATAAAACCCGAAAACGAAATTTGAATCCTTGGTCACATCTATCACTGGGTCAAGCAACTCATATTGCTTGACGTCCACAATACCTGCAATTCAATAGTTCAATGTTAGGACAACTTCGAATATACAAACAAAAAAACAACAATTACAAATAGAATTTGAATGCAATAAGTACAGATAAAATTTGAATACGATAATTAGATATACAAATTAAACGTAATAATTACATATACAAAGTCCATACATTCGTTACATAGATGAATTCGATACACTAATTTGACATGCGACTAAAGCACAATAATTTCATATGCAAAGTCGATACAACAATTTCACGGGCCTCTAATTAATTACTTACAAATTTAATTAATCTGGTCGCCAAGTTATGTATGTAAAAAAACTATTACTACTCTACACATCTAATTAATTTGATCGCTAAATCGTGTATTTAAAAAATTATTACTATTCTACATAGATAACTACTTACAAACCTAATTAATGTGATCGCTAAGTCGTCTATCTAAAAAATTATTGTATTCTACACAGTTAACTACTTACAAATCTAATTCATTTGGTCATTAAGTCGTGTATCTAAAAAAATTATTACTATTCTACACAGCTAACTACTTAGAAACCTAATTAATCTGATCGCTAAATCGTGTATCTAAAAAATTATTGCTATTCTACATAGCTAACTACTTGCAAACATAATTAATATAGTCATTAAATCATGTATCTAAACAATATTGTTATTCTACACACCTAACTACTTACAAATCTAATTAATCCGATCGCTAAATCGTGTATCTAAAAAATTATTACTATTGTACGTAGCCTAATTAATCTGGTTGTTAAGTCGTCTATCTAAATAATAATTGCTACTCTACATAGCTAATTATTTAAAACCTAACTAATCTACTCACTAAATCATATTTTTAAATTTTAATTGAAATAAAAAATTATCTACAAAATCGTGACGCTTCCTTCCTCCTCCCTCCTCCCTTCTTCTTCTTCTTCTTCTTCTTCTTCCTCTCATCCTTTCTTTGTTTGCTCGCTCGCTTAGCTCGCTTAGCTCGGTGAATGATGTTTTGGCCAGAGTGCTGCGGCGGCCGAGCCTATATATGCGACAGAGAGGCTAGTTGTTGCGTAAAACTCCCCTGTTGCTATTTAAAATGGTGACAAAGAGCCCGTCACCATTTTAAATAGCTACAGAGGGGTAATTTTGTTATTTTTTAATGGATGTATTATTTTTATCAATTTTCATTAAAAATATTATTTTTTAAAAAAAATCCCCGGCAGAGAACATAGATGCCAAGTCATGTATACGTTCCCTGTGATTGGTGCCCCCGGACCTGGGCAAGTAGCCGCCCAAAGCTGACCGACCCGGCCGCGCACCGGCAACCAAGTGAACCAACCATTGGTGACTCGGTTCGAGCGCATCGATGAGCTGCGGCGGACCAAGGACGACACATGGCGACTGCTGGTGGGGGTCCGTCAACTGCTCCTAGATAATGGCGTCATCAAAGTGGAATGAGTCGCCGGAGTTGGTCGTGTTTTGGTTATCAACGGCTCCTGACAAATATTTCACGTGAGTACACCACATAATGCAAAGAATGTAATAAACAAAGGAAGACCACAAAGGTGTACCTATATTTATGTCGACAAATGGTGCAGAACGGTGCTAACTAGAGCCCCCTAGCACGTTGGGAGGAGGGGTGGTCTGCGTGTGCGCGTCCCTGGTGCGGTGTGTGGCGTGTGTCATCCACGTACATCGTAGGAACAGTCGTGGACCTGTACTACGTCGTCGTCCCTAGGCCTCATACAGGACGTAAGCTGCACGATGCGAGTCGTCTTCTGGTTAGCACGCTGCAGTGCCCCTCGCAGGTAGTCCATGGTGACCTCCAACCTGTACCCCCGAACAACTCCGATCATCAGTGAGGCTAGCTCCTCCAAAGCCTCCCTGGCTAGGTCGCTCTGCATACGCATTCAAAAGCCAGTTAGTTATTACAATTGTATTAACGCTATATTTACATGAATGTAAAAAGAAGTACTAACCGATCGATGAAAAGTAGAGTACGAATGCGAAGGGTAGGTGTACGCCGTGAAGGGAACGTGCCTCGGAGGTGAGTCGACGACACGTACAACTCGAACGTGTGTGCGTGAGCTAAATCACCGGATGTACTCATCGTACATGCCGTGGTCGTAAGGGGTAGCCTCCTTGTGCACGTTCGCCAATACCTGCGCGCCACTGCTGAGCATGAGGCAACATGCATGCCACCCAACTCGCAGTACTAATAAAGCCCTTGCGTGTCTGTCTGTATAAAGGGATTCGCAACATAACTTCATTAGTAAAGATATACGAAAGAGTGATAAAATTAAAAGTGATGTAAAATAAAACTAACGTGTGGACGGTCGGCGGGACGACATCAACGGTAGGGACAAGGAATGCCTGCCGAAGACCAAATTGCCTCATGACACGGTGGACATCGTAGGTCTCCACGAACACGTCGAAAACCAGGTGACGCCGTATCAGCCAGAAGGCGGCATCACTGGTGTACTACAGCGAGAGGCCCTGAGGTGCTCGCGCGCCAACTAGCTCTAGG
Source organism: Rhipidocladum racemiflorum (assembly GCA_036346355.1). Classification (NCBI taxonomy): domain Eukaryota; kingdom Viridiplantae; phylum Streptophyta; class Magnoliopsida; order Poales; family Poaceae; genus Rhipidocladum; species Rhipidocladum racemiflorum. The sequence continues at coordinate 77,291,629 of CM070583.1, read as the reverse complement.
AGGTATGGGTGCTAGATGATGTGATCATTCGTCAGCTGGTCAAACACCACTACGTACTTGGGGTACGAAGCGTGTGGCGTAACTAGGGTGAATTGGCTGCATAAAAGTGAAATAGGCGCTCGTTAGTATGAAACATGGAAAATCATTATACAATTAATGATAAAAGTGATTTTACTAACTCGTTGGTGACATTACAACGTCCCCATGGTAGGATGGTCAACGGCATCCCTAGGGCCCTGTAGAAGCCTCCACCGTAAAGTGCCAAGTCCATTCGCGACCATTCGATCTGGAACATCTCGAACGACCACAATTAAAGCAGTAAAGGACACCTGACGAGAGCAGAGGAGTCTGCCAAGCGACGACACCCGTCGCAAAGGGCCCAGTAGGTGGCAGCGAGTACAGCAGGTCCCCAAGCCAATTTCGGGAGCTCCTCCAGGTCAGCGTCCGTGATCGTCCACACGAACTGGATCATGTGCTTGTCGACACTGTCTCCATGGGATGAGCAGAACAAGACGCAGCCAAACAACCAGAGCTGGTACGCCTCAATGTGGTGGTTGATGACGTACTCCCCAGTCTCCCCTGCACCGTCCGCCATCCTCTTAGGCTACAAAGGGTAATGCTCAGGTCGAGAACTACAAAAGAAAACGAAATATAAAAGGAGACAAATTAAACCATACTTACGTAGAACTGCATCAACCACTTTTTGCGTCGGACCGCGCGCAGAAGTGAAAGGTGTGTACCATGCCTCCTCGGGTAGCACTCCCACGAAACCAGTCTAGGAGCTCCGTTCGCTACTACGAGTGGATGTCGTCATGCATCATTGCATCCCCGGAGCAAGGTAGGCCTAGCAGGTAACTGACGTCCTCTAGTATCGGTGCCATCTCACTGCATGGTACGTGAAACGTGTGCGTCTCCGACCGCCAGTAGTCCACCAAAGCGGTCAGTAAGCTCTTGTCGTAAGGGAACCTCCTGAAGGCACCCTTCTGTCCTGTGTGTCGGCGGCTGTCGCCTCCACCACCCTGGCTAAAGGAAGTAACCCCGTCGCTCTCAGCCTGTAGGAAAATAATGTAAGTACGATCGTTGCATACATACAAGACATCGTAACGCAAGTATGAGAATAGTGCACTGATCTCGGAATCCATCGCAAATCAATTTGCCATGCTCTCATGGAGGTGTGCAAGTGTAGGGCGCTAAGCTCGAACGTTGGCTCCCCGTTCGATGACAGCAAGGTGGCTAACCGACTCTGGTGAGTCACATCTATCACTGGGTCAAGCAACTCGTATTGCTTGACGTCCGCCATACCTGCAATTCAATAGTTCAATGTTAGGACAACTTCAAATATACAAACAAAAAAACAACCATTACAAATAGAATTTGAATGCAATAAGTACAGATAAAATTTGAATATGATAATTAGACATACAAATTAAACGTAATAATTACATATACAAAGTCCATACATTCATTACATAGATGAATTCGATACACTAATTTGATATGCGATTAAAGCACAATAATTTCATATGCAAAGTCGATACAACAATTTCACGGCCTCTAATTAATTACTTACAAATTTAATTAATCTGGTCGCCAAGTTATGTATGTTAAAAAACTATTTCTACTCTACACAGTTAATTAATTTGATCGCTAAATCTTGTATTTAAAAAATTATTACTATTCTACATAGATAACTACTTACAAACCTAATTAATGTGATCGCTAAGTCGTCTATCTAAAAAATTATTGTATTCTACACAGTTAACTACTTACAAATCTAATTAATCTGGTCATTAAGTCGTCTATCTAAAAAAAATATTACTATTCTACACAGCTAACTACTTAGAAGCCTAATTAATCTGATCGTTAAATCGTGTATCTAAAAAATTATTGCTATTTTACATAGCTAACTACTTGCAAACATAATTAATATAGTCATTAAATCATGTATCCAAACAATATTGTTATTCTACACACCTAACTACTTTCAAATCTAATTAATCTGATCGCTAAATCGTGTATCTAAAAAATTATTACTATTGTACGTAGCCTAATTAATCTGGTCGTTAAGTCGTCTATCTAAATAATAATTGCTACTCTACATAGCTAATTATTTAAAACCTAATTAATCTACTCACTAAATCATATTTTTAAATTTTAATTAAAATAAAAAATTATCTACAAAATCGCGACGCTTCCTTCCTCCTCCTCCTCCCCTCTTCTTCCTTCTTCTCCCCGCTTCTTCTTGTTCCTCCTCCTCTCCTCCTTTCTTTGTTTGCTCGCTCGCTTAGCTCGGTGAATGATGTTTTGGCCAGAGTGCTACGGCGGCCGAGGCTATATATATGACAGAGAGGCCAATCGTTGCGTAAAACTATATATGTGACAGAGAGGCAAATCGTTGCGTAAAACTCCCTTGTCACTATTTAAAATGGTGACAAAGAGCCCGTCACCATTTTAAATAGCTACAGAGGGGTAATTTTGTTATATTTTAACCGATGTATTACTTTTATCAATTTTCATTAAAAGTATTATTTTTTTTAAAAAAAAAATATCCCCGGTAGAGAACATAGATGCCAAGTCATGTATACGTTCCCTGTGATTGGTGCCCCCGGACCCGGGCAAGTAGCCGCCCAAAGCTGACCGACCCGGCCGCGCACCGGCAACCAAGTGAACCAACCAAAAAGCGGGCAGAAAAAGGCAGGAAAGCGAGCGAAAACCCATCGGCCCCGCACGCCGGCCCGCCGCGCGCGTTTGGAGCCGAGCCGTGCGGGCGGTGGGTGGGAGCAGTGGAACGGAGGGCGTCCGTCCATCCGTCCGTCCTCTCCCGCGTTTCGGCCGTCGTCTCGACCCCGTCTTTTCACCGCACGTTCCGCCCCCGGGGCCAAGGCCGCAGGCCGCGCAGTCTCCACTCCCCACCCTCCACTCTGTCGCCGTCCCGCCGCTGAGCTGTCCGGATTAGCACAGCCGTAGTGCCGCAGCTCCCTCCCTCCCTCCCTTCCTTTCCCCCCACCTCTCCCTATCTCTATCTCGTGCATGGGCGGATGGGCCCGTACGACGTTACTGTGCCGCAACTGCCCTGCTATTTACTGTTACAATCCAGCGCGCGGGTAATCCTCGAATTAAAAGAGAGGTCAAGGATCCTAATTCTTACTTCTTCCTCGTATTTTGGAACGGATCCCATTCCCATTCCTATTCCAGCGAGTATGGCTGGCGTACGGTGACCGTTTCTCTGCTGCAGAGAGTGAATTGGCTTTGGAGTCTAATCTACCGGTTAATATTCTCGGATTCAACCCCTCACCAAAAAAAAAACATCTTGGATTCACACCGACCCTATCATCTAGAGAGGTGTATTAAACAAGGAGAAAAAAAATATGCGCATTGCTGATGGAGCAGGGCGGGATACCAAACAATCGCGGCAGGATGGTACTACTACTAGTAGGGAATAGGAGGGGTGCACAATTAAGCGTGCAGCGTGCACGCCCCCGACGGCCGACCTAGAGCACCACCGAATCCTCCATACTCGGCGCGCCCACTCGCGCCAATAATTTCCGTCACGATGAGATGAGAGCCCTCCTAACCGGCGGCCCGGGCCGGCTGGTTTGCGCCTCGCGTCCGCGGTTTTAAATTTTGTTTTAGGGTTTTATTTTGGTGCCTTCCAAAATTCGAAAATCCAGCGAAATCTCGTTGTTTCGGACGAAATACGCACGAAATACAAAAAGAAAATTTTGGATCTGGTAATTTTCGAACCGAAATTTCAGAGATTTCGGTTCAAAATACCGAAATTTCGATCCAAAATGCCGAGATCTCAGCGAAATTTTAGGTACTATCACCCTTCAAATTTTTTTAGGATTTTTTAATTTCATTGGAATTATGATCTACCGACTGTCCTACACGTAAAACGACGTGAAGAATCCAATCCAACCAAAATCCGGTCAAATTCAGTGTGGTGGTGCCTGGCCGGCTGGCGGTCGGGGATTCGGGGCCTCGAGGGGTAGAGTAGAGGTGAAAACGGAACAGAAAGTTTCCGATCGTTCCGAAGAAAAACAGAAACGAAAATCTTTTTTTTTTTAAACGAAACGGAAAAAACCGGTACGAAAAAAGAAACGAAAATTCCGTATAAGTGAAACCGGAAACTAAAAACGAAAACAGGCCAAAAAGAGAAATAGGTTTGGCCAAAAAATGAGAAAGGAAAGTTTATATTTATTTTTGAATTAAAATAATTTTATAAATACAAATAATTTTATATAAAAAATTAAATAGAGTTCAAAAATTTCGAAAAAAATTCTCAAAAATACTTCGGAATATTTTGAACCTAGAAAAATTATTTTCAGCATAATGTTTTTTATTTTTTATAAATAAATTAATTTATAAATCTAAAAATAGCAAAATGGTATTTATAAACTTCAGAAAATCCAAGATAAATTTCAAAAAAATCATAAATGAACATCGAACAATAATATACAACTTTTAGGATGTTAAACTTTTGTAGTTGGTGGAGCAAAAGAATATCTATGATAATTATATGGATGAGGACATGATGGTCTAATATGAGAGACAAATAACGTGCCTTCAGCTGACAAATTTGAGAAAAATTTTCTAGCGATACCAATGAACATAACACTATTCTTGTGTCTACCTTGGAGGTGGAATGGGCTACATTGTTTTTGTGGTCATGTATATCAGGGTCGGTCCTGCCATTTTGGGGGCCTGGGGCGAAAACTTATATGGAGGTTCCATCTAACTCCTCTTTTATATATATATATATATATATATATATATATATATATATATATATATGTATGTATGTATGTATATGTGTGTGTGTGTGGTCTTATAAGCACACATCATAAAAGAAATTAATATTCGATACACAAAAATTACTTCTATAGAACACTTTAAAGTTTATGAAATGACAAATATAAATTGTAATCATAAACACTTACTTGGCACTTGGCATCATCTTAAAAAATTTCTTCTAACATTTTGTGATACAAAGTCATCAATTATACTATTGATATCAATCTCGTCCAATAACTTCTTCTCGATGCATCAAGTCGCCAAATCCTCTTCCTCCACGGCAACTATCGCCAACTCATCATTTGGGTTCGACGAAGCACTTGTATCAGGGCTCTGACTTGTATTACTCTTTAAAAATTTGTCCATAGCTCCTCTCCGTGTTTCTATGAAGTCATCCGCACGTTTTTTTTCTTTTTCTTTTTTCGCCACCTGATGGATAGCTTCTAGATGACATGATAAGTTGATAACGCACGGTGCTGAAAATAATAATAAATGTATCAAAAATTAAATAGTGTAAGACTAATAGGGAAAAGAGATTAGGGAAGATTAATATTCTATACCTCGGATTATGGACGATCATGGCTGTTTGGCCGTTGTGCTGACAAAGACCAGTGCACCACGTCCAGGCGATCGCCCTTTTTTTTTCTCTTTACGCGTCGCCCGACTCGCCACGTCCAAGCGTCGCCTCTCCTGTTTTTCCTTGGATGAAGCCCCTAGGCCCTAGCCGCTAGTCGTCAGGAAGTATTATTTTGGTGGAAACCCTCTTTCCTCAAAAAGACTTCTAGTCGCTCACGTCATGGCGTCCTGCACAACTAGTCCAAAGCATAGGCCGGCACTTTGCTTAATTACTTTGTGGTTTAATTTAGACTGCTGGCAGAGCAGAACACGTACCAAAGTATGAGACAGCACTTTGCTTAATTACTTTGCGGGCCCTTGACTTTGGGGGGCCCGGGGTGGCCGCCCACCCTGCCCCCCCCCCTCAGGGCCGGCCTTGATGTATATTGTGATTCTCTACTATGTTCTTGTGGAATTTTTCGCTTTCGTTTTCGTATCTGTTTTGTTCAGTTCCGCATTCGTTTTCGTCACTATCCGTTTTCGTATCTGTTTCCGGGGTTTTCGATTTCGTTTTCGTTACCGGTAAAAAATGTGAAAACAGAAATGAAACAGTCATTTACCGACCGTTTTCGTACCATTTTCATTCCTAGGGTAGAGCATGGGTCAAGGGAATGCATGTAGGGTTTAGCTGAGACGTCACGTGAGACGGGCTAATGGGCTGCATAGTTGCCAGTTACACTTTGGTAGTTGGATTAAATTGCTAGTGGATTAGACCCGCGGGTAAACAGGTATGAGTAATAGTAGAACAGATTCGTACCGCTCTACCTACTGGGTAGTAACTTTTGCCCATTAATAAACCTGTGGATATAAAAAATTGTTCATATCCGATCCTTAATAGAGTAAATTCCCATCGGGTTTCGGGTCCCCGTTAACATCTCTACGCGCGGGGTCAACGTGCCTGTGCTGCGTGCTTTCTCGGTCAGAAGCGTGCGTGTTGCGTTGGGATTCAGGGTCCGTCTCACGCTATTGTTAGCCTGATATTGCGAGGCAGTTTGGTTTTACCATCATACTCGAATTAAGCTGGTTTGACATCTCGCGGCTTTTGATCGATTCGCCGTTCTTAATTGTACGGTGTTACGGTTACTAATGGGTTGTTTGGTTGGCTGCATCTAAAGAGATTTTGCATCTGCAAATGCAAAAGATGGGTGTTTGGTTGTCTTCTCATCCAACTCAGCCTGGCTATGCAAAACACCCCTTTCAGCCTGGCTCCAGGGAAACGAGAAAATCCACCGTTTCCCAGGGCCAGGCTCTGCCGAGCCATGCATGCATACTGACATCAGCATTTACTATCTAGTGTTCTTCTTTTCTTTGCTATATCTTTTGATTAGCATCTCCGATTAACGAATCGATTTCACCTATGTGTTCCTGATATGTTTTTTAACAAAACTAGACCATATTTGCTATATAAATTTCAAAAGATTAAAATTTTAGTTTTTCAATTTATTGATTTTATAGAATATTTTTTAAAACTTTTTATTTTTGTTTGTGAAATTATTGATTTTCTAGTATTTTTAAAATTTGTTTCATCCCTCCTTTGAATTTGACTATCACACTTCCATTCCAATACAGCCAACCAAACAACATCCCTATGTAGCCTGTCCAACCGCATAAGACCAACCAAACAACATCTCCTTGCATCCACCAGCCTGACAGAGCTCATACAGCCTGACTGAAATGAGAAGGCAACTAAACAGCCTATTAACCACTGTCTCAACCTTTTGCGTAGCTCGGCCGCTCGGGGAGCAGATTTTTCACATTTTCGTGGAAAGGCGTGGTGTGCATGGTACAAATGTGGTTACTAATTCGCCGTTTATTCGAGCCATCGTTGTTTGTTATTTTAGCTAGTGGGCTGCCCCAACAAAGCACAGCAACAGGATTCAGCGCCTACAAAAACGATTTGTTTATCGATGAGGAAGAAACCACGTGACCGCTCAAGTGTACTAGCGTGATATTTTCAGGCATCTCTATCGACAGAGAATCCTTAAATTACACCTAAAGCTGCTGCACTTAAGAGTGAGGGCCATGCGAAACCAAAATCCAACAAGATATTGTTTTTGTCGCCATCCCTGCCAGAACCGTGGCACATGCACACCATGTTGGCATGAAGGGATGAAAAAAAAAATGGAAATTCAGGCAGATGCCTAAGCATTCGTGAGTCGTGGAGCGAATACGCATGCTGCCGTGTCCATGGCTGCTCGCTAATGACGCCACTGGATTAGTTAAAAAGATGTCCACAAGGCCAGGTCCCTGACACCGGCAGTAACATCACCCCGTGAGTGACAGAACGTTGACGCTAGGCCGCGTTGGAAAGCCACTAGCTGCCGCCGCACTGGAGCCTAACGCCCAATACAGAGCGCTTCTTCACGTGCTCGCGTCGCAGGAACTTTCCACCGGCCAGCGGGGGAGCTACAGGGACGCACGTCTGAGATTTCGCCGACGCCGTCTCTCCTCTGCGATATGAATTAGGCGTAACATGATGTCACAAACAGCATGTGTGGTCTTAGGCACACCCACTACGAGTCTACAGCAGGCCTAAACACTCGTGGCATTGCATTGCCAAGTGGTTCAGAACAGAATATACATACATATCGCACGCATATCTTGTGTCCATGCTTCAAACTGAAGTGGCTTTCGAATGCCACAAGGTACAGACAGATACGCGCGTTATTAGTACTTGGCCCGTGCGCGATCTTCCACCGTGGTGTACACGACGACTGAGGCATCGCACACGCGAAGCATTAGAAATCTCTAGTTCAATACAACTGCAATGACGACAATTCAGGTACTGCTTGTTCCACCCAAGTTAAGCTACCGAAAAGGTAGGCCACCACATAAATCTCTAGTGACAAAAGCATTGCTCGCAAAGTGATTAACTTAATAGTCTTTAGTTAACAGGGGAAGGGAATTCCCCTCAGAAGAATAGGGGGTGGGCCTCGCATTAGTGCATTTACCGTCCCTGGTAAAGACAAGTTCGAATAATAATAATAATAATAATAATAATAATAATGATAATAATAATAATAATAAAGACTACGTGCAAACAAATTAAATACGAGAGGTGCTTCTATGCTCTTCCTCCTAATACAAATTGCACAAATCTTGAAGCAAACGAAAGGGTAAGTAATCCTCATCTACCCTTCATTCATGCTTTAATATTTGTGCAACTTTAAAAAGGAAGAGCATAGAAGCACCTCTCATTAAATACGCTTACAATTACATGCAAGTCACTGGCAGTTCTATTTGAACCAATACTCTAGCCAATAGCACACTACCATGCCAAGAAGCAGCATCTGGATCATCGTAGACAAGGAAGTAGCGTGTACAACACAGAAACAAAGAAAAAAAATCAAACCCTGCATTCACAAAAACTTTGTGCAGGCAGTAGTTGGCAAGAGGAGAGGGGTTTAGCTGAAAGCATTTGTAAACTCTAAGGAAATTGCAACATGCAAAAGTCAGAAGTATGATTTTGCACCCAACAAAAACCTAGCAGATAGAATGCTGAAATTCTTATGGATAAGAAAGCGTGTTCCAGGTAATGTAACAATGTGTACAGAAATGAATGTCTAACTAAAAACTATAAATACATTAAAAAGTAAAACAGTTGTTTCAATAAGAAATAACACAGAGAGACTTTTCATTTTTTCTTTTTTTTTTCTTTTTTTTGGGGGTGGGGGGGGGGGGGGGTTGGGAAAGGGATTGGTTCAGAGATAAGAGTACAGACTACAGATAGATAGGCTTCTGTATAGTTGGGGCTTACATTGATGAAGTGCAGATTAACGCCAATATCATGTGTGAAAACTGGTCCTGTTGATCTACTTGACAATCAATCCTCATTCATGCTACTTGCAGTTATTTCAAATCTGAGTAAGCCCCTTTCAGATGGCTGAAGAAAACTGCTTCCACAATATGGCATCCCCCTGATCGATCTATAAGACACCTCCAAGTATCAGCATGACAGTTTATCAAATTCCAACTTCAAGCTCCCTTCCCCCCCATTTTTTATATATATTTTCCTGCTTTTAAGCCTTTTACAAAGCAGCATTCGGGAAGCAACCACCTTCCCAGCTTATTGCCCTAATTCAAACATGCTGAGCGATGGGCAAGATGCCAACTGGTTCTCATTATAATAACATATAATATGCCCCCCTATGTGGCGGGTCGAAGCACCTGCTCAGCAGAAGACAGTGCCGCACTCATGTCAGGTTTTGCACCTGCATTAGAATCAGTGCCTGAAGGCTCACGTTTCCATTGTAAACTTCTAGCACCAGCTTTCATCGGAGCACGCCCTCTAAAGGAACTACCAGGGAGAATACCCCTTGGGTATGCCATCCTACTGTGCCTAGCATACAGTGATGATCGTCCACTACCAGGCCAACCATAAAAGTGAGCAGCTTCATGAGAACTTCGCCTGACAACCTACAGTACAAGGAAAAACGACATGAATATCGCATATGCAGTGCGCTAAGTACTCATAACTCAGAATCTTTTCGGCAATCAGTTCTAAGGCAACCCAAAAGACCAACCAACAAAGCAACAGTGTGATAGCATGCTACTTCCATGCAAAGAGGTTTCATGAAACACAAGTTCAGAAAGATACGGTGATTGAACCCAAAAGGGCCAAAACTGAACTGGTTACAAAGATTGTGCTCTATGTTCAACCTCTACTTGAGTACCAAGATAGACAATGATGTTCCAAAAGACAAGAACCACCATACCTTGAGAATACGTGTCATAAATGATGTGCCATTTAATGACAGAGCTCGTTCAGCCGACTCTGTGTGTAAAAATTCGACGTAGGCGGACCTGTATCGGATGAAAAACAATCATTGAGTTCTCTTCAAGAAATAGACATGGCATTGCTGACTTTAGAATTGAAGTAGCTAGTTTATTGAAATTGCAATGATGTTCCACTTAGGTCCATGAACTTGAGAACTCAGCTCCCCGATCAGAGCAATTCGAAGGACCTTATGCAACATACTTTTCAAACACCGACACAAATTAACGGCATATACACTTGAGTTCTAAATTTCGTGGATATAATTGGAACTCTTAACATAAGTTTAATGATCTATGGTGCCATTTATATTTAGTCAAAGTCCTTTCCTCAGTATAGTATAACATGTTTAAACAATTTACTTCATAATTTTGAAAATGAGGACGTGTGACATATCTACTGCTACCACCAACTAAATGTTATCGTGCAAACCCTGTTAATTTAGATAACAAATCAACTTAAAAATTCTAAAAATCTTGTGGAGGTACTCCTTGCTGAAAGTAACACAAAATTCTTATCTCAGCAATAATTAGCATAGTAATAAACTAACCCTGTTGGCTGCCCCGTTGCTGCATTAGTAACAATGACTACTTTCAGCACCGCACCAAACTTGTTGAAATGGTGAGATAATGAGTCCTTGGTGGCAGCAAAGTGAACCTTCAAATAATTTCACAGATAAATAGAAGAATCTAAGAGCATGAAATAGAAAGGGTGATGAGAAGACAAGGATACCCACATTGCTAACATAGAGGGTTCTGGAATCTGCATCCTCGGTGGGATGTGCAGTACTATATGAACTTGGAACTGCAAGGAAGGCAATAGAAGTTATATTTAGTAATAAATGGCATTGTCCTCAAGGTGAATGCATTTTCTACTGATAATTGATTCTAACAAGAACTTGCATTACAGTACTCATCGCATTTTGCTTCGATGTATTACGAAAATAATATTAAATCCTCGTACCAGATGTTGCAGGCCGCTGTGAATCCTTTGACTCCTTTCGGACTTCTCCATGACCTAATTCCTGAGTAAACTTTTTAACATTCAGGGCACATCTACCCAAAGATTCCTAAATAACTTTATAACATTGAGGTAATATCCGCAAACAGACAAAGATAAATTGCAAGGCAAATGACCAATAGGATATAACACAACTGATACGCATCATAAGCAACAACCAAAAATGTAATAACTTTTTATTTAGTAATAGAAATATTCAAGAGGCAAGCTAACAACGGAAGTTACAGAACTATGTCTAAAATTCAGGTGGCATGGATGTAGCAATAACTTTGGCTGTTAATCGCAAGCTTCATTTGGTCCAGGCGAATCCACAGACCTTTGCAGTTGATCATGGAGAGATAGAAGCAGACTAAACTTATGCTGCCAAAACAACTAAACAAATCCAGTAGTCAACTACCGGCAAGTCATTCAAATAATAAGGTGTTTTCACATCATGATCCATTAGTCCTACTGCTCATCCATTCCATCCCAATGGCAAATGAGTACAAGTCATCACTAGCATGTAAATATCCAATACAAATACTATGTTTGTCCTAATTTTTTTTACAATTTTTATCCAATATAAAAAATGGATATTTGAAATATCCATTTTTTATATTTGATAAAAATAGTAAAAGGGTTACTTAAGTATCATGTTTGTTGTCCAGGAAGAAGAAACAGGCCATTTTCATGTGGCAATTTATTTTGGATCTCAAAATGCAGAATAAATCCATCATGACACATAAATATTTGTTGAAACAGAGAAATATATCATTAACATTTTCTGAGGTACTGTATATTGAAATTGTTGGTTGCATAACTTCAGATAAAATAATCAGCATCGAAAATTTCTTGCTCAAGGTATCAGGTGACTTACTTTGATATTACTAGCTAGAGAGGTAACATTAGCATTCATGGGTGTGCTGTCTGGCTTCTCCACAACATGAACATCTTTTGGTATTTCATAATTGGGAGGTTCCACGGTATTGACATTAACCGGAATAGCCACAGTTTTGCTGCCACTTATTGTTGACGAAGAAACATTTTGCTCCTCATTAGTAAAACTTGAATGTCTCGTTGCATTGGTCTCTGGTTCAACACTGCATTTCGCCAATGTATCTTTCTTCTCCGCAACGGAAGAGAAGGCACCTATATGTGAATCGGAACTTTGGTACGTAGTAATTCCATCATCTTTGTTCACATCATCATCAGAGGTAGAATCAACATTCATTTCGGCTTCCCTATCTGCTATGGTCAGGTCTCCAGATACCTCCTCATCATTGTCATATCGATCAGAATCACGATCATCTAAAGTTGTATCTGGTTGAAAATCCTCATAATCTCTCTGCTCTTCCCGAGAACGAGATGGCTGACTCACAACATTCCCTTGACCTAATCGACTGAACACACTTCCAGTGGATCTACCTTTGGTAGAATCCGCAGCAGCCTGCGCGGCAGCTCTAAGAGCTAAAGCAGCTCCAGGTACCTGTGGAATTTGCCTAGTTCTTTCTGATCTTTTATCATGCAGGTTGTCTGTAGATCTTTCTGATCTTTTGTCACGCAGGCTGTCTGTAGATCTTTCTGGTCTTTTACTCTGCAGGTTGTCTGCTGATGATGTAGAAACCACAGAACGTAGGCGCTTGGAAGATGGTTCAGTAGAGCTGCTGGTTTGCTGTACAGCTTTTACAGCATCTCGAACAGCAAATTGTAGAAGACGACGGGAAGCACCAAGCACAGGATGAGAAGGCAAGTCTCTCTGGCAACAAATAAAAGAATTGTTGGTAAATAGCATATTGGTTTCAGTAAAATCAAATTTTATAGTATGAAAGTAAAAACTAAAAAAGAAAAACACTATCTCAAGTGAAGCCGTGAAAAGTAAATGCTTATAGTTATACCAGAAATTAGGTAGATGTATTACACTGCCATGCTCATCAATGTTCTAAATAACGGTAAACGGTTCACGAACAATCACCCCACCTTTTAGTGTTTATACGTTAAGTGGCTTTGTAAATGGTCTTGTAAACAGTTTTACCATTTAAAATTCAGAGAAATATATGCATGTGTTTTCAGTAACAAAACAAGCATCTAATTCATCCTTTCATGCATAAAGAATAGAACTACTAGGCTATCAACAATTGTCCACAGCGGTGACATGAAGAAAAAAGATGATGTGAATGTAATTAAAGAATCATAATTGAATGAATGAACAACTCAAGTGGCAATGAAAAGCAAAGCTAGCATTCATCTCATGTATGTCATAGACTCATAATGTTCTATGTCATTATGGTAATCTTGCAATTTTACCCAAATAAACGGCCCGATAAAACGGCCTATTAAATGTTAACGACCGTTAAACTGAATAAACGACCCGATAAAATGGACAAACCATGAAATGTCCATAATCGTAACAGGCAGGGGACCTATAATGTTTTAATGGCCATTTAAAAGGTATTAACGGCCGTTATTTAGAATGCGGATGCTCATTGCTCCAACACAAGCAATTTTCTTGTCCAAATTTTAGAGTAGAATATCAACAATATTTCAGGTAGATTGTCCAAATTTTAGAGTAGCATATCAACAATATTTCACTATGTTGTCTATTTGATGAGTTTCCCAACATCTGAAAACTTGCGAAAACAACTTGCTCAGTTAGTTGGTCCTAATTGGAAACAAATATTGTAACACCGATAAACAGCTAAAGCTCGTATATGCACATTCATGAGAAGCAACATTTGATTTGGCAGTAGCCGAGAATATTTTGTGGCAATGTAGGTGTTGGAACATGGAATGAAGAAAACCGAAGGATGCTGTTGTGGACTAGCACAATGTCAAAGTCTGTGATTCCGAGGGTAGGAGGACCTCGGCTACGTAGGTCGTAGCCGCTGTCCGTGGTGGCCGGCCGGGTTATACCCCCTTGCCGCCGTTCTTCGTCGGTGGGTTATTCCCCCTGCCGCCGGCTTTGATAGGAGAAGAGAGAGAGGAATAGATGGTAATATCTTTCTTAATTCCTTAGTGTTTGATTACATGCATATCTATAGCCTCCGGCTTCACCAAAAGGAGTAACAAACTCCACTAATTAAGGATTACCAAAAATAACTAAAAAGATCTACTTTCCCTCCTAGCCACTGATGGAGGCCGTGCCCTGCGAGCTTGCCGCGCGTGCAGCAGCGCGTTCCTCGGCTCGGCACACGTCACGGGCCCTATGGCGCCTGGTGTATACTTGTTTGTACATGACATCTCCCTCCCCGTCGAGAGCCAGATCGTCCTCGACTGGAATTGGGGAAACTTGGCGCGGAAAGGCGCGACGTCTTCCCAGGTTGCTGATGCGGCCGACGTGCCCTTCCACTGGATGAGCACCTGATGTACGCCGCGAGCGATCGGTCTGCCGCTGCGTTCAGGTCTGGCTAATGGCGCCATGATGCAGGAGTGGCAATGGTGGGGGCGCTGTTGGTGGCGGCCCCTGGAACTTCTTGAGTAGTCCCACATGGAACACATTGTGAATGCGGGCGCGAGGCGGAAGCTCCAGCCGGACGGCGACCTCGTTGATGAGTTCGACGACGCGGTATGGCCCGAAGAAGCGTGGCTTCGCTTGCCGCCCCATCGAGGAAGAGATGACGCCGCGCGCTGACGTAGTCGAAGCAGCGCCCAATCACCGACCTGATAGGTGACCGCTCGGTGCGCACGGTCGTAGTAGCGCTTCTGGTACTCCTGTGCCTGCTCCAGGCGGTGGCGGATGTCGGCCAGGAACTCCGCGCGCTCCTCCATGCTCTTGGCGACGGCCGGCACCCTGGTTTCCCCGGGTTCATAGGACCGGATGGAGGATCACGCCCATAGACCACGCGGAAAGGGGTGTCCCGCAGGGACGTCTGGTACGCCGTGTTGAAGAGGAACTCCGCCAGGAGCCACCGAGCCACTCGCGCGGCTTTGTCTCTGTCAAGCACCGCAGTACATGAGGATGACGCCGGTTGGCCGACTCGACCGCCGTCGGCCTGGGGTGAAACGCCGTGGTCATCTGCAGCTTGGTCCCCATCACCGCATCAACTCCTGCCCGAGCGTCGACGTGAACACCGTGTCGGCCGGAGACCATGGATCGTGGGACACCGTGGAGGCGGACAATGTCGTTGAAGAAGGCACGAGCAACGGATTCGGCGAGTACGGGTGTGCGGTGGAATGAAATGGCGTATGCTGGCGAACCGATCCACCACGAGTGAGGATCAGCGACTTGCCGCGACCCGTGGTAGGGCCTCCACAAAGTCTAAGCGCGACATCGAGTCCACACGCCCGGGAACCGGCGGAAAAAGGAGACCGCCGGTGCGAGTGCTTGGACTTGTAAGCGTTAGCGACTTCACACGCATCGCACCGTTCTGCACAACTTGCTTCATGTGAGGAAAATGGAAGTCAGCGCGGCTTTGTGGAAGCGTCCATTATGCGCCTTCGTGTCCGTCCTCGTGGATGGCTCCCACGATCTCTTGGAAGCGGCGAAGTCGGTGGGATGTCTGATCGCCAGAAAAATTGCACCAGGCCGTCCACAGCGCCAGAGAGCGATCAGTGCCGCCGTGATCTCGCCGGGCGTGACAAAGTGAGTGGTCGGTGGGCTGCCGAGCTTGTCGATGAAGTCGAAGCGCGGAGCAGAGAGGGCAAGGAGCTCTCCTTCCACGGTGTCGCTGGCGAATTGCGTCGGCCAACGGCGTTAAATCGCGCCCGGTTTGTATTCAACGGAGAAATCGAATCCCAGCAGCTTGCCAACCCAGTGGTGCTGTGGAATGGTGACCAAGCGCTGGTCCAGCAGATACTTCAAGCTGTAGTGATCCGTCTTGACAGTGAAACGGCGCCCCCAGAGGTATGGCCGCCAGTGGCGCACCGCCTGGACCAAGCCGATGAGCTCACGCTCGTAGGCTGCCAAGGCGTGATGTCGAGGCGCCACCGGGCGGCTGAAGAAGGCGATCGGATGCCCCTCCTGGATGATGACAGCACCAAACCCGTGGGACGACGCGTCGCACTCGACGACAAATGGCATGTTGAAGTCCGGCATAGCGAGCACCGGCGCCGAGGTGACCGCCTCGAGGCGAGGAAGGCCGAGGCAGCCTCAGAACCCCACGCGAAGCCCTCCTTCTTGAGCAGCGCGGTGAGTGGCGCGGCGATGGAACCGTAGTTGTGGATGAACTTGCGGTAGTATCCCGTGAGCCCGAGGAAGCCGCGCACCGCCCGCGCCGAGCGTGGTTCAGCTCGATCGTGAATGGCTGCACCTTGGCGAGTCCATGGCCACCCCTGCCTCCGAGATCGTGTGGCCGAGGTAGGCGACTGAGGCGACCCCGAACGCACACTTGGAGCGCTTGACGAAGAGGGTGTGCCGATGAAGCTCGCTAAGGACAGCTCGAAGGTGACGCAGGTGGTCGGCCCATGACTTGCTGTAGATCAAGATGTCGTCAAAAAAAACAAGTACAAACCGGCGAAGGAACGGACGCAAGACGTCGTTCATGAGTGCCTGAAATGTGGCCGGGCGTTCTGCAGTCCGAACGGCATCACCAGGAATTCATAGAGGCCGTCGTGTGTACGGAACGCCGTCTTGTGAACATCCTCCGGCCTCATGCGCACTTGGTGGTACCCCGAGCGCAAGTCCAGTTTGGTGAAGTATTTGGCGCCATGGAGCTCATCCAAGAGCTCGTCGACGACGGGTATCGGGAACGCGTCCTTGACCGTCACCGCGTTGAGGGCGCGGTAGTCGACGCAGAAGCGCCATGAGCCGTCCGGCTTCTTGACGAGAAGGACCGGCGAGGAGAATGCGGAGTCGCTGTGCCGGATGATGCCGTTCGTGAGCATGGTCTCGATCGCCTTTTCGGCTCCGATCTTGTAGGCGGCCGGATATCTCAGAGGCCGCATCGCCACCGGCGTAGTGTCCGATTCGCAGGATGATACGATCGCCCACCACGCGCGCGGCAGTTCGGCTCGGCCGAACACGTCGGCGAAGGATGCAAGCGGCTTCGTCGAGAGGGTTCCGCCAAAGCAGAGTGGATGCGTGGCGGTGTCGGCGGCGCGACGCTGCGCCAGCAGACCTGCTGGTCCTCCACCGTGAATTCCATGGTCCCGGCGGCCACGTTCCAGACAATATTACCCAAGGTAGCCAGCCATTGAGTGCCGAGCACCAGGTCATATCCGGCCCGGCATGATGTACAAGTCGACCACGAGCTACCGATTGTCGATGACGACGGGCGCTGGCGCGAAACGCTGGACATGCGATCCTTTCGCCCGTTAGCCGCAGTCGCGATCGGCGGCCGGCGCGGCAGGCGGCCGACGTATCTTGCGCCTCGCCGATGAAGCGATGGGTGGAGCGCGTGTCGATGAAGCGATCAACGTGGCGCGCCGCTGCACCTTGAGTTGGAAAGTACCGCGACACCTGGAACGCCGGCGGCGTGGAGAGAAATGACGGTGCCTCGCTCGGCCGAAGCGCGTCCTCGGCGGTCGGCCGTCGATGTAGAAGATGCGTGGCCAGACTTCTGTTGTGGCAGCGTGAGTATGGCTCGTTGCGATTATAGCGAGACCGAGCGACGTCGTTCACTTTGCTCCTCCGTCGGCAGCGCTTGGTAGGTTAGCCCCTTCGGCCGGGCAGTGGCGCGGCGAGGCGATGCACCTGCGGTAGAACGGCCTGCGAAACCGCCGGACGAAGTGCGGCGCCGTGGATTGCCGGCGCCGCTTGAGCCGGCGATTGAGGCGGTCTAGTTCCACCAGCTCGATTAGCGTGCCAAGCTCATGGTCGCCGCGGCAGCGGCAGTGCGTGGATGCGCAACTAATGGTGAAGCGATGGCGCCGGTGTAAAGCCGCACCGTGATCTTCGTCAAAGCGGCGGCCAGCGAGCGCACAGAGCAGGTTGGAGTACTCCTCGGCGGTCCGGTGCTTGGCGCTTTTCGGATAGCTCGAAGAGCGGCGCCGAGCGCAAGGCCGCCCAAACCGCATGCTTGAGAAGCTCCTTGAAGCGCCCAGGAGGCGTGCCTTCATCTTCTTGGAGCCGGATGAACGAATCGGGCAATGTCCTCTAAATTGTAGGAGGCCACCCAAACCTTCTCCTCCGGCATGGTGCGTTGCTGGCAGAAGTAGGATTCGCACCGATTTACGAACAGCAGCGGATCAGACTTGCCGTCATATCGGGGAAAATCCATCTTCTGGAACTTGGGCGGCCGATCGGTGTGGTGCTGGCCGTCGGTTCGGTTGCTCGACTCCGACGAAGCCGCTTTCTCCTTGAGGCCCGCCACATCATCGGACAAGGTCTTCAACATCTTGACGACGTCGGCGAGGCTTGGCTCTCCGTCACCCATAGCCGGATGCACAGAGTTGGACGCGGTGGAGGCTTGGCAGGAAGGTGGTGGGTTTGGAGGTGGTGGCGCGGCGGCTGCAGGAGGGCTGGTGGCGGTGGTGGATTGGTGTGTGCTGGAGCGGGAAAATCGACGCGACGCTGATACCAAGTTGTCAAAGTCTGTGATTCCGAGGGTAGGAGGACCTCGGCTACGTGGAGTCGTGGCCATTGTCAGTGAGTGGCGTAGGGTTATACCCCCTTGCCGCCGTTCTTCGTCGGTGGGTTATTCCCCCTGCCGCCGGCTTGATAGGAGAAGAGAGAGGAATAGATGGTAATATCTTTCTTAATTCCTTAGTGTTTGATTACATGCATATCTATAGCCTCCGGCTTCACCAAAAGGAGTAACAAACTCCACTAATTAAGGATTACCAAAAATAACTAAAAAGATCTACTTTCCCTCCTAGCCACTGATGGAGGCCGTGCCCTGCGAGCTTGCCGCGCGTGCAGCAGCGCGTTCCTCGGCTCGGCGCACGTCACGGGCCCTATGGCGCCTGGTGTATACTTGTTTGAACATGACACACAATAAGGGGGTAAACATCCGTCAGAGATAGGTCAGACGGTGACAACTTGAGGTAGAACGGCGCTAGGTGAGGGAGGGCACCGACTAGGGGAGGAATAGATCTAGTCAGTCTAGGGAAAAACCACAGCAGGACTTTAGGGACTAGGAATTTTTTACTCATCTTTGCTTGATTAAAGATACAATGCTAACCCTTTTATAGGGATAAATTAACTTCCTAAGAAATCATCTCTAACTTACAGAAACAAACTAACTGAAGATAAGCTTCCAAACTAACCAAATCAATCTAATCCCTAACAAACGAAACTAAGCGTGGGCAAACAGTAACCGCCTGAACTGCACATGCGTGCTACAGTGATAGCGCACATAACATTCATTTCAACCACAAACTTGAAACTGAATTTGTCTTCTTATATTCTTCTTGCTGATGTTAAAAAGATTGGTAAGTATTAACAAGCATCTTTGTTTGCACAATTTGGAGAAGCACAAATAATTAAACATTTAGGTACAATGTAAACCAAATATATGAGCAATGGCAGTCGTGAAGGCATGGTTAAATTATAGAAGTAGACATGAAGGCACAATATTACAACACATCTGCTCGGTTAACAACAACAGATCTTCTTTAAATATTTGATGAAGTTATCACACACCTTTGTTTGTTGTGGTTCATCCTCCCTGTCACGCTTTCTGCCATTCTGTTGATTAGATAATGGAGGATGTCGTATTTCATTAGACTTTTGCACCTTTTTCTCTTCTCCATGCAAAATATCTGTTAGTACACTTCGAAGTGGAAAGTTTTCATTACCCTCCCGACCAATTCCTTTCCATTCCTTCTTATTCCGACTTCTGGTGGTTGTACTTGATTCACTTGTACGCACAGGATGAGTTTGGCCTTTGCTTCGAAAGTGCACCTCTGATGATTTCTGTCTTCCAGATAGTTCCTTTGGGGTTTCATCATCCTTATTCTCCACCTGGTTCTGTTCTTGTGTTTGCACATATAGGTGCAAATTTAAAGATAGATGATCCCACAACCTACAAGGACCACATGGTATTTATATGTTCATTTTACACTTGATAAGATGATATGCATGCCAACAACAAAAATTGTTCGCTGTTCTGGGTATTTCGTTGATGTGATATAGAAGTTTGCAAGTCAATTATGAATTCACGAGTCAAAGCATGTCTCTGAACTTCTTGTATGGGCAACAAAGGATAATCAAGGCAAACTTGATAGGCGAATACCGATTAATTTCAATTTAAAAAAGTAAAAAAAAAAAAAACTAAGTCATTGCTGTTGCTGCTATAGTGCGCACAGAAATAATCCAGGCAGAAAAGGCCATTTTTTAAAATAATCCATCTCTTTGCGATAACAGTGAGTGTAGTAGAATAAGTAGCCAACATACTACCATCCATGCAAAAAATGAAAACAGAAAACCTCTCTTTTTCATTTATGCTAAATCGTTTTCGTGGGAGAAGGGGGGAGGGGAAGTTTTTCATGCTGATTTGGTGCTCAAACCAAATTACCTTTTGCAAAAGATATGTCCCCATAAATGAATTGTGAATGGTTATATGGAGAACATTTGTGCGCAAATATATTAGAGATTGGTTCAGCAACATAGTTGATGCACAAAGAAATTCAAATCACATGTGATGTGTACTAACCAAGAAACAAACGCAACACTATTATCTCCCAGAAATACATAGAGCTCCTTACTGGCCTCATCCTTGCGTCTTCCATTTCTGAGCAAGACAATAACGTAATCCTGCACTTAAAACAACAATAAGAGAACAGAAAAGGGTGCTATTTAGCTTTTTAATGTGTGAAAAATATATACAAGGTTTTAAAAAGTGCTGGAAGCGATGCATTCCATGTCATTGCAGGATGCTTCTTCAGATTATTTTACTCCCTTCAGTCACAAAAGAATGTTGTTTTGGACATCGGCATGGTCCCCAAAACGCAATTTTGATCACTAATTTATGACATAATATATTCATAAAACCTAATAAAATTATAATATTTTGAAAGTACTTTTCGAGACAAATCTACACATATGATTTTCATGTCTATAATCTAAATATTTTAAAAATATCGATATCCAAAGTTTATGAAGTTTGACTGCATGTATACCAAAACAACATTCTTTTGCAACTGAAGGGGGTACCAAATTTCATTCCAGATTATTAAGATGATGTCATTCGTTACAGACAGGCTAAGCAGCAGATTCTTCCATAGGTGTTATCTCACCTAGTGTTCCACCAGAGACATGGTGCCTATGCCAAAAGTCCATAACAATAATGATGACATACAGCATCATTTTTTTATCATAGTTTGGCCATTTTTTTTACCTTTGGGCTAAATGATGACAAGTGTAAAAAAATAGCAAACCTGATTGAGATCCTCGTAAAAAAGGATTGACAAAGAGTTGTTGATGAATGGACGAAAGTAAAAATAACTTTTGATGAGAAGGCAAAGAATTAAATTAACCACCAAGCACCCACGGAGACTTGACTAATTGCATAATGGCAGGATGAGAAAGTTACAAATCCTTAAATTCACAAATTAATATAATGTGCTTGAAACTTGAAAGGAGTACTGAATTCTCGGTTGTATCACACCACTCCAGCCACGCATATGTGGACACAATGTGCAGAAAAATTTGCACTAAATAACAAAGGTTTCAACAATCGCAACATATACCACAGATCAGATTCACCTAACAAAGAACTGATGCACAAACATATTCAAGCAGCAAAACCATCATCATGCCACACGTTCAATAAAATGAGCTCCATCCGGTAATGAAATACAGAAGTAATCATAACATGACATAGTGACATAAATTAGCATGCAACTTTAGTGCTTGGAAGTAGTGATCCATCATGCATGTTACAACTGCGCCACTGACCTAGTGAAAAGTATTCCTCCAAGGGATTCTTAGTATCCTATCACCTTGTGAAAAGTATTCCACCAAGGGAGGGAATGAAGCAGCTGTACATAATGCTCTCAGTTCAGAAACATATTTTGCACATAAATACACACTATGATGCACCGATACTTGTGTTTTCCTTCGTATCGGTGTCAATACGTCGCTGATACGTGTCGATAACGTATCGGCCAATTAAATTGTGAAAAAATTCATTTAATTTTCCGACACGGATTCAACACTTCTCCAATACATATGCAATACATATCGGACACAATGCCAGCCCAAATGACATAAAGCCGAGTGTAACCGTGCGGGAGTTGGAGCGCTCAGTGTAGGGTTCGTGTGGGAGATGGAGTCTCCCTGCCGCAACCGCTACCGCTGGTCGATTCGCCCCCCCTCCGCTGAATCGACCACCCACTGCCAGATCTGCCGTCCTCGTCGCCTGATCGTCCATCCCCACCGCCGAATCCTCCTCGCCGGCGTCGCGCGCCTCTCCCCGCCGTCGGCTCGGCCTCTTGGCGTCGCGCGCCTCTCCCCGCCGTCGGCTCGGGCTCTACCGGCGATGCCCTGCTCTGCATCCTCCGACGCTGCATCTGCTCTGCTCTGCATCCTCCGGAGGCACCGATGTATAAGCTCTGTTGATTCATATGGTTATTTACCTCAAGCTAAGGTTCTGCAACCCAGTGCATTTTGTTTTTGTTTTTTCTCTCGAACATAGTTAAGATTTTGTTTCTAGGCCAAATTTGAACGGTCTACTTTGAAGCTAAGTATTTTGTGTCAACTAGCAATGTGAATTACTCCCCCAATATTGTTTTATGTATTACCATCCTGGAGCACCTATATGTTCATATATATATCTGTGTGTGTGTGTGGCCGTGTCGGTGTTTTTGGGAAAATAGCGAATCCCCGTATCGGTATCGTGTCATGTCGTGTCGACGTATCCATGTTGGTGCATCATAAATTACACAATATTCCCGTGCTTCTAGCCCATTACACTGACCAAAATCACCCAAGCAAAACAGAGTAATCTATAAGCCAGACTAACTTAGACAAACAAAAATTATTTCAGTCCAACCCAAGCCGAACTTTGGACAGCAAATAGATAAGCAAAGATAAGAAGCCTTGAGATCTAACCACATTATAAGAGTGATTCCACTAAGTGTGGAAATTGGACGGAGGCACGGAGTGGCACTAAACAAAGCACTGGACAGTGGACACAGTAGCACAATTCGCACAAAGTTATACAAAATATCAGCCCCTCCGATCCATGCCACCAAACGGATTTCACTCAACCAGAGCAAAAACTAATTCAAAGGCAAACCGAAGAACAGAAAATTAGACTAAAATCCTAAAGTTGCAACCCGACGGAAGCCCCAAACTACCGATATGGAGCGCGACCAGCACGGAGCTACCCAGACAGGGAGAGAAGGGAATAGAGCGGCGATCATCATACCACGAGGCTGTCGTCCCCGTCATCGTCGAAGTAGTTTGTGATCTCCCGCAGCTTCTCCCGCAAGCACTCCCGCAGCTGGTCCACGCCGGCGGCGGTGAAGTCGGCTTTGAAGGTGCGGCCGTCGCCGGCGGGATCGGCCGCCTCCATCGCGGCGGAGGCTTCCAGAACCTCTCCCCACAAAACCCTAGATCCAGCCCGATGGGGTCCCAAGGCCGAGAGGGGTGAGGACGATGTGGAGAGGTGGCGACCTTATCCACACCGCACTTGTCTACCGGGCCGGCAAGCTTCGGCGTCGCGGGGAGGGGGTTCGAATCACCGGAAGGCGGCGGCGACGCGTGGAGATGGGGACGTGGTTAGGCGACGGGACGGAGGGCGAGGCGAGGCGAGGCGATATTTTATTGGGTTTTTGTTCAGGTTTTGGTTTTTATTGCTTTTGCGTGGGTTACAGGATTACAGCCTTCCACGTATGGGTGCCACGTGCGACGGATCGTTTGCGGGGCTAATTTGAGGGTGGCGACCGGCGAGGGCCTCTCTCGCTTTTGGCAGCATGTCTTTTCTTTCCTCGCTTTCCTTTCCCCTCAAAACACCTCATTTATATCACTTTCATCTCCATTTTTCTCCCTTCAAAATTAAAATAGCTTTTATATTTCAAAATTTTCCCAACTTTTTTTAAAAAGTATTTTGTAAACATTTTTGGAAGGTTTTGATTCAAGCTAATCGAACCGAAAGTTTGTTGAATAAAAACTTTTTGTGTTGAAACTTTTCGATTTGACTTTTTTTTAGTTACAATGTTCCGATTTGAAACTATGCGTTTTTTGATTTAAAATCTTTCTAGTTGGAAATTTTGTGTTGAACTTTAGATGAAAACCTTTCTAACCGAATGTTTTTTGAATCAAAACTTTTCGAACTGAAAGTTTATGAATTGAAAATTTTTCAAGTTGAAACTTTTTATTTCAAATTTACTGAGTTGAAACTTTTCGAGTTGAAAGTTTATAATGTGAAGGTTCAGACACTGCATTGGGAACTTGAGAACCTTTGTATGGGTGATGCAGAGTCGGTGGATGATTTCGCGGCAAAGGTGGTGTTGCTTATAGGTCAAATCCAAAGATATGGAGAGAATGTTGAGGAGATATATGTTGTCATGAGGTTGCTGCGGACCGTCTTTTTCAAGTTCATCCACATTGCGTCGACAATCGAGCAATTTGGAGATATGCAGAAGATGACCGTGGAGGAGGTCATTGATTCATTGAAGGCATACGAGGAACACGTCAAGGCAAGGGTTGCATGGACAGAGGAGCAGCTCCTCATGGCGAGAGGACTTGAATCGTCACGAGGCTGTGAGCGTGGCCATGGTGAAGAGTGGCATAGGAATAAATCTAAGGTGCGTTGTTACAATTGTGAAGAACTTGGTCATTATTCTTATGAATGTTCAGCTGCCAAGGAGAAGGACGAGAAAGCATATCTTGCACAAACCCAAAGCAACGAGGATCCGGCCCTACTGTGATGATGCTGCAGTGTTGATGCATACTAAGTCAAGATTAAGAGGGAATTTGTTGGGTTTAATCTTGACTACTACTTGTTTTAGAGCATACATGTTTACTGTCACGCACTTTTTTTGTTTATTTGTTCCAGCTCTAGAGCTTTCCTGCGTGATTAGCTCACGAGCGCGTTTGCATGTTTTGTTTCTCTGCATGAACTTGTATCCCGCGTGAGCACGAGTGCGTGACTCGGTGCAGGTTGTTAGAGTCATTAGTTGGCGACTTGCAGCTGTGGCTTCGCGAGCTCCGCGGACACGGGATGGTGCGTTTCCTTTGGATCTTGCACGTTGCTGAAGCCACGATGTAACTGACTTTGTTTTAGTTGCTTTCAGTTGAATAAAAGGAGATAAGCTCGAAACGACGCAGTGGGTTGAGTGGCCAAACTCTCGTAGTCTCGTGTGTGCTTTTAGCTCTTCCTGAGCTAAGTTTCTTGCATTGAGTACTCATGATCACGAGCGTTCAATCCCGTTTTATTTCCAACAATGGACAGCGAGTTCTTCAACCCGCACAAGTGTTAATTGTAATCCTGACTCAAGATGTTTCAGGTTTAGATAGAGTCGATTCGATTCGCATTACCGGATCAGAAACAAGATGTGAATAGTTTTTCTGGTAAGGTTAGATCAAGTTTGTTTTAATCTAGCAGTAGAGATAGAGTTTTATTTGTGCAATGAAGTTTCTATTTAAGCAAAGGAAAAACCATCGAAAAGCTGTGGAAGTTTTGGCAGCACCAAGAGCTTTTGTCGATCTCTGAATTTTGATCTCTGCTCTTCTCTGTTTTTTGTTCTTCCTGAACTTCAGAGCGTAGCTAAGTTTAGGAAAAGGTGACATTCTGATCTAGGGCTAATTCCAATACTTGGTATCAGAGCTCCTTGGCTTACGACTGAAGACTTCAAATGTTCAATTCCATGACGAGCACCTCCTAGCAAATGGCAAAGGAGAACGGCGGGATGTTGTTCCAGTGTCCAGTGCTGACGACGTCCAACTACACAACTTGGGCGATCAAGATGGAGGTGATCATGGAAGCCCAGGGTGTCTGGGAGGCAATTGAACCATTGGCCGAAATGGCTGTGGATGAGAAGAAGAATAAATCGGTGAAAGCTTTCATCTTTTATGCAATTCTCGAAGACATCCTTCTGCAAGTCACAAAGAAGAAAACAACAAAGGATGTGTGGAATGCGTTGAAAACTTGGTATCTGGGTGCTGATCGAGTACAGAAAGCACGCCTTCAAACCCTGAAAAGTGAATTTGAGGCATTGCGCATGAAAGAAGGAGAATCCGTAGATGAGTTTGCAGGAAAGCGGAGTGGGAAGGCTGCAAGGTATAGCAATCTTGGCACCACTTTGGAAGATGCAACGCAGGTAAAGAAGCTGCTTGATTTTGTGCCTAAGAAGTATTTCTAGCTAGTGGCATCGATTGAACAATATTCTGATCTAGATACTATGCCTTTTGAGGAGGCCATCGGGAGGTTAAAAGCATACAAGGAGCGTATGCGGCTCCGAACTGCCAGTGCTAATGGAGGCAATGATGGGCAACTTCTGCTTACTCATGCTGAGTGGCAAGCACGGTAGAAGTTCAGCAATAGTAGAGATTCTTCGTCAGCTTCGACCAGCAAAAACACATCGTCCGGCAAGTCATATGGGCAGGGTTGTGGCAGAGGAGGACGAAGTGGTTCTAATCCACCACGTGAAGAATCCAACAGGAGCAGTAATATAGGTAAAGAAAAGAGCGATATTAAGTGCTTTAATTGCGATAAGTATGAGCACTATACTTCAGAGTGCTAGCTCCCTAAGCACAAAGAAGAAGAGGTTAACCTGACTCGTGCTCAGGAAGACGGACCTGCTCTATTGTTATCCATGTGTGTGTAGCAGGCTACAAACACATGGTATTGCTTAATGAGGACAAGGTGGAACTAGGACGATACCTCACTGATCATCGAGGAGTGTGGTACCTTGACAATGGAGCTAGTAACCATATGACAGGACAATGCTCCTTGTTTGCTGAACTTGATGATAGCATTAAGGGGCATGTCCAGTTCAGAGTTGGCTTGACAATGCAAATCCTTGGGAGCGGGTCAGTCTTGTTAGAATGCAAGAACGGTGAGCAATGTTTGTTCCCGGAAGTATATTATATTCCAAGTCTACGGAGTAATATACTGATTCTTGGTTAGATCACAGAATTAGGTCCTAGAGTGGTGCTCAATGGATATTCATTATGGATACATGACAAGGAAGGTAAACTTCTCATGAAAGTGCAGCGTTCAGGCAATAGATTATACAAGATTCTGTTATATACCGTTGTACCCATATGCCTCGCAGTCAGCATGAATGAACCAGCTTGGTTCTACCCGTGCCAGATTGGGGCATTTAAACTTTCAAGCGATGAAAGACATGGTACGAGGAGTACCAAAAATAAATCACTATACACAGCTCTGTGAAGGATGTTTGGTGGCCAAGTAGTCCCGACAACCTTTCCCAGTGCAAGCACAATATCGGGCTAAAACTCCACTGGAGCTGATACATACAGATTTATGCGGTCAAATTACACCGCAAACCACAGCTGGCAATCAGTACTTCTTACTGCTAGTGGATGACTATAGCCGGTTCATGTGGGGTATATATGTTGAAAACCAAAGACCAGACATTTTCTGCATTCATGGTGTTCAAAGGACAAGTTGAAAATGAATGCAACCACAAGTTGAAAGCTCTAAGACATATCGTGGAGGATAATTTATTGAGAGGTGCTTCTATGCTCTTCCTTTTAAAAGTTGCACAACTATTAAAGCATGAATGAAGGGTAGATAGTGATTACTTACCCCTTCGTTTGCTTCAAGATTTGTGCAACTTGTACTAGAAGGAAAAGCATAGAAGCACCGCTCTAATTTATTTCTCATTCTTTCACAGAATTTTGCACAGGAGAGGGCATACAGTGACAGCTTACAGCCCCATACATGCCATAGCAAAATGGTGTGGTAGAACGTCATAATCGTTCAGTGCTTGCCACTGCAAGAAGTCTACTCAAGACCATGGATGTTCCAGGTGAACTGAAGGGCGAATCAGATCGACATGCAGTGTATCTATTAAATTGAGTGCCAACCAAAGCACTGCAGGGTGCTACTCCTTATGAGATTTGGAAGGGTGGAAAGCCAAACCTAGAACATCTCAAGATTTTTGGTTGTGTTGCTAATGTCAAATATCGGTGGTTCATACACAAAAATTGGATGATCGAAGTAAACAGATGGTGTGTCTGGGAATAGAGGAGGGAAGTAAAGCTTATCGTCTTCTTGATCCAACAGCCAAAATAGTTTGTGTCAACCGTGATGTAGTGTTTGATGAAAATAGAAAGTGGAAGTGGGATCTGTTGAACAATGTCAACTCGGTGTAGGTTGATTTCACTGTTCATAGCCCGGCACTATAGGCAGGAGCAGGTCTGAGTCCAGACTCTCCTACGGCAGGGACAACAGATCAACCACAGTCTGAACCCAATTCAGAGGTACCTGATGCAGGACAGACTCCAATGCAAGTTGATCCAGGGTATTGAATAGAACCGTCATCTCCCTCAAGTCCAATCGACACATAGTTAGAATTGTTGGCAAATTTTGACAACCCAGCCACACAACCTTCATCCAGTGTAGACACAATTCCACTAAGATTCAGATCATTGGCCAATACTCAGATAAACAAAGTTCAAAGGTTTCCTGAGAGCCCACCGTGGCCACGTCGCCCCTATTTCGCAGCCGTCCGATCGCGCACACGGGCAGCCGAGATCGCTCCACGTCGCCCCACACCAAACTATAGCATAAAATGGAGGTGCCCGCCGTTTGCTCGCTCGAGCGGGGCGCGTAGCGCAGCGGTAACAGCGCGCGTTGCCGCTCCGTAGGGCGCGGGTTCGAGCCCCGCCAGAGCTCGCGTGCGCGTGATTTTCTCAGCGCGACGCGTGGCCCACCCGCGCCCGCGTGGTGAGCCGGTTTTTTGCCGAGGCCCCCTCTAGGTTTTCGAAATTACGTATAGGTCCTTCCTTTTTTGTGAAAAAATCTGTTCTTACCACAAAAGCCCTCCGAAAAATAAAAAAAACTCAAAAAATCCGGGAAAAAACAATAAATTGCATGTAGGTCCTGTTTTTTGGAGAGAAAAAATCCTTTCTTACCACAAAAAACTCTGAAAAATGAACAAAAAACTCGAAAAAACCCTCAAAAAATCCGAAAAAACAAGAAATTGCATGTGGTCCTGTTTTTTGAAAAAAAATCCTTTCTTACCACAAAAAACTCCGGAAAATGAAAAAAACCTAAAAAATCCAGAAAAAAACAAGAAATTGCATGTAATTCCTGTTTTTTACGAAACAAACTCACAAAAAAACTCCCTCAAAAAACGAAATTATAACCAATCGCGTGCGCGGTGTGCGCCGCGCTAGCTTTCTAGTATGTATGAAGAAACTGAAGGTATTCATTCCTTTGCAAATTTGTATCTAACTGAGTTAGAAGAACCAGCAAAATACAATGAAGCTGCTGGAAACCGATAGTGGACGAAGCAATGCAGCAGGAGTTTGATTCAATATAGAAGAATGAGACCTGGATATTGACAGAACTACCAGCAGGGGCCAAGCCAATTGGTCTGAAATTGGTGTTTAAATTGAAGAAGAATGCAGCTGGTGAAGTTGTCAAGCATAAAGCAAGACTTGTTGCAAAAGGTTATGTATATAGCAAAAAGGGGGTAGACTGTGAAGAAGTGTATGTCCCAGTTGCCAGGATGGAGACAGTCCGAGTGTTGTTAGCATTATCGGCTCAGGAGGGATGGCAAGTCCACCATCTTGACATCAAATTAGCCTTCTTAAATGGTGATTTACAAGAAGAAATGTATGTATCACAACCAGAGGGGTTTTATTGTTCCTGGAAAGGAGAATATGGTCTATAGGTTGTCCAAGGTGTTATATGGCTTGAAGTAAGCCCCTCGAGCTTGGAACACCAGATTAGACCGTGCACTGAAGGAGCTAGACTTTCAGAGATGTCCCCAGGAGCAAGCTATGTACAAGCGCAACACTAAGGATGCTTTGCTACTTGTCGGTGTCTATGTGGACAACTTGATAGTCACGGGAACTAGTGAAAAGGAGATTCAGCTATTTAAGGAGCAGATGGAGGAACAAGTTGAAATGAGTAATTTGGGTGTACTTTCATATTATCTTGGGATAGAGGTGCAACAGACAAGCGAAGCGATTATATTAAAACAATCAGGATATCCTTCGAAAATATCCAATGGAGCCGAAACTTCATCTGACGAAGGATGAAGAAAGTGATCATGTAAATCCTACTGAGTACCAGCAACTGATTGGTTGTTTGCGTTACTTAACGCATACCCGACCAGATCTAAGCTATGCTGTTGGTATAGTCAGTAGATACATGGAGACACCAAAGAAAAGTCATCTTCAAGCTGTGAAACATATACTAAGGTATGTTAAGGGTTCAATGTACTTTGGTATTGTTTATAGAAGAGGAGGAGATGGTAATTTGATCGAATACAGTGACAACAATCTTGCGAGTGATCTAGATGATAGAAGATGTAGCACCGGGATGGTGTTCTATTTCTTAGGAGGTCCTGTCACATGGTGCTAGCAAAAGCAGAAAACGGCTGCATTATCTTCATGTGAGACAGAGTTCATGGCAGCTATAGCTACGGCATGTCAGACGGTTTGGCTGAGAATTCTGATCAGTGAGTTAACAAGTTGTGTACCGAAGCCAGTGAAGTTGCAGGTGGATAACAGGTCTGCTCTGGCACTGATGAAGAACCCGGTGTTTCATGGGAGAAGTAAGCATATAGATACAAAGTATCATTTCATCAGGGAATGTGTGGACTATGGGCTGGTTTTGGTCGAACACGTTAGCAGCAAACAGCAGTGTGTAGAAATTTTAACCAAAGCCCTTGCTAGAGTGAAGTTTGCCGAGATGAGAGAGCTACTGGGGGTCAGGAACCTCTCACACTCAAGTCAGGATTGAGGGGAGAGTGTAAATTGTAATCCTGACTCAAGATGTTTCAGATTTAGATAGAGTCGAGTTCAGTTCCGCATTGCCAGATTGTAATTAAACAGTAGCAGATAGTTTTTTTTGGTAAGGTTAGATCAAGTTTGTTTTAATCTGGCAGTAGAGATAGAGTTTTTTTTTAGATCAGAGAGGACATCACAGATGCCCCAGATTTTCATTATGAAAATCTCAGTACAGAGTTAGAGGCTATCTCCACCTCAGAAACACTCAAGACCAAATCTGAAATATTACAAAACTTATGACATTCCTTTCTATTCAAACTTAGCAACTAAGCAAACTCATATCACCAGAGATTGAGCTCAGAACAACTCCCAGGATCAGTACAAAACCGAACACTCTCCTATTTTGAGCAATTTGTAGAAAGCTTCAGGTATTCTGACAGCATAGCCATCTCTTCCGGGTTTGAGGCTTTGATTGAATCATCCATTGTAGAATCTTTATCAATTAGCTCATTCCATTCTCCAGTGTCAGCGGGGATCGTAGTTTGGAAACCAGGACCTCGCAAAATTGGTTTAATTTGATAAGCATTCCTTCTTTGTACATAGGACTCCAATCCCTTAAAGAAACAAGTACCATCCTCCAAACAGTTTTCACACTGCTCCAAATCTGAAAACGAAAAGTCATGTTATTTCTACATCTCCAAATGCTCCACAAACCTGCAGCACAAACTGTGTTTAAAATAGCGTTTCTCTTATTACTAATCCAAAACCGAGCCATAGATTCAAAATTATAGCCAATGTTAATATCGAAGAATTCTCTCACAATTTTCCAAACACTTTTAGCAATTACACAATAAAAAAAAAGATGGGTAGTAGATTCGGCTTCCATGCAAAAGCTACAGGCTATACCCTTATCAATTCCTCTTTTGAGGAGATTGTTTCTAGTCATAAGTTTATCATTAGACAATAACCAAAGGAAAAGCTGAATTTTTGGAGGGACAAGAAGATCCCAAACCGCCGGCACAAAAACAAGGATCACTCCTCTAAAATTAATAATAGCATACAAGGATTTAGCCGAGTAAATACCATTACTCTCATATTGCCAAATCAGGGCATCCTCATCATCCACCAATCTTATACTTTTCATTACCTCCATCAAATCAAACCACCTTATCATCAAATCTTCAGAGAAAGATCTCCTAAAAGTACACTTACAACTATTTCCATCCCAAATATCGGCAATGACAAGACCTTTTTCATTAACTAGGCTATACAAATCCCAAAACTGAATTGCCAAACAAGAAGAGTCGAACCAAACATCCTCCCAAAATCTAATCTTCCTTCCATTACCAACACTCCATCTATACCCGAATTTAGTAGCTTGCATAGCCCACTGCACCCCTTTCCAGAAAACAGACGCATTGCTATGGTTGCTAGCAAAAATATTGGGATTATCAATATTATATTTGAAATCAACTAACTCTTTCCAAATTTTCGACTCCTTATTATAGAATCTTCTAGTCCAAGAAGCTAAAAGGCACATATTCATATTTCTCAGATTGGGAATGCCAAGTCCACCATGTTTTTTATCCATGCACACTAACTGCCAGTTAGCCAGATGAAGTTTATTATGTCCTTCAAAATTATTCCACAAACATTTAGCCATATGGGAATTGATTAGATCAAGAGCCCATTTAGGGAATTTATAGAAAGATAACAGATAAATCGGAATACTAGCTAAACAGGACTTAATCAAGACTAGACGGCCGCTATAAGAAAGTAATTTTCCTCTCCACCCTGCAATCCTTTTCAACATTTTGTCCAAAAGAGGTTGGAAATCCTCCCTCTTAATTTTATCATAATGCAGGGGAATGCCTAAATATTTGATAGGAAACGCTCCTTCTTTACAACTGAGAATGTTAGCAAACCTTTTTAGTTCTCTATTATCACAGCCCACAGAAATTAACTCACTCTTATGAAAATTAATTCTCATCCCAGACATTTGCTCGAAACAGATTAGAAACCACTTTAAATTTAGAGCTATTCTTTCGTTACTTTTCAAAAACAACAGAGTATCATCAGCGTATTGTAAACTAGTGATCCCCCCAGGACAAAAATCATCACATACACCCGAAATAAGCCCCTCGTTAGTAGCTTTATAAAGAATCCTGGTAAAGACATCAGCAACTAAGTTAAAAAGAATCGGGGATAACGGGTCACCTTGTCTTAAACCTTTTCCTGTTCGAAAAAATTTACTCTCCGTATTATTAATTTTGACTCCCATAGAGCCATTTTTTAAAACAGAAACTATCCAATTTTGCCATTTATTCCCAAAACCTCTCTTAGACAGAATATCAAGAAGAAAACTCCAATTCACTCTGTCATAAGCTTTTTCATAATCAAGTTTCAACACCAAACCTTTGCTTTTTTCCCGCTGAATTTTATGAATTATCTCATGTGCAGTTACTACACTCTCCATAATATATCTATTTTTAATAAAAGCAGTTTGATTCTGAAGAACTATTCTGTTGCAAATCAAGCTAATTCTATTTGTCAACACTTTGGTAATGATTTTATAACTGCAATTCAGAAGACTAATAGGTCTAAAATTTTTCATATTAGTAGCGTTATTCTCTTTAGGAATCAGAGATAACATAGCAAAGTTAAGTCTAAAAAGGTCCAACTTTCCTTTCTCAAGCTCTTTAAAGAGATCTAACAAATCTTCCTTAATCACGTTCCAAAATTTCTGATAAAACATAAAAGATAAACCATCAGGACCTGGGGCACCATCAGAATAAGAATCAAACACAGCTTTTTTGACCTCCTCTTCAGAAAAGGCAGCTTCAAGAAGCATGTTCTCATTGTCAGGAATCATATCCTCTTCTCTAAAAAAATTTTCACTTAAATTGATATTAGGTTTACTTTCATAACCAAATAAATCCTTATAGTAATCGCAGGCTATTTTAATCATACTGTCAGTATCCTTAACAATACCATCAGGACCTTCTAGAGCATAGATGGAATTTTTCCTTCTTCTTTGATTAGCCACCGCATGAAAGTATTTAGTATTTTTATCCCATTCTCTGATATCTTTTTCTCTAGCTCTGTCACGGTCCCGAATTCGAATTCGATTCTAGTGGCTAATCTTCGCGCCAACTAAGTTTTAGCCGCTCTTGAGGTCATTTCCGGCTTTAGTGAAACTCCTGAACTGCCACTTAGAAGTATTCTGAACTTAATCAAAAGTTTAGAGCCGAAAAAAATTCCGAGCACAAATGTGGTTTTTATCGAAGTTTGGAGCCTTGTAACTTGCAATCTAGAAAGGGCTAGAGTGTGCGAGTTGCATGGTTGCGAAGTAAAAACATTTCTCTACCTAGTGGTGGAGTTACCTTGCCAATCCAGTGTCAAACACTAGTTTTAAACGTGGTTCAAAAAGTGAATCTAGTGCGGTTTTGTGTTAGAGGACTTGGCCAATTGTTGGTTGCTTGAGGGGCATTTTGGGAAAATGAAAATGTGGGTCAAATGGGGGTAGTGGCAGCCAACTCCCAAGCAAAAACAGCAGCCCCATCTTCTTCTCCAAACCGTGCTCCCCTTGTGGAGGAAGCTTCTTCCTCTCCTCCATTGCTGCACCTTGGGACCTCCTCCACCACCTCCATGGCAGCACCTTGAAGCTCCTCCCCAGCTCCTCCAAGTTGCTGCAGCTCCTCCTCCAACCAGCGCCCTCCCTGCTGCAATCTCCTCCAAGCTCCATCTCTCTCCTCCATGGCCATCTCTTGAATGAGCTAGGTGAGAGCCTTCCTAATGCTTGGATCTACCTCCATGAAGTCCCCCATTGCTGTTAATTGAGTTCTAGCACTTGGATTTGGGGAGAAATGAGGTGGGGAACTCAATTTAGGGTTGGGGCAGAATCTGCCATTTTCGAGCAAACACTGTAGCTTCAGAAATGAGCGTTTTTGAGCAATTTCGGGGCATCTCCTGTTCATTCGGCTGTAGACAAAGTTGTAGAGGGTGAAATTATCTAGCATCTCCAACTGGAATTACTTCAATTGGACTTTTCGTTTGAAAGTTATGGCAATTTTAGTTTCGGCTGTCCGAAATGGATGAAATTGGTGAATTGATTGTTGAGCTGCGAATTAGAAACAATTGGAGGCCGAATTTGGAAAAAGTTTTGCCTGTGAACTTGTAGGTAATTTCGTGTAGATTTCAAAAATGTATGAGTTTGCTTGATTTGGATTCATGGATCATTAGTTGTGCTGTGTTGAGTGTAGTACTGTTTTGAGCTCAAAAGCAAGAGGTGCTAGAAAATGACCTCTGAACATTCTCGAACTGGGAGTGCTTCAAGAGTTTGTTTGGTGATTGGCCAAAACTAAGTCGAAGGTGTGTGTCTCGTGATCGTTTAGAGCCTGAGTTCACTCCGTTTGGATGAGCGGCTAAAAAGTTATCTCAATTCTCATCAAGGTCTGTCCGGAATTGCTGAAATTGGAGACTGAAAATAGAAGTGTGAATTAGGATTATTTGCAGACCGAATTAGAATTTAATTTTGCCTAGAGAAGGCTAGGAAATTTCCTGTAGATTTCAAAAATGTATTTGGTTGCTTGATTTGGGTGTATTTAGAGGAAGTTATGCCGGTTTGAAGTAGTGCCCAGATTTCTAAAGATTTAGAAAAAAAATCCAATTTCAGTTTTTGTTTTCAATTTTCAGATTTGGGGCTTTTGGTCCATTCAACAAGTGTGTAAATGAGTAATCAAGGGGAATTATCCTATTTTGGTCATTTAGGTTGCAATAAGTCAATTTTTGGGCGTTGTCTCTAATTTCGGTTTTCTTTGCTCTAGGTTGAAATGAGTGGTAGAACCGTGTCACTAGTTGTGAAATGTAATGTTGTTGCACGTTCGAAACTCGCTTTGCTTTTGCATTGGTCAACTCATCCTTATGCATAGCATTCATCTCATTTCATGCATATGTATCGTGTAGCGAACGATTCCGCGGGAGTTGACGCGGCGGCAACCGACGAGGGTGCCGTGGGTCAAGAGGGTGTGGTTTCGCAGGCAGAAGAACAAGGCAAGCACCTATGCATCTTGAACCCGTGTTAATTGTATTTTTGTGAATAACCTGCTTAATTGGTGAAATAAGTCTGCATTAGGAATTGAATGGGGTTAGGGTTAGATCCTATTTGCTGCACATTCATCCCTTGGATTTGTGAATATTTCCGTTGGAGCTAATATGGGTAATATAATGAGTCCACGCTTAGCATGCTTAGATGTCGGGTTTGGGCCAAGTGACGGAGGGTTCTGTCACTTGTGGTTGTGTCATTTCACACGTACTACATTATGTTGGACTTGGAATTGGGAAAGGGTTGGAAAGAAAAAGAGGAATTGGAGATCGGGCGGGAAGGTTGGGACATTGGGTAAGGAGACCCGATGTGGTAGTTCCCGTCTGTGTCGATTAAGGACCGATTCGATGGTTGCCCTTTGATTGAGCACACCCCGGTTGGTCGCATGCCCGATTATGGTACGGTAAGCCGCTCTTTCTCTCATACGGAATCGATGGACCGTAACTTCCTGTGGTTGGACGTGGTTGAAAGTGCATCTAGGCCCCTCAATTTGTTTTGGTGATTAATGATGACACAATTAAAGAGATCTAATGTTTTATCCAAGAATACTGCAGAGATCGAGATCTTATCGAGCTTGGAACGACATTGGACGCCCCTACAACTACTTAAAATCAAAAGGACGGCATCAAGACCAAAGTTGTAATAATTTTATTTATTTGTGTCTTAAGGATAGCCGTACTATTAAGAGGGTATGACGAGAAATCGACTTTAGGATGTGCATGTGCTCAACATCATTTACTGCATCTCTAATTAGCACTCCTACATTTGGTTTTGAAAAGTTTCAAATTAAAACCGAACTGGGTAACCCGGAGTCTCCGGATTCAATCCGGAGTATCCGGACATTTGGTCCGGAGTCTCCGGGTTGGACCTCTCGGTTGCCTCAGTTCCAGCTGGTCCGGAGTATCCGGACATTTGGTCCGGAGTCTCCGGATAACCCGGAGTCTCCGGGTTATTTGTCCGGACACTCCGGCCTGTTCAAAAACAGGAGTAACGGCTAGTTTTCAAAAAGGGTATTTAAAGCCTCCACTCCACTCCAACGGCTAGGATCTCTATTGAGCTCATTCATAGCAGCATTCAAGCCATTCCTAACCATCTCTAAGCATTCAATAGAGCCCTCTCTTCCTCCCACCAATTAATTTGGTTGTTGATTCTTTTGGTGAGGAGAGGAAGAAGCAAAGTGCTAGGTGCATTTACTTCTAGTTGTTGAGCACTAGTTCATCCTCCAAGCGATTCTTCGTGGTACTTTTACTCTTGGAGGTTGAAGGTCTCCTAGACGGCTAGGAGTCACCGGGAGCTACCAACTTGTGTGGTGAGCCTCGGTCGTTTGTGAAGGCGAGTCTCGCCTCCGAAAGGAAAGGGACAAGAAGTGAAGCCGTGAGTGCATTTGTGCAACACCGAGAGGAAAGCGGGTTGAAAAAGACCCCGGCTCAAGTGTGACCGAGCCACCTCAACGGAGACGTAGGATTCCCTTCAAGAATCCGAACTTCAGTGAAAAATCGCGTCTCTCTCTCTCTCTTTTACTTCCTAGTCTTGCTCCTTGGATTTGAATTTGTTAAGTTAGATCTAGCTCTTTGCTTAGCTTTAAATTCAAATCCTTTCTAAGCAATTGTCTAGGTTGTTCTTGCCTTCCTTTTCTAGTAATTTATTGTGCTTGCTAGAGTAGTTTTTGTTGCGCCTCGAGCCAGCTAACCCGGAGAGTCCGGTCCCAATAGGAGACTCGGACAAGCCGAGTATCCGGACCAAATCTGACGATCCGGGTTGACACCTTTCGGGTGTTTTTATTCCATTGCGTAAATTTTATTCCGCCTATTCACCCTCTCTAGGCGACATCGTTGGGCCTTTCAATTGGTATCGAGCCAAATCTCCTTTATTTTGGCTTAACCGCTTGGAGAACCAAAGATGTCGAGAAATAGAGAAGGTTACCGAAACCCATGGCCATGAGAAAGCCTCCTGGTTCGGTATAGGGGTTGCAATTCCATTAGATTATTCCTCTTTGGAGTCTCAAACTCCTCATCTTATGTTTCCGTCTCGTCTGCCGAGCGCCTCATTTCGATGGCACTCGCTATGCGGCATGGAAACACAAGATGAAGATGCATTTGAGATCACTTCACCCTTGCATTTGGAAGATTGTTGAAACAGGTTTCAAGCCCGCAAACCCCAACAATCTCACCTCCGAGGAAGACAAAGCTCAACACTTCAACGACTTGGCCGTCAATGCCTTGTTTAATGCTTTGAGCGACTCGAATTCAACCGAGTCGATGGCCTTGACAATGCTAAGGATATATGGGAAAGATTGATGGTGTCCCATGAAGGTGTATCAAGTGTTCGTGAATCGAAGATCGAGCTTATCATTGGAGAACTAAGCCGATTCACTTTGGAAGAAGGAGAGTGCTACACCAAGATGTTTGATCGCTTAATGGTGCTAGTGAATCAAGCAAAGGGACTTGGAAGCACCGAGCTCACCGACAAAGCAATTGTCAAGATCATTCTTCGAGTGATCACCCCACCAACCGCAATCTTGTGCAACTCATCCGCGACCGCCAAACTTCGACACTCTCACTCCTCATGATGTGATTGGCCGGTTGATGACGGATGAGATGATGGTCAAGGAAGCGGAAGTGGTGGAGGAGCTCAAGTCCGGCAAGAAGAAGGGCATCGCCTTGAAGGCCGTCAAGGTGGTGCAAGAAGTCGAAGAGAGCTCAAGCGATGAAGAAGAGTCGAGCCCCTTGACAAATGAAGATATGGCTTTGCTCGTCGAAGATTTAACAAGTTCTTGAAGAAGAAGGGCTACAAGCCGGGTAGCCACTCCAAGGGCTTCGGCAACAAATCAAGAGGCGGCACTCTTCAAGAAAGTGCTATGAGTGTGGGGAACCCGGTCATTTTATTGCCGAGTGTCCTCACAAAGAAAAGAAGGAAGACAAGCCCTTCAAGAAGGACAAGTTCAAGAAGAAAGACAAGGACAAGAGCAAGAGGTACAAGGGCAAGGGTCATGCTTACATCGGCAAGGAGTGGAACTCCGACTCCGAGTCCGAGTCCGAGTCCAACTCCGACAATGAAGGAGGACTCGCCACCGTCGCCATCGCTACTCCACCGACAAAGTCGAAGAGCCTCTTCGACAACTTGAGCGACGGAGACGAAGATGCTCCAATTTGCCTCATGGCAAAGGGGCACAAGGTATCATCTAAGAGCCAAATTCCCTCTATTGTTGATTATGGCTTAGATGATTGCGATAGCGATAATGATGAAGTAGCTTTTAAGTCTATGAATGACTTTGACATTGAAAAACTAGACTTGCTACTCAAAGACATTGAAAAGTTGGAGGAAGTTGTAGAACAAAAGGAGGCTACTCTTGAAGCTCAAGAGGATCTCCTTATATTTGAAAAGGAAAAGAATCTTGAGCTAGAGAAAAGCCTAGCTTTTGAGAGAAAGAAAAATGAGGACTTAGTCAAAAACTCAAATTTGACTAAGAATGAAATAGTTAGTCTTGAGATCACCAATGCTTCACTCGTAGAAGCAACTTGCTCAAGCAATGGATGCTTGCAAGTCTCTTGAAGTGAAGCTTGTTGATCTCTCGAATAATGCCTCTTCCTCAATTAACAAATCCAATAGTTCAATGCCTTCAAGTAGCAATGGATGCGCTAGATGTTATAATATTGATGTTGCTACTTGTGCTACTAACCGTGAGACTTTGAAAGTCTTGGCTCATGAGAATGAGAAGCTTAAGGATGCTTGAAGATGGACTTCAAAAGTCCTACAAGGCTAGCAAAGGTTTAGAGGAGTATCTCATAAGCGCCAAGGTAATCCCAAGAAGCATGGGCTTGGATATGTTCCGCCTAAGGGCAAAAAGAGCAACATCGTGGTTGCTCCTTTAAGCAAGCCGATTCATTTTGTGAAAGGCGAAGGAACATCCAAGCACAAGGCTCACTCCGAGTTCTTTGCTTCATATGTTCTTAAGAAAACTAACATTGGTCGTGTAGTTGCATGTCATATTGGCGCAAGCCAAAGAATGCTCCTATTATTCGCTCCATTTGGGTCCCAAAATCTCTAGTTGCTAATGTGCGTGGACCTAACCAAGTTTGGGTACCAAAGAGCAAAAACTAAATATGTTTTTGTAGGCCTATATCTCCGGTGGAACAAGTTGGATTTTGGATAGCGGTTGCACGCACCACATGACCGGAGAAAAGGCAATGTTCGCTCACTTGGATGCAAATGGATCAAATAGTGAAAGCATTGTCTTTGGAGACAATGGAAGGGAGAAGTAATTGGTTTGGGTAAAATTTCTATCTCAAGCAATTTTCAATTAAATAATGTGTTGCTTGTTGACTCATTAAGCTACAATTTATTGTCCGTTGCACAATTATGTGAAGCGGGCTATAATTGTTTGTTTAATGAAAAGGGTGTGGATGTCGTTAAGAGGCTTGATGGTTCAATAGCCTTTAAAGGGCGTTTAAAGGGCAAGCTCTATCTCGTAGACTTCAATACGGATAGGCTTAATCTTGAAACGTGCTTAATGGCTAAATCTAGCATGGGTTGGCTATGGCATCGCCGACTAGCCCATGTTGGTATGAGGAATCTTCACAAACTCGTTAAAGGCAACCACATTCTCGGACTAACCAATGTTGTCTTTGAGAAAGACAGGATTTGTAGTGCTTGTCAAGCCGGCAAGCAAGTTGGTGCCTCCCATCCCGCCAAGAATGTAATGACGACCACAAGACCGTTGGAAATGCTACATATGGATCTTTTTGGTCCGGTCGCCTACATAAGCATTGGGGGAAGTAAGTATGGTTTAGTTATTGTTGATGATTTTTCTCGGTTCACTTGGGTGTTCTTTTTGCATGACAAAGGAGAAGTCCAAGTGACTTTGAAGAAATTCATGAGGAGAGCTCAAAACGAGTTTGAAGTCAAGATCAAGAGAATCCGGAGCGACAACGGCACCGAGTTCAAGAATATTGGCGTGGAGGAGTTTCTTGATGAGGAAGGAATCAAGCATGAATTCTCGGCTCCCTATTCTCCACAACAAAATGGGGTAGCCGAGAGGAAGAATCGAACCCTCATCGAGATGGCGCGGACGATGCTTGACGAGTACAAGGTTTCTGACAGCTTTTGGGCGGAAGCCATCAATACCGCAAGCCACAGCTCCAACCGCCTCTACCTTCACAAGATCTTGAAGAAGACGGCGTATGAGTTGCTCACCGGGAAGAAACCAAATGTCTCCTACTTTCGAGTCTTTGGGAGTAAATGTTATATCCTTAACAAAAAGGCTAAGTCATCTAAATTTGCTCCTAAAGTAGATGAAGGTTTCTTACTTGGTTATGGAACAAATGCTTATGCAGTCTGAGTTTTCAACAATACCACGGTGTCGTTGAAATCTCGCGTGGCGTAACTTTTGATGAGACTAACGGTTCTCAAGTAGAACAAGTGGATCATGTTGTGATTGACAGGAAGAACCTCCTTGTGAAGCTATCAAGAAAATGGCAATCGGGGAGGTGAGACCTCATAGTTTGGAATCTCACCCGAGCACCCCAACCCGGAGTCTCCGGCCTGAAACCCGGAGTGTCCGGATTGGTCCGGAGTCTCCGGGTCATATACCGGAGTCTCCGGATGGGTCTAGCTCGGGCGATATTCCCTCCTCGTCCATTCAAGCTCAAGATGGTTCTAATGCCACCCAAGATGATGAAGGCCCTATTCAAGCTTTGGATTCAACTGTACCGCATCCGAGAGTTCATCAAAGCATTCAAAGGGATCATCCGGTCGACAACATACTTGGAGACATTAACAAGGGAGTATCCACTCGATCTCGAGTTGCAAATTTTTGTGAATTTTACTCGTTTGTTTCCTCTCTTGAACCTCTCAAAGTAGATGAAGCACTTGAAGACCCGGATTGGGTGATGGCTATGCAAGAGGAACTGAACAACTTCAAGCGCAATCAAGTGCAGGAGCTTGTCAAAAGACCCAAGCAAAACGTCATCGGCACTAAGTGGGTCTTCCGAAACAAGCAAGATGAAACGGAATCGTGACAAGGAACAAAGCTCGTCTGGTTGCTCAAGGGTACACTCAAATCGAAGGTTTGGATTTCGATGAAACATATGCTCCAAAGAGCTAGGCTTGAATCTATTAGAATATTACTTGCCTTTGCTACTCACCATGATTTCAAGTCTGTATCAAATGGACGTGAAAAGCGCCTTCTTAAATGGACCACTCTCCGAGATGGTCTACGTCGAGCAACCACCTGGATTTGAAGATCCAAGACATCCGAACCACGTTTACTACCTTCACAAGGCACTTTATGGACTTAAGCAAGCTCCAAGGGCATGGTTCGAGTGTCTACGAGACTTTCTTCTGGAACAAGGTTTTGTAGTCGGAAAAGCCGACCCTACCCTCTTTACTAAGCATATTGATAATGATCTATTTGTATGCCAAATATATGTCGATGACATTATATTTGGATCTACTAATGAACATTTGTGTAAAGAGTTTAGCAAGATCATGACCAAAAGGTTTGAGATGTCCATGATGGGTGAGTTGAAGTTCTTCCTCGGATTTCAAGTCAAACAACTCAAGGAAGGAACCTTCATCAGTCAAACCAAGTACATCAAGGACATGCTCAAGAAGTTCGAATGGAAGATGCAAAACCAATTAAGACACCTATGCAAGCCAATGGGCATCTAGACCTCGACAAGGAAGGTAAACCGGTCATCCAAAAGGTATATCGCTCGATGATCGGCTCTCTCCTTTATCTTTGTGCATCTAGGCCCGATATTATGCTTAGCGTTTGTATGTGTGCACGGTTTCAAGCCGCTCCAAAGGAGTGCCACTTGGTGGCCGTTAAGAGAATCTTGAGATACTTAGTGCACACTCCTCATTTCGGACTTTGGTATCCGAAAGGATCCTCCTTTGAACTTATTGGCTATTCCGATCACGGATTATCTTTGGTTGTAAAGTGGATAGGAAGAGTACATCTGGAACCTGACAATTCTAGGGTCGGTACCTAGTCTCGAGGTCTTCCAAGAAACAAAATTCCGTAGCCTTATCCACTTGCCGGCCGAATACATAGTCGCCGGAGTTGTTGTGCCCAACTACTTTGGATGAGACAAACCTTGAGTGTTTATGGCCTTTCCTACATAAGCTTTCCACTTTTGTGTGACAATGAGAGTGCCATAAAAATTGCCAACAATCCTGTACAACACTCCCGAACAAAACACATTGATATTCGCCATCATTTCCTAAGAGACCACGCAACAAAAGGCGAAATTGACATCCAACATGTGAGCTCAAATGATCAATTAGCCGATATTTTTACCAAGCCCCTTGACGAGAAAAGGTTCTGTGAATTGAGAAGTGGACTAAATATCTTAGATTCTCGTAACGTGGCTTGACATGTGCTCATATTGGTTGGTGAATGAAAAATGAATTTCAAAACTTATTCATCTTTTTCTTTGAAATTATCTTGTGTTGTTGGTTCTTAATCCTCGGATCGCATCATTGCCATGTGACTATAGCCTGTTTGCTTGATTGTTAGCTAGTCACATGGTGGATGGATGCCCTAGGACTCCTCTCTATCTCTCTCCGCGGGTCTCCAAGCTTCCCTTGAAAAATTCCTTTCCTAACCGAAATTTGAGCAACCCGGATCGTCGGTATTCAATCCGGAATCTCGGACTGTCGAGTCTCCGACTAATTGTCCGGACTCTCGGGTTGGGCGAGTCTCCGGACTGAAAATCCGAGTCTCCGGGTTAGGCGTTCGGTTAAACCCCTTATCCCGCGGTTTTCTCTTTTCTTATTTCCTTCAGGCGCCTCTCCCTC
Organism: Rhipidocladum racemiflorum; assembly: GCA_036346355.1. Lineage (NCBI taxonomy): Eukaryota > Viridiplantae > Streptophyta > Magnoliopsida > Poales > Poaceae > Rhipidocladum > Rhipidocladum racemiflorum. The sequence continues at coordinate 77,247,787 of CM070583.1, read as the reverse complement.
TCCGTGTGTCTCTCAAGGCTAGGGCGTGGATTCCTCCATCTTCTTGGGATCTTGGACTCCTTCTCCTTCTTGGATTGGAGATTGTGGTAAGGATCCCTTTTGCCCTAACCTTTTTCTTTCGGGTTTGGTTCAATTTCTCGGTTCTTAGGGCTTCTCCGTGTGTTTCATCTCTCGTAGGGCGCCGATTGTCTCGTCGTTGCCCTCAAGATCGGAGTTTCGTTCAATCCTAACTCACCCGCATTCTTGATTTCTCAATTCATCTTGAGGTGAGTTCCGTTTTGTGCCCTAACTCCGCGAAATTCCCTTTCTAGATTGTGCCCTAGTCATTTGTTGTTCTTCCTTAAGGCACTCTAGATTCGTTTCATGCCAATTTGGGGGTTGTTTTCCCCAAATCTCATGCGCCCGTGCGTATGCTCTGGTCAATCCGGAGTGTCCGGGCTTTTTGTCCGGAGTCTCCGGGTTGGGTGGTTCGGCCAGGTTCCTTTCTTCGCTGTTTTTCTTGTCGCCTCTCGGCTAATTCTATTCTTTCGCTCTATCTGGTCAGATGGATCCTCCTCATGACCTTACAGTAGCAGCGATCCTCCTCACCGCCGTCTGGTGGCGGTGATCCCTTCGAGGCTCGTCTCCTCCGCGGCCTCCGCGAAAAAGCAAAGGATTGGAGTGGCCAAAAGACCCACTTCCGGACCTCGAGGCCGCCTAGCATCGGCGTCGAGTCGGCACATCCTGTCTCCTCCTCCTCGATCGGCTCTGATCCGGATGAGCATCCAGCGAGATACTCATGCCAGGCTTCGTGATCGAGAAAGGAGCGAAGTTTCGTGCTTCAGGCGTTTCATTGGTCCTCTAGCCAAGGCCAAGCCTGTGTGGAACTACCCAATGTCTGTGAATCCAATGAGGATCATCGATTATCGGACAGGATCTGGAAAAGGAAAAGCTATTGTCGAGCACAGAAAGAAGGATCCTCTCGAGCTTCACCAGGATGAGTATGTGGACCGCCGGTTTTGGAACCGGTTTCAGTCAGACTTCTACGAGACGGTCCTATACCCACTTGAGCACCCAAAGGGTCGAGGATGAAGACCATTGATTGGGAGTATATGGCAGCGGTGACAATCCAGTTTTCACTCGGATCATTGAGATTTGTGAGTCGCATCGATTAAGAATCTCATGGCATTCAAGTATGATCGAACAATGAGGTTATCATGCAATTCTATGCCACTTTGTACTTTGACAAGAATGATGAGGCCATTTGGTGGATGATGCACAAGATTTGGTATGTGGCTAGCAAGAAGAGGTTTGCGAGTCCTCAATCTCGTATACAACGACAAACCCAAAGCTTCACTTCAAGAAGGTGATGATCACGAGGAGATTGAGTCACTTTATGACACCTCGAGGAGCTTCACAGCTTGGGACCATCAAGGGTGCGAAGGATGTTCGGTGTGCTCAACAGTGTTGAGGGTCACTCTTTGGCCCAAGGAGGGAGATGCTTCGCCATCGGTTCCTATGGAAGGAACTTGTCGTTTCATCTCGTCGAGCGCACCCACTCGTTTGACATTGTCGATTTCATGTGGGAGACGATGAGGCGAATCGCAGAGCAACATGGCCACCGCAGCTATGCACCCTTTGTGATGACCTTGATCTCTTCAAAGGAGCGGTCTCAAGTTTGTCGTAGATGAGGAGCATCTTGCTTACAAGGTTCGACCTCCTTCCGCTTCCTTCTTCTCGCTTCACCGCCTCGTCCAGTTCCTCGGAAGGACTCGTCGTGGTCGCGCTTGGCCTCCACCTCGCGTCTGCTCTGCTGTGCCTCCTCCCGTTCCTCTCTGAGCGGGCCGAGGTCCCTAGCGGCACTCTTGAGAGGATGCTCAAGCATGTCTTCCTCCTCTGCCGTGACATCTCCGCCGAGCGTAAGGTGATGAGCAGCGAGATCAAGAAGAATGGTCGAGGACATCCGCAGATCCGCCGCCACAATGGCGAGGCGCTTCTCCTAGCGACTCTTCCGGGTCTTCCGAGGAGAGTAGCGATGCCACTTCCGCAGATCAGCTGTTTGGCATCACTTCTTCGGCTGCTCCTCCTCCTCCTGCAGTTGACTCCGGCAGCGAGTATTCAGCGTCTGGCGACGAAGGCGACGACGAGTGATCTCCCGTGTCCTCCCCTCCTTTTGGTGTCTTGATGCCAAAGGGGGAGTGATTCTTTAGAGTCGTTTTGCTTAGTCGTGCTTTTTTATTTTTTTCTGTGGCTAGTGGACTTGTTTTGTGTTTCGAGAACTCTGTTATTCCCTGTAATGTCATTATTGCTTATTATGCATGATTTGTCTTCAGATACTTGTGTTGTTTGTCTTCAGATACTTGTGTTGTTTGTCTTCAGATACTTGTGTTGTATTCTCTCCTGCTGTGTTTGAGGGGGAGCTCTCGGTGTATTTCTCGTTAAATATGTGCATTCGATTCCACTCAATTCTTCTAATGCACACATTTAGGGGGAGCTCCAGTTTTATCTGATTTGCTAAAGTCTATTTCATATCCTTTTATTTTGCTGTTAATTGTGTTGTCATCAATACACCAAAAAGGGGGAGATTGAAAGTGCATCTAGGCCCCTCAATTTGTTTTGGTGATTAATGATGACACAATTAAAGAGATCTAATGTTTTATCCAAGAATACTGCAGAGATCGAGATCTTATCGAGCTTGGAACGACATTGGACGCCCCTACAACTACTTAAAATCAAAAGGACGGCATCAAGACCAAAGTTGTAATAATTTTATTTATTTGTGTCTTAAGGATAGCCGTACTATTAAGAGGGTATGACGAGAAATCGACTTTAGGATGTGCATGTGCTCAACATCATTTCTTGCATCTCTAATTAGCACTCCTACATTTGGTTTTGAAAAGTTTCAAATTAAAACTAACCAGGTAACCCGAGTCTCCGGTTTCGGCCGAGTCTCGGATTCAATCCGAGTATCCGACATTTGGTCCGAGTCTCGGGTTGGACCTCTCGGTTGCCTCGATTCAATTTGGTCCGAGTATCCGGACATTTGGTCCGAGTCTCGGATAACCCGAGTCTCCGGGTTATTTGTCCGGACACTCCGGCCTGTCAAAAAACAGGAGTAACGGCTAGTTTTCAAAAAGGGTATTTAAAGCCTCCACTCCACTCCAACGGCTAGGATCTCTATTGAGCTCATTCATAGCAGCATTCAAGCCATTCCTAACCATCTCTAAGCATTCAATAGAGCCCTCTCTTCCTCCCACCAATTAATTTGGTTGTTGATTCTTTTGGTGAGGAGAGGAAGAAGCAAAGTGCTAGGTGCATTTACTTCTAGTTGTTGAGCACTAGTTCATCCTCCAAGCGATTCTTCGTGGTACTTTTACTCTTGGAGGTTGAAGGTCTCCTAGACGGCTAGGAGTCACCGGGAGCTACCAACTTGTGTGGTGAGCCTCGGTCGTTTGTGAAGGCGAGTCTCGCCTCCGAAAGGAAAGGGACAAGAAGTGAAGCCGGCGAGTGCATTTGTGCAACACCGGGAGGAAAGCGGGTTGAAAGAGACCCCGGCTCAAGTGTGACCGAGCCACCTCAACGGAGACGTAGGATTCCCTTCAAGAATCCGAACTTCGGTGAAAAATCGCGTCTCTCTCTCTCTCTTTTACTTCCTAGTCTTGCTCCTTGGATTTGAATTTGTTAAGTTAGATCTAGCTCTTTGCTTAGCTTTAAATTCAAATCCTTTCTAAGCAATTGTCTAGGTTGTTCTTGCCTTCCTTTTCTAGTAATTTATTGTGCTTGCTAGAGTAGTTTTTGTTGCGCTCCCGAGCCAGCTAACCCGGAGAGTCCGGTCCCAATACCGGAGACTCCGGACCAGCCGGAGGATCCGGACCCAATACCGACAATCGGGTTGACTCCTTTCGGGTGTTTTTATTCCGCTGCGTAAATTTTATTCCGCCTATTCACCCCCCCTCTAGGCGACATCGTTGGGCCTTTCAGTGGTTGAGGGCGAGGCTTAGGCCGACTCTCGAGCGCCAAGCCGGGCTTGGGGCTGCTCGAGGGGGTGCTAGGTTTTCGGGCCACAGGAGGACGCTTCAGCGATTGGGTATGATTGGGAGGGGGTTGACACTAGGCCCTTGTGGTAAGTGTCGTGCGATCAATGCTTCCCTGCAGGGTTAATTAAGCGATTCGAATTGCCGCGCTCTCGGATATGAGCAAGCTCTTTCATCGCACAGTCACGTAGTAAACAACTTGAACTTGTGGTTCGCCGTTGGGCTTGAGCTTTAAATTGGTTATGTATTGCTCTACTTTAATTGTTGTTACTTTCAACTTCACACTAGAAGTAAGTGCGGTCTATAACTGCTTTAAACTTGTAATTGTTTCGGTTGTCGCACTTATATTACAAATGTTAATGCTTTTCCGCACTTTTACCTTAAGCTTACTCCTTGCTACAACTAAATGCATAATCCTTTGGAGTCGGTCATATATGGACCCACGGATAAGTCTTGCGAGTACCTTTCGTACTCATGCTTCTGCTTTGTGGTTTTCAGGTGAGGATCCGGTTGGCGAGTGCGAGTTCTGCCCGTACTGTCTCTCGGTGACTGGGCGGGGCACCGAGTAGCGGCTTGGCGATGCCGCCTACGCCCGGGAGTGTTCGGGGGCAGAACACTTCCGGGGATTTGCTTTACTTTTGTTAAATGCGTTGGTTGGTTCTTTTGTTGTATAGATAGGCGTTTCGATGGGCTTTTGGATTTGGTAATGGACGCTTACGCGTATGTCGGGTTCCGTTGTGTCTTCTTGAGCCGTTGATACTGCTGTGGTGCTGTGGATGTCGTTTTTACTTTCCATATATATATATCAACTGTGTTTTCTTGTCTGCTGAGTGGATGTCCGTAGAATCTAGAAAGGTCATGCCGAAATTTTCCAGTTTTCGGAGTCTTGGTCTTTTTCTCCGTTTTTGCCTAGTTTGGAGTCTTGGCGTGGTTTTCAATCTTGGTTGGTGGTTGTCGGGTTCGTCTTTGTGCTGTTGTTATCCGCTTGCGTGTTGGTTCGAAAGTTTCGGGTTCGTTGCCCCCTTTATGCAAATTGAATTGATATCGTATTGTTTTCCGGTATGCGGTGATCCTGGGCGTGTTTCAGGTCGCATACCGGGGGAATACCGGGGTTGTTGTCGAGTCGTTTGGACGTTCGTAGGGTTGTCTCCATTGGGCTTGGGTATTAGCATCAGGATCACCTCCGGTGATTGGTTGCTAGGATCCAAATCCGATGGGAGCAACTGTTCATCCAACAACTCGAGGACGATCTGGGCGGCTCCTCACAAGCTCTCTGTCTAGCTTTTGTTTCTTCAATATACCAAATTTTCTCAATCTCTTTTTTAACCCATAAAAGTCTGTTATTCTCTTCTATCGAGAGAGAATTCGTTTCAGAAAGAATATCTAGCCTATCAAATTCTTCTAGCAACGATCTTTTCTTTCTCCTAATCTCAGCATCTACATTATAGCTCCAGCCTTTTGTAATTTTCCTAACATTCCTAACTTTTAGTTGCCATTTATCCATAGCACTTAACCCTTTTACCGGTATATTCCAAGCTTTAGCTATAACATCATTAAATTCCTCATGCACTAACCACCATTTCTCAAACTTGTAAGTCTTACTATTATGAGATAAACCTTTACCAGAATCCCAAAGGATGGGAGTATGATCACTCCCAACTCTGGGGAGAGAGGAAACAAAAGTCAAGGGAAATCTTTCTTCAAAAGCAGTACTGCAAAAAACTCTGTCTATCACCGACATAATCGGGTTTTTTTTATTGTTAGACCAAGTGAATTGTCTCCCAGAGAGATGCAACTCCATAAGACCCCACATATCAATCCATTCGTTAAATTTATCACACCACTTATGATTACCTCTATTGTTACTTTTATCAGCTTGTGATCTAATCAAATTAAAGTCACCACCAAACAAAATAGGAATTTCCTCATCATTAATCATGATTTCATGAAGTTCAGAAATAAAAGCTTGCTTTTCCTCTTCATAAGGGGCTCCATATACGGTCACCAACTTCCAAACAAAATCATTTTCCTTTATCTTTATAGTACATTGAACCGAAAAAGCTTTAATCTCTACATGAGAAATTTCTAGATTATCAGATTTCACCCCGACCAAAATACCACCCGCAGTGGCTTTGGAAGGCATCCAGTGCCAACAGAAACAATTAGAACCACTGATAGTGTTAAGGAAAGAGGTACTAAAACTATCTTTTTTTGTTTCTTGTAACCCAATAAAATCTAACCCATGATTTCCAATAAGATCCTTGATACACTGAGTTTTTCCAGGTTGCCCAAGACCTCTCGTGTTCCAAAAGATACCTCTCATTTCTTACTTTTTTCCATAGGGTGCTTGCCCCGTCTAAATCTAAATTTACCCACCTTAGTCCATCCGTCTAACTCATTCAACTCTACTTCATTCTCCTTCAGAGAATTAGTAGGTGTAGTAACAATTTGGCTTTTATTCTCAGCCTGGGGGCTATTAACATTGTTTTCAACATCTTTACTTCTGGATTGTATACAATCTCCATCAAAGATTTCACCCACATATTTTTCCATCCTTATAGCATCCATTTCCTTACAAATTAAGATATTTTTAGTCTGCTCAACACTTGAGTCACCCATTTTTATATCTACTTTCTCAGACAAACTATTTAATTCAGAAATTGATAAGGAAGCAAAAGAGTCTTTACATATCATACCTTTAGATTTTGATTTAGTCTCCAAATTCTTCTGACGTTGGAGCTCTTGAGCTTTCTCCAAAACAGACTTGCCCTGATCATCAATCCTCTTGCTTCTTCTCTTACAAGGTATTGGACCCCAATTCTTCTGCCTTTTAAGAATTAGACTATCATTCACAGGAACAAATTTGTTATCCATATAATCCTTGTCAATCAGTTCAGCCCCCAATTTCTCTACAGATTTATTTGCTTTTTCATCAAAAATCTTATCTGGAAACAATTGATAGCCATTCATCTCTTTTGTCGGAAGAGTGTTCTCTAACTTTTCATTAGGATTTTTCACCGACTTTTGAATCTCACTCTCCTCAACTGTAAATTCAACATATTTATCAATGATAAGTGAGACATTTACCGCATCAGACATTCCCTGTCCTGCTAACCCTGCATCACAATCGTTATCTATATCTTCTTCAGAATCAATGAATTCCAGATCTTTAAGAATTCTGAAGCAATTCTCATTTCTCTCCATATCATTTTCATAAATCTTGCTAGCATTCTCATGGAATAACTCTAGCCAAGACTTACTATCAACACCCAAACTCTTATCAGATTTCCAATTATAATTCAAAGTATCCAAATCTCCTAAGACCACTTTTTTTCCTTTCCCATCAGCAGATTTAGTATTATCCCCAGATTTAGAGCTTTTAGATGCTCCTTCATGCAGGGAGGACTCAAAACCTAAATTACTTTGCTCTGTATCCATACGATCTCTTTTATTCTCCGACTGTTTTCCATTATCATCTAAATCATCTATATCATCATCGTTATCACCATTATCATCATTATCTCCTTCTAACTGCACCACATCATCCTTTTCAACAACAATCTTAATCAAGAACAAGATTTTTTCAGCTCCCATCACCCTTTGTTGTGGTATTTTAGAAGGGTCTCTACAAGCAATTTGCATTCTCACCACTTCATAAAAACTTTTAAACATCCCTGTCCAATCCACATTCAAAAGAATTCCAAAACACGAAGCCACTTGCTCAAAAATCTTCCAAGAACACCATTTAGGAGGAATCCCTCTAATCTGAATCCAGACTTCCTGCAGCTCATCAAAAACATCTAATTCACCTTTCCAAGCCTCTATATATACCGTGACCCCTGGTTTGTTGAGATTGAAACTTGGAAGAAGCGCTAAATCAGCAACTTTTTTCTGAGGAGGGAATCTAACTAGAAACCTAAATTTCTCCAGTTCCCTAACTTGCCAAGGCCAATGTGCGTCAAATATATCTGCTAGGTTTTTTTCCAATTCAATCCTAGTAATCTCCCCTTGATCTATAGTTATAATACCACAATTGTTAAACCGAAAGGTTGAGCTCAGACTTGATTCAGGGATTTCCAGATGATAAATGCCTAGTCCACCAGCAGCACTACCAACAAATCTAGCCATTGCTTGAGTTTTGTTTCTACCAGGACAATGTTCTAGCTGATGTCCAGGCTCCTCACAAATGAAACACAGTTTCGGATTTCTACAGTTACCAACCAAGTGCCCTGGTTCCCCACAATTGTAGCAGATGGAATTGACATATTCTACCTTATCAACTACCAGATCAGAAGCAGGGACACCCTTTTTTTGTTCAACTCCCACAGCCTGCCGTTGAGTATTATCAGAGATCTGACCTGGAGTTGGTTGAGGTGCTGACGGCCGGTGTTGTTGAGGTGGAAACCATTGATGCTGGTTTCTCTGTGGAAATCGTCCCCAATAACCTTGCTGTCCTCTGAACATCGTTGGAGGAGGAGGACGCCACCCGCGACCAAAGCCCCCTCCGCCACGATTCCATTGATTCCGACCATCAGCCATCTTCTTCACCGAATCGAAAGACGGATTCCCTTTGCCACCCCCACAAAAATCTCTCGCAAAATGCAGGGAACGAGGATTAGGAACAAGGGAATCGCTAGAAGAAATTGGGAAACAATCGGAAATAGAGAAACGGCCCGAAATCAGCAGATCACGACGGATCCAGACGAACGCCTCCCTCGTCGTCCTAACCCTAGATCGTGAGCTTGGCACGACCCATAGTTGGCCAAAAAAATCCTCCACCTCATCTTCTTCCGTTGTCGTTTGCTCATTTTTGAGTTCCCGAGGATGCCCTTCTCTTCCTGTCGCCGATGCTCCTTGATCTCCAGATGGCAAAGATCTGAGCAAATGCTGCGAAAAAACCTCCTGCCCCTGATGGAGAACCCTCTGATGCGCACCTTTGCCTGAGATGTCTCCATCTGTCGGAGATCCATAGGAGAAGGCTCTTTGAGATTGGTTTACCTTCTGACCTGAGACTTCTCCCTGGAGCGCTCTTGCCTGGGTCGGGTGGTCATCGGAGACCGTCGCGAACGGGGAGGCCTCGCTGCCGGGATACGACGTGTGGTCGTGGCACTGTCGCCCCACGATCGCCTCCATCCACTGTCCCCGAGATAGAGTTCTACCTGTACAATGAAGTTTCTATTTAAGCAAAGGAAAAACCACCGGAAAGCTACGGAAGTTTTGGCAGCACCAAGAGCTTTTGTCGATCTCTGGATTTTGATCTCTGGTCTTGTCTGTTTTTCGTTCTTTCTGAACTTCAGAGCGTGTAGCTAAGTTCAAGAAAAGGTGGGCGTTCTGATCTAGCTCCGAGCGCGAGCACCTCACCTTCCTCGCCGGCTTCCGCGCGCTGGCCCCCGTCAACGCTGTGCTCGACAACCTCGTTAGGTGAGCGGGGCCGCGACGAGGCCGTCCTGCGCCGGCTGCACCAGTCGTTCAAGACCGTCGAGCCCCGCCGGCCCGCCGCCGGCTGCCGCGAGCTAGCGCGTGTGCGCGGACCGTCGACGTCTAGTCGAAGAAGTACGTTGTAGAAGAGCTAGCAACCGAGCAAAATATGTAATTAACGTGCTGCGCGGTGTAATTAGGCAGCTTTGTATAGGCGGGAGGACGGGGTACGTAACGTGGCTAAGCAACATATATAAGATAGCGTGGTTCCGTAAGAGCATCTTCAAGAGGGGCCTTAAATATGGTCCTAATTTGAATTATAGGATTTTTGGGAAAAAGATTAACTCCAGCAAGGGTCCTAAATTGTTAAAATTTAGCAAATTGTTTTAGGGCCCCTAGGAGAGTAGCTATATTTAGCAACTCTGTGATTGAGCCCTATCTTCGTTGGGTTTTAGGGCCTAATTGCTGGAGTGAATATTTCGTTAGAGCCCTAAATCAAATTAGTTAGGATCCTAAATTAAAGTTTACGGCTCATTTTTAGGACTCTCTCTTGGAGATGCTCTAAACCACTTATTTCTTCCACTGTGTGTTACACACAACTTGAGACTTTCTCAGTCTCGAGTGGTGCTAGTACACGCTTGATTACCATCGGTGTTGCATGTGCTCCACGGTGCACACTGACAACCGATCGATCGGAATGAGCCTACTGGCGCCGTCGAGCTCCTGGTACACGGCAACTCTTCTGTCACGATGGATCTATCCTATCTGTTGCGATAGGCCATGATATCAGACGCCTGTTTCTGTCGCGGTGGATCCACCTTATATGTCGCGATAGACTGTTATTGGGCATCGACAAGGTACTATGACACGTATTAATTGTCGTTGTTTCTATGATAAGAAAAAAAAACTAGATTTGTAATTTCGTTTAATAGAAATTAAGGGGGTGTTTGGCAGAGCTCCAGCTCCACTAGATTTATGAATCTAGTGGAGCTGGGTATTCCTAGCTCCATCAAATCTATGGAGCTGGAGCTGGAGCTGGAGCTGTAGATATATTAAAGGCCTGTTTGGCAGAGCTCCAGCTCCATTTTTTCAGCTCTACTCCACAACTCCACTGCAAAGCAGCTCTACTGCAGAACTAGGTATTACCACAGTGGCAAAGGTGGGTAATTTCTTCTCAACTCCACGTCTACTCTGAAAAAACCCATCCGTGGAGCACCTTTTCTCTTGCTCCAAAAAAATGTACTAGAACTCTGACTGCTCCACGGAGTTGCCTGCTCTGTGGTTTTGTGGAGTTGGGGCGTTTGGCAGGGCTCCACCTAGATCCGGGGTGGAGTTGGGAGCTAGAGCTCTGCCAAACAGGCCCTAAAAGTGTTTAGATATGCCATCTTGTTTATATTTTAGAATAAAAATATAAACTTAATTTACTTTATTTTAATCTAAAATTTTCAGATGTAAGGTGAAACTAGGATTTGAAGCTCTGCCAAACATGATATAGATATATAAAAGAAGTGTATAATACGGCAGATCAGCCCGAACGGTGGTCATGGTCCAAAAGGGCAGTAACAGGACCTGCGATTAGTTTGGTTTCAGGAGTAACAAGGCCCTTTGGGCCATTCCGAGTGAGTTCCTGCCAGCTTTTCTAGCTTAGCTTGCACGGAAACAATTCTACAGCACCAAGTGCTTTATAGTTTATAGTATTTATAGCGTTCCTTTTGAAACAAAAACATACGGTGTATATTATTTTATTTGATTATAAATAGTTATCATTTTAGATATCAATATGGTCTTCAAAACATAACTTCGATCACTAATTTTTATTATAATATATTTATAAAACTCAATAAAATTATAATATTATGAAAGTAATTCTCGAGACCGATCTACACATATAATTTTCATATATTCAATTTAAATATTTAAACATATATAGATAGTCAAAGTTTCAGAAGTTTGATCATCACTATGTTTAAAATAATAACTATTATTTGTGATCGAGTATGTGAGAGAAATATTTTGTTGCATTGAGATTTATATTTGATGTATGTCTAATTCTTACAAGATATACTACCAAGTACTCCCTCTGTCCCACAAAGAGTGCATTTCTAGTGTTCAAATTTTGTCCCACAAAGAGTGCATCTTTAGTCCGTAGAGCCCAACTGTAAGTGTATGCATGCTCATTTAAGTGCCTGTGGAAACCGAAGCACTAGCATACTTGTGTGTGGAGTAATGAGGGTCACATTAGTCATTTACCTTGCACACTAATCTGTCTTAAAAATTCTAGAAATGCACTCTTTGTGAGACAGAGGGAGTACCAAGCACGTGGTTTCATAAAAACAAATAAAAAATTCAGGTCGCACCCTTGTCTCCTCTTCCCTCTCTTCTGCGTGCGTGCATGCATGCTGCTTTTAATTTGCAGTGTATATGTCACTACAGTGCATCCTGTACAAGTCTCCTCCAGTCTCAACTCAATCTGAGGGGAGACAGGTATCAACTCACTCTGAGGGGAGACAGGTAGTGCTGGCATTTATGCCATGCATCTATCCATCTCTTTTGCTGTGCTACATGAAGGACGACTAGCTACAGCACTACCAATACCACCGTCTTGCCAAATTGTGCATTTACTCTCACCAGCCTAGCTTCCATGCCCGACTATATATGCTAGCTGGTAGGGATGAAAATGATAGAAAAATGATAGATAAATAGTTGTTTCATTTTTGTTTTCATATTTTTATCGGTAATGAAAACGAAATCGAAAACCCCGAAAATTGATACGAAAACGGATAGTGACGAAAATAAATGCGGAATGGAACGAAGCGGATACGGAAACGAAAGCGGAAAATTTTACAAAAACATAGTACATAATCACAATATACATTACCACAAGAACGATGTAACTCATTCCATCTCCAAGGTGGACACAAAAATTGTATTATATTTACTGGTATCACTAGAAAGTTTTTTTCAAGTTTGTCGGCTGAAGACTTGTTATTTGTCCCACATATCAAACCATCATATCCTCCTCCATATCATTATCATCGACATCCTCTTGCTCCCCAACTACAAAAGTGTAACACCCTCAAATTTCTATATTATTGTTCGATGTTCATTTATGATTTCATGAGATTTATCCTAGATTTTTTGGAGTTCATAAATATCATTTGATATTTTTAAATTTATAAAATTAATTTATTCATAAAAAATAAAAATAAAATTATGCTGAAAATAATTTTTCTAGGTTCAAAATATTCCAAAATATTTTTGAGAATTTTGTTGGAACTTTTTAACTCTATTTGATACTTTATATAAAACCATTTGTATTTATAAAATTATTTTAATTTAAAAATAAATGTAAACTCTGCCTTCTCCTTTTAGGCCAAGCCCATTTCCCTTTTCGGCCCGTTTCTGTTTTTAATTTTTAATTTCAGTTATAAGGAATTTTTGTTTCTGTCAGAATTGGCTCTCCTGTTTTCGTTTCCGACAAAAATTTTCGTTTTCATTTCCGTACTAGTATTTTCCGTTTTCATTTCCAAAAAAGAGCTTCCGTTTTCGTTTTTCTCCGGAACGGTCGAAAACTTTCCATTCCGTTTTCAACCCTACTAGCTGGTGAAGTATGCATCATGTATCATGTTTCCGTATCCATCTCCTGTAGAACTACTAGAAGTAGTATAGTTTTTTCTCTTAATTGTTGCGATGTCGATATATTAATGAGAAAATCCACAATATATTGCTGAATAACTATATGATCTATAATATGCCATTCATTATGAGATTGACATGTAGGGTTCGATCCATATGCCAGTGAAATATCAATGGTATATTATTGACATAAGAAGTTAATCAATGGAATATAAATGTTTGCCCCCATATTAATTGAGGTGTGCATGATATGAGACTAGACCTGGGAGTAGGGCTAGGCTTTTCTGGGCCAACCCGAGTCCTGGTCGACACGACATGGCCCAAACATGACACGGGCATAACATGTGGCTGGTCAGGCCAGCACGACCCAAACGGCAAATTGTGTTGGGCCTAGAAAGAAGGCTCGTCAGGCGACACAACACGACATGTGGGTTGGGCCGTGATCGGGCCGGGTTGGCACGGCAGCGGCGCGACAGGCTAGGCGTCACATAGGAACAACGCGGTTGGGTCTTTAGTGTTGTGTCAACGACGAGGGATGGTAGGACGAGGAAGTAGTCGGAAAGGGGGAGAGAGAGTGTATATCACTGTGGTTGTTGCCATCATTGTCATCACCAATCCATATCCATTGCCTCCTTGGTCGCCTAAGCCTCATCTCGTCGCACAGGTGGAGCTAATGCACAACCGGTGGGCGATGCTGGCGATGGCAAACATCATGATCCTAGTGGCGGTCGATGATGCTAGCGGTAGCGGTACGTCGATGCTAGCGAGGAGGGGAAGTGAGGGGTGCGGGTCCGGCGAGGAGGGGGATTCAGAGCGGTGGGGCGTGGGGTCTGGTGAGTAGGAGAGGGGGGAACCAGAGCGGAGAGGGTGTGGAATTTGATGAGGAGGGGGATTGGTAGAGGGGGAGCTGGCCAGGAGGGGAATTGAGGGGGTGCTGGCGAGAAGTATCGCAGGTGAAGACAAACATGCTGAACAATGGCCACTTTGCTCTATTTAGTGGTTTGTTACCGAGTGAAGAGAGAAAAAGCAGTTTCTTTTGGCTTTTCTTATGTCTTCTTCATTTTAGTCGTCACTAACTCAGATTGGCAAATTGATAATCATTAGAGAGTTTTTAAGAACTTTTTAAAAAGCAACTAAGGTTCTATCCAGTGTTTACTACCCTATCTCTTATTTAGTTATATATTTTATTTGGCTAATTGCAGACAAGTTTGCTAAATCTACGGATCCCCTTTTAGGTCATGTTGTTGCAGCAATAGAGGAAAATATTGTTTAATATTTTTGATCTATTTCACACCTATATTACTTTGCTATCGTTTTTGATCCAACAAAAAAATTAACAGGCTTGCAGATTGCTATGGAGGGAATAGGTGAGTGCCTCAGTTTTGATTTCTCTAAAGCTTTCAAATGTGTCAAAAATGAGTTTTTTTTCGTATTTTTCACGTGTATCATGACAAGCTTGGCAACAACGTGAGATTAGAGGCCTCTCAGTCGGTGCAATAATGCAAGACCACTACTACAGATAATAACATCACAGACGATTCGGAATTGTCATCACATATGGTTTTCTGAACTGTCTCTGACCATGTATCAGTGATATAACAACATATCATAGATGGTTTGGTCACTGTCTGTGATATAAACATCACAGACAGTTCTAATTAGAAATCATCTGTGATATTATAATATGACTTCATTTTTCCCTACACCCCCAGCAAAACTTCCATCATTACTATCTGTTGTTCAAAATTTTATCTGCTTAGATATTCTGTAGCAATATTTACAAGGCACAACCAGTTATAGATTTTGTAATTGAATATCTAAACATCATAGATGCATCGAGGCAATAGCTTGTCTGATCAGAATCATCTTAAAATATGAAGATTGTTTTTATAACGTTGATAGTTTCTAAGGCAAAATCCATTTCATTTCATAGTTTGTTCTGAACGTTGTCATGCTCTGATTTATTGCTTCCACTTCGTCCTCATCCCCGAACGAGAATACCATAGGCAGCCAAGCTTCTTGAATTATAGAGTTGATTATCTCAACGTATACAGTTGATTAAGTCATTATATAAAGTCTATTTCATGAATTAATCAACTACATACAATGAATCAATCAGCTCTATATGATAACTTAATCAACTCCACACGATGAGTTAATAAACTGTATAATTCATGAAGCAAGGATGCCTATGGTATTCTCATTCAAGGATGATGATAAAGTGATAGCGATAAATCAGTGCATGACACCTTTCAAGACGAACTATGGAATAAAATGGATTTTACCTAAGAATCTATCAACATTATAATAAGAAGGGTGATGAAAGCACTACAAATGTTCATATTTTAAAACGATCCTAATCAGACAAGCTGTTGCCTCAATGCATCTAGGATATTTAGATATTCAATTACAAAATCTATAACTAGTTGTGCCTTATAAATGTCATTGCAGAAATATTTAAGTAGATGAAAATTTCAAACAACATATACTAATGATAGAAGTTCTGTTGAGGGGTGTAGGAAAAACATTTGGTTCCAACAATCAAGACACTATTAAGTTATTGTATTCAAGATGAGAAAATATAGTGTTGGTTGATATGAAATTGCCAGTTGTTATTAGTTTAGAAATCAGGTGAGAATTGGCATTCAATGGCAACATACAGTAGTAGCATGCTAGAGAATTGGAATAGGATGAGAGGAGATAGCTGCTAGAACCTACGATACAGCATTAGGGTCGTAAGATCGTACGATACACATCGTGATACTGACAAACTTATGAACTCCTTGCAACTAAGCGTACGGCTGCTAGAGACTAGTCTCTTACCTCCTCTATGTTGTAAGAATTGTGGCATTAGAAATTTTATCATAACAATAATTCCAGTCATATTAAATAACCATGACAAATCATTGTTAATAAAGCATGAGCTAAAATACTTAAACATAATATTTAACAATATCAAAGCATGTAAGCCCATAGTCAAGTCATTAAACAAATGCATAACAATGAACAATAAAAAAGACATACAACTAGCAATAGGCTCAAATTGAATTTAGATTGTTCTCAGATGTCGGGTTGCCTTAAAAAGGCCTTCCTCGCCACTAGGGACAAAGTATAGACTTGTTTGTGACAACCTTACATCAAATTAACAATTTCAATACTTGGTAGTTTAAGAACCTAATCAATTGATCATCTAAAACAATGTAAACATGTATAAAGGGATAAACCAACTTGAAGTAGCTTATTGGACATATAGAACAAACAATAGCATATATGAATAGTATCAGTGACTACAAAGAGTAATCAATACAGCAGTAAAGGCTATTGAACAGTGAGCAAACTATCACATATATATATATATATATGTCACAAATCACAATAGATAATAAAATGATCTAACTAAGTATTGCAATGTATAAAAGCTAATTTTGTTGTCACAAATAGTCTACCTTAACCCAAATCCTCACAGAACAATTGTCTCCCCACATGCAAGGTCCCCGAGTTAATTAACCGCCCCCTTTGCAATATAAAGAAAACGATTAATCACAACAGTTCAAGAATACTCACAAAGTAGCCTAATATAAGCCTTTTTGTAGTAATGTAGGCTCTATTTCCCATGATCAAACACAAGAGCAAATATTTCAGTATACAACATTATACACAACATTCACAAATCCCTATGAGTATTATCCGAAGCTCCACAAATGGTTCAGCATGCAAGCAAAATAATTGTTAAACCCTCAATAGAGGGGGAACTCTAGTCCAGTAAAAGAGAGGATTGAGAGGGGTAGCAGGGCACTTAGCTCATAGATAGATCGGGGATGAGCAAAGCCGGCCATGGTTGAGGAGATGGTGGTCGGTGCGGGTGGCCACCATGCCCCAAGGAGGGCGTACGCCCGAGAGGAGATTGCCGATATGGTGGACGCCGGGGAGGAGATCGCCGAGATGGAGGAAGCCGGGGAGGAGATCGCTGAGAGAGAGGACGCTGGGGAGGAGGTCGCCGAGGAGATCACCGAGTGGGAGGTCGCCGAGGACGATGATGATAGAGGGCTAAGATTTGGGGGAGGTGAAATGCGCTAAGTGCTAATTAAGGTCTGCACACTAGGAATCATGGTATGTTCTTATAGGTATCATTCGTATCACAAATGGTTTGTGGCTAGAACAATCTATGATAATCTAATATCACAGACGGTTCATTGATAAACCTGTCAGCGATGACACCTATAGATATCACATACGGTTTTAAAATAAAACCGTCTGTGATATCCATATATATCGTTGACGGTTCATGAAAAGAACCATCTATGGTGATGTCACTGATGATTTCACTATTAAACCATTAGTGATGTTCCTCATCACAGATGTTTTTTTAGAATCGTCTATAATGAGGTATCTAATATAAGTCTTTCTGTAGTAGTGGACAAGTGTGACAACAAACTTGCGGAAGAAGCTAAAGGAAAAGCCTAGTTCTTCATCCTTTCAGTCTCAAGTGCCCCCCCAAGTGGAATTCTATCTTAGAGCTGAACCACTATTTGGAGCATGATTTTGCAAACATCGATCCTGATCTTGCTAGCGAAGGCAACATAGACTTGCTCAAGTAGTGGAAGAACAACAAGAGGATATTCCTTGTTCTATGCCATTTCGCACGAGATGTTGTACTGGTTCTGGTATCCACCGTCTCTTCGAAAATGATGTTCAATATAGCAGGGAGAATAATTGAAGAAATGAGGTCATCCCTCATGCCCAAGATAGCAGAGGCAATGACCTGCGTCAAGGACTGGGAATTGGCAAAAGAGCGATAACAACATCAACTAGAGGATCCTGAGATCATGCAGGATATAGTGAACTGGAATGCTTGAACATTTTGAACATTGGGTAGTAGTTAGTATGTATGCATGTCATTACAATACTCTTTCCTTACCAGGGGAACCCCACTTTGGGGCAAAAGATTTTTAACGATGTAGTAACTTTGTATATGTACCCAATGAATAAATAAAATTTAGTCATTTTCCCAAGTAATTGTGTGTATTGGATCCTCATCGGTGATCGACACTCGCTCCTCATCCTTGCTGTTGTTCACATCGATGGACCGACAGCAGCGACATCCATGACTCCACATGTCCAATAGGGCAAGGCCTGGGTTGGCATGGCGTGCCTAGAGCCGTGCCAGAGGTGAGTTGGGCCGACACGGCGAGGTGGCTATGCCGGGCAGACACGCTGCATCCCAAAACCTGCATGGCCCAATTCCCAGGTTTATATAAGACGCCGCTGGATGGGCACATTACTCCTAGGGCACAAAACTAGCCTTTCACATGGAGTATATTAGTATTTGCTGGAGAAACTATCCCAACTCTTGTCACCTAGCCACCAATATCAATTTCAAAGCAAACCTCTTCTCTTCCCCATCCCTTCTCTCCACCTCTCCCCCTGTCTCTCCCTTATCTCCCACCTAGGGATGGCACCGGGGCCTATTCCCCGTTCCCTGGTGGGGAATTCCCCTATTAGGGGGCAAATATGGGGGAGTCCCCCCCCACACCCAGGGGGATGTTAACAGGAAAATTTATCCCTATCGGGGGAAGCAGGTATGAGGGCGTTCCACCACTCCCCGTCCCTATTACAAGAATTGGGCCTTGGCATGTCTACAACATGTGTATCTATACTCTATGGTGTGTATATATAATATATGCCATTAATTCATTGTAGATAATTTTTCTTAACATTATTTGTAAAAAAATCAATCAATTCATGACATTATTTGTACAAATTAATCAGTTTCATAACTGCATCGTCGGTTTATGAATCATCTTGTTATTTCATTTTTTTATTTTGTATATACCATGTTATCGGGTATAGCTTCCCACAAGGACCCAATACCCCGACAGGGATGGGGAATTGGGCGAAGTGGCCCTCAATACCGGGGCTAGGCCAAGGAACGGGGGATTTTCTTCCTCTTAGGGATGGGGACGTTCCACCATTCCCTATGAGGGAACGTCTCCGTGGCATCCCTGCTCCCACCTCTATCTTCCCTAGTTCCCTTGCCTGTGTCATGCTGCTGGCCTCCTCCGTGCCCATGACGCGCCATAGTAGGCCTTCTTTGCGCCCACGCCGCGGCACTATCGACAGTGCCGCATCGTCGCTCACCGTCCGCTACATGTCTGCCCAATCCACCGCTGGCTTTCTTTGCGTTCGCGTCGCACCTTCTCCCGTCATGTCGTGGCATGCCACACCATGTGCCGCCCTGTCGCCTCCGTCTACTATGGCACGGCACCGCCCACCACGCCAGAGCCGTGGCTCACCAACAGGGCCGGTCCTGGGGTGGGGCGAGCGGGGCGGCCGCCCCCGGCCCCCAAATTACCAGGGCCCCTCCGCGACTCTATCCTAATGTGAAGACTACGCACCTACACGAGATCCGAGAGCAATCATTGTAGTAATCAGTCCAAGAACTAGATGCCAGTGACAAGTTTTCTGTTCCTTGTCCGAAAACGCTTCGGCCAGACACGCTTCGGCTGAAACGTTCGTGTGCAACTCTTGGCTGAAACTAACTAGCAAAAGCTTCAGACTTGAATGCTGTTTTCAGAGAAAAAACAACAATCGAACTAAAACTACAGAACAAACTTGTTTTTGCGACGTGGAAACCGCTCACGTCTTTTCTGATTTCATTGCAATATATAGACTCAATTACAAGAGTTGAACTGCTTCACATCAAAGCAGAAATCAAAACAAAACTAGACTGGACTTCTATTTTCCATCGTGGGTACTGTAGCACATCCGAGATAGAGACCGAACACAACATGCAGTGTCTATCTAAAAACGGAAAAACTGTGTAGCTACTGTGGAATTGTTGCTTATCGGATCTTATTTTCTGTACCGGTAACTATGGCATCAGCTGAAAGAAGCTTTTCAAAATTGACATTATTAAAAAACTATTTAAGATCTACATTGTCTTAATAAAGGTTAAATGGTTTGGCAACTTTATGTATTGAGAAGAAATTATTGGATGACATAAATGTTGAAGCCATAATTGATGATTTTGCATATAGAAATGTTAGAAGATATTTCCTAAGATGATCTCTACAAAATATTTGAGGTAAATAATCTCACTTTTGTACTTCCATTTATTTATTGATAACAATTTCTATAATACATTGAATATTGTCTTTTCAATTGATACATTGTAATATAAAAATATTTTGATGCTTATGTTATGGAGTCTCTATTTATAATTCCGCATCAGGTCCATAAAAACTCAGGATCGGCCCTGCTCACCAAAGATCGGGATGCCTCACGGTGCCGGTGCGCATCCATAGCATAAGCTTGAGAGGAGGAGAAGAGAAGGGGAATGCTTTGAGATATGTGTTGGTAGGGGTGAAAACGGGACAGGAAATATCCGCCCGATCCGATACCGAATCCGTTTAAAATCCATACCGATGTTATCCGTATCCGTATCTGGAAAATCTGGTGTAATATGGGTTAGGATATGGGAAGAGCAATATTCGATCCGTATCCGAAAAATCTCATGTAATATGGGTTAGGATATGGAAAGAGCAATATCCGACCCGATATCCGGTAAATATCCGACCCGGATATCTGGATAAAATTAGTTATTCTTTCATTAATTTGGTTCATTATTGGATAGATAGAGTAGTTGTTTGATATTGACACTAAAAAACACTACTTTGTTATTAAGAGTGAACTTCAACAAATCTATCAACAAACAAATAGAGTGATGATATAATGCTTTTACCTAAATTGATTTGTTCAACTTATTTGATAAACTTCTTTTCTATTCAAATTACTGAAATTAGTTAAGTCGCTAAATTGAAGCATAGCAAACAAATCCGAGTAGTCCTCATTATGAGAAAGGTCTATCTTCAGTTTGTCAGAATGTGACAATTCAACACTATTTAATATCTTCAGGAATTTATTCCGTAAGGTTAAGTTTGATGGAAGAGCTCCCCTTGTTCTCTATTTTCTTTATGTCTCGATCTCTCTCCTTGTATCCGACCCATTTGCACCTCTAACTATACTACTATCCTACGTTGAAATAATTATGACTTGAAGCTAATGTTGTAAGGTTAATGCTTCATTCTTTCTTTTACGTATACAATTATGTATTATACTACTATCCGATTATGATATCCGATCAGACTCGAATCAAATCGGGTATTAAGCTCCGTATCCGAATCCTGAATAATACGAATTCGTATCCGTATCCGGGTGATCCGTATCCGACTCCGAATCCGGAAAAAAAAATATGGGTTAGGATACGGGACGAGCAATATCCGTCCGTATCCGACCCAGTTTCACCCCTATGTGTTGGTAGCTAGATGGAAAGATCTAGGACAGGGCCTCTAGGGAGGGGGGTCCAAGTCTCAGGGGCTCGTTTTCCCCCCCTGTGATTGTATTATTATCTGGAAGAGAAGATTCTCTCTCTTTAGCTAGTGCTGCTGTTACGTGCCTGATACGACGAGAGAGCAAATCACCGAAGGGGAAAAGTACCTCGTAAATCCGATCGGAGGAGACAAAGCTGCTCCTAGCTCCTACCCCTGTTAGGGCGTACACGAGACAGCGCGTCGCTTCTATATTCCTCCTGTGCTTCTCCTGGTCTCCCAGCTGTTACTACTAGTGCTCCATTTTTAACTCGAGATCACAGCACGCACGCATGCATGCTTCCCGGCGCTCGAAGAATTTAAGAAAGGGTACGTGTGCTGGTCACTGGTTCGTTGGTTGGTATGCATGTGTGCACATTTTCAACATAGGCAATTAGTACTACTGTTGCTACGGTTTCGAGGCATTCATCGGCCGAAGGATCTGAGAAACATCGTGCAGCTGCTAAGAGCGAGTATAATAAGATCATCTTATTTTACTACTCCCTCCAGTTTGATAATATCTGTCGTTTTAGGTATAATCTCACATACAGATAAATGAGTAAATGCTTGTAGCTCAGATGGTTGTGTCCAGTTATCCAAGCCTCCCTACGCAGTTCGAAGCCTGGTTAAATGAATACTTAAATGTGAAAGTTACATGCATTGGTTCATCACGTGTGACGGAGTGGTGGTTTGAATGCAGCTGCATGCACGTATCTCCAACGACTAATATTTTCACACCCGCCTCAAAACACTCCAGCGACAGATATTATCAAACTGGAGGGAATATTAGTTTGTATATATCACATTTGTTTTATGTGAAAGAGTGAGAAAAAGAGAGAGAGAGAAGAGAGCCAGATCTTATTTAGTACTCCCTCCGTTTTTTTATAAGGCGTATTAGGTTTCGTTAGGACAAGACTTTGACCAACGATTACTTCATTAATATATCATTTATGCAATACAAAATCATAATTATATATAAGTACTTTTGAATACAAATCTGCTAATATCAATTTTGTGTCATAAAAAATATACGCTAATAGAGTAATTGTTGGTTAAAGCCTTGTCCTAACGAAACCTAATACGACTTATAAAAAAAACGAAGGGAATAGCTAGTTTTGTACGGAAACATAGGTAGATTATTTATGTACAAGAGAGAAGAGATAATTACTACACAGCATCTAAAGATAACCTATAGAGATAGTTATTGTACAAATTAGTTTTTAATTTATTATTAGTTTGCAGTGGATTTTATTATTGTACTTACTATGAGTGAAACATGGGGAGCAACTTGTTTATGTGTGCAGAAAAGGGTTGACGCTAGCTGCGTGCATGGTGTGTGCTTAGGGAAAGGACGGGCACAGGGCCCTTTTGGTGTAATCCATTGTCAGATGGTTAGAGAGCTAGCTAGCACAATCTGACGGAGTTTCGAGGCGATGTTGTTATACATAGGTTGTCATTTATCGCTTCCCCCCTATTTTAGCTCTTTTATTATATTTTCAAAAATAGCCTCGGCTGGAAAATAATTTAAGGAACAATCCTGTTTATCCGCGCCAGTATGAATAGCGCTAAGAACAAATGTAACATTCCAAAGATTCAAAGAATGTGAAAATAAAAATAC
The DNA here is from genome assembly GCA_036346355.1 of Rhipidocladum racemiflorum. NCBI lineage: Eukaryota > Viridiplantae > Streptophyta > Magnoliopsida > Poales > Poaceae > Rhipidocladum > Rhipidocladum racemiflorum. Next base: position 77,224,736 of record CM070583.1, on the reverse strand, counting down.
TAAATTTTGAATATGTTTTAATTCTAAATTTCCTAGCTTTATTTTGCTTTCTTGGTTTTTTCTAAAGAAAAGTCTTTTACAATGAATTAATAAAGAGTAAATGTAAGAAAGTAAAAACAAAATATCAGTAAAAATCCATAGAAATTATATTAAAATATAAGAAACCTCCAGAATTATTTTTCTGTAGTTAAAATTCATGTGAACTCATTATTTAATGACAAGAAATGCAAATTAATGGGATTTTGACTGGAAACAATGGAATGTCTGAATTTTGTAAAAATTCATAAAGTTTATCTCGAGCTGAAATTTTTACCATACTTTCCTCAGAGTAATTTTTATCTTTAGTAAAAATATAAAAAATTAAATTTCATATTATTGTCTTTTAAAATTCTAAAATAGAAAATCTCAAAATCTTATTGTCGAATTTATTAGAAAATAAATATGCAATATATCAATCTAAAGTTTTTACAGAAGATCACTTAGACCATAAAAAACTTTCATAAAATTTTTGAAAAATTCTTGACCATATTTAAATCTTCAATTAAATGAAAAATAAAAAAAATTAATTGGACAAGAGTGCTTGTCAGAATTAATAGAATTTTTCTACATAGTATGTTAACTCAAAAATTTTATTGAATGTAGGGAACCCTCCGAGACTTCTTTCAAAAATTTATAAAAATCTGGACACGATTTGATAGCCCTAATAAAAGCCTAAACTCGTGTTATCCAAAAGAAGAAATTGAATTGCCTTTCACTGTGACTGCCAAGTGGGCCTGACCGCTATTTGGACCCACTGGCCAGGGGGAGTAAACCTTCTTCTCTCTCCCTTAGTTGCTGCTAGTGGGCCTCTAACCCCACGTGTCAGGCCTCCTCCTCTCTCACGCACAGCTGATCGCCGCCCCTCTGGTTTGTCGTGTCTCTGGTCATAGTCACCACAGCTTGTGTCACCCGAGGCTAGCTCCACATCGTGCTGATGCACCATTGCCACAACCACACCCTTGCCCATACCTTGTGTCAATCCAACGCTCGCAAAACTTGCGTGTTTGTCTTGACTAGTCGCCGCTTGTTTCTCGTGTCCAAACACTGCCGCAAGCACCATACTCTGGCTATAAAAGCCACGGGAGGCATTCCTAACACCTCATATCCCACTCCATTGCCTCTCCGTTACTTCCCGCACAAAATCCCACCATGCTTCTTCATTTCTGGCGACCCCCGACCGTCGTCACCTTCCACGCCCAAAGTTCCAAGCCCGTCCACCGTAACCCAATTAACCAAGCCCACAACATCTCTATCCATGCACAAATCAAAACTCCTACCCAATTTGGCCTTTAAATACATGTAACTCTACCGCCGCTGTAGCCCTTCTTCTTCAATTCCGATCAACCGCCAACAGCTCCGCATGATGTTTCACCGCCAAGGTGAGATATAAAATCTAACTCCCCTAGGTATAGTGATACTAGAATACCCCATCACTACACTTGTTTTGGCCCTTGTTGCCATTGTGGTTGACACCGCCATTACCCGCTGCTATGCACCACCACAAACCGCACTTGGTCAACATTTGTCGTGCTTGAGCCATTCACTGGGTACGCTTAGGCCTCCGTGTGCTAGCCTAGTGCTCAGCCACACGATTCCAGTGAAACCTCACTGCCGGCAGCCCAAAATTGAGCTCCTCTGCCATGGTTTGCTGACAGATGGACCCGCCGTGTCAGTCTTAGATACCCACAAGTGCACTGTCACACGGGGGCCACTCCATCAGCCGCTTGTGTCGAACTGTCCCACTAGCCTACGGGTCCCACGCATTAGCCGCGCTAGTAGTCACGCGCCCATTGCTGCGTGTGTCCCACACACCAGTCGCACACGCACACATTTTGGTTTCAATCTTTTTCTAACTTAGGTTAGTTTCAATATGTTGATTACTCCAATGGGTATAACTTAAACAAATAAGCTCCAAATCAAATGCAATCAATTTATATGTGTCATTAAAGCAGTAAACTACCTAGATATGAAAAAATACTTGGGGGTGAAACATTGATTTTATACATGTTGTACCACATGGTGACTTACATATAAGTATATATATATATATATATAATTTTAGCTTCTTAAATTCGTAAAATAAGAATAAATAATTCATAGAAAACAAGAAAAGACAGACTAAAATGCACCTATATAAAATTATGAAAACCCTCACCCTAAATCACACCAATTTTATGTAGCAAGTTTCTAATTGATTTTCTATCTGATTTCATTTTGCCCTTCCTAAAAGTTTGTTATTTGCTATATTCTTGTTGTACGACATGTAGAACCCGACGTCACTGATTCTATTGTCGACGATCCATAATTTAAGTTTGACGACAATCAACAAGGCAAGCACCCCCTTTGACCATGTTGATTCCAGCATTTTAAAAATATTTTTTTAAGTCTTTTATGCATGCGCTATGTTTTATAAAATTGCTATATTAGAGGTACTGATAGATATAACCTTCATTGATGGATTTTTCTTAATCAAGACTGACATGTGAACCTTGATAACCCTAGATTATGGATAGACACGTGATGATATCGAAATGGGTATACTCAATTAATAATTGTACATGCTTAGCCAAGCTTTAGATTGGGAATGCAAACAATTAGTTATACTGTGCACAATAAATTTAAATGTTCGATATGATGGATACCAAATCTTGGACGTATTGAAGAAATTGTGGTCATTGGTATTTTGGTAAAAATGGAAACAAAACTATTGATTTGGCGCTGGCGAGTATTGGCAATAGCCGATTGTGCATGGGACTTACACGTAGTGTAGGGGGAGATTTCTCACCGGGTTGGATTAAGGACCAAAATATTCTATTGTTTTCAGGCTAAGACAACTGTACAACCCAAGTGCTGGTCTGGGACGATCTTGTCACAGTCCAATCCGACCAAGCATGCATTGAGATTGAGGGCAATTAGGTAAATGCACTAGATCAATTTCCCCACCCTCATTTTCTTTTCCTCTCTCTTCTGCACCCAGCTCCTTCCCCACGCCCCCTTTTCTTTTTTTTGCCGAACTCCACTGAGGCGCCACGCCGCCTTGCTCGCGTCGGCCGGCGTCTGCGCCTCGGGCCCGCCTCCGCCCGCCAAGCGCCCCCTCCTCGCGCCTCCACCGGCCGCGCCCTCCTCTTGTTGCCTCCGGCCAGCGTCGCTGAACGCACCGCGCCGCCAGCGCCTCGCTGCTCTGCGGCCGGGCGCTTAGCGCCGTCCCTGCGCTTCCCAGCCGGCCGCCTCCCGGCCGGCGACGCCACCGCCCCCAGCTCGCCGGTGCCGCCTCCTTCCACCGCCGCCCCTCGGCCCGTCTTGCCGCCGTCCTGATCGCCGCCACAGTCGCCGCCTTCACCGGCATTCGCCATTCCGTGCTGCCGGTAGCCCTTCCCCCCTCTCTTGCATTCCCTCCCTCCCTCTACCTCTCCATGGTTTGTGTTGTAGTGGATTGGGGATCTAGGGTTGGTTGTAGGTAAGGTGTTTGATGAAATGCCCATGGGGGAAATTGTTGCTTGGGCATCCTTGTGGAGCTTGGAATGTGCAAAATCCTTGTTATGGATGTGTGCCTCATTGAGCTCCTTCTAGAGGTTTTGGACCATGTAGGTAATAGATGGTGGAGTTGTAATGTATGTGGTTACTGAAGAATGGATGTCACTTTCTTGAAGAATGACCTGCAAATGTCGGGTTGAGCATAATGCCAGTGACACTATCAAGGTTCGATACATGTAGATGGTCCTTGGTTACCGGTTCGTAATGCCTGTGCGTTAGTATACTCTAATGATGGCTAATGTTCCCATGCTCGTGATAGTGTGTGCATCAAGGTCATTAGGTTAAATTATACACGTATTTATGTATATGTGTTGTTTTTGTATGAGCTACTGTGTTAGGGCTATGTGGTTGTGCGGGTAGTTTTGTTTTAGCTTGGTCCTGCCCTCTATTGGGCGTCATACAGGTTTAGCTTGAATTGGAGTTGAGTAGGGAAATTGGTGAATGGTTTGTTACTAGGCTTCGATGAATGACCTGTGAATGCTTGGGTTGAGCCTGTTGACAACGGCAATTTAAAGATTCGATACATGGTAGATGGTTTTTAGTTAGTGTTGAGTGATGTCGAAGATTTGGCATACTTATAGGTTAGTGTACTGCTAGTAGTGGCTAATGAGTTCTTTGCCTAGCAAATGTTGAAGTCGATGCTATGTTATGGGGCGATGCCTTAAATGCTTATCATCACGACAATAGTCTTAGAAAGGGTTGTTGCATGGTGGGTGAAAGTCTGACTTCCTTGCTTGAAGAAGGTTGCTGCCTCCTCATGGTCTGTGATATTCAGAGGCTTGAATCATTATAGACTTAGCTTAGTATCTATTTGCGGAGTAGTTCGTTTGGTAATATTAACTCCAAAAGTAGAACAGTTCGTTGGGTGTTATGAATGTAAGTGAGATCACGTGTAGCAAATCTGCTTTTAGGGTGTGGATGATAAACAACTAGTTCTCTAGGTGGGAAGATATGCCCATTTAGCTTCATTAGAACTTGGAAACACATGATTTCGTTGAACCGTATGAAAGTCACGATCGATTTAGTGAGATCTGTCCTAAAGTGTTACAATTATGCGTAATGTTGTTCTCTTCCAATTTTGGGTAAGTTAAGGCAACGGGTGGTCGTTTTGGGGTAAAGGCATGTGTAGGTGGGGTTTTTGTGTTTAATTATAAACTAGAGTCACTAATTTGGTTGGAGTAGGGCCGGGCCTCTTAAAATATTGCTTGGCTATGGTTGTGGAGTTGTAACCGCGTGTTTCCGTTTTGGCTTGTTGAATCTTGCATTTACTGTCAGTTTTCATTCCATTTCATTTGCATTACATGCATCTCATTTTCATATGCATTGTTATCGTGTAGAGAGCGAATCCGCGGAGATTGACGTGGCCGTGGTCGAGGGTGATCACGGTGAGCAAGTGGCTAGTGAGACTCCGGCAGAAGCATCAGGCAAGCACCTAAGCATCTTGAACCCTTATATGATTCTATTTTTGAGAATAAATTGCTAAATTGTGAGTTACGTTTTGCATTAGGAGTTAATTGTGGGATAGGACTAGATCCCATTTGCTGCACATACACCCATTGAAAATTGTTAGACACTTCCTTGAAGCTAATACGGGTAATATAACTGAGTCCGTGCTTAGTCTTACTTAGAGGTCGGGGTTCAGGCCAAGTGACGGAGGGTTCTGTCACTTGCGGTTGTTATTATTACACACACGCTACTTTATGTTGGTTTGGAAATTGGGAAAGGTTTTGGAAAGAAATAACTTGTGGACCGGGCGGGGAGTTGGTTCATTTGGGTATGGAGACTCAAATGTGTAGCCCCGTCTGTGTCAATTAAGGACCGATCCGTAAGTGGAATAGGATTGAGCACACCCCGGTTGGTCGCATGCCCGATTATGGTACGGTAAGCCACTCTTTCTCTCATACGGAATCGATGGACCGTAACTTCCTGTGGTTGGACGTGGTTGAGGGCGAGGCTTAGGCCGACTCTCGAGCGCCAAGCCGGGCTTGGGGCTGCTCGAGGGGGTGCTAGGTTTTCGGGCCACAGGAGGACGCTTCAGCGATTGGGTATGATTGGGAGGGGGTTGACGCTAGGCCCATGTGGTAAGTGTCGTGCGATCAATGCTTCCCTGCAGGGTTAATTAAGCGATTCGAATTGCCGCGCTCTCGGATATGAGCAAGCTTAATCCGAACTTCTTCTGCGTAGTAAATAACTTGAACTTGTGGTTCGCCGTTGGGCTTGAGCTTTAAAATGGTTATGTATTGCTCTACCTTAATTGTTGTTAATTTCAATCTCACACTAGAAGTAAGTGCGGTCTATAACTGCTTTAAACTTGTAATTGGTTCGATTGTCGCATTTATACTACAAATGTTAATGCTTTTCCGCACTTTTACCTTAAGCTTTCTCCTTGCTACAACTAAATGCATAATTCTTTGGAGTCGGTCATATATGGACCCACGGGTAAGACTTGCGAGTACCTTTTGTACTCATGCTTCTGCTTTGTGGTTTTCAGGTGAGGACCAGGATGGCGGGTGTGAGTTCTGCCCATACTGCCTCTCGGTGACCGGGCGGGGCACCGAGTAGAGGCTTAGCGCGATATCGCACACGCCCGGAAGTGTTCAGTGGCAGGACACTTCCGGAGTAGTCTTATTTTGCTTTGTGTTGCGATTTGATTCACTTTTGTTGTATAGTTAGTCTTCTACTTTATGCCTCGTCGTTGTTCTAGTCTATGTCGTTGTCCCGTGGATTCTCTCTGCTTGTGATTGTGTTGTTGCCGTGGTTGTTGCATTACTTTTGTATATCTATATACTGCAACTGTGTTTTCTTGTCTGCTGAGTGGATGTCCATAGGTTCTAGGTGGGTCATGCCGAAATTTTCCGTTTTTCGGAGTCTTGGTCTTTTTCCCCGTTCTTGCCTAGTTTAGAGTTTTGGAGTTGTTTCAATCTTGGTTCGGTGGTTGTCGGGTTCGTCTTGTGCCGTGTGTTTCCGCTTGCGTGTGGTTTGGAAGGTTTCGGGTTCGTTGCCCCCTTTATGCAAATTGAATTGATATCGTGTTGGTTTCCGGTATGCGGGGATCCTGGGCTCGTTTCGGGTCGCATACCGGGGGAATACCGGGGTTGTTGTCGAGTCGTTTGGATGTTCGTAGGGTTGTCTCTGTTGGGCTTGGGTATTAGCATCAGGATCACCTCCGGTGATTGGTTGCTAGGATCCAAATCCGATAGGAACAACCGTTCACCCAACAACTCGAGGACGATCTGGGCGGCTCCTGACAGATCTTAACCTATTAAGTTACTTAGAACTAGCTTTGCACATCGGAAGACTATAGTAGTATGGGCTTTCTGGACTGATTGCTCGTAGGGGTGTCCACACAGAGGTGTGAGTGAAACACATACCAATGCAATGGTGTACGCCTTGCTATGATAAGAAGTGGGACGGTGGGATGTGAAACCATTTGTCGTACCGAGTGTACAATTATCTTATGTCACCATTAGCAAGGGTTTGTCGTCACCGGGTTGGTGCAAAGTTAGGGCTATGTAATGTAACGGTTCTGTTATGATCATCTGCCATAACATAAAGGAAGTACGTAAATAGCTTGGCAAAAAGAATTGATCATATCTTGTGATAAAGAATTGATCATACCTTGTGGGTAAAGTAGTACACCTATGCAGAGTTAAAACTTTTCGAAAAGATGCGCCCGTCGTCAAGGGCACTTGGTAAAGTCATCATTTAGTTAGAATTTTGGTATTTTCATGAAATGGATTGGAATAGGATCATTGGTTTGGAAGATCAGAATTGGAATGGATTGGAAAATTTTGTTTCAATGATTCAGATGATATGCCACGTGTTGGCAAAGATAGGTTTTAGGCCATATGCCGGCTGGGAATGACACGAATTATTGCTCACATCATGGCGTACTGTGAGTTCTTAGGACGTGGATGACATGAATTTCTAGAGTGGATGTGGATTTGAACCGATCTCCCTGAGGTGATTAGGACGACATGAAGGCAGGTAACTTTCACCGGAGGTTGCGCATGATGATGGTAACGACCTTCCATATGTAGATGCTGCGCATGACAACGCATCAGAGCCTTGGGCACAACAGAGTCATGAGGTAGTGGCACCCCCACCGGTGGATGGTTTTCATGATAAACAATCCTCCGACGAGTTGGATGCTCAGGTCTTTAGTGAGAAGTCTGTTGGTGATGAGCCATACAAGGACGAGTATGCATCCAGTTTGAACGAGGTCCATCCCAAGGTGGTGTTGAGAAGGTGATTGGGTGTGATTCCCATATATCAAAATTTAGGGACCAAGGTGGTGTTGAGAAGGTGATTGGGTGTGATTCCCATATATCAAAATTTAGGGATCTGAGTCTAGTTGGTGGGTTTGTACTTGATTGCAGTGCGAATGCTGAGTGCCCCTCGCATGCCTCCACGGCCGTGATCGATGCTCATATCTCTGAATTTAGGGATCTCACACTGAGTTTGAAGGTGACAACTAAGTGTGGGCATTCTGTTTTTCAGTCAAATCAATCACTTTATCCAGTTTAAAAATATTTTGATTTTAGAAAATTGCTACCGAGATTCTTGGTTCAAATTCAAAAACCGAATCAAATTAACTAAAAAAATTTGGTTTGGTTATTTCGGTTATTCAGTAAACAAATTTTTTTCTAGCCTAATTAAGATTATATAATGGACTCATCAGTGCTTCTCCTCATTCCGGATCCAAGCTCCACTAAGTAGCATGTTGATCATTTAATCAATTCAAATTCATCATAATATAACCAAGTGCTCTTTATCTGATGATTCATGGAAACCAACCAAGCTCGCAGAAGGGGTCATCAATTGAGGCTTTAAATTACCCAACTCAAAATATAAAATTTGTCTTCTAGATTGAGTTAGCATCGCAGAAGCAAGATTGTAAACATCTGAACAAGCAAGATCAGCCTTAAGAACCATATAGTTAGCATCAAAACCCTAAAACCCAATAGCAGTAAGAATCAAAAGGACTATGGCAACAGAGTACTCACTTCTCACTTTGCTATCCTCCTGCTCCATAGCTTGATAATGAAGCGGTAGAGCAACTAAGCAAGTCGTAGCCAGGCTTGATGATGAAGAACGGGACCAGATCCCCCAAAGCTGTTGCCACTGCGACGCGCAGCTCCACCGTTGAATAGCCTCCGAGGGATCGAGAACCCCCAAATATGCTTCCCCCAGACCAAATCAAATCCGCTGCCCTCGAACCACCTCCAACAACCTCCAAATCCGACACACCGCTCCTCCGTCGAACCGCCTCTAAGAACCCCAAGGCGAGAGATGAGAAGCGGGAGGAGAAGGTGGTAGAGGGGAGAGGCCAGAGGCATGTGAGCTTGCGGCGGGCATCGAGCCGGTGACTTGGGGAATGGGAGGATGGCTTGGTGGCAGCAACTGCGGCCACGGTGGCAGGTTGCAGCGCTGCTGGTTTGTGAGTCATCGTAACCTTGGGGTAGGGTTAGAATGAATAGGGGAAATGGCATATGGGGAATGGAACGGGGAAATGGGGAATGATTGAATGAAATGATGTAGGGTTAGAAGTTGGAATGAATGGCTTCGGTTATCCGATTAGTTCATTTTCTAAAAGTACAAAACCAGACCAAAAACCGAACAATGTCGAAATAAAAACCGAATAATAAACCAAAATAAAAAAAATAGTTTTTCGGTTATTTCGGTTTAGTTTTTTGGCTTCGGTTAAAAATTTCCCCACCCCTAGTGACAACGGCGACGATAACGAGAAGTTCCATCTGGGGCATGAGGTTGTCGGCCTCTCTCAGCTGCCTGATGCATCATCGGCCAAAATGTCCACCCAACCCACAAGGCATTGTGCGGTGGACTAGCACGTCGACCTTGCCAATGTCATCCAGGGCACGTGCCCACACTCACGACCGATGATGTACATCCTAGGTACACTATGTATGACTAAACCTAGTGTTTTCGATTCCAAAAGGCACACATGTATCTCAATTATAGTTCGGGTTGATGGTTCCTGCATGTTGTCATTTGTATCGTATGAGTAGCGAGACAAACATATGCACCTTACCAAACCCTGTGCGTCATATAATTTGCATCTTCATTACAAAGTGTCATGTTAGGCCAGCAATGGTTTATTTTTTAAAAAAACATTACTCAACTTTCCTACGTGCATACAACAAACTCGTCAAATTCTTGGATGCCTTTCCCCCTCCATTATGCATTTATGCAATTGTGTCGTAAATGCCAACTGTTACAGCTATGTGCGTAGCAGACACTACACAACATGCATAAGGCCGCCTTGATTGAAGCACCCACCTACTAGTCCTAGCTTTGTCAAAATTTGAGATGGCCTATTGCTGCCCTCCTTAGTTTCCTTTCTTTTCCATGCACGACACAACCCATCACTGCACCCCTCTCTACTAACCTTCTGGTTAAGGCACCTTCCGTAGTCCTGCCCAGCTTATAGCATTGCACATAACCTCAAGTCCCGAGCATGAATTCCATGAACAAAATTTGGGCTTGAAGTCTTGTTTGCATATGCCGCATGCTGACTATCTCTTTATATCATTGCGCATGTAATTGGGGATATAAAAAACACTACCTATTGTAATAAAAACAAATCCATTCATATATGATCTGTGAATCCTTCAAGAAAAGTGTTTCCTCCCTATTAAATATGGTGACTCATATTTAACCTTTTAGGATATGGAAAGGTGTGCTAGAAGAATCTTAATAGGATTAGGATTCCTAATCTTAATAGGAATATGATTCATACTTGCTTTGGAGGAGAACTAAGGAGGCTATATAAATGTAGGGGGTGATCATAAAGAACCCAAGCAACCAAAAAGCCATAAGCCAACTCATCTATAGCAAAAGGAGCACAAGTGGATTAGTGGCTATGTTATTCTTTAGCACTAGATTTTTGTATAGGGCAATGATCCGAGAGTCCTAAAAGGTTTGAGAGATTATGAGAAAGTAACAATCCCTTATACTCTTTTGAGCCTATGCTTAAAGAATTTGCTATCGGTTGCTTTAATGTTGTTATTTTGGTTCTCTCTGCGAGATTCATCATCTTCGTTCTTGAGACCGTGTATACTCGTGTCGTATCTTAAAAAAACTCTGATCCGATCCGGGGGCTGCTGAACATAATAAAGGGCATAAGAGTGTAACACTCTCCAAAGATCTTGACGTGGGATTATGAGGCGATTTGAGATGTCAGTGCCAAAGATCTTGGCGTGGGATTATGAGGGACTGCGCCATGCGCTACGCTGATATAGCATCAACCTAGCCATTTTGGTCTCGGTGGCTAAGGTGACAATAACACTCCGTGTCATAAGCCGTAGCTTGGAGTTTGTACTATTCGTGTTGACGTGTTAAAAAAGCTATTTCGGAAGGGTCATTTTTAGAAGTAGAATAAAAAACCAAAAAAGGGGGAAAACATTTCTCTCTGCTTAGTTCACATCGGGAAATGAGATGCCCCCGGGCCTTCGGCTGCATGCACGTATTGGCCGGGAACCACGTCTCTGTCCCATACTCCCATTTGAATGCACTTGATCACTGGTACTATATGTAACATTTTTTAACTGCTTCTATGCTTTAATTTTCCTCTCAATCCAGGTTATACAAATCGTAAAGCAACCGAAAGAGTAAGTTATCATCATCTAACATTCATTCATACTTTAATATTCATGTAACTTAAAAAAAAAACATAAAAACACCTCTCTTAAATCCTTATCCTCTAGCTTTTTTTGTCCTCTCAAATAAGCTGTCTCATATAAGACTTCCCTTTCCTCTCTCGCTTCATTAATTCGCATTTTATATCGGATTCGTGCTGAGTCGGCATCCTACGAAGACTAATTATAATCTTATATCACTCACTGAGAATGCCCTAATAGTGATATATACGGCCTCCATTACTAGAAGGTAGGCACTATTTAGTATTTAGAACACAATAATATATTTTAATATATAATTATGTAGATCGATCTGGAATTAATTCTTCCCAAGGTGTATATATTGTTTCATTCTGTTAGTAGACTTTTTTTCGAGTTTAGTACTCCTGTGTCCAAAGATTTATGAAGGTAGGAAACTTTTTTGTGCTGAACTTCTCACGAAGAATTAAGGCCTGAAGTTTGCAGGTGATTAGACATGTCATAACCGGATCACAACTAGCACGGCGGCTCCAGCTTGATCTGTGGCCGAGACCTGCATGAAATATGTATGCAGGTGGCTAGCTAGCTAGTTGGAGAGAGAGAGAGAGAGAGAGAGAGAGAGAGAGAGAGAGAGAAAGAGAGAGAGAGGCTAGTGAGATGGACAGAGAGGAAAGGCGACATCGACAGAAGGGGGAAGGCGTTGGAGGTGGAGAAAAGGACAGTGCAGGATCGGCAAGTGTTTGAGTCTAAGTCACGTTGTTGGGTTGTCTGCTACACATATGCCCCGACCCACAGTCCATTCACACATGAAGCCTCGGTCAAATTGGCCCCTTTGCATATTTTCTTTCTATATTTAGCCTTCGTATGAACAAAATCACAAAGATAATATGTCACCTACTATGGTACAGAAACACGATAGATCTCTATGCTACTGTAGAAAAAAATAGAAAAGTGTGCATCTCTGCTTTTACGGTTGACAATTACTAGAATTGTAATTTTATTTAGTCTGAAACAAATTTTTTTAGAAAGGAAGCCAAAGCTTGTTCACTCATGGCCACCTAGCTAGCTACAGACAGGAGAGGTGACGATGGACTGAATGGATGGATGGATGGATTGTTCCTTTGAGATGACCCTTCAAACAGCCAATTTGCAGTCTCCCAGTCTCTCTCTCACCCCAACCCCCCCCCCCCCCCCCGCTCTCTCTCGTTGTGACTGCCAGGCTACGCGTTGCACAGGTAAAACAGGAGAGATGGAGGGGAAAATCCAAACTGCTCCATGCATGGTTTAATTTTTTAAAACCTGACCTTTTCTCGCTGTTTTCCATTCTCCCAGCGGTTGCCACCCACTCGGCCGCAGCCAAAGATCACTGCTGCGCAACCACGGCCCTTGGCTCCTTGCTTTCCTGTTTCCTCACCGCCGTGACCGCCCTCTGCCGATTGTTGGTTAGGACACTTGCACGAACGAGAGAAACATCGTACGTAATAGCACACGAGGAGATTTTTCAGCGTCGTCTAAACTTGATATCTTTTCTTTCTTTATTATTTTTCTATTGTTTTCTATTTTTGTTTTCAAACTCGTAGAATATATGCTTTTTTTTATAATGAACGGACCACCTAATCAACGTGCTAATTAAGCTAACAAATAGAGAGATTTTACGGTGCATTATACTGATAATGTATAATAGGTAGTAGAAATCAGATCTAATTGATTTGTTAAAAGTATTTTTACTACTCTACTACCATATGAAGTATAAATAAATTTTCATTAATCTGATCTATTGGATTGAAAATAATGAACGGTTCATACTGAATTTAATGTACCGTAAAAGAGCTCAACAAATAAACATGAAAAACCTAAATAAGAAAACAACTAACTGATTTGATTCGATTGGCGATTACATCGTGAATTTACTTACCTTGCACGACACGCCAAGTAAATCAATGTTAGAAGGTCTTGATTATTTTCTAACAATCATACTGAAAGAAAAGATGTCAAGTTGTGGCGATATTGAAAAAACTATCTGGGTGCTATTGTGCTGTTCCTCATGCTCGTATGTGTATGCCCATGATCCAGTACTAAAACTAGCAATTGATATCAGAGTAAGGTTCCAACGTTAGTATCACGTTTGCCCTGAAGAGGTTACCACTGCTGCGCCTTGGGCCAAGCTATCGTTGCTAAGCGATTGTGACGGTACATGCGGCTTCACGAAGAGGTGACGGCTCGTTGCCGAGGTATGCATGTGTTCATGATCCAGGCTAAAACCAACATTGACTACGGCTAACTGGGCCATCACCTCCATATGGCTGTGCTATACCGACTACCGATTCGCAATTTTGTGCTGGATTTAACCTGTATTCGCAATTTGGTACTGCTATTACATGTACTCGCAATTTTGTGCTGCGAATACGGTTGGTTTTTTTGTAATACGCAAAACTGTTGTATCAAATTGAAAATATGATGTGTAAATTATACTGGATTCAAAAATTTCCATTCCTTCCGTGCTTGCAGCTGTGAGATTATATATCCTCCTTTTTTCCTCATAAAAAACCCCAAAATTTCTGAAGATTTTTTAACTGTCCATCCCTATCCTTCTTTAGTTCTTTCCATCCAGATGTGAGAAAAAGCACATCATTTGACACGAACATCTCATGGTATGTACGGCTGTACATACTTTGGTCGGCCATTTCCCCAACTCTCAAGTGTGCCCAAAAAGTTGATCTCCTCACAAAAAGGAGGTGGCCGGGAAGCATTTTTATTGTGTTTAATTTGTTTTTGCATGTAGGTCAATGCAACCTTGTTTCAAAATAAAAGGCGTTTCATGACTCATGAGCAACTAGGTTAAGCTTGTGTCGTCGGAACTTTGTCTCAACAAAAGAAGTAAGGTAGTAATTTGGGCTGAAAGTGCCTTTAATTTTGGAAGTATCCAACTCTATCCATTAATATCAAGTACTGGTCTTTTCGATTTTCTCTTTGTAGGGCAGGGCATACAAACTAGCTTGGGACACATACTTATGTCTTACTGCAGGGAGGCTAGAAGCTTTAGGAAATGCTTTGGTTGGCCAATATGCTTGCACAGAAAACGGTACGTTGACATAGCAGAAACTTGACTGTGGGGTAGGAAAGATAGGTTAAAGTCTTCCTCATGCAGGGGTGACATTAATGATGAACTGCATTCATGCTAAAAGTGAGTACAATAGTAAAACTCACTATATATTAATAGTAAGATTAAAATTAGCTTGTACAAAGATTGTCTCTAAATATTTGCAATAACTATCTGTTCTCTCTTGTACATAAATAATCTATCTATGCTCTCGTTCAAAACTGGAATCGAACGCTAAACACAGGGAGAGGCCATAGAGAGAGGGGGCTTAACACCTCTCCTTTACGAGGACAAGGTATCTCATCGAGTTGGGAGCGCTTGATGCACGTCACAGGGAGTCTACGATTGCGAGGGCACGACGAGGATGTTGGGGAGCTGGCGAGGGTGTGGGTGTTTGGTGGTGGGCAACTCACCATGATGGTGGCGAGCGAGCAAGGAAGGAGAGTGCCTAACCAGCTGAGTGGGCCATGACAACAAATAGGCGATGTGTTATATGATTTTTTTTATCAATTGTATTTATGTCAATGGGTTGAATAGAGACAATAGCCGATTTGTTTGATTGATCGGTGCTAACTTGTTCATAGATTTTTAAAAGTTTGACAAGCAAATATTACACAAGTATTTCTCAAATAATGAAGTACTAGTAGTAACCCTTGAACTGATGAGAACACAAACATAAGATGTTTAATATTTTTTTTTCTCAATTTAGCATTGTCCTTTGAACCCATTCTCAATTTTTGATCGAGGCTTTGCCACTGGCCGGAGGGAATATATAATTTAATTAATACCGTTGTGAGAAATGAACTGATGAACTAATTAAGATCTATAAGAGAAAATTTACTCGGAAGTAATTTAAGGAAGGGATGTGCTTAACTGAAACTTAAAAAAAGCAAAAGCTTGTTCCATCAGTTAATGGTGCATGCGACCGATCAAGATCACCCAACACGTACAAGCGATCGAGCACTCAAGCACTACTCGACCGATACTAACTAATAAGCTAGAGAAAAGAGTACGAACACCTTCCACAACCCTAACACTAAAGCAAAAACCAACGACAACGACGTCGACGACAACAACCACCACACAGGTAGCAGCTAGCTAGCTACATTACTACTAGTACATAGTGTTTGCACACGCATGACACTGATCGATCTCTAGCATGCATGTCCGTACGCCGGCGTCGAGCTGGCCGGGCGGCGATCGATTGATCCATGATCACCGGAACGACGACCTGGCGCCGGCGCAGTCCTGCTCGATCTCGGAGACGGCACCCTCGTCGTCGTCGTCGAAGCCATCGGCGCCGTTGCATCCGAAGGGGCCGTGGCCGTGGCCGAAGGCGCGGGCGTGGTCTTTGAGCGAGCGCTTGTGCTTGAACTCGGAGCCGCAGAGGCAGTACCAGAGCTTGCCGCAGTTCTTCTCGTGCGTGCGCCAGTCGCCCTTGACGGCGAAGGCCTTGCCGCACTTGCGGCAGAGGAAGGGCTTCAGCCCGTGCTTGCGCTTGTAGTGCGTCTGCAGCGTCCGGAAGTCCTTGAGCGGCTTCGCGCGCGGGTGGTCGATGTTGTTGCGGCACCCCGGCGCGCAGCAGTAGCACGGCAGCCGCAGCATCGCCGTCGGCTGCACGCCGCGCAGCGACTCCGGCCCCTTCCGGTACTGCGACCCGTGCCCCCACATGTGCATCTGCACGCATTACATTAATTCTCGCTTAACTAATTAATTACATCAGTTTGATTTTGGGCATGCAAAATATACAAGAATTAATTAGTACTTGGTAGAACACAATTAAGAAAGGAGATTGATGTGAAAGTGGACATTAATTCATGAGGCCAAATTGAATTGGTACCACTAGAACACGTTGAACATATGATATGTCACATTATTTATGCAGTGTTTGGCGGCGTAATCATGCAAAACCCTACTCATCTGTCAATGCATGCACTGATGACATCAAAGAGTATGCAGCTAAGGATGTTTGGAAATTGGAATTGTAGTGACCACTGACCAGAGGCTGGCCTGACTCCAAGCTTGTTCTCACTGTCTAGCTGGCTATCTCCGGAACGGACTTCTTTTCAAGCAGCAGTAGCACTGAAGTGCTCCCTCCAAACAAGTTTATACGGCATATATGTTTTTAATAGTCTTGTCCATAAATATATATAGTGTATTTCACATTTTAATGTAAATTAACGTGACTTCCCCTTTATATCCCTACTTGATATATATTCTCTACGTATATGTATTGAATATAGCTTTAGCATAATAATTAGAAGTAGTCTAATTATTCTTAACATCTTATTAGTCTATGTCCTAAAAAAAAGTAGGCTCTGTGACTTGGACGGAACGGGAAGGAGTAGTAATCGGTTGCATTGCATCCAGAGAAGCCGCATGCATACATAACATGAAGTGCATGCAGTGATGTTTCGAAAGTGAGGGCGGCTCTAGCCCTTCGCTCGTATGTTTGTGCTGGCGTTGTTTCTTTAAAGAGAGAGGAGCCAGAGTGGCACTGTGCCTGGCTACAGGAACAACACTGCAGATCTCTTGCTGTTCTTGGGAGGCGTGCAGAAGGACTGTCATCGCAGCAGCAGCCGCCTCATAATATCACAATCTTATGCTTTCCAAAACACGAAGGCCTGTCCTGGAACAACCTATGCATCCAGCCAAATCCCATGAGCCATTACTGACGAGTGACGAGTGATCAGGATTCAGGACCGGGTGGTGGCAACCAATATATAGTGGAGTTATGGAGTACTGGGGGGTAGTAGTGGTGGTACTAGTAGAAAAGAAAGTAACCTGGTCGATCAGTACCAAGAGAGAGAAACAAAGATATAATCTTCCCTGGGATCTCCAGTCACTGCGCCCGCACCACTCATGCATACGCATCTCCAAAAGCCATACGCCCACGAAAAAGCATAAAGATGCATGCGTATGTATGCATGCATGGCTAGCTGCTCCTGGCATGCCAGTCTAGTTCAATCACACAAAAGGCAGCCAATATGCGTGCTCGAGTCTTTTTCATGAGTCATAAAACTTGGATGGATCTCCAAAGCTAGCTCAGAACCAATCCAAGAAGTGAACCAGATCACATGGAAAAGAACTACGAGAAGAGAAACATGCAAGCTAGAGAGAAATTGTGTGTGTGATTAACTCTGACCTGCATGTTGTTGTATCTATTGAAAGTCTTGAAGCAGACGGGGCAGGAGAACTGGGTGGGCCCGATGAGGATCTGCGACGGCGTCGGGATCCAGTACTGCCCCTTGTTCAGCTTCCCGATCGGCGTGGACGGGAACCCTAGCGGCACCGCCTCGTCGCCGCCGTCCACCTTGCACTCCTCCTCATCGTCTTCCGCCTCAATACCGGCGCACGCCCCCCTGCCGGAGAGCCCTGACAGGAGATCGGCCTCCGGGAGGCCGCAGCCGCCGCCGGCAGGCAGGCCGATGCGCAGAGCGACCGCGGCGTCGTCCGTCGCCGACGTCCCGGTCTCCACGTCCATCGGGTCGCCGTCATCGCAGCATGACGGCATGCAGTTGAGGTCGGCGAAGAGCGGCATGCGCGCGGGCGTCGCGGAGCCCGCTGCCGCCTGCATGTAGCAGTCGTCGTCGTCGGAGTCGGAGTCGGAGTCCGCGGCGTCGACATGGGGGCGAGAGGCGGGGATGGGAGAGAGGGAGAGGAGGGGGAGCGCCTCCCGGAGCGGAGGGGAGGGCGGTGCACTGCCATGATGATGAGGATGCGGCGGCGGCTGGAAGAAGCTGGCGGGGTACTGAGGAGGAGCGGCGGCGGCCGCGGGGTAGAGGGTGGTGTAAGGTGGAAGCTGAGGTGTGGGAGGAGTGGTGGGGAAGGAGGAAGAGCAGTAGTAGTAGTAGGGGTTCTTGAAGAAGCTCGTGTAGGGGTCTTCCATGGATGGATAGCTCGTTTTCTTCCTGCTTCGCTTCTGTTCTTACTTCTTAGTTATGGCCTATGGGCTTGGGGTTGAGGTGAGGTGCCGTGGTTGGCAAGCGGTAGTTATACAGAGGGGGGTAGGGCAGGGCACAGAGAGAGAGAGAGAGAAGACCAACAGGGGATAAATTATTTGGTGTGCTATTGTGCTTCCAACGGTTGTATTCTGCTAGGGGGAATCCTAAGCTTACCCAGCTGAGATACCATGAAGGTACGTGCACGTAATGATAAGATTCAGGTCGGCCAATAGAACCTCCTCCTCTCATAAATTCTGGCTTGTATTTTTATGAACGTTCTGTACACGAGTTATTCCATTTTTATACATCCAATTCAATGAGAATATGTCGACTATTTTGTCACTACGTTGATATTCTCATTTGTGTACACAAACATGGAATATATATATGCTGTTAAAGGATATTCACTTTCATAAGACCCCCAAATCAAGGAACGTGGATTATAAGACCACATTATTTGAACACCAACTATAAAAGCATCAAGTAAATGCACAAAAAGGGTCAAAGGCTATTCACTTTCATAAGACCCATAAATCAAGAAACGTGGATTATAACACTATAGAGAGGTGCTTCTATGCTCTTCCTTCTAGTACAAGTTGTACAAATCTTTCATTCATGCTTTAATAATTGTGCAACTTTTAAAAAGAAGAGCATAGAAGCACCTCTCAACACTATATTATTTGAACACTAACTATGAAATTACCAGGTAAATGCATGAGAAGGGAGGGAATAGGATCATTGCATGCCCAGCGTGTGTATCATGATTAAAACGGTGGTTTTTATGATACTTGCAAAAAAGAAAGAAAGAAAAAAACTAAATAACTAAAAAAATATTTTCTAGTTCAACGTTGTAGGGGCGTGTGTGGGTTAAGGGGGGCATGCATGAACGATATTACCCTCGGCGACAGAAAAAAGAAGGAAAAACAAAACCTAGGCTGTGCGTGTCGGCATTTGTTGGAGGGCGTCAACCTAGCTGGTTAGGAACCAACCAAGAAAGGCTCGACGGTAGGGACAAGCTAGAGGGCATGCACATACATACATACATACACATGCAAAAGAGGAGCCAATGTGAGTATGTGACTGAGCAAATACAATAATAAAATTTACTATTTACTCTATTTTTATTTATATCATTTAGAGTAAATAATAAAGTAAGTTTGTATAGTATCTCTAAAGGTTGTTTTTAGAGATATACTAAAGTATTTAATTTAGACATTCAACACTAACTTTATATTTATGGCTATTAGCAAAACATTAACTTCAACACTAAAAGTTGCTCGTGTCGGCTCTAACACCGGTTTTTAGCCGGCGATTGCACATATTTTTTCGTGCGATGCTTGCTACTAAATAAGAGCTATTTCTCTTGTCTCTCCTCTTTTCTCACTCTTCTACATAGGGCAAAACTAATATGTACATACTAATAATAGGCTCAGATAGCTTGACGGCATGTACAATAAGGTCATCTCAGTTGGCTCTTAGCCTGTACACGTTGGTTTTGATCTATGTGGAAGTGAGAAAAGATGATAGAGGAGAGCTGGCTCTTATTTAGTAGCTAGCTTTACACATGAGCATATGTAGATTATTTATGTGCAAGAGAGAAAATATAGTTATTGCACAGCATCTAGATATATAAAGCCTAGTTATTATACTAGCTAATTTTTTACTTACTCTAGCTAACATAAATAAGATATGAAGCAAATAGTAGATTTTACAATTGCACTTGCTCTTAGCAGATCTCAACTTTTACGTCCAGACATTATATGGTTGATTGATCAGGCCACATCTACCGCATGCACGAACTCTACGCCGCGTTTGTTTATCCGGTGGGGGTGTAATTTGCTTGGGACGGGAGGCGCAGGCCGGGTCTTCCACCGGCACCTGCGTCGGAATCCGTGGCGCGCGGTCGGGCCTGTCTCCGGCCGGGGGAGGCGACGCGCCGCCTCCCATCCCGACGACTCGTGTTGCGCGCGCGCGCGCACGGGCGCACGCACGATGGCGCGCGAAGGCCTCGGCCACCGTCGTTGGATGGTTCATCTCCGCTGCCTTTCTATCCTGCCTCGCAGTTTGTCCCTGTGTCTCTGTGCTAATCCCACGCAAACCCGGCCGGCCCACTACTCTATGTCCGCTTTTCACACTGGGTTTTTCCGTCCGCGGTTGTGCATGCACGCAACAGCTTGTTCGGGAAAAGGGGAGGGGCATGGAATGCTGCCTGATGAGGATCAAAATTAAAGGTCCCGCCGGTTGCGACTAGTCAACGAATGATCTTTGTTTTCCTGAAGGGTACAGATTTCCGGTGGCATTTATCAACATCTCCGGCGTGTGCAATTCCACTGGATACCCTTCTACGAAGATACTCCCTCCCTATAAGGGCGTATTTGGTTTCGTTAGGACAAGGTTTTGACCAACAATTACTCTATTAGCGTATTTGGTCTTGTCCTAACGAAACCTAATACGCCCTCTAAATTCCAACGGAGGGAGTAGCTAATAGACCAGATCAAAACCGTTTTTACCTAATTTCTGTGAAGATCACAACCGGCGAATCACCTATTTTCATTCTTTACCCTATAATTGCTATAAAAAAATGAAAGCGATGGTAAGTATGTAGTAGGTTGTCATACCTGTGGAGGTGGGGTAGTTCTCTGATGTCAAACCTCCAACTGACCATCTACACAAACAACATGAACAAACAGAAATGTGTATTGCTAAAACAATAATGAAATCCTCATGGATAATCGAGCTGTGGTAGTAGCTATTTCATATCAGATACCAAAGCCAAGGACAAATCTTGCCCAACAATTAGATGCCAAAATAAAAGCCATAAAGAACCAAAAAAATTACATTAGCAAGGTCAGGAAGATAAATTCTGTTTCCCATATGAATTGAGTTGTGCATATAAAAATCTAGTCCGATAATTAGATGCCAAAATAAAAGCATAGAGCACAAAAAATTTACATTAGTAAGGTTAGGAAGATAAACTCGGTTTCCCATACCCTTCAATCCTCTCTGATGTGCTACTAAATCTCGTCCTATGTACAACCTTCCTCCTCATGCATTCTCACAAATAGCTGGTGTGCATCTGCAATTCTGCATCGGCAAAGGCAACACAAATCCAATTATATATACACACATGCATTTCTTAAGCACAAATACATGTACTACTACGCTATGAACAAAGCAATGTACTGCACTTACTTCGTTTAGAGACACTTACACTAAGTCGATGTCACTCAAACCAGAACTATCCACTGTGGATCTGCTTTCCATATGGCACCAAAATTCACAGGTAAACCATCGAACTTTAATTCTTCATCTCACACTTGGGTGTCAAATTTTAGCAAAGAAATTGGGAGAACGGTAGAGGATATGGGGGGCAGAGGGACGCGGTACGACGGAGGAATAGCTGGCTCGAGGTTTGGGATAGAGTGCGTCCCATGATGGGCCTGAACGCTGGTCGCCACGGAAGATTGGGACCAGGCACTATCCGAACATCCTCTAGCGATACACCCCATAATTTGGGGTCAAAAGCTGGTCACCGCCGCACGGCGTGATTGGTACCGCAGGAGGATTTAACCAAAAAGGTCGTGAGAATGCGCTCCATGAGAGCCTAAAGCTGTGCACCGTAAACGGGCACGGGCATTGCTCTGAATGACCATGGTATGCCCCATGAGGGTCAATTGAGCTCTATGAGCCAATTGTCGCACACAGGGTTCCAAATTTCGGTCCGAAATCCGAAATCTCGGCCGAGATTTCGGATTTCGGACCCCTCCGAGATTCAAAATCCGGTCCGGTAAAAAAATTTGAAAAAAATCGAAATGCTACAGTGTAAATGAAATCCCGCCCGTTTCGGTCGAAATCTCGGTGATTTCGGCCGAAATTTCAATTTTTTTGCCGGATTTTTATTTGTTTTGGGCGGATATGATTGGATTTAGGTTGAAGATCATCCACAAAAAATTTTAGATTTTTTTGACATGTTTTGACCATTTTTTGGTCAGTTGAAATTTTACCGAAATCTCGGATATTTCGGCCGAAATCTCGGATATTTCAGCCGAAATCTCGGGAATTTCGGCTGAAATCTCGGATTTCCCGGTAGAATTTGAATCGGATTTGAAATTTGAAATTTATATTTCGAACGGATTTTATTTGAATTTCCGAAATCTCACCGAGATTTCGGATTTCGGGCATGTCCGAGATTTAGCTCAAAACGAAATTTGTATCCTTGGCCGCACACCGTAAACGGGTGCGGGTACCACTCGGCCACGAGCCAACCAACTATGGTATGCCCCATGAGGGTCAATTGAGCTCTACGAGCCAATTGCCGCACACTGTAAACGGGTGCGGGTACCACTCGGCCACGAGCCAACCAACTATGGTATGCCCCATGAGGGTCAATTGAGCTCTACGAGCCAATTGCCGCACACCATAAACGGGTGCGGGTACCACTCGGCCACGAGCCAACCAACTATGGTATGCCCCATGAGGGTCAATTGAGCTCTACGAGCCAACCAACTAATATATTTATCATTAAAAGTATTTCTATGTTAGTACATATATTTTTAATATTTTCGAACCAATAATTATAAAGTACCATTCATACTTGTGTGTGGCGTAGACCATACCGATGTGAAAGACGAACAGTTTAGAGAATGGAAGCAGTAGAAACATCGAAAATATAGAGAGCTTCGTCAAAAGAACTTCTAGGATCACTAGTAATTCCTCACAGAGGACTTCGATCCACACGCTCCGATGGTGATCCTTGATATTTGACAGCTTATTTGAACTGCATCTCCAATTAATTACACTTGTTATCAACCTGCGTATTCGCACGTGCTACGTATTACAAGTGATATTTTTATATTAAAGAATGTGCTTAGATCCTAATTATATTAGGATCAAACATAAGGGACTCACTTCTTATTACTTTGAACGGATCTATTTTTATTTCTTGAAATGAGCCTCCAATATACAATATTATCATATTTCTAAAAAAATACTTATTAAAAGTTTCGCGATGTTAAATTTCTAAAATAGATGCTTTCTTTGTAATTTAGTTTTGACATCCATAATCTAATTTCTATTCCATGTGTTTATATGAAGCCATATGAATTATGAAGCCATGAATGATACAGACTCGACGTCCTGTTCTTTTTTCTTTTCAGCACATATGAAACCATATCATCAGCACCACATCTGTTCTTTTTATGTTCTTTTCAGGCAGACGTCCTACACTCGTAACGCTCCTACTTTGTATTGGGCATGACAACTCTTTAAGATTCCTTAACTAATACTCCCTCCGGTTTGGTAATACCTGTCGTTTTGGACATAGTGATGGTCAAACTTCTGAAACTTTGACTAATAATATATTTTTAAATATTTAAATTGGATACATAAAAATTATATGTGTAGACTTGTCTCAAGAAGTACTTTCATAATATTATAATTTTATTTGGTTTTATAAATATATTATAATAAAAATTAGCGATCAAAGTTATGTTTTGAAGATCGTGTCGATGTCCAAAACGACTGATATTACCAGACCGGAGGGAGTACACTCGTAACGCTCCTACTTTGTATTGGGCATGACAACTCTTTAAGATTCCTTAACTAACATATGTTTGTATTGGCTATACGGTATCATAACTAAGGTAGTCCGACACATACACAAGCTTTGAATACATGTGAGACATAAATGAATACGTCCACAATTTCTATTTATACACTTCCAGACTTAATTATTATTTTAATTACTGTGAAAATTTCTAGCTATTTTTCTTTTAACCAATTAATATAGTAATTTTTAGGTTTTTTTTACTACCTAGGATTAACGTGTGGGCTAATGATTCAGAAGAAGGCCCCAATTAATTTATTTTGGAACATACCCAATTCAACTTATCTTGGAAATTAATTATAAGTCCGACCGAATATT
Organism: Rhipidocladum racemiflorum; assembly: GCA_036346355.1. Classification (NCBI taxonomy): domain Eukaryota; kingdom Viridiplantae; phylum Streptophyta; class Magnoliopsida; order Poales; family Poaceae; genus Rhipidocladum; species Rhipidocladum racemiflorum. The sequence goes on along the minus strand of CM070583.1, from coordinate 77,200,559 downwards.
TACAAATAAGTTTCTTCTTAATCCGTTTTGGCTTCCATGCATGCATATATCCCCCTACGTCATGTATCCAATAGTTTGAATGGGACTCCATCTATCAACTACCAAGGTGTAGAGGTGGGCATTGGGCCGGGCTTTTTTGGGCCGGCCCGAAGCACGATGGTATGGCACGGTGCAAAGCACGGCACGGCACGGTTCCGGGCCGGGCCGTACGCAATCAGAAGCACGGGCCGCGTCTGGTCCGGAACCAGGCACGACAAGCGACGCGACGGCACGGACGATTTAGCTTTGGGGCCCATGCCGCAGACGACGAACGAGCACGAAATCACGGATTAAGGCTTAAAAGTTGGCATATATTGTTGATTCAGGGCATCTTCAAGCATTGCATTTATGTTTGACATTTTGTTGATGTGATTAGTCTCTTATGTAATTAAAATAGGTAGTTTAGTAGTAGTGATTTGTTTTATTTCTTTGTTCGTCACAATAGTAAAAATGGGTCGGGCTTGGGCCGGCACGGCACGAAGCAGGCACGAAGCGCAAATGGGCCGGGCTTGGGCTCGCCAAAAGTAAGTCGGGCCGGCACGGCCCGGCACGGTGGGCACGATGGGCCGTCGTGGCACGGCACGGTTTCGGCCCGAAGCACGATGGGCCCGGGCCGGGCCGGCACGGCACGGCACGGCACGACGCCCACCTCTACCAAGGTGTAATAATAATAGATCCATGCCGAATGTTGCACAAGCATAAAGAATTGGGCCGTTAAGATTCTATATTTTCTCTGATTAATGTGGGATTTTTTAGCATGCATTTTTCTCTCTGATTGATATACGATTATTTTTTAGCTTTTTTCATCTAGAATTAATATGATGGCTTCTAGGGGAGTCTCCAATTAGTATAGATAAAGAAAGATGCATGTGCTTGTTTAGGACAATAATTTCACCCAAATTTTTTTTTATTCAAGCAGATAAAAAGAACAAAAAAAATTCAAGTTAATTACAAGGCAAAGCCAAACCGACTGAACCACGAAGTAGGAGACCTATGTACAAGCTTAGAGATCAAGTGGAAAACTGACCGCCCGATCTGAACTTGTCTCCAAAGGAAACCTTCAGTTTCGAACATCTTGAGTGATGAGATCAAAAACAGATTGCATGCTGACGCTACTACAGAAAAGGACATCACATACGGTTATTGGCTAGAACCATCTATAATAATAGATTATCACAATTCAAACAATTCAAATTTAAATTCTTTTGACATTTCAAATAATTCCTGAAACATGTTGCCTACTTTGTTCCAAAAAAGCCTGCGAACAATTTAACCAAGAGCTAGAAGAGAGGTCCATACATACGAGTAAAACATAAGGTATCACAATCAAGCAAGCATCTACACTGTAACATAAGGAGTAATTGGCACAAATAAATAGCACATCAGCACTAATAATGTTTCCTCCAAATCCATGAACAGAAGCTATGATCTATCTATCACATAATATACTACATTGCAAAAGATACATATTGCTCATCAGTTTTATCAAGAGTGGGCAACATAAGGTACATCAGTGTAACCTTTTCTTAATAAAGATGATCCTTCCAGGCTCCCAGCACTACATGAACAAATTAATGGCATCACTTTTTTTTATCGAAGCAACAGTTATCTCATGCCAACACCAACAACATTTGCAATCCAAGAGAATACAATTAGGAAGAAACACTAAACACAGATTTCATAAAGAGAGATCGACTGTATTGAGAACTTTAGCCAGAGATAGCTTTGCACTGGACAACGAACACATCTGGAATAAAGTAGCTGTGCAACCTCTTGTATAATCATTCCTCTTTTCCCTGTGTAATTAGATCATAGGGAAAAAACAAACACAGATTAGAGTGAACAAACCAAGAACACAGATCCGAGGGGACTTCGAGGACGATGCCGGGGGGGGTGGGGGGGTGGGAGGTGCCAAGAGGGATGCACGCTAGGGGGAAGGATAGGGGTGACGTGACGCCGAGGGGGAGGCTAGGGTGGTGGAGAAGCTAGGGTTTGGGGCATTGGGGTGGGGGAGATGGGGGGAGACGCTAGGGTTCAGGGAGACCGCGCGATCAATTTTATAGAACCTGACATCATAGATGGTAGTATTAAAAAACCGCTTGTGATGTGCAGTGGTTATCACAGATGATTTTAGTTAAAAATTATCTATGTTGACCATTGGACACATCACAGATGGTTTTTGACT